>JAQPPZ010015824.1:12400000-13600000 GCA_028583015.1 Wollemia nobilis
TTTGGTTGAGCTTCATAATGTCCTGAGTAGTGAGGAGGTTTTTTGGTGACAAAAGTCTAGAGCTCTTTGGCTCAAAGATGGAGATAGAAACACAAAAATATTTCATTCCTCAACTCTTCACCACAGAAGCCATAACCGGATTAGGGAGATTCGTAAAGCGAATGGTTCTAAAATAGGGGATATCCAAGAAATTAGGGCAGAGGTTGTCTCCTTCTTCCAATATCTCCTCTGTGAGACAAGTGCGAGAAGTGTTTTTGCAGAAGAAAAACTCCTTCAAAACATTCCTCACTTGGTGATGGAAGAAATGAATGATAATCTCAACAATCTGCTTAATGATGATGAAATTAAGAAAGCACTCTTTTCTATGGAAGGACTGAAGGCCCTTGGCCCGGATGGCTTCCCTCTAATATTTTTCTAAAGGTTCTGGCATATCTTTGGCAGGGAGATCGGTGAAGCTCTGCGTGAAGTTCAAATCACTAGAGTCTTCCTTGAGGCTTTAAACACCACTTTCTTGGCTCTAATTCCAAAATCAATAGGTGCTATTGAGTTCAAAGACTTTCACCCAATTAGCCTCTGCAATACTATCTTCAAAATTTTCACTAAAGCTTTGGCTAACAGGGTTAAACCTCTCTTGTCTTATCTGATTGATTCTTCCCAAAGTGGTTTCATTTCGGGTCGTCAGATCCTGGATGGAGTTATTTTGGTTCATGAACTCATACATTTAGTGGACAAAAGTGGTCAAGTAGGAGCTTTTCTAAAATTGGACATGAACAAGGCCTACGATAGGGTCTCATGGGACTTTCTCCTTAGGGTCCTCCAGAAGTTTGGCTTTGACAGGAGATGGATCTTTGTTATTAAAACTTATATTTCATCGGCCATATTTTCAGTGCTTGTCAATGGCTCCCCCACTGGGTACTTTCATAGTTGTCGTGGTATTCATCAGGGAGACCCACTCTCCCCTTATCTATTTATCCTCATGGTAGAAGCCTTGGGTAGGTCCCTTAAGGCCTCCTCCTCTGTGGTTGGTATTAAACCAGCCCTAAGCATGGAACCGATCTCCCATCATCAATTCATAGATGATACTCTTCTCTCATTCCTTACCTCAATTCCTCAAGCCCGGGAAATCAAAGAGATCCTCATTTGGTATGAAGAGGCAACGAGGTAGAAGGTTAATTTTTTAAAGAGTAAAATCTTCTTCTTGAATTCCTCGATTCTCAGGCAAAGAAGAATAGTGGTGGAGCTGGGCTATGAGATAGCGAAGTTTCCATCAACTTACCTTGGGCTTCCTCTTTTTAAAGGGAGGTGCAAGGAATATTTATGGGAGTCGGTGGTGGAAAGGGTGCAACGCAAACTTGCCAACTGGAAAGGAGCTCTGTTAAGCTAGGTAGGTAAGGTTGTTTTGGTGAAATCTACACTTTAGAGTATACCGATTTACTTTATGTCCTTGTTCAAGATGCCAGGTAAAATAGTGCAGAATATCGAGCAAACTCAAAAGTCCTTCCTATGGTCTAGGTCAGAGGAGAAGAAGAGATTCCACTTAGTAGCATGGGACCAGATCTACAATAGAAGGGAGTTTGGAGGCCTAGGCCTGAGAAGGATGGACCAAATGAATAAGGCCTTGGTTGCTAAACAAGGTTGGTGCCTAACCCAGAATGAACAGGTTGATTGGGTTAATATTATAAAAGCAAAATATCTAAATAATGGGGAGGACTTCCTATCGGATGATGTCCCAAACTCTAGGTCAACCTTTTGGCTTAGTCTGCATAATTCTAGGAGTAGTATTAGAAAGGGAGGAATATGGAATGTGGGTAATGGCCATCTAATTGATTTTTGGTCAGATCCTTGGCTGATGGACCAACCATTGGCATCGCTCCCAGAATTGGTAGTGGTTGAAGACTTCTGCAGATGTACCTTTGGTTCTAAGGTTGAAGATTATATCAAAACTGTAAATCATAGGAAGAGATGGAGAGTTTTATTCAGTCTTGACTTATCTCTAGCTGATAAAATGGCCCTTAAGAAGATCTCAGACCTCCTAAAGTTCCAAGTCATCAAATCTACTAATGAAGCTGATAATATTTTCTGGAAGGCAAAAATTTCAGGAGTTTTTCTGTGAAATTGACATATTTCCTTCTAGAGGACCCTAGCCCCCCTTGGTTTCTGAGCAAACTAGTTTGGCGAAAGGGATTAACCCCTAAGGTTAATGTTTTTCTATGGATTGCTATACAAAATAAAATCTTGACCATAGATAATCTGCAATCCTGAGGTATGATTATTCTAAACCGGTGTTACCTTTGTGGCTTGGATGTTGAGTCGGTACAACATGTCTTTATTTTGTGCTCATTCTCTAAGGATATTTTCTCCTCCTTTTTCAATTTGGTTGGTGTCTGCTGGGTATGCCCCTTTCAAATGTTTGATATTTTATACTAGTGGGACCCTCCCTTCTTCTCTCCCCGACTTCATCTATTCTGGAGATTTAGCTTGGCTCACATCATGTGGTGTATCTGGAAGGAAAGGAATTTGAGGGCTTTTAAAAATGAAGCCAATTCAACCCTCTCTATCTATGCCAAGAGCATTGCAATAATAGTGGAGAACGTCTTTGCCATCTCTTTGGACTCAGGTTCCTCTGTTGGGGAATTAGCTCTAGAGCGTGCTTTGGGGTTTAAAACTTTTTTGAGGTCTACTACCCATTTGGATTTAGGTGGGAGAAGATAGATTTCTTGGGAACCACCCCCTATAGGTTGGATTAAACTCAATTTCGATGGGGCTTCCAAGGGTAACCCAGGAGAGGCAGGTGTGGGTGGTTTAATTTGAAACAACAGTGGTGAACTCCTTCTCACCTTTGCTGAGAAGTTGGGACCTCAATCGAGTCATTTTGTTGAAGCTCGTGCTCTCTTCCAAGGGATTTCTCTGTTGAGTGGCTTCAATCATAGTAAGGTCATCATTGAGGGTGATTCCCTTAATATCATCAATCTAGTGAAAGGCTCTCAAAATCCTAGTCCTTCTATCACTAATATGATTTTTGAGGCAAAAAGAATCCTTTAGGCCTTTGAGAATGTGGTTGTCAAGCATGTGTACAGGGAAGGTAATAAATCGACTGATTTCTTGGTAAATTTGGGGTTGAGCCAGGATGGACTAACTATTTGGAGAGAGGATTTTCCATCGGGTATCAATGATTTAGAGACTAGAGGTTTGTTTCTTTAGGCCCCTTTGTAATTCCCTCAGGCTGGGGAGGTTTTGCTTGACCTGTTCCTGTGCTGATGTTGGGGATGTTGTTGATAGCCCACCCATTTCCCCCAAGTTCAATCTTTCAAATCTTTTGAAATTCTTCACTTGTACCACCATCATTTTGGTGGGGCCCCTGTCTCATGGGTGGTATAAGTTGTTTTGGGTGCTAGTGAGATTCACTAGGTTTTATGACAGCTGGTGCAGTGAGAAGACTCTTCTCTCAACTGCTATGTTGAGCTAGGGATAGGCGGGTCATATTTTGGAGGGTCCCAACAAGGACAACCTAGACATCAATGAACAATAATGGTCGAGGACCTATTTTTTTATGGGTCTTTCTTAGTTTTTTTATTTTTGTTTTGGTTGTTATCTGTGCTTGGGTGTCCCTGCATGGGTTGATCTGTATGGGTTATGGGGGTTGGTTGTAGGTCGTCTGGTCTTCCTTCTACTTGTTTGTTTCTTTTTTTTCGCCCTGGTGGTGGTTGTGCTGGTTTTCCCTGCATGGGTTCTAGATGTTGGTCTCTGTTTAGCTTGCTAACATCCTTCTCCTTGATAGGGTGTTAGTTGTTCCTTTTGTAATAAGGTTTGGGGATCCTTTCAAAACCCCTTCTTTCAACTAATAAAAAAATATATAAAAATAATATTGTTGTGTTTACCTATACGATGGAGTATAAAGAGCTTTGTTCATAATAATTCCAGTTTCTTTTTTAATTAGATTATTCCCTAATAATTGAGATCCAGATTGAAAATACAACTATTGATATTATCATAGATTATTAAGCGAGTGTCTTTCATTAACACATTAATAACAGGGTTTTCAAATATATTTGCATTTATAATGTTCCATTTGAATAGAACAAGAATGAAACTTCCTTCCATATAAAATCCAACAAATCCCAACCATCAAAGAATATTTAGAATGACTAAAAAGGAGTAATGTAGCTAGAAACTATGTTATACGTTCCTTTAGTAATTTTCACGAGATTGCAATGTTCCTTTCAACTTTCAACTACTCAAATGAATCATTAACTACCTTTCTTGTCTGCTTATGTTTTATATACTACACGTTTTAAGGTATAAGCAAAACACTCTAGAATTTCAATAGGCCTACTCAAGATGATGTTTAAATTCATAATTATTAAAGTATCCACACCTCAGATTTAAAGTAGTGCATCCACTATAGATTTAAAGAAATAATAAGAATTTTATAAAAAAAAATTAACAAGTTTATTTACAATTTACCCTAGTTTGTATTTAGATATTTATAAAGAGAATCCAAGACCTTAACCACTGACCTATCCCACAAAAACTAATTTTTTTAATAGGTTATCCCACAAAAACTAATTTTTTTAATAGGTTATCCCACAAAAACTAATTAAATGCTTAAGCTGCTATCATTTTAATTTGAAACATACTATTCTAAAATATCTGCTATCATTTTAATTTGAAACATACTATTCTAAAATATATAAAAAAATGTAATAATTATAAACCGATAAATAATGAAACCCATCGAAACATATTAGGGAGCATAATAGTAAACTACGAGATTAGTTTCTCCTTGTCCGGGTTGATTGTTCAATCAATTTAAACTAAAACTCAAATAAAATTTATTTACAACTAAAGTATTTTTAATTGTTCAATCAATTTAAAGTAAAACTCAAATAAAATTTATTTACAACCAAAGTATTTTTAAATCATAGGTTTAGTTAGAATATGAGATCCCTAAACAACAGACCCACACCATTACACCTTCGCGTAAGATTCTAACAATGGCCAACTTACCTATACTCACAATAACAACTAAGATTTGAAATGATTTCAATATATCCAAAGTATCTCATTTAAATCAATGCTAATGAATGCATTGTTCTAGCTTGTAACTATAAATTCTACAAAAAAAAAGAAAAATAGCCTAAGCTTGCATTCTTTGAGAGGAAAAAAACGATTTCTTCACTCTTAAACGACGCTTCACTTGCATCTTCTTCTACCGGAGCAAGGGATACGAGGGGGAGCGAAGCCACCTACCTTTTCTCTCTACTGCCAAGGCGAAGGCAAGGGGACAGGGTTCCATACTACCTTCTCCTCTCTACCGCCTGAGAGATGGGATCTGTGAAGCAGGGACAGCCATCTTCTTCGACCGACAAGGAAGAGCCAAGGGGAAAGGCTTCCAGAACTGCCTTCTCCTCTCTACCGCCAGGGGGGGAGATGAGTAAAGCGCAGCTACCTCCCATCTTCCTATATCGATAGGGAAGGCATCTACACAACTTAATGTTCCTTAATAAATATATTTTATATTTCTTTTAATATTTTAAATTAAAATCCAACCATAATCCCTTAGATAACTTATTGAATTTACCATCTAAACAAGCAAATAACCACAATGTTTTATGACAATAGCCTTCCAATACATTGCAACTAAATTCATGGACTTTTATTTATTTTCTCTTATCTCCCATCATAGATTCTAGGGGTCTTTCTATGTATTGCATTAAGTATATATATTAGGGGTACAACAGGCAATTTTTTTAGTGTAAATAAAATTCTTTATAATTTCAAGATGAAAAGGTCCATATCATCGGGGTAATGTTGGCGGTTTGAACTTGAAACAATCAAATTATTATAAAACTGGGACGAGCCGAACCAAAAAAAAAATTGCACCCAAAAATTTCAATCTAATGGCCCCAATCAAGGGTTTCCATATTCGCCAATTCCAAATTTTGAAAATCCAAATATTTGTTAACAATAATTTGTCATTATGCATAAGACAGATAAATATAAATACATTCAAGAGATCCAAGTTCAGACCCTGTTACGAGAGAATGGGAACCGTTGATAAAAACCCACGTTTTTAACTCAAAATTTTTAATCCTTGTTAGGATAGCGTAGTGGTATGGCTTTGGGTTCTCAAACCCAACTTCAAACCACTACACAAGGAACCAAGACCATTTGAAAAGCTCGCACTTTATCCTAAAAATTGTCCCGTGAGAGATACCATAGTGGTATGTCTTTGGGTTTTCATTCAGGAAACCCAAGTTAAGACCTTAATACGAGGGGACCAAGACTCCTCTTAAAAACCCGTGTTCTAAACTCAATTTTTTTGCTTGAAAGGAATACGTCGATTGGTAGAGATCGAGTGCTTGCCCTTGGGCTCCCCCAGATTGATTCCCTGAACAATCGAGGTCTTGTTGATTTTATCTTCACCAATAGGCAAAGGTTTTTAGAGATATCCCTATCTAATAAAAAAATATAAACTAATTTAAATGTTTAATATAAATATAAATACATATAAATAATGCCTTCATGAGGTGCCCTAATAATTTTACTCTATTGAGATCATTTTAATATTTAGTTTTTACAAATGTCCAAAGGAGTCAAGTAGATATGGGAAAGAAGTATAGAAATTGTACAAGTTTTTGTTTTTGTTTTTAAATTTAGATTTTTATTCAATAATTATGAATTGTCCAATTATGTTTATTTAAGTAAGATTGAAAATCAAACCTTACTCCATCAACCAACATATTTCTATCTAGTCAATAATTTAGGTTGGTTGTATTCATTATCTACAAACACATAATTTTGTATGTTTATAATTTAAAACCAAATAAGAGTTGGAATTCATAATATTTTTCAAAACAATTAGAATCTTTTCTGGAATTGTCATAGAGTTTAGATGGCCTGGGAGTGGATGGAGTCCTTCTTTCGGCCTTTTTTGCTTACTCCTTTAACTTAGCTTCATAATCTCTTGGGAGATCCTCCACAGTTTTCTCAACCATTGCTAGAATTCTGGAACATTTTAAGAATTAGCATTTTATTTCATATATAGAAATCAAGGAATGAGAGTTTTTTGCAAATAAAACTCCCTCTATTATTTTTTCTCTCTCAAATAAGTTTATGGTATTTCATGATGTCTGGTTACAGATTCAGGTGCAAGCTAATAAAGTTGCAATGGAGCTTAATCATCAGTAGGAGATGATTGATCATTGGGGTAATGCCCCATGTGTTGTGAGTAGAGTTCCCCCGATGCATGAACAACGCACCCGTTCCAGATCTCGACAACGTAGGGACCGACCACCTTCTAGGGCTCACTCTCAGCCCTCTGGAGATCAAGCGCAGGGTCTGCTACGTTCCCACCCTGCTCAGCAAGTTTCTGCTTGGGATGCTCCTCCTCAGCCTGACCAGTTGCATTGTATGGTTGGTTGGAGAGCTCATCAGGGATGGGAAACTCCCCTAATTTCTTCTGGTCAGGTCAGTTCTCAGAGGGGTAGTGATGGTGATGCTAATGCTGGTTGGAGCTCGGGCACTGCTGGTGATGCAGATGGATGGACCACTCCTTTTGAGGCTCTTGCTCAGCCTGCAACTGATAAGTCTGACAACCATCCCGAGTCGGGTTGGAATATCTAATGGCTTGTGTCCTTGAACTTAATCCTGCATGTTTCTAGTATTCTATTGTTGATGTTTTGATCGTTGTCCTGGCTATTTATAAATCCAGTGTGTGGTTTACTTGGAGTTTGTTGTACCAGATGGTTTTTTTCCTGGTTGTTTTTCTCAGCCGGTTTGGCTAGTGCATGGGGTGTGATGTGGCAGTCCACCCACTTTTGTATGTTTAGTCGCTATATTTAATATATTGCTTCTTCATTCAAAAAAAAAAACATTCCCTTAAATCTTATACAAAAAACAAAAGAAAGACAAAAAAAAAAGATTTGACAAGCACCCATAGGCACCATAAATAATCACTACATACGCAAATAATATTGCATAACACTATGATAAATAAATAAATAAGAAGGGAGCATTTATAACAATACCAAAACCCCACTACATAATAAAGCTTGGCACTTCAGGTTAATTACAAGACATATAGAGGGTTTAACCATAGGTCCATAAGGCTTATATCATAAAATATTACAAATAATTAATACATCATACAATGAAATATCCTTAAGCCTATCCAATATATCGCACAATGTCGACCTTGGCCATGAATCAGATTAAAATTTCAACACCCCTCATAATCTAAACTGAGGGGCTAAGGAGATAAGACATTAGTGATAATAATATCTTCCCCCCTAATAGATGCCCTAGTAAGCCTTTGCAATTGAGGCAGATCATTCAGAATCTCCCTCATCACTTAAAATATGTCCACCTAGCTTCAAGAACTCAACTTCAATAAGCAATTCTTCGTTGAATGTCCCTCCCTCTTATAGTATCCATGAGTGTTCTTTGTTTTCTTCAAAGACAGCCTAGGCCTTGAGCCCCTAGATCGTAGCCTCCTTAGATATGAATTCCTTTGAATGAGCCTATATTTGTGGAGTCCCACCACAATTTCGCATTGCCACCTGAAAGTGAACTAACAGAGAAAATTTTGATAAAGAGTAAGAGTCTTTTGAGATTCCAAGAACATAGGAATCATATGAACCATTAGGTTCAACATCTAAAAAGAGGGGAAGAGATTAGCAAGGACATTTTTTACACATTCTACATTTTTTTTACCTCCAAAAGATGCAATGTATGTCCTCAAAGCCTGAATCTCACAATACAATCCTCAATGTTATCAAACTCAACTAGTGGAAAGAAGAAAGCTGAAGTCCAAGCAATTTACTTCAATAGTATTAACTTTCTCAAAAAGCTCCTACAATTTTGACCATACCTTGATAGGGTCACTCTTCTCTTTAATGTGAACAGTAATTTTAGTTCAATCAACAAGCAAAATAGACCAAGAGCCTCTTCTCTTTCATGACAAGTTTCATCATCAAGAACAAGTATTGTATCCTCTTGAAATATGCACCACAGGTTCTTACTTCGTAACATGCCAATCATCTGAGTTGACCATACACTGAAATTTCACCTATTAAAACAAGTAACTAGGGCTTTGTGGTCCATCTTACACAATCTAATCTCGAACATTGCCCAAGTCCATGAACCGATGCCACCAATGCGTAGATCTCAAAAAAACGTATGATTTGAAAAAAAAATGGGCTCAAATGCTTCCATATGAAAAAGTTGACCTCTGGAAGTTTTGCCTTAATGGACCCCAAAAAAAAAATTAAAAGCTCAAACCTTAGGGTTGCAAGAGCCAATCCCAACCTGCCACTTGGCAAATTTTGATTCATTGTTGCGCTACATTTTGCTACTTCAGCTCCTCTGATTCACCTAGTTGTCGACACTTGCCAAATCCCAATTGGACAACCAGGTATAGTAAAAAATTTGTTTGATGTGACGCTATAGAGGTCCATGTCGGTCGTCATGTCGACCAAGGATCCAACCTCTCTTGAGTAAGCCAAAATCATTCTTCGTGGGGTTCGAACTTAGCCCTCCTACTAAAAGCCTTAGTGTAACCAAGGTGATAAGGCTTCTGTTAGAGTGAGGAGACTAAGACATCATTGACATGTTTGTCTCCTAAATCAATCCAACAAACAAGTGCTTCCGCAAATACTTGATCCTGCAACCTCGAGGTCTCGAACGTGTTGCAAAGGGGGGTTTGCCAACAAACCATAATCGTCCACGGTGAGAGCACCAATGATGTCATAGAAATCACAAAATGCTTGAACCTTTGAGAGCAAAAAGGTCACCATGAAGGCTCAAACTTGGGGCCTTCGACTTTCTACTCCTTTGTGAACGTCCTGCTAGCCACTACACCATGCCACCGACTGGAAACCAAAAGCTCTATTAAAATCCTTTGATACTACATATGAGCACAACAAAAACTGAGTTGCATGTGAAATTGAACCCCTAACCCTCCAATGCCAATGCCTTAGCATACCATCACATAACCAAGGCGCCCCCTCTCTAGTGCTAATGAAACCGATGCAACCCCCCGTGAAGAGCCCACCAAAAACTACCAAGGATGACAATATCAACCGCAAGGCGCACAAACACATAAGTGCACACAAATTACAGAAGGCACCAAAATTTTCAAGTTCAAATCCAAAATCTGATCCAAAAAAAGGCATCAATCCAAAATCTGATCCAAAAATTTTGCCACTAATTTGAAAGGAGGAAAAAAGGCATCAATCCAAAATCTGATCCAAAAATTTTGATGAAAAGCCAAAAGGACTTTGATAACAATGAAGATCTGGTAAAAAAAAACCTGAATTACCGAAAAAAATATAAAATGATAAATTCATCCTGAAATTTAGAAGGATTGGAGGCTCTAAACAAACTTCTTGCATGACCAAGCAAAGCCACTTCACACCTGCTCTGATAACAAGTTGTAATTCACAATATTTTCCAAAAACGAACAAAACATTCACTCAAATCTTATACAAAAAGTAAAAGAAGGTCGAAAGAGAGATTTGGTGGGCACCCATAGACACTATAAATAATCATTATATCTATAGATAATATTGCACAACACACGGATAAAAAATGAGTTGAGTATTTATAGCAATACCAAAACCCAATACATAAAAAAGTTTTACTTAAGCCATCATAACAAGAGGGCTTTAGGTTAATTACAAGATATGAAAAGGGTTTAACCATAACAAGGTTAACCCCAACCCATAGAACTTAACATTATAAATTATTACAAATAATTAATACATTGTACAATGAAATACCCTTAGGCCTATCCAATACATCACACAATGTTGGCCTTGGCCATAAATCATATTATAATTTCAACGACAACAATTACATCATGCATTTAAATTGCTCAATCTCAATGAGGAAACTGCAAATAAATTGCACTATGGTAAGAGCGATGAAGCACATGCTTCTTTCAACCAACTTAAATCCCAACCATGATCATACAATCCAAAGATAAATAAAAAATCCTTCCACTTCATATCATCATCCGTCTAAATCTCATGGTGTAAAAATAGTAACAAGATTTTGTACAAATCATGGAGAAGCATTACAAGAAAGGTGATAATTTTAGTAGCATCTCTTTTGTTTAGCATCATTATTACAATAGAAGCCTCACCGTTGTCTTAAAAGAATTACCAGCTCAAACAAATTATCATAACAATCCAATTTCTACAGGTCCTCTGAAAAAGAGTTGTTCAACCTCATAATAGCTAATCACTATCAATTAATTAACCTTTTGAATTGCCCGGACACTATGGCAATAACAGGTACTAATTCACTCCCTTGCTCTCCATGTCGATAAATCTAATTAAAAATATACAATAATACCAAATGAAAGGTGTCATTGGTAATAAGCATTTTTCAAAACCTAGAATGCAATCCAGAATGTCCTTCGTACATTCGCATGGACGCACACACGTCATGCATGCACCTGCTTTTGATGTATCAAGCAACATATGAAGGAAATGGATGAGATGGTTCCCTGTTACACATGCTATACTTCATGTGAAGAAGCTAATACCAAGGAGAACTTGTGTCATGATTAAACACACAATACAAAGACAATTAAAATAAAGGCCAGACAAAACAGCAAAAGAAATGCAAAACATAGTTTGTCTATGATTTGACCGCAAAGGACCAATCAATCATTGGTCAAAGATTTTTGTAATTTGAACTAACAAGACAAGCAAGCAGCCAGATTCACAAGTTGCTGTCTTCGAGAACTAAGTTGTTGTGCATCAAACACAATAATGTATGTCAAAGGTGAATCACTTGCTTTCTTTTAACTTTGCACGTGCCAAATTATCTTTGAAGAAACAAAGGGTTAAAATAATGCATATATTACAAAATATATAAGAGAACCACTCACAAGCCAACTATCCCATGTATGGGAGTATTTCATTATGGTGCATATCGTCTTGTCCACTCTGCAGCTATTCTGTCATGTTCCGCTCGATCAGTCAGATACTGATGAGCAATGCTTGGCACAAGACAATCATCTGTCAATGGATTCAAAGCCAAACATTCAGGTTTGCTGATGTTATTTCAAAAGCTCATATAACAAGCTATAAAACTTGAAAAGGGAACTAAAGTATGAAAGAGAGGTTTGTCTGGAACAATAGTATTTTTCATAGAATTTACATGGGTTGGCTTCAGTTAGCAGGGAACTAATTGACAGCAACACTTTCGATATTGTTAATGCAGGACTCCATTTTTCCTTCAATATGTCCAAACAAATTTGGCCACTAGAATCAATATTACAGTGGTAAAGTCGAGTTTTAAACACCACCTGCATACAGTCAATAACAATTAGTAAGTATACCATTGATTAACATGAGACAACCACAATGACACTATTGCTAAAATCTGGATGAATGATTCTCTACTTGTATTTTATTTGTAAAAGATAGTACAGTGGCAGTTGTGAATCATAGGACTGTAGGAGTAAAAACTATCCTCTTAAAATGGTACCACCTAAGCATAAATAAACCCATGAAAAGCTAGTGGCAAGTATCCCAACAAAACACAAGACAAAAGAATGCTTCATCTATATGAAATTCAGAAGAAAGGCATATTCCTGTTGTAGAATCCTTGCAAGAAATTACATTCCTTTCAAAGAACTTACATGCAACCATCCCCGTGAAGACATTCAGTATGAAGAGACCCTGCATTGAGCCCATTAACAGATCAACCATAAATACACCCTTGTACTCTGGGAAAAGTCATTAATGCAACAATTTGCCACTATTGAGCTCTAATGAGGGAATTGTGACAAACACTGGCCCAAATTTTGAGAGAAAGGTCTGATGGTTATTTGACTGTCAATCTCCAAGTGCAGAACTGCTCATGTGACTACCACCAAGTTGATGTCTCTACCTACTTGCAACAATCATTTTCTTTCTTCAATGAATAGCTTCTGCTTGATTGCGACCTACTATCAGATGCAGGCTTGCTACCTCCATTCAAACCCATCTGAAGACATTCCATGTGGGAAAATCCTGCACTTGACCCCATGAATAGATAGGCCATAAACACATCCTTGTACTCTAGGCAAAGTCATTGAAGCAACAAATTACCAATGTCAAGCTCCAATGAGGGAACTGTACCAATCGTTGAGCCACACACCAACAGAAAGGTTTGATGGTTACATGACTCTAGGTCTCAAGTGTAGAACTGCTCTCGTGACTACCATCAAGAAAATATCCCTATCTGCTTGCTATAATCATTTGTTTCTTCAATGAATGGTTTCTGCTTGATTGCAATCTACTACTGGATGCTGACTTGCTACCTCCATTCAAATGATGTATGTATTCTACAAGCAGCCATCTTCCATCGAATCTCTCACACAAGCACCTGGGCTTCAGGATGTCAATGCTCTTGACAGGCTCAAATTTAGAGAGAAGGCCATGGATATCAGGACAGCAAGGGTGGTATGTTACATACTTTTTCAAAGTTGCAAGAATATTTTTTTCTCACAAAAGGAACTTGTCTAGATTAAATTCTAGATCAACGCAGGAGCTCTGTAGCATGAAAAGCTGGTATATGAAGCAAAAAATAAAAAATCCTCCAAGCAAAACAAGAAGTAATCACTAGAACACTGTAGAAAGAGAACACGAAAGATTTGAAAATGCCCTGAACACAGGTTGCAATCAAAACAATTAGAAAGACACAAATAAAACAAGAATTAATATTATAAATGCTTTGCTTTTTATTTTAGTACAGAGAAGATGGAACAAATTCTAGAAAAGCAGCACTTAAAATTACGAACTCAATGAAAATAATGTCCAGCAAGAAAACCATAATGAAGAGCTCAAGGCAATAGATTTGGCTTTTGTTTTCCTTTATCTGTTAGAGACAGAATGAATTAATTTAGCAAAGTAAATCAACAGAAAATGTAGGACGGAGGCAAATAAAGGAAAAAGTTACAAAAGGTTAAGCCAATAGGCCAAAGCTCTAATACTAACATGCATCAGATCTGCACATCAAATACAATAGCAAAAAATGACAAAATACAAATACACCTTACACACTTCCAAGGGAGGTACTGAACACCCCACCAGGCACAGATAAAATGAGGGATCTCCAAGTAAGAGGAAAAACTCAAATTGGATTAATATGTGATTACAAACAAGGCAAGCACCTCTTTCTATCATAAGATAACCAATCCTAACTCGAAAATACCAAAGCAACAAATTCATGTTTTGCAAGTACACGGTCACTTCCCTGAAATTATTCTGGGCATTATAATTTAACTTATGAGAAGTACTTATGGTCTACTGACAAAACTGTCAGTTACATCAAGCGGCTGCTAGGTACACATAGTACTCGGACAATGTTGAATGACCCATTTAATCCAAGTAATCTTCCGCAAAACGTCTACTTGTGATACAGCATATGTGATATTGCATCATAACACGGTAGTCATAGACAACATTAAGAAAACCATTTAATTCAAGTAATCTTCCATAATCAAATGGAAGAAGCTCAAGGGGTTAAAAATGAGGGCTTTGAGACATGGAGACCCAGGTTCAAATCTTGTCAGGCAATATGCTTAATTGCCAATTGTAATACCACTATGTAGTAATCCAGTCATAATGTAATATGGGTGGGCCTCATTTCAGTTTAAAGCAATTGGTTTCGAGTAGTGAGTGAGCAGTTTCACATCTGAAACCAAGGTTCAAATCTCATGGGTGAACCTTATAAAGCCTGAGGGGTTTGAGGCAAGTGGTGGGGAGTGAGGCATTTCCCATTACAGACTAAGATTCCAATCCTATGGATGAACCTTAACATTTCATCAAATCGCAGGAGCTCATCTGGTTAAATTAATTGACATTCAAGGGGTAGAACAGGGTTCAAACCTTGCCAAGCAATATATGTGTAATTGCCAAGATGTTTTAATACCGTGGTAATGCAGTCATGACATAATACAGGTGGGGCCCGTTTCAATCCCATATAACCAACTAAAAAAGTAATCATCTTCCATCAAACATTTACTTGTCATTTGACAATGGGGATATTGTATCAGAAGATATTCAAGTTTAAACAAGGGTCTTTATTTTACAATATTGATTTTAATGTACCAATGCTTCACCTGTTTTTGCTTTCCATGACTAATCTAGCCAACGAATATTTAACTTTCAACAATTTGACTGGTACAATGACCTTAACAATGAGGCCCATATGACCAATTTTGTGATCTCCTGACTACATTATTAGGCCCTTTATGTTGTTGACCATACAATGGTCGATGAATCTACCAGCATTCATTGGCTACAGATACTCTTTGTGATACTCATAAAGATTACAGGTAGGCATCTTATATATAAGAAGGAATATATTCACTTTGCTATCACTAGCACTCGTGAATTTTCCTGTGGTTGATGGATTTATATCAACCATTTTTTACTTTGGTTTGGTTGTTTTTTTTTTTTTCATTTATGGCTGGTGCTTTAGGAAACTCTATTTCCTTGATTGCTGGTTATTGTATAGAATTAATTCATGGACTGGTCATTGATGCCCTTTCTGCACAAATTGCTAATACAGTCCAACATGACATGCATAATTATAGCATATGTAAAACAAAGTGGGTTGACTTTGCCATCTAATTCTTTGATAAGTGCAAGCATTCCCACATAGAATGATTCCCTCTCAACTCGCACATGATGCAAATATAATATAGGAGCATTCAATCTCTGTACACACAATAACAACTTGTGCATCATACCTCTATTCTATTGTCCAATGTATTTCTCGAGCTTGATCTCTCTTCTCTAAAATTTTGCTTCTTTTCTCATCAATGAAGTTGACATTCTGCAGTCACAAAGGGTCTCCAGTGCAAATGCTCTTTTCAAAATGTTTTAATAGTTTAGTTTGTGAAAATCCGTCTTTCCTGCAGACCTAGAAACTGATTTCTTTGTGAACCTCTTTGTATACCTAAAGGGATTTGACAATGCTAAGCCTTTAACATTTAGTCATTCTTTCACAGGATTTGCAGGTTTCTACAATGTTTGACATTCTATATGGCAAAATACTCACTTGACAAATGTGAGAATTATGTTCCATAAAGTTTAGGGGACAAGGACATCATGAGACAGGACATGTTTCTGCAAAGGCAGGACATGTTTCCGGGACAGCGAGACGTGTCTAAGGGGTGTTGGGATGGCTTCTCAGGGCATCAGGACATATCTCCAAGACAACCCCCAAATCCCAGGATGCATCCCAATGGAACATAGGAAAATGTCAACAAAAAGGTTACTCCAGTTTTCTGTATAGTTGTTGTGGGTTTCTTGCTTGTTCTCAATAACAAACAAATCTTGCACTTTTTGTAAAAGTTACTCAAATTGTGCAATTATGATTATGAAACTTGTCACAATCCAATTTTCCCAGGTATTTTTCACAAAACAAGCAGGTTTAGACGAATCTGACTACCAGTCACAAGATCAGACATTCTTCAAACTAATTTCTTCTTTCTTTCTTCAGACTTTTTGCATATTTCCATTCTTGATTATCTTCCAAACTTCTAAGAGAAGGGTTTTTTAAAGCTCTTGCAAACACTTCTTACTCACTCACTCCCCCTACCTCTTCTAACAACAAAGGGATTCATTGATAACTTCTCCCTTTTTAATCTCCCTTTCCTTCTTAGGTTTAGGACATATCATCATTTCTTGGCCTAGTCCATGCTTATGGTGATTGATGAGGATGCTGGACCTCCTTATATTTTCTAGTTTTAGTTTCAGATACTCTATAGTTTTAAGAGTCTTCTTTAGCACTCGCACTATGCTATTGCAACTTTCTCTATTTTTTAATCCAAGTAGCCTACTTTGGTCATCTGTAGCAAGTAATATTATTGCTTTTGTTTTATCTCCTACTTTTTCTGATTTTGATCTTCTACTATTCTTCTACAAACTGAATGTCCAATATCCCTTCCAGAGAACCTTGGACAATTCTTTGGAACATTCTATAGGCAAAATCAAATCTCAAACATTGGCTTGTCTTATTTTACACTTAAGATTATTTTCCCAACATGAGACGAAGATCTTGAACGAAGTTCTTATTTTCATTCTATTTGTTTCAATTCCCAATCAAATCCCATATTTCACCTTAACTTATTTTCATCCAAATACATCCCTTTTTTACGTGTCCTCTACACTCTTCCTACTCTCATGTACTCCATGTCCTATATTTTGGCACATGAGAGAACTCTCAAAGTTGTCATATTATCTTTTGCAGCGAAAAACATGGCTCTTTCAGTGGCAACAGAACCAATATTAAGTTCATATAATTAGTTGTTTCCTTTTCTTGCCTCATGGCCCATTGCACTAAAAACACAAAATATGATGTGCTAGGAAGAATAATGAAAGGAACATAGGAACATGGATCCATAAACACCATAAAGGTATGAATAACATAGAGTAACTCTGATAAATATGCTAGGAGATACATTTTACATGCACAGATATGCATGACGCTGACTAGAAGCTTCCATCAAACATTCTATGATTAGTGCCTACAGCATGCAGGAACTAACGTCTTTAGAGGTTGCAGTTATCAGAAGGTGGTTTCAAAAGAGACCAATAACAATTGAGTATTTTTGAATCACAGGTGTGGTTGCTTGCCGGCAACAAAGGTTAGAAAGATGTGATTTTTGTTTTCTTCACACACAGGCTGACCTTTTTTTTCCAGCGTAGCTATGCTTTGCTTTTGCTGGTCACATCAAAGCTCACCTTGGTGAAGCAGGGACATGTTTTAACAAACCTCAGTATGAATGTCGAGGAACTGATGTTGATAACTTATAGGCTAGGATGACAAATGTGGCTGGTGAGCTACTTTTTAACTTGGGTTTCTTGCATTTGCCTTCGAATGAGTTGCCCTAACACTAAAGTATTCAGCTATTAGATCAAATGCGCAACCTTTTCAAGATGAAGGGAAAGAGATATTAAATAAACTATAGCAAAGACACTGGATGGCCATTCCCCTCTTGCACATATGTACAAATCAACTCGCATATTATGGACTTCAATCTTGAGCTTGATGACATGTATTTAATTAATATCGAGCAGGTGGCGGCAGAAAAAAACACATGTGAGTCCATCTTTCTTTCATGTGGAATTGAGAGAGACAAGCAAGTGAACATGGTACATGTATTACAGTAGAGCAAGCTCTACATGTTTGTAGGGAAAACCTTTATTGTCAAGTCAGTAAAGTCGAAATATCTATCTCTCTAATGCATTTAATGGTTTTCCTTCATATATTTGGTCTCCATAGTTATTTATGTCAAGACCTCCAAGGGCCAATTTGCTCACACACATATAAGTGTAAGGCTTAGGCAAGAGATCCTTTTTTCAACATGATAATTATTTATATTTAAGAAAGTATAAGGCAGCAACATGGCTCTACATAACTTTGAAAATGTCAAGCATTGAAAAGTTATGATCTTATCAAATGGCATGAACTCAAGTAGTTAAAAATGTGGATTTTCGAGGTCAACACCTTGGTCCACTTCTTGCCAGGCAATATATGCATAATTGGCAAAGTGTTATTGTAATACCACTATGTAGTTTGTTAAGATACCGTGGTAATATAGTTATAATGCAATAGGGGTGGGGCCCATTTCAATCCCATATAACCAATTTAAAAAGAAAAAGTTATGATCTTAGGACCCTATGAATTATTAGAAGGCACTGAACACATATCAATAAGTAATATGTTAACTTTCATTTACAAATGCTTATAATATGCATGGAGCTACAACGTGTCTTGTGGCCAAAGGCATATATGCATATCCATGTATGTTACAATGGTTGCTAATTTTAACACAAAGCAATACCTAATGTTACATGTTGACCATGTCTTATAGGACTGCATTATTATTATATGATTTGAAAAATTTCCTTACAACAGGAATCTAGTGCCATATTACTTACAATGGTTGTTGCTAGGACACTTGTCAATGTTGCTTACTGTAGAGACTAAGCCACCATGTGGCCCTTGTATATATCACATATTATACTACAAGGTGGACACATTTTAACTGCATGACTCACAACAGGCATAACAGTCACGAATACATAACCCATGAACATGTAAATGCAAGGAACTTTATCTGTAGTTGTTTATCATCACTTATCAACACATTGACAATGCTACATATTAACAAACCCAAAACTTCTAATCAAAGATATCTTCCCTTTCTGTATCCTGATTGATGTATAATATTAGCCGTTAGCACAAGATGTCTATACCATGACTAAAGAATAGAACCTGGGGCATGGTTGAACAGGCAAATAAAATAAGAACAAAAGCTTTGGAAAGTCAGCCCAATAATAATAAATTAGGCACGCATCAAAGAAAGAAAGTCAATGCTAAAATGCCTTCCTGCATTAAGGGAAATCATTTGTACATGCTAAACAAGATGAACAATATTCATCTAAGAACCCATACGCTTTTCCCAGTGCATCCTTTGCCTAAGCTGATAAATATTCTAGAAATATTAAGTATGCTCAATGCAGCAATGTAGCCCACATGAGATTGAACTTCTGCCTTCAATAATATATAGCTCGTAAATTACTTGCTATAGCAGTCAAAATTTATATTTACAAATATATATAAAGTAAAAACTACATGCAGAACACAAGCATATACAATTTTATGTAATGGACAAAGCAGATTGAATTTTTATGCTGAGAATTATTTTTTGAATCTTGAATTTTATGATCACAAAAAATTTAATTTCCAACTGCTATTGTACTTTATCCCGTTGAAACTACAAACTAGATAATAAGACATAAAAAATAGTTGCAAGTGGTTATTTACTTCACCTTTGGAGGTTTGAATGGGTAATCACTAGGAAATGTGATGTCAAGGAAAAACACTCCGCCATGATATGGTGAGCCTGCAAAGGCATTGAAAATTGTTACAACCTAGAATATACATAAATCTTTGCTAGAACCTACAGTCGCTGCTTTTGCCCATAAGAAATAACCCACTGACATAACTTCAGCCCCACAACAGAATCAATTTCAAAAAGATCCATCTGACAGTACATAATTATTACTCAGTTTGAAAAGAATCATTTCCCATCCGTGGAAACGGAATGTTATCCAACAAGTTTCACACATATTAAAAATTTATATCTCAAACAAAATTCAATTACCAAGTTTCTAGTACCTCCTACAAAATAGATCTCCTTTTCATGAACAAGAGATGGATAAATGGGCTTCTGTGTCACATGGTTCATGTCCAAATTCGTGCGGAATAAGTCTGACGTTCGGAAAAAAAATCGGCAAATGAAATATCTTGATAAAGTTTGGCTTCAAGTTCAAGAATAAAAAATATGCAAATATATTTATAATTTCAAAAATATAAAACCAATGTAAGAAAGTAAAGAAATCCCAAGCAATTTTGAAAATGGTGGGGAGTAAAGAGTTTCATACCTTAAAACCAAGGTTCAAATCCCATGAGTAAACCTTAAAAATTTATGGCCCAAGAAGTTTGGGGCATGCGCTGAGGAGTGAGGAGTTTCACACTGTAAACCAAGGTTCAAGGTTCCTATCACATGGCTGAACATCTTAACATTTTGCCAATGGGGTTGAAGTATGACTGGTGAGAATACAGTTTATTGTAATACCATTATGTATTTCGTTGAAACACCACATTACAGTCATGATATAATACAGGTAGGACCCTTTTAAATTAAGTGGGCCTAATAGTAAGACTTTGAAATTCCAAATAGAAGGTTCGAGGTTCAAAGCCAATGGAGTTGTACACCATACTTCAGTAACCAGAGTTTGGTTGGATAAACATATATTGGGTAAATAACATCCTCTATGAGGGTCATCTCATATGACCTATGGTCTCGTACATGTTAAAAATTACTTTACCTTTACCTTTACCAATCAAAAAATTTTAAATGGTAAGAAAACCAAAATCAACTAATAAAGTAATTAAGCTAAATTTAATTCTGAAAACTTTGTTTTTTTTTTTTTAATTTACATGGTGGAATCGGTAGCCGCCACGAATCCGGGCAGGCTATCCAGCTTTTATGGCCACCACAGTATTCTGCGTTGTCCACCCCGGAAGCCGCCACACAGATCTTCGCACAGTCCGCCCCTATAACCACCATGCCACAATCATTTTAAACCTTTTACGCCGCTGAAAGCACCAAGAAAGGGACAAGCGTTCAGTCCGGCGAGGCCCGAGATTTGAACATTGGACCTCCGCCCCCTTACGGGGTTTGGTCGGACCAATTGGTCTACACCTCGGACCTAATTCTAAAAACTATGTTAAATAGTTATTAAAAATCAGTTTAAAATAGACTGAAAAATGATAAAATTAATATTTCTGTTCTTTAATTCATTTCAACAATCTTCAATACTTTTTCCTGGTACTGATGCTCAACTATGTTCAAAAGGATTGCGATTTGACTACAAATATTAAAGGTCAAAGGGCCACAAGTGCAAGATTGCTAGAAAGATCCACCTGCTTGAGATTTTAAAGAATACAGCTAGAAGTAGATGAAAATGAGCAAAAGCATACAACAAAAGATGAGAATGAAACCACTAATCTTGAAGGCCTGGATTAGTACAAAACTCCATTAGTTTACCTTGCTGTCATGAAAGGCATAATCTATATATCAGCCCATGAGAGTAGGTTACAAGTTCAAATGAAGAACTGTATTTGCACCTATTCATTTTGGCATCACTATAATCGTGATGGCACTTACTAATTTTGGCATTGTTATAACTTCATCACACAAAGATACTTACCATCCATGTGGCTAAAAGTGGACCCATGCCCCAGTAACAATTTTCCAAACAAAGGTGGTCAATAAGAGGATGACAGATTGTGTATGGGTGGATAAGAAACTAAAATTACATCTGGGCAACTATAAATTAAGTTCTAATGTTTGCATTGTAACTAGCAAGGGCTGATGTTGTCAGCAAAGCATAGTGATTGAAAACCTGGACTGAATTCTGCATGACACTAAATAGGCTGTAATTTGAGGAACAGTTAGAAGACTGCAACCTTGTGCAAGCAAAATATTTCCTGCACTTTAATCTTATAACTGTTGTCACATTTTGCACGGGGTGCAATGTCTTCAATAAAGTAATGTAACAGAGCTGCTCCTCTTTTTCCTCTTTCTCCATCTTCCTTCCTTCTTCTCTCCCTTTCCTTTTCTTTCCCGCATTCTTTTTCTTTCCCCCCTTTCTTGGAGTCCCCAGTTGATTTTTCAACTTTCCAGCAAGTTACCCTGAAAATGGCTAAGTGCTGGTGCGAAGTTCGCACTTCGCCCAGTTTTGGTGCGAAGTTCGCACTTCGCCCAGTTTTGGTGCGAAGTTCGCACTTCGCCCAGTTTTGGTGCGAAGTGCGCACTTCGCCCAGTTTTGGTGCGAAGTCTGACTTCGCCCCACTTTCTGGGCGCACCTTGCACTGGCAGACTGACAGGTCAACAAAGAAGAGCGGTGAAGTACCGGAGCAGGTTCGTAAGGCGGCAGGCACCAGTGTCCACCTGTGCGCAGTCCGACTTCTCAGCGAGGCGGATTGCGCCCTTGACGAGTGTGCGGTAGGGGAACAAACCCGAAGTTTGACCAAGACGTGAAGATTTTCCCAAGCGCATCGTTTTCTGCCCGCGCATCCCAAGGAGTCCAGATCCCAAGCAAAGATGGATAGCTTGCCCTCTAAGGCAGGCATGTGTCGATTGCATAACCCATCATCCAACAAGTGTCCAGCTTTGGGATTTGAACCAGGACTGCCGACCAAAAGGGATAAGCGTGGGCTGCCTGCACTGCTTGCACTAATGGCCTCATTCAAAGTTGATCTGAGGTTTCACCTGCTCCAGCTACCAGCGAACCTGCCGACTTGAAGTTTTGCCCAGCACTTCGCCACGTAGCAGTCCAGCTTCCAGGATGACCATGCTGCGGGTACAGCCCTGTCCGACAAAAGGTCAGCATTTGCAGCTCTTTCGCCGCTTCTGTCAGCTTATGTTTGACTGGGACTTTGTGCCCATTAATGTAACGGGGGGAACTTTGGGCTATAAATAGCCACCACGTTTTCATTGTAAAGGGTGGAAGGGGAATGTTTGTTAGGGAACTACTGTGCTTACTGTAACCATGCTTCTGCATATAAATACAATTTGTATGCCTGGTTCTGTTCTACCGCTTTTATTTCTTATGCTTATGCTTTACGCGATTCTGTGTCATGGCTTGTTGATTCACTTCGGCATTTGATGGTCAGGCGCCTTTAGCATTATTTCTGTACTTTTAATTTTCGTATAATAGATGTGGTAGCAGTTCCATCAGTTATGTGTGACGTTGCTGGCCCGTATCTGGTGATTGATGCGATCCCCTGCTGTTAGTTCCTTGTAGGGAATGTTTGCTAGGGAGCCATTGAAGCTGTGCGGTTAAACTCTCTACCTAACACATATACCTGGCTCTGATATATCTAGGTTTACTGTCTACCCCTGTCAGTGTACGTATCTGGTGATTGATGCGATCCCCTGCTGTTAGTTCCTTGTAGGGAATGTTTGCTAGGGAGCCATTGAAGCTGTGCATACACTGCTTGTGTATCGGCAGTACGCCTAGGTTTTGCGGTTCCTTGTCATACTTTGTGTTTGTATGCAGTAAGTAGCGGTGATTGGTGTGTTCCCGTACTGTTAGTTCCCCCTACCAACCTTTGGACATATTTGTAATCTCTTTCTGTACGTTTATCTCTTTCTGTACATTTAATTCTTTCCCGTTCCCCTTTGCTTAATTCAGAAAACCCCCCAAAAGGAGCCGGCCTTCTCCGGAGATTGGCTCGGAGGGCATCTCTTCCTTCCGGCCTTTCATGCTGGTGGGCGAATCTGGGCGCATCAACCCGAAATCCTTTCCTCATGGCAGATTCGTAACCAACAATAACCATAGTTGGAAAAATCGCAACTGAGGAAAGCAACCTAATTTTGGAGAGTTCTCGGCAACTCGACAAAAAACTCGTCAAAAGCTCGGAAAAAACATCAAAAAAAAAATTTATTCACAAGAAATAAAAGAGCGAGGAAGTCAATTTTCTAATATATTTTCATAAAAAGAGTATAATCATAGTTGAGAAAATCACCAAAAAATCGCCGTGGAATAAGTCAATTTTCTAATATATTTTTATAAAAAGAGTATAATCATAGTTGAAAAAATCACCAAAGAATCGCCAGAATCAAGATTCTGCGGCAATTTTCCAAAATGCCGAGTCAAATCGCCACGAGTCACCAAGTTGGTGATTCTTTGGCAATTTTTTGCTGATTTATTCAAAAAATCAGAATCGCCAATTTTTGAAAAATCAGCGACGACTCGACCACAGCCGCACGAGTAGAGGCTGCGGCCGATTAAAGGGGAAACTTATTTTTTGCCTCATTTTTTCTTCACCTCTTCCAAATTGAGAAAAAACTCTGCCTACCTACTACCACCCCGACCCAAACATGCTAGGACATCCTAGGAGCGAGCGATTGCAGTGTGGAGAAATCCAACAGCCAGCAACAACCACCCAAAAGATTCATCCGAGGTAAGAAATTCTTTGAAAACTCTTTTTTTTCCTCCTCCGGTTTAGAATCTAGATCAGGGTTGTTTGCAAATTGCCAAATAGTTTTGTGACTACGGCTGTTTGCAAATTGCCAAATAGTTTTGTGATTAGGGCTATTTGCAAATAGTGTTTGAACTCTAAAATTTAAAACTTTAAACCCTGGGTTTAGGCACTTTAGGGTTTTTTTTCTTCCTCCTTTTAAGTAGATACTAAATTGGTATATGCAATCCAAATTATTAGCTATCAATATTTGTTAAACTTTAAAGTTTAAATCCTAAACCCTAGTCTAGGGTTTTACTTTTGGATTTAGGTTTTTTCCCTCCCTTTACGGTTTTGGGTTTAGGGTTTTTTTTTTCCTCCTCCTTTAAAATAGGTACTAAATTGATATATGCAATACAAATTATTAGCTATCAATATTTGTTAAACTTTCAAGTTTAAACCCTAAACCTTAGTCTAGGGTTTTACTTTTGGGTTTAGTTTTTTTTTCCCTAAGTAAATAACTAGAAATTGCTTAAGGCTGCTTGATAACTATGTATGCAAGCCCATTTTTCAGTTGTTAATGTTTGAACTTCGAAGTTTAAACCCTAAACCCAAAACCCTAGTCTAGGGTTTCGGGTTTAGGGTTTTTTTTCCTCCTCTTTTTAAGTAAATATTGCTGCCTAATAACTATGTATGCAAACCCATTTTCAGCTGTTAATGCTTGAAACTTTGAACTTTGAAGTTTAAACCCTAAACCTAGTTTAGGGTTTTAAAACCTAGTTTAGGGTTTTAAAACCTAGTTTAGGGTTTTGGCCCTTGGGTTTAGGGTTTTTTTTTCTTTTCCTCCCCTTTTTAAGTAAATATTGTTGCCTGATAACTATGTATGCAAGCCCATTTTTTAGCTATTAATGTTTGATTGAAATTTGAAGTTTAAAGTTTAAACCCTAAACCCTAGTCTAGGGTTTTGGGTTTCGGATTTATTTTTTTTCCTCCTCTTTTTAAGTAAATAATGCTGACTGATAACTATGTATGCAAGCCCATTTTTCAAATGTCAATGTTTCAATTTTAAACCCTAAACCCTAGCCTTTTGGTTTAGGTTTTTTTTTCAAGTGATTGTTTGTAACTTTGTTGTTACTTGTTTCCATGTGCAGGCATATAAAAAATGAAACCAAAAGATGCAGCATGGGTGTATGGAACGCAAGGGGCAAAGAAAGAGAATATTAAATGCAATTTTTGTAATGAACCTCTAATTGGAGGCGTTTATCGCCTCAAATACCATTTGGCAAAGAGAACTCACAAAGATGTAAGGGTATGCCCTAAGGTGCTAGAAGAAATTAGAAATAAAGTAGAGGCCATGATCGCTGAGTCAGAGGAAAAAAATACTCTCAAAAGAAGTCATATCGATGCCATCTCAACCCCCCCTCCCGGATTCCTTGTACCAGCAATAGCTTTAGCCGGTTTCAACAAGGGAGTTTGAGTCCATCATGTGCACAAGCAACTAGTGGGACAGGAGAGTCCCATTTTGTAGACCATTCCATGCCAAGGGCACAATCCATGCTTGAGGGTATGGCCACGTGGAACCAAGAGAAGCACAATGTAGCGAGACAACCATTGCCACTTTTTTTGGTATTATTCTGACATTCCCTTCAATATGGCAAGGTCTCCATACTGACGGCACATGATAGATGTCGTCGCAAGTTGTGGTGCAGGATTTAACGTGCCAACTTATGATGACCTTAGGGGCCCTCTCCTTCAACAATCTGTGGACAACATTCAAGTTGTGGCATTGTGCTTGACTATATATATACGACATGGCTAATTTTTTTATATATATTAATATGATAATAACAATATGCAATGTGCATGACTAAATTTTTTTTTAATGCTTCAGGTTGTGCTTGAAGACCAGTGTAGGGTGTGGAGGAACAAGGGTTGCACTATAATGTCTGATGGTTGGACAAATGGGAGGGGAAGAACCCTAATTAATTTTTTGGTTGCATGTGCAGGAGGAACTGCATTCCTCAAGTCAGTAGATTCAGCACATGTTATGAGTGCCAAAATGCTTGCATGGGTTGTTGGAGGACGTTGTGTTGGAGGTTGGGGAGGAGAATGTTGTCCAAATCATCACGGGCAACACCGCAACATCTAAGGCAGACGAAAGGATTTTGGAGGAGAGATTCCCCACTATTTTTTGGACCCCATGTGCAGCCCATTGTCTCGATTTGCTCCTCAAGGACATTGGGAAATTACCTTGGGTGGCAAAAGTTGTAAGGAAGGCTAAGGTTATCACAAAATTCATTTACAACCATACATGGGTCCTTAGCCTCATGAGGCAATTTACTAATGGGAGGGAGCTAGTGCGGCCTGACATTACATGCTTCGCCACAAACTTGTGACATTGCAGAGCATTTATAATGCAAGAGGGTCACTAAAGCAAATGTTTGTGAGTGATGATTGGAATTCTGAAGCAGTTGCAAGATATCGAACGTCACCTGAGGGGCATAATTACTTATGTGTTTGAGGAAGACTTTTGGATGGCCATGGATGAGGCCATCAAGGTACAAGACTACATTGATTATTTTATTTTATTTATGTTGTAAAATATTTTTCTTTAAAGTATTTTTTTTTTCAGGTCTCGAAGCCTTTCCTAAAGGTTCTTCGTCTTGTTGATGGAGAACAATTTCCAATGGGGATTTGTATATGAGGATATGGACAGGGCAAAAGAGGCAATTGCTACAATTTATGGATATGCCTACACCAAATACGATGCCATTTGAACTATCATTGATAACCAATGGAAATCACAAATCCATAGCCCTCTTCATGTTGCAGGTTACTATTTGAACCCCAAACTTTTTTATTCTACTACATTTCGTGCTGATTATGAGGTGAAGCTTGGCCTTCAAGATTGCATTGACCGCATGTTCTCAGCTAGTAAACAATTGCGCGATAAAAAGCGTGTAGAGATACAAGATTATAAGGAACGTCATGGTTGCCAACTCCTATTTGAGCAATGCAAGAGTGTTGTTGAAACATTGAGGCCAAGTAACCCTCATCGAATTATTATTTGTTGTCTTTTGATTTTGTTTTAAACTTTTAAAAATAATCTCAATTTACTATTTTACTGTTACATGTGAAATATTAAAAAAAAAAATTGTTGTTGTTTCTAGATTTATGGTGGGACGACTTTGGTGAATTTACGCCTAATTTACGGCACATGACCGTTAGAATCTTATCTCAGATTCTCAACCATGTAGCTCTTCAGGTTGTGAGTGCAATTGGAGCATGTTTAAGCACTTACACTCATAGAAGCGCAACAAACTTACATAAGAAAAGTTAAATGATCTTGTGTTTGTGCATTACAACCTTCGTCTCCACCAAAGAAATTTTGGAAAAATCAAGTATTGAGCCCATTGACCTAAGTGACATTGATCCATCATCTAAATGGATCACAGATGCAGCGCAGGAGCAATAAGAACAAGAAGAGCCTCTATTCACCGTGGATGATTTACAAAACTTTGAAGACCTAGCGGAGGAGATAGCAGCCAGGGACCAACAAGAGGCACTAGCACAAGAAGCGACAACTACAAGCACACATCAACAAAGAGAGACTAGGTCTTATGCTAGGGCAAGGGGCAAAGGAATTGCAACACATTAGAGAGTGGGCCTATTGAGGCATTTTGACATATTTTGTAATTTGTACCTTTTCATATTATAAACAATACAAGATGTGTCTTGTCACTTTCATGTGTAGTTAAAGCTTGAGCCTTGTATGATGTCCTGACATGAATTACTACTTTTATTGCAATATTTGATTTGCATAAAAAACTTTTTTCCCTGATTTTTTTGCCGATCCCCGATTTTTTCCGAGTCAATCATTTGCCGATTCCATGGTGATTCCGATTTTCTCAACTATGAGTATAATTACAATTTGTGATCATGAATGATCATCAAAAACCAACAAAATACAACATAGTAAAGCAGTTTTAAACTGCTCTTTGCTCTCACTTCTTTGCCCTCTTCTCCTCTTCTGCAACCAGCCAAGCATTGACCTCATTTCTGACTGTATTGACCGCTGCTGAGCACAACATTACATGGCAGGTTTGAACCCCAGCAAGATGGACTTTGAGGTGATAGGCGCCTCCTCTCAAGTCTTTGCCACAATATTTGCAGATGACCTGATTAGGCAAAGTCCCTTTTATGCCATGTTTCCAAATTGGGTCCCTCCCTAGGCTTGGCTCATTGTTGCCAGTTCCTTGGCTTTCACTCAAAGAAGCCATCTATTTTTCCCAAAAAAAGGTGTTAAAAGTCTAAACCCTAGGACATGTGTCATGGCCTTAGAGGCATTAAGGCCATGTCTTAGAATCTTAAAGAAGAGAGAAAACAGTGAAAAAAAACCCTAAAGGACCCTAAAAATGCTTTAAAATACAACATCTGAAATTTTGTACTAAAATATGAAATCTATAAAAACAGGTGCTAATCCATCAAATCCTTGTCCAAATGTTTTTGAAAATGTTTAGTTACCCTCTTCATACCTGCAGCCAGGAGCAGGAGAGAGAAAAAAAATGCAAAACATGAGCTATATCACTGTTTGTGAGTTTTCATGAGAAATCGGCAAATTTTCTTGCCAAAAAATCACCAATTTCTTGGCTCTGAGAAATTGTCACAATTGAATTGCAGAGTCCAAAATCCCATGGGAAAACCGATTCATCAGCAATTTCTCCAATTATGCTTATAACAAAATTAATCACAACTATATCTATTTCAGTCCAAGCTCCAAACATCCTTACTTGTATTTTAATTGCATGGGATTTTGAGAGCATATAGAATCACTTTTCCAGGTAAGTTGATTTTTTACCAGCTCCGGGGCCTTCCTGAAGAACTAGTCATTGAAAATTTAGGACCTTCATTGAACCATATTGTTGATTATGAATGCCTGCCTTGCTTTTGTTGCAGATGTCACGATTGTGACCAATTGATATAATATTATGGGAAAGTATATATTGTAAAGCCTCTGGTTTTAGAAATCCATCTAAAAAGCAAAGAATTATGGGTTCTGACAATTGTAAGAACTCCTGTGGATAAGGATGTTAATGATTCCCAAAAAAATGAAATCCAATAATGAATTTTAAGAAAGTTAGGAAGCCTTCTTTAAACCCTAAGCTAAAACATTAACACCATGTTCAGATCCCAAGCTAGTGGATCAAGATCAAAAAGTTTAGAATTGGATTAGGTTGTCATAAGCACCAACCATCCCATAATTTTTGCTGAGGAAACGATTTAGCACACGACATTGATAAATTTCCATAAAAGGCCAGTAAATCAGACTAGAAAAGACACAACATTAAAAATTCAAGAGAATGAGAGATATCTTCATTTTGTTAAATGTCACATTTATACATCACAGAAGTATAGTATAAAGTCATCAAATAGTTATTATACATAATGGAACTGATTAACTCTTACGACATCGTATATTTGTTCAATAAAAGGACTAAGTAGTAACCATTATAATCTATAATAGACCCACATGTCTAAATGAATTTTATTCATACTCCCCTTAATATCCATGTAGAAAATCTCACAAAACATTTTCATACAAGAGGTAAATTAAAAAAAAAATGTCAAATTTGTTTAAAATGTTCAATAGAAGTGCATATATCAGTATTGTCATCTCATTCCTCTATCTGTTTCCCTTCTACAAGAGTTTTCACAAAATCCATTCCTTGCATTTCAGAGGTTTTCAGATATGAACCCCTGCAGAATCTTGCATTATGACATTGTTTACCACATCAATAGCATATAAAATGGAGTTCACCATGATTCTTCTTGCTTGCATTTTTGCTTCTCTTTGGTTGCCCTTTACCCTTAGTTTTTAATCTGCATTACGACAGCTTTTTCTCCTTCAAGCTTATTTATTCTTTATTCTGCAACTACTGTTCTTTCTGCAACAGTAAAAACTGAAATTTTCTTCAAACGCCATGTCATTGCTACAAAAGATAATGTTGCCACTGTATTTTCACATCTTTCAGGCGCACTGTCTAACAAAACGAACTTAATTTGTCTGCAAACCATGTTATTGTCTACTCCTGCAATCTCGCTTCTAATGTCCTTCAAGTTCTGTATGTGAACACCCATTGGCTTCCCTTCCTGGAACGCCAATGCATAAAGCTTCACTTCAAATTAATATCGTGGCATCACTTGAGTCGGCACAAAATGACACTAATTGTTTTCATGCAGGTACACCATTGTCATCATCAGCAATACAAGGTACAATATCATCACTGGCAGAGTTAACGATACAACAGAGAATTTCCAGATTCAAACATAGCTTTTGTTGCATCCTCGTCTGGTTGTCTCTTTTTAGTTCCATTAAACCCTTTCACCCTAAAGATAAGCATTATCATCTACCTTCAAAAAGTAAAGTTTTCTAAACTTCTGATACGCAGTTCAAGTGGGAATGGTTTCCATTTTATCAGTTCATAAAGCAACCTCACAAATTGAGGAAACATAAAAAAGACAAGCTCATTCCATTAAAGTCACCAAAATTATCCAAATACTAGACTACAGTCAATTTTATTTAAAAAGACCTCAAAACTTAATTAAATATCATCAATTCACTAGAACATTGCTAAATGTTAGAAAATGTAACTAAAATTCTTGTTAACACTAAAATTCAGCAAAATATTTCACAACTTTCACTAGGATTCTCTTCCAACAAAAATTTACTCAAATCAACAAAACAAGTGTCTCCCTTCATCTCAAACAAAACTCGGTTATGCTGAACAATAATATAAAAAAATGAAATCTATTCAACGTGAAATACCTGAAAATGTTAAGAGTAATATTCCATCATTTGGGATATTTACCTATTTCTCACTTTAGTAGAAATTATGTACTGTATGGTAAAAAGTAATTTATTACTTTTTACCACTAGGTTGTTTTTAACTATTCTACCTAGTTGGTTAGTAGGTTAGTAGTCGTAGTCAATTTGACTACGTAGTTAGTTGTTAGTAGGTTAGGCGCTTATCACGTTAGTTGTTAGCGTGGATATTGGATCTATGGTTAAATTCCTATTTTGTAACCTATATATTAGGTTTGATTATTCTATCAAGCCTAATGTCTGCAATATGATTTGATTTACTTTATTGCTGGAGTAAACTAATCCTAACATTGGTATCATTCACTGAGGGGTGGGCAAGGTGAGCGATGCTCGCTCCATTTGACCTGGGCTGCAGACTTCGTCGTTGGGCGCCATGTTGCTGAATTTTGCTGGAACCTGCTCACATTTTGCACGCATCCCGAGGGTTTTGCCTGAGCTGGAGAGGCTCGCTGGAGCTGTCGGCCAGCCCCCATGTGCGTTGCAGGCCCATAGGGGCGAACCCGCACACGTCGCGCAGGCCCGATCGCGACCGGGAGAGGGCCAGACTCTGACGATCGGCCAGATCGCGACCGGGAGTCGACACAATCCGGCCATCGGCCAGATCGCGACCGGGAGTCGGCACCTCGGAGATCCCGATCGGAATCCGACGGACTGCGGCAACCGGACTGCGGCACCAAGCAGATTCCGTCGAACGGAATCCGACGATCGGGAAACGGCAGGATCCACGCGCGCTCGGGCACAGATCCCGAGGCGCTGACTCAGACCGCATGCCAGATCGACACGTGACCCTGCCACCTACATCGCTGACTGGGCTGATTGCTGACCTGTCGCCTAGGCGGACTCGGGTGACGTGGCAATCCAGTTGGACGCGCTGACGTGGCTATGCTGACTGGGCTCTGGGCGGACACGTGGCAAGATACGTGGCTATGCTGACTGGGCTCTAAGCGGACACGTGGCGGGATCTGGTTACTCCGGCGTGATGGGGAGAGTGATCTGTTGGACGCTGACGTGGCGTCGGTTAACTGGTCTACGTGGCAAAAGGATGGCGGATGACTCGGACTGCCCGAAGGCAGTCAACATAGGAGTTGCACCTTAAGCCTTTTTAAAGGGCTTAAACATTGCTCGTGGGAGCAATGTGGGATTAATATCCTTTTTTTTCATTGCCCGTGAGCACGCCTTCAAATAGAAGGTGGCCCGCTTCGATACCAACCGGGCTAGCTAGCCCGACTGGCAAAGGAGCTAAGGCTCCCGACAGGAGGTTGGGAGTTCGACCCCCGTCGGGGCCGAAACTTCTTTTGCCGCCTGCACGAACACATAAAGCCGCCCGCCAATGCAAACTAAGGTATTTTTTAATTTTATTTTGTATAAAGTTTATTTAAAATCCATATTTTTTTAATATTTTTTTTAATAATTTAAAAATTTAATAATTTTTTTTAAATCAATTTTTTTTGGTTTAATTAAAACATTTATTATATTTTTTTATTATTAATTCAAAATGTTTTAAATTAGTTTTTTTTTTTTAACTTTTGCAAATTGAAATTAAAGAAGGAAGGAGGTTAATTTTGCAATATCAACATAAATAGTGCTTTTGTTTTCTCACCCAAAAGGAGATATAAGACATAGAAGAGCATATTTTTTTGCAAATTAGAAAACCCTCATTTCTTCTCAACCTTGTTAATCTTGCAACATAAAAGGAGCCAATATTTGATTGCAAAATTATAACACAAGGAGACTTCCAATTTTGTGAATTTCAAAGACCAAGAGTGCATGTGTTTTCTCCAAGGAGATATAAGACATCAAATTGCACATTTTTTTTGCAAACATTGAGAAGACTTGAAGCTTTGGGTCCATCAAAACTGGGTCGTGTGTCGACTAGTTCTGGAAGCCTTCCAAACGTGGGTCGTGTGTCGACTTGTCTTGGAAGGAGTGCTCGATTTGTAAATTTTGCAAAATTAAGGGGGGAAGACAACATTGTACTTCTTTTGCAAAATTGTAAACAAGGAGGAGACATAAAATATCATTTTTTTTGCACAACACAAATACACATTTTGTTGCAAAAATTAAAAGGTGCATTTTCGATTTTACTCGACACCTTCATTGGCAAATTAGGTGCATTTTCGGTTGCATCCGACACCTAGGTGATAAGAATTTTGAGGTCATTCTTGTTTGATTGTTGCATCATTTCTTTTTGCAACTATAAGTCATAGAATCAAGAACACTCCATACCTCAAAATTTCACAAATTTGTGTAAATCCTTGCACAGATTTAAAGCCAATATTCACTTGATATTCTCTCCTACAAACAAAAACCCCTAATTCACTCTATTTGTTTGGCTTAATTTCCTCAAACTGATTATCCCTATTCAAGAGGATTTTCAGGCAGGTGCCATTAAATATCTTTTTGAGTGAATTATCTTTCATCTCTTATTTGTTTGGCTTAATTTCCTCCAACCGATTATCTCTCTTCAAGAGAATTTTCAGGCAGGTGCCATTAAATATCACTTAAGAGTGAAAGAAAGATCATCTTAGTTCAAATTGTAGGACCTTCATCATGGCAACTATCAATAAATACTTAAGTGATACACAATTGCTAAAGGGTCCTAACTATTAAGCATGGAAAACTAAGATGAAAGCCATCTTGACTGTAGAGGACATGTGGGATTTAGTTGATGGCACTCAAACAAGACCCGCATCACCAGGAGTAGATCAAAAAGCATGGGACAAAAAGAACAATCGTCTTCTCATGTTGATACTCCTTGCAACTATCGATGAGATCCAACCTCACATAAGTGAAGCTAAAATTGGTAAAGTTGCATGGGATGCACTTAGTACCATTTTTGAAGGCAAGAATCAATCAACTGTTCTAAACCTTCAAACACAACTTCATACACTCCATATGAAGTCAGGTGAATCAGTAGAACTATTCCTCTGCAGAGTGGCAGATCTGAAGTCTAAGCTTAATGCTTTAGGGGCCAAAGTAGAAGACACCATTTTGACTTCAGTAATTTTGAGAGCTCTTCCCGAATCCTACAAAATGTTGATTACATCCCTTAATGTTTCACAAAGAGTTGTCACCTTTGTGGAGTTAGTCAATTTGCTTCAAACTGAGGAAGCAAACCAACTCCAAAATGATGAAGTGTCGAACAATGCACTTTATTCAAACTATAAGGGTGATAAGAAGAAAGAAAACTTTCAAAAGGGGGGATCATCTTCAAAAGGTAAGGGAAAGAAATCTCAAAAGAGGTTTTGCTCGTATTGTAAAAAGGACAACCATGACACCAATCGGTGTTGGTTCAAAAACAAGCAAAACAAGAAAGATAAAGGCACAACACAGAAGCAAAACAAAGGCAATATTGCTAGTGAAGTGTCTAGTTCCGATTCTGATTCTGGTTCAGAAAAAGCACACAGAGTGCTCATTGCTAAAACAGTATTGTAGAGGGAACACACATTTGTCACCATGGGCAAAGCACCATTTTCCTCTCTCTTTTTTAGGCTTCATAAATAGCATAAGTTTTTGTTTGAAGTACTTGCAATAAGGGGTGATTGTATCTCTTTTTAGGCTTCATAGATAGCAAATTCTCAATGTTTGAAGTTCTTGTAACAAAAGAAGAGACTTTTGTGGTGTAAAATTGCCTAGGAGGCAATATTTGTAAAATCCTTCACAACACTCTTAAGTTGCACATCTTTCGCAATTGAAGGGGGATATACATTTCTTTTCTTCACAATTTTTGTAAAAAGAGAAGAAGACTTATAAGGGTGCATTTTCGGCTGCGACCGACACCTTAGTCACACTTCTTTCAGAAATTAATTACAACATGTTTTTCAACGAGAAGGGGGAACTTATAAGGGTGCATTTTCGGCAACGACCGACACCTTAGCTACCTTATCTTTTGCAAACTCATATTGTAAATGAATGAACCTCGTATGAAGTGATCTATTCTACTACACCTAGCGATTGCAGCAGCTGGTTACCCATGCAATTCGGTTGGATGATGTGATTACTATAAGGACATTCGTTGGTGTGAAGACAAAGTGAGGAATGACCCACTTTTTGCTTAGGAGCAGCCAGAGCACTGTGACAGAGCAAAGAACCGGCAGATCAACATTTTCTTCCACTGTATTGGGGCAGTTATATACTTTACCCAAATATTGTTGTATAGGAGAATATGTATGTATTACCCAAATAATGTAATAAGGGGGGATGTTAGAGTAATATTCCATCATTTGGGATATTTACCTATTTCTCACTTTAGTAGAAATTATGTACTGTATGGTAAAAAGTAATTTATTACTTTTTACCACTAGGTTGTTTTTAACTATTCTACCTAGTTGGTTAGTAGTCGTAGTCAATTTGACTACGTAGTTAGTTGTTAGTAGGTTAGGCGCCTATCACGTTGGTTGTTAGCGCAGATGTTGGATCTATGGTTAAATTCCTATTTTGTAACCTATATATTAGGTTTGATTATTCTATCAAGCCTAATGTCTGCAATATGATTTGATTTACTTTATTGTTGGAGTAAACTAATCCTAACATAACGGTCATCTGGAAGACAAAAAAGTACCACCGCAATGATGATTGCACTATTCTCTTAAGCTACAATGGTGATGGGTAAAACATGCTTCAGTGAAGATATCTGTCATACTACTCTTAGGATGCCCATCCAAGGGACCTTTTTAAGCTGTAAACTGCTTGCTACATTTTTAGACTGTCAAATTAACTTGAATCATAACCCCCAAGTAGTTCACTACGTTTCCTGACACCGTTCCAAGGATGAGATTTATCAAGGAAATTGGATTGGCCACATTCATAGACTTCTTGATTTCCCTTTGCTCTGAGAAAATCAAGGGAATCTCACAGAAAAAACAAACATTTCTTTCACACTCAAAGTATCTTCATTCTCATTCACATCCACATATATTTATCTGTTATAATATGAATTTATTGTTAAAATGTGGCTAGCGTAAAGAGTCACATCGAGTGTCTTTGCCAGTAACAGTCTTGTGTGCACCCTGACGTCCTGAAACCTGTGCCTAAATCACGTGAGGCAGATTCAAATTATGTACACACAAAAATGGAGGTTCGCCCCAGGAGAAATGCTTAGGCCTATGGAATATGTACTTTCAATAAAGCTTGTTAAAACCGCAGGAGACAATCAATATTTTTGAAAAGTGCTGTCTTTGATCTGAGAGCCAACTTGCCCCATCAACTCTATAAAAGCATATGCAAGCAAGGAAAAGTTTTTGTTTTACCTTATGTACTAGTTCAATAATGTTCATCTATAAGTTTAGATCCTTTGATCAAGATCATTATAGATTATATATCTTGCCAATGCATCTAGGCCGTACTTGTTAGTTGGCTATGATGAGATTGTTCACTTCAGTTTCAATAAAAATGATTTTTTAATTGCAATAGAGCTTGAAAGAAACAACTATTAAATGTCAGTATCTCAACTGATCAAACGTACATGTTAGTGGGTTATGATCAGATTGTTCACTTCAGTTTCAATAAAAATGATTTTTTAATTGCAATAGAGCTTGAAAGAAACAACTATTAAATGTCATTATCTCAACTGATCAAAAGATGAATTGAAGGAGCAATATTGAGGGAGATATGACCCTGTGAAGTCAACCATCCGGAACAAAGGCAGTGACGATTTTTCAAGTCGCGAAAAATGAAATTGCAAATATTTGTCAGCTAGGGTTCGAATGATGGGAAGAGCAATGAAGGGCTAGGACTTCAATGAGGCAAGACATTCTATCTGGACAAAGAATTTTACAGCTAAGTTTCTTTTTCCATTTCTTTATCTTAGAAATTTTGCATGCAAATTATTATAAAGTTTTGCTATAGGACATTTAGATAAATTTCAACACATTGAGTCTTAGTTTCCTTTCCATGGACCAATTTATAGTTAAATCCTTAGAATCAACTCTAGTGGTAAAGGTTAGTGAGCGCACCTCAGAGAGATCCTCATTGCTCCAAGATAGGGCGGTTTTTGGTAAATTTAATGGGTATTGGCCAAGGGCTTCAGCCTTGAGAAAATGGATTGATAGGAGTTGGAAGTCTCCAAGAGTGATTCTATCATTTCTTCCCAAAGGTTTCTTCCTAACCATTTTTTGTTCTAGGGAAGAAAGAGAAAAAATCCTAAAAGGGGTCATTGGTTTATGGGAAGAGCAGGACTCTTTCTTACCCGCTGGTACGAAGGCTTTTCACCTGAAAATGTAAATATATCCCTAGTACCAGTCTGGGTTAGGATGTTTGGGCTGCCTATTGAATTTTGGGAAATAGATACCTTCAAGGCAATAGGCAACACTCTAGGAGAATTCCTTGATATTTCAAATACAACAAAATATGGATTCTTGGCTATTTATGCTCGAATATTGGTCATGATTGATATAAGTAAAGCTTTACCAGAATCAATGATTCTTAAGTATGGTGATAAGATGTAGATCCAAACCATAGATTATGAAAACATATCTAAGTTGGTTGAACTTCTCTTTACCAAACAACAAAATGATATTGGTAATACGCAAGCGGGGCCAAAAGCCCCTAATGAGACATGATTATCATCTCATGGAATATAAGGGGTGTATTAGGGACCTATATTTAAATAATAATCCTGATATTCTTTGTATCCAAGAAACTAAAATGACAAAAGAAGAAGTTTCAAAAACTATGAAAGCAATATGGGTAAGATGTGAATGGGATGCTATGAATTCTGAAGGAGCAGCAGGGGGAACTCTAACTTGTTGGAATCCTTCTAGAACCTCCTTTGTAACCATTCATAAAACTAGGCATTGGATAGCCTCTTTAGTCATTTGCTACTTTGCAGATATTCGTTTCATCCTTATCAATGTCTATGGACCTGCAACTCAGTCAAGTAGATTAAAAGTTTGGAGTGGGAATGAAGCCTTTATGAGAAGTAAAGACCAAGAAACTCGATTCATGATCATAGGAGATTTTAATGCCATAACCAAGCTGGATGAAAAATTTGGAGGAATTAGGAAATTAACCCAAAGTATGAGAGATTTCTCAACTTTTATTCAAAACAATAATCTTTGGGAGGTTGAGTTTGAAGAAGACAACTATACTTGGACCAACAACAAGAGAGGCCAAAATCTAATAGCAGAAAAATTTGACAGATGCCAACTATACTTGGACCAACAACAAGAGAGGCCAAAATCTAATAGCAGAAAAATTTGACAGATGCATACTCTCAAATCATTGGCTAGATGAAGGAACTTGTGCTAAAATTAATACCTTAACAAGGATTGGTTTAGATCACTGGCCAATAAGAGTTAAAGTGGTGGTAAGTGAATTCAAAAAAATATCATATTTTAAATATGAACAAATGTGGGAAGATCATGCTCAATTTGTTGATATGATAGCTCAAACGTGGAATTCTTCAGGTAATGGTGGGTTGTATGCTCTTCCAAATCAAATTAAATCTATTACATCTAGATTAAAAGAATGGAACAAGAACACTTTTGGAAACAGTTTTGAGAAGAAAGAAAAACTAAAAGATAAACTTTCAAAATTCCAAAAAGGTGATCATAATAATCCAAGCTCAGAGGAGAGGGAGTTGCTTAGTGAATATCATAATATTTTAAGTAAGGAATTGAAATTTTGAAGAGTAAAATCAAGACAAACTTGGTTAAAAGAAGGAGATAAAAATACACCGTTATTTCACAGGATGGCTATAGTACACAGATCAACATCCAGAATTAGTAGAATTAAATCAATATAAGGGGTTTGGATTGAAGATCAAAGTGAAATTAGAAAAGAGGCAAAGTCTTTTTATCAAAGATCAGAGGAGACTGAAGTTCTTAATGATAAACTTCTTCAAGATGTTCCTTCAATTATAACAAATGAAGACAATAGGAAATTGATGGAGCCTATTACTCTAGAAGAAGTTCATCTAGCTCTTTTCTCTTTTAATAAGGATAAATCCCCAGGTCCAAATGGGCTCTTTGCAGCATTTTACCAACATAATTGGGATATAGTGAAGGATTCTTTATTGGTGGCAATGTAACAGCCTAAGGTAAAACAATACATACCTTATAAAATAAATGCAACATATCTTACCCTAATTCCAAAAAAGGACGTTGAATTCATTGTTTGATTCTTTTAGACCCATAAGCCTATGTAATAACTAATAAGGCATATAAGATTATCTCCAAAGTGATGGCAAATCGATTAAGGCCATTGTTAGACAAAATCATTTCAGAAGAGCAAGAAGGATTTGTGAAAATGAAACAAATTCTAGACAGGATCAAAGTAGCTCATGAAGTTATACATTCAGCAACTTCAAGAAGAGAGAAGGCAACGATCTTAAAACTTGATATGAGTAAAGCCTAAGATAGGGTTAAATGGGATTTTCTTTTTGCAGTTTTAGAAAATTTTGGATTCGGGAAGAAATGGGTTAGATGGATTAAAGCTTGTGTCTCTACAATTTCTTATTTAGTGTTGATCAATGGGTTAGTAACATAATCTTTTAAAGCCAAGAGAGGCCTTAGAAAAGGAGATCCTCTATCTCCTTATTTGTTCATTATTATGGCAGAGGTTTTGAGTAGGAACTTAAAGAAGGCTTACAAAGATGGGCTTATATGTGGACTTAAGGTAAGTAATAACATCAACAACATCACCCATCAACAGTTTGTAGATCATACAGCCCTTTTTGGAAGGGCAAGGATAAATGAGGCCAGAGCTTTGAATAACTTTTTAAAGGAATACGAAAGAGCATTAGGGCAAAAAGTTGATAGGACAAAATCCAAAATTAACTTCCTTAACACTCCAACTAACATCAAAGCAAGAATTTGTATGTTACTTCAAATGGAGGTGGCAAATTTGGCAGCAATTTATATAGGAATGTCTTTATTTGAGGGGAGAATGAGGATAGAATTATGGAATCCAGTTATTAGTAAAGTTCATAATAGACTTCCAGCTTGGAAAGGTAGATGGTTATCGTTACCAGGAAGAGTGCAGTTAATTAAGTCAGTCTTACAGGCCATTCTAACATATTATATGTCATTGTATTCTATGCCAAAATCAGTTGAAATTAGTTTAATCTATATTATACGATCCTTTTTATGGTCAAGTTTACATGATAAAAGGAAATTTTCTTTGGTGAAATGGTGCAAGGTGTGTGATGATAAAATTAGGGGAGGTCTTGGTTTAAGAGTTCTTACAGATGCAAACTTAGATCTTAGGGGAAAAGTAATCTGGAGATTGTACAAAGAGATTCAAAGAAAATGGGCAAGAATTCTTTGAAGTATGTTGATCCCAATGACCCAAGTTTAATATTTACTGCATTCTCTCTACCAAATGGTTTAAAAAAATCTGTTGATCTTATGATTAGAAATTTAAGATGGATGGTGGGAATTGGACAAAAAATTTCTATTTGGATGGATACTTGGTGTGATGAAAAACCACTCAATTTAGATCCAATTTTGAAACCTTAGATGAGATTGCTTCAAGACAATATGGTGATAGGGTTTCAAACATTTTGTACAAGGATCAGGAAGGAAGATACAAATGGAAAGAAGATTTTTTACTAGTATACAAGACATTGATGCTAGGAGGCAATTGAGTAGAAAGATAACAACTGTGATTTGGGAAGAAATGGGTTAGATGGATTAAAGTTTGTGTCTCTACAGTTTCTTATTTAGTGTTGGTCAATGGGTTAGTAACATAATCTTTTAAAACCAAGAGAGGCCTTAGACAAGGAGATCCTCTATCTCCTTATTTGTTCATTATTATGGCAGAGGTTTTGAGTAGGAACTTAAAGAAGGCTTACAAAGATTGGCTTATATGTGGCCTTAGGGTAAGTAATAACATCAACAACATCACCCATCAATAGTTTGTAGATCATACAGCCCTTTTTGGAATGGTAAGGATAAATAAGGCTAGAGCTTTGAATAACTTTTTAAAGGAATACGAAAGAGCATTAGGGCAAAAAGTTGATAGGACAAAATCCAAAATTAACTTCCTTAACACTCCAACTAATATCAAAAAAAGAATTTGCAGGTTACTTCAAATGGAGGAGGCAAATTTGGCAGCAACTTATCTAAGGATGCCTTTATTTGAGGGAAGAATGAGGCTAGAATTATGGAATCAAGTTATTAGTAAAGTTCATAATAGACTTCCAGCTTGGAAAGTTAGATGGTTATCGTTACCAGGAAGTGTGCAGTTAATTAAGTCAGTCTTACAGGTCATTCCAACATATTATATGTCATTGTATTCTATGCCAAAATCAGTTGAAATTAGTTTAATCTTTATTATACGATCCTTTTTATGGTCAAGTTTAAATGATAAAAGGAAATTTTCTTTGGTGAAATGGAGCAAGGTGTGTGATGATAAAATTAGGGGAGGTCTTGGTTTAAGAGTTCTTACAGATGCAAACTTAGCTCTTAGGGGAAAAGTAATTTGGATATTGTACAAAGAGAGTCAAAGACAATGGGCAAGAATTCTTCTAATTAAGTACGTTGATCCCAATGACCCAAGTTTAATATTTACTGCATTCTCTCTACCAAATGGTTTAAAAAAATCTATTGATCTTGTGATTAAAGGTTTAAGATGGGTGGTGGGAACTGGAGAAAAAAATTCTATTTGGATGGATACTTGGTGTGATAAAAAACCACTCAATTTAGATCCAATTTTGAAACCTTGGATGAGATTACTTCAAGACAAATATGGTGATAGGGTTTCAAACATTTTGTACAAGGATCAAGAAGGAAGATACAAATGGAAAGAAGAATTTTTTACAAGTATACAAGACATTGATGCTAGGAGGCAATTGAGTAGAAAGATAACAACTGTGATTCGAGAAGAAATGGGTTAGATGGATTAAAGCTTGTGTCTCTACAGTTTCTTATTTAGTGTTGGTCAATGGGTTAGTAACATAATCTTTTAAAGCCAAGAGAGGCCTTAGACAAGGAGATCCTCTATCTCCTTATTTGTTCATTATTATGGCAAAGGTTTTGAGTAGGAACTTAAAGAAGGCTTACAAAGATGGGCTTATAAGTGGACTTAAGGTTAGTAATAACATCAACAACATCACCCATCAACAGTTTGTAGATCATACAGCCCTTTTTGGAAGGGCAAGGATAAATGAGGCCAGAGCTTTGAATAACTTTTTAAAGGAATACGAAAGAGCATTAGGGCAAAAAGTTGATAGGACAAAATCCAAAATTAACTTCCTTAACACTCCAGCTAATATCAAAAAAAGAATTTGCAGGTTACTTCAAATGGAGGAGGCAAATTTGGCAGCAACTTATCTAAGGATGCCTTTATTTGAGGGAAGAATGAGGATAGAATTATGGAATCCAGTTATTAGTAAAGTTCATAATAGACTTCCAGCTTGGAAATTTAGATGGTTATCGTTACCAGGAAGTGTGCAGTTAATTAAGTCAGTCTTACAGACCATTCCAACATATTATATGTCAAAATCAGTTGAAATTAGTTTAATCTATATTATACGATCCTTTTTATGGTCAAGTTCACATGATAAAAGGAAATTTTCTTTGGTGAAATGGAGCAAGGTGTGTGATGATAAAATTAGGGGAGGTCTTGGTTTAAGAGTTCTTACAGATGCAAACTTAGCTCTTAGGGGAAAAGTAATCTGGAGATTGTACAAAGAGAGTCAAAGACAATGGGCAAGAATTCTTCTAAGTAAGTATGTTGATCCCAATGACCCAACTTTAATATTCACTGCATTCTCTCTACCAAATGGTTTAAAAAAATTTGTTGATCTTATGATTAAAGGTTTAAGATGGGTGGTGGGAACTGGAGAAAAAAATTCTATTTGGATGGATACTTGGTGTGATAAAAAACCACTCAATTTAGATCCAATTTTGAAACCTTGGATGAGACTGCTTCAAGACAAATATGGTGATAGGGTTTCAAACATTTTGTACAAGGATCAGGAAGGAAGATACAAATGGAAAGAAGATTTTTTTACAAGTATACAAGACATTGGTGCTAGGAGGCAATTGAGTAGAATGATAACAACTATGATTATTCCGAGGGGAGCCAAGGATAAATTGATTTGGGGGTTGAATAGCTCAAGAGAATACACAACAAGAAGTGGATATAATGTACAACACCAACAAAATAATAATATCATTAGAATATAAAGAGATACTTGGGATAGCCCAAGCATTCCTAAAGTCAAAATGTTTGTTTGGCTAGTAGGTTATAGAAGAATTTTATCCTGGGATAACCTTATGAAAAGGGGTTTTCATGGCCCCTCTCAATGTGTTTTTTGTAAAAAGGAAGAGGAGAGTATAGACCATCTCTTGGGACATTGCTCAATAGTCTGGAATCTATGACAATGGATTCTTAATATGTTTGGTAAATGCATGGTGATGAATAGCAGAATTGAAGATTGGTTAAAGTAATGGCAGAGCACTTATAAAAGTGAGGTTTTACAAACAATATGGGATATATCAAAAGATACAATACTTTGGACTGTATGGCTAGAAAGGAATAGAAGAATATTTAAAGGAAAGGATAGCAGTTTAGAGGTAATGAAAGGAAGATATGTTTAGCCATAGAGGAGTCTAAACAAACTCTATCAACTCACCCAATCCCTAATCTAGAAGCAGAGAGCCTTGATAGATGGAGTTAAGTCATTAAATGGAATTATGATGTTGGGTACAAGAGAAGCAAAAGGAAGGCAGAGAATAAAAAGTGGAAACCACCAGATGTGGAGTGGGTTAAATTTAATTTTGATGGAGCATCTTAAGGAAATCCAAGACCAACACGAGGAGGAATAATTAGAAATAATAGAGGAGAGATTTTATGCTTTGAATGGTGGATTTAAGACAAATAATGAAGTTGAAGCTTGGACGGCTTTAGAAGGGTTAAAAATATGCAAACAAATGAAACGGAACAAAGTATGGATGGAAGGTGATTCTCTCATAGTAATAAATGCAATTTTGAGGAAAGCAAAGGCTCCATGGAACATACAAGAGATAATTGTGAAAATTCAAAATCTTGCTAAAGAGTTTGAAGAAATCAGGTTTACATATACATTAAGGGAAGGAAACAATTGTGCAAATAGGCTAGCCAATAGAGGGGTTTTGATTGAGGATCGTAAAGTTAAAATCTCCTTTCCATGGTTAGAGGAAGTAGTAAGTTTAGTTGAAGCTAATAAGAAAATGTTGACTACCTGATTCAATTAATGATTAAGATTTACTTTAGTGTTTTCCATTGGTAATATTTGTTTTATTTTGTAAGAATAATGTGTTTTCATCTAAACTATTTATTATAATTTTTGTAGTTGCACTTATGTTTTTAGGAAGGAAACTAGCAATCTAGATTTGGTAAAGCAGACTATGATAGTGCGATTGTTTTTGAATTATTACTCTACTAAGATGCAATGAATAGATAGTAGAGGTGAAGTTTTGGTATTGTGAAGGCTGCTATAAGAAAATATCAAGAAGGATGTTGAATTCTGGAATATTTATATTCATACAGAAAATTGAAAAGATTCAGAAAATCAAAATCAATAATTTAAACATTTTATGTAAAAAATATAGGTTTCTAGCTATAGCATCTCAATTAATATCTAGCTCTTACAACTCAATTGAGATGAGAAGTGTATATTTGTAAACTCTCAAGCAAAGAAGAGTGTTGTAATTTGTAAGGGTAGGGACATGAGTGCAATCCCTTATTATCCAGAAAAAGGAAAAAAAAAATCAGAGTTCAAATCTAGGTAAATACAATTGTCAAAAATACTTTTTTAATGTATTGTATACCAATCCCATGTAACTAAATAAAAGAAACAACTTGCAAAGTGCAAATAATGGAAATTCAACATGTTGGCTCGCAGCTCCGTCCAGTTAAAAAGTAAGTGCCTGATAAAGCCTTAAATACATACACATATGAGAATCCAATACAAAACTTCGACACATATTGGCTCCGTAGTACAGGGAATATCCTATTACATTTATGCAATCATATCCAACCTACTTTAAATTGTACTAAAAATAATCTTAAAATTTACTTTAAATGCAATAAAACAGAAAATTGTGGACTATTCTTGGGGACATGTTTTGCAAACAAGCACTGGTCTATTTTAACTTGCCTCCATTAGGGTTTATATCAAGATTATAAACTAACCAGAAGGGCCCAGAATAGTAGAAATCCAGTGATACAGATTGTCGCCTTTAGGTCCCGCCGAGCAATTGGGAGGAGGGTAGACGGTCATCTCACCCAAGTCCTTTTGAATTCGTCTGCCCGACGCCGACACTGATGTCCTCGCCCCCGCCGCCGCTCCTCCTCCTCCCCAAAATGAAATACAACTTCCTCCCGCACTATTCATCCTCCCCTCCTTCAATTAATCGATTAAACTCTATTCACCCTCCTCTCCTTCAAGTAGTCGATTAAACTCTGACTTTGAGTGCACACATTTTGGACAATTTTGATCAAACATACATCACATCGGTACAGCCATGCTCATATGTACTCTGTTTTGTATAGAGACATGAATATTTCGTTTATAAATTGCTCCAGTTTTTCAGATATTTGTGGTAAATGCAAAGGAACTTTTGGAAAAGGGTTTATGGTAGTTGAAGACAGTAAAATAAAAAAAATTAAGGAGTTGCTAACTCAGCTTATCAAGATATTAAAGGTCATAAGATTTGAATAGTTGTACTTCCATAAGGTTTCATAAACCATATTTAAATATCCCAAAAGTAATTAAAATCTTTTATCATCATATCCCTGGGACTGCACCTGTGCTGCTCTTCCTCTTCTTCTCAACCATGTTCAGGATATATAATAACATGAGTAGTTACAGGTAGGTTCTCCTCAACAGGGAAACGACGCCTTAGACCCTGCAGAGGTGCCAATGGGAACGTTGGAAGGGGGTAAATTTTTAAATTTTATTTTACTTAAATATGAATGAAATGAAAGATTTTAATCACGTCCGCCAGACCCAATGATAGAGTTTATTGTTGTTTAAGGCCTATCTATTTATAAAAACATTTTTTTAATATTATATTTAATTTTCAAAAAAATATTATTTTAAAATTATCTGTATGTTTACTAAAGGTTTTGGCCTTTTTTTAAAAGGTTCAAACCCGAATACTGAAGTGACCAGTCTCATAAAAATTTTGAAAAAATATATTATTTTAAAATAAAAATATAATAATTAAATAATATTAGTTTAGGGTTTTGGCCTTTCTTTGAGAAGTCCAAAGTTCAAACCCCATTCAATATGAAAGGGTTGGGACTTTCATATAAACTTAAGTAAACTCATTTGAAATCATATAAACCTATGTAAACTCGTTGATAAAACTTAACTAGTTAATTTTTTAGAGTTAAAAAAAAATTAAGTTGAAATCTTACTAAACAATAACCTTGGAGTAAAAGTTTACCAAGGCGAGGCAGGAAAGTAGCTTTTTGGATTCGACGTGCCCACGGGGATAATATGATGGGAAGATGATAGGAGTTATAGTGGTAGCTTTCCGGATTCGAACCGTGCCTAAAACAAACAATATATATAAATATATATATAATAAATTAATTAATAAATAGTTAAGTTGTTATAATACCATGGAGTGGATTTATGTGTAAAAAAAAATAATATATATAAATATATATATAAAATAAATTAATTAATAAATAGTTAAGTTGTTATAATACCACTTGAATATATGTGAACTTATTGTAATCACATATAACTAAACTTTTTTTTGATAAGCTCAACTCTTCCCCTTATAAGAAGTCAGGGTGGGATGGAGATGCTTAGCCTTGAGTGTCGATCAGGGGTTTCTCACACTAACCAAATCCAAAAGTGTTGGTCACAAGGTTTTTCACACTAACCAAATTCAAAATTAATTAATTAATTAATTTTATATATATATATATATATTAATTAATTGTTTGAGATATAATTTTTTAATATTTAATAATTATAATGAAAAATAATAATTGTTTTTTTATTTGATTAGTGTGAGAAACCCATACAACCAACGTACAAGGCTGAGCAGTCTTCTCTCAACCATGATCCTTTGTAAAGCCAAAAGATATGCTTATCAATAGGGAATGTCTCCTCTCAACCATGACCCTTTGTAAAACCAAGAGCTATGCTTATCAATAGAGAATTGAACACACACCCACCCCCTCACACACGTCCACGCCACGGTTTGAACCTTGAACCTCCCAAAGAAGAGCCAAAGCCCGAACCGTGACGTTGTGTCCCTGGGACATTGAAAAAAATAATTGTGATTTTAATATTTTTATTTTTCAAAAGATGATGTTATTATGTGTATACATGTTTATTCAAAACATAACATATTTAAAGGGTAGATGAAAATTTTGAAATATGATAATATATTTAAAGCAAAGGGAACATTTAAATCCAAGATTAATAATTAAAAAAAATGTGAAAATCAATGGAATGGATAAATATGGTGTAAGAAAAATAATTATTTGTTAATTATTTCAACATATTGCCAAAGGAAGAGTCCTATTAGACCTAGGAAGGTGATTGACATATTACTTAGTGTGATTGCCAAAACAAAATTGTACCTTTTTAAGATATTGTTGGTCAAATATTTGCCTAATCATACAAAACTGTGTTTGTATGCCCTAGACACGGCCAACATTGAAAGACCGGAGGAAAGAGATGTCCTTCGTGTCAATCTCCAAAGAGGGTTGGTTCCCTTACTAATTCTAAAATGGTTGAAGACTAGGGATGCAGGAAAGAAATTAAAAAATACGGAAAGAAATGGGAAATATGGCCACAGGCCAACTGTGTAGGATGGTAATAGATTGATAGTAGGAATCCACACCAAGCTGAAAATAGCATGCAAATAGATGATCAAACAACAGATTCTTCGGACAACTTCGCACATGTAATCTTCAGATCAACACTCTAGCACTCACTCTCTCACTTGCAATATTTAAATCCAACTTGCAGAATTTAAATCTAATAGCAAATAATAAAGTTGTGTAAAAGAAATGTGTAATGTAGAAGACCACAATGCACCAAGTCATTTGCAAATCCATGAATTTACTATTACTACTGAGAACTTGAAGTGTTTTCTCACAGGATATCTATTTTTTCCAACCCCTTACAATGAATTTTCTCTTAGTATTTATAGAGGTTTGTGCCTCTTTCATTGAATACATCAAATGAGTCATCATTTCTTGGAAATCTTCTATTGAAATGATAGACATGATCCTGAAAACGATTTGAGATGATAGCATTTAGGCACCGTATCATTAAATCCGCGTCACCTCCATCTTCTTGGAAATTAACCACGAGCTTCAACAATTTACTCCATATTAAATTTGCTTTGGAGAGGGAGTAAAACCTTCGAGAAGATGTTCTTGAAAATGACAAAAATGCTTCCACTTCGTCACCAACATTAAATTGCACCAATTACTCGAAGCAAATCTTCAACTGGAAAAATCAAGCTTTAAAATTGTCAAAGATGATGGCAATTAATAATTACGCTGATAGGCTGATTTTTCAAAAATTGATATGCCCTTGCCGAAACTGGTTTTTGAGCTCTGGCGATTTGGCGGGAAACTTTCTGAACTATCGTCGGCCGAGGCTCTAGGGTTTCTGGTGGGAAGATTCTACCAGGGACTCAGGTGGTTGGTTATTGTTTTTCGTTGACGGCTCTTTCGTTGCCCAGGGAGGGCCCAATGGGGTCTCCTCCGGGATTTCTCGATGGGAAGAAGACCTCTTATGCCGAGATATTAAGAGAAAACCATGCGTCTTCCTCCGATGAAGCTCGACGGAGTGCTTACCATTCGCTATCCGGGGAATGCGGGCAAGGGTTCTCCTGTGCACAGAGTCAATGGATGTCTCCCGCAATCCGCTTCCAGACCGAAGATTGTCATAGAACCAAAGCTGGTCGAGGACACGATCAACTACCGTGCTACTCATGACCTGATTTGCAAATTCATGGGTATCCGACCCACCCTGCACTTTTGCACACACGGGTGAGACAAAGCGGGAGCCTATCGGTGAGTACTCCTTATGGCCCATAAGCAATGGGTATTTTATTATTAGTTTTTCCTCCTTAGCGGATAGAAAGCAGAGCATTTGAATCAGAAAAGAGGAGCCATGGCCCGGCAGGGTTATTTGTCCAACCGTGGAGAGCGGGCTTCGACCCTCGCATTGAGCCCACGGCTGTCCCGGTTTGGATTCGGCTGTATGCTCTCCCGATGGAGTTTTGGGGTGAGCAGATTCTTGAATTGATAGGTAACTCTCTAGGTAGATATTTGGGAGTTTCCAAAGATACCATAGAAGGAAACACTATTGTTTATGCTAGAATTTGTGTAGAACTGGATATTAGCCAGCCGCTACCACTGAGATGGAACTAGAGTTAGCAGGACAATCCTGGATACACGAGTTAGACTATGAAGCCCTACCTTTCCGATGTAGAGTTTGCCATAAGCATGGCCATTTGGCTAGGTTCTGCCCAAATATCTTGAGCACCAAAGCGGATGTTCCACAGGGAATGCCAAATCGCCCCGAGAGGGTAAGCCCACTCCGGTCAAGGAACCACCCATCATTCCCCTTGGTTATGATGCCCAGAAAGATGGCTTTGAACAGTAGAAGAGAAGAAGAAACAAAAAGAGAAATGGCAAGGAGCAAGCTCAACCCAAGCCAACCAACCGGTATGAAATCTTCAAATCTCTTGTGGATCAAGAAGACCAAATTATGGAAGGAGCGGATGGGAACCTTGAGGATAATATCATCCATTCTCATGCTCCTCCCTCACCAACCCCTGTCCTAGAACAGGTGATTGACTCCTATGAGATTTTGCAGCTAGAAAACCCAGGGGCATTGGTAATCCACTCCCCAGCACGACCAGTTATTAAGGATGTCACCATGGGAAATGCAGAAAAGATCAGAGAAAGACCAGCTCTAGGGATTACCCGGGTGGAGAAGAGGTCGAAAAATAGTAATTCCCAAGGGGCGGGCGAGGAAATCCAATAAGGATCTAATTGCAGTGCAAGGAGATAAGCTAATCAATGGAGGATTGGCGAGAACAATTGATTCTTATTGCTCCCAAGGTTTCCAATGATTATTCAATCTTGGAATGTGAGGGGTTTAAACAGTAGAACCCATCAATCTGCTGTTCAAAGACTTTTAGAGAGAAGTAAAACAGACTTTCTGCTCATTCAGGAGACAAAAATGTCTTTAGACCTTATGAGTAAAACTGTCAGTCGAATCTGGAGGGGTGCTGGCCATATGGTTGTGGCTGCTCTAGGTGCCTCGGGAGGGATTGCTACTCTTTGGAACCCTTTGGCGTGGATAGCAATAGAACATATAGCTTGGAGGGGTGTCCTCACATCTCTTTTTAGGAACATTGTTACAGCTGAACAAGTCTTAATTACAAACTTCTATGGGGCTCAGAACATCGATGGTCAGCGGTTTCAATGGAAAGCTGTTCAAAACATGAGGTCCTCCGGGAAGATTTTGATTGGATTATTCGTTGGGGACTTCAATGCCAAATTATCTGCCAAGGATCAGGAAGGTGGCATCCCAGTTTTGGATATAGGGGACCGGCTTTTAATTGCCCAAGTCCAGGCCTTTAACCTTGTTGATATCAAAGGCCCTGGTACAAACTTTACCTGGACTAATAAGAGAAGAGAGCCATACAACAGGAGGGTTAAGCTTGACCGGTTTATGGTCTCGGAGGAAGCTTTTGTTAGATGGAATATCAAATTTCAGATTTTGGATGGCCCGAGTCTCGAGATCACTCTCCCATTTCTTTGGAGGGAGGGACTATGTCGAGCGATATTACAAACCATTTAAATTTGAAAATTTTTGGTTGCAAAAAGAGGACCTCCGAAGGAAAATTCCACGATGGTGGGAAGAAGGTCGTCTCCCTTTTGGGACAGCTATGTTCAAATTTCATAAACAACTTCTTTTTGTTAAGAGTAAACTAAAACGGTGGAGGCAAACTAACAAATCTGATTTCCGGCTCCAACGGGCTCCCTTGTTGACCGGATGGAGCGAGGTGCAAAAACAATTCGGGGAAGGAATCATTTACGAGCATCTTAAATCCGAGGATGATGCTTTACGCAAAGCGGTTGAGGACATTGATAATCAAGAAGAGATCTACTGGAAACAGAGAGCAAGAAACACATGGTTATTAGAAGGAGACAGAAATACAAAATTTTTCCATCGCTCTGCCTGTGCTAGAAGACAATTGAATAACATGGAACTCCTTCAAGACGAGAATGGAAACTCTTTTGACACTCTCCCTGGTATGCACTCCCACTCAATGGAGTATTTCTCAAACCTCTTTAAGGAAAGTATGGAGCATGATGTGGAAGCCCAAAATGAAGTCATTGATGGCATTCCCTCTATTATCTCTCATGAAGAGAATCGAGGCCCTTCTTAAGCCCATTGATCGTGATGAACTCAAGAAGGTGGTCTTTGGGATGTGCCTTTGGAAAATCGCTCTGGTCTCGATGGCTTCCCTATTGAGTTTTTCAGGCCTTCTGGGATACCCTGGAGGAGGATGTCTTGGTTGTCATTGAGGAGTCCCGAACTAATAAAAGAATGCTCAAGGCTCTAAATCACACCTTTATTACCTTAATTCCAAAAGGAGAGGGGGGGCTCACATTTCTGATTTCAGACCTATTGCCTTATGCAATGTGATTTACAAAATAATCACTAAAATTATGGCTGAAAGACTAAAACCTCTTCTTCAGAATATAATCTCCCCTGAGCAAGGGGGTTTTGTTGAAGGGAGACAGATCTTGGATGGAGTGATCTTGGCTCAGGAGGCTATCCATACTATGCACAATTCAGGTAACAAAGGAATGTTCATCAAACTGGATATGTCTAAGGCTTATGACAGGGTAGAGTGGGGCTTCTTGGTCAAGATGTTGGCAGCCTTTGGTTTTTCTCAGGACTGGATTGCCTGGGTCATGAGCTGTATCTCTACGCCTTCATACTCTGTTTTAATTAAGGGGCTTCCCTCGCCACCTTTTGGAGCCTCTCGGGGTCTTCGCCAAGGAGACCCTTGCTCTCCTTATCTCTTTCTCATCTTGGCTGAAGGATTAGGCAGACTCCTCCTGAGAAGAAGACTTCAAGGACGGATAACAGGAATTAAAATCGGGGCTGAAGTTTTGACTCATTTACAGTTTGTGGATGATCTTTGGATTGGTGGGAGTGGCCGGCCTCGGGGAAGCAAGAGGAATCGAGAGATTCTCTAAACGTCTACCTCCGGGCCTCTAATCAAGTCATCAATGAAACAAAATCCAAAGTGGTCTTCTTTAATCTTGATCAAAGGTCACAAGACGAGTTATTGAGATCTTGGGATTCACTAGGACCTCTCTTCCTGTTGTTTACACAGGGGTTCCTCTGCATTTCAAAAAACTGAAAGCTGATTTCTGGAAGGACCTTTTGGATGGCATCAAAGAGAGAATGAATCACTGGTCTCATAGATGGTTAAGCTATGGGGGCCGACTGACTTTCCTGCAGTCTGTTATTCAGGCCATGCCAATTTATAAATTCTCTATCCTGGCTGCCCCTCCTTCAATTTGGAAAGAGCTGGACAAAGTGGCTAGAAGTTTTCTTTGGGAAGGTGCCAAAGGAGAGAGGAAATGGGCCTTGGTTGGATGGGATAAGGTCACCCGACCCAAGGAAAAAGGTGGGTTGGGATTAAGAAGCTCCAAGTTTAACAATCAGGCTTTGGCTGGTAAACTGTATTGGAGGTGGATTTCCCAGCCAACGTCCCTCTTGAGCAGAATCCTCTCTAGTAAATACTTGGGTCTTGTTCACCCCAATGACTTGGGACGCTTTCCTTTGGAGGGTAATGGATCATTAGTGTGGCGGGCTCTCAAGCTTGGATCTCGCATTATCAAAGATCAATTGTTACGGAAAGTTGGGAGAGGGGAGAAGGCCCGGTTACGGAGTGATTCTTGGGATCGAGAATCCTCCCATTCTTGCTTGTGTTTCCTGAATTGCATCCGTTAAAATCAGCTCTAGAAGATAAGGGATGGATCCATATTGAGAGCTACTTCAATACCAGCCAATTGGGGGAGTATAAGATTCAAAAGTTCAAGCGAGTTGGGTGAATGGCCTATTCCAATCCCCCGGAGCAGGCTCCAACTACTGGAAAAAATCTTGTCGGAACGGTTTCTTACTGGGAGAGATGAGGAGGATGAGCTTGCATGGGGCTTTGGGAACCTTGGGGTTTATCTTGTGAAGGAGGGCTATGATTCGATCCTTCCAGAGCCCCCCACACTCTTTTCCAGTTCAAGAATGGAGGAAGATTTGGCATCCCAAGGGCTGGCCGAAAGTGAACTTATTTGCCTGGCAGCTGATGCACAATGGAATCCTGACCTTTGAAAATCTCAGAATCAGAGGCATCATTGGTCCTTCCCAGTGTGTTTTATGCTATAGGAATGAGGAAACTGCTGATCATCTTTTGTTTGATTGTCCTTTCACACAACAGATTTGGCATCGTTGGTTCTCCCATTTTAAACTTCAGGCTATTGGAGACTTGTCTCGGACCAATTTATGGGAAAGCTGGAAGAGAGGTAGATTTACATCTAAAGCTCTTCGAATTGGTTGGGAGCTTGGTTTCCTTTTTATTTGGTGGCAGGTGTGGTTGGAAAGAAATGCTCGTATTTTTCGTGAAACCTTCTCTTCGGTGGATGGGATATGGCAGGTCATCTGGAGCAAAGTAGTGGAAACCGTTGCCATCTATGCTGAGGAGGAAAATCATCACTGCTTCTAAGCCTACGGAAGAGAGAGGCTGCGATCTTGAGAGACAGGTAAGAAGTTGTTGGAAACCTCCCCGGAAGGCTGGATCAAAATCAACAACGATGGAGCTGCAAAAGGCAATCCGGGCAATCCTTGGAAGTGGAGTAATCTGCCGTGATCATCTTGGGGTTTGTGCTCTATTGGGAATTGCAAGGTGCGGGATATGCCACAAACAATGAAGCCGAGGCCTTTGCTATTAAATCTGCTTCCATATGGGCCGTCAAGCAGGGTCATAGAAAGATAATCATTGAGTCTGATTCCCAAATCCTGGTTGGCGCTCTTGATTGCATGAGGAACTTTGCCTTAAAAGCTTGGAGGCTGCGGATTATGGTCTCCCAAATTAAAGAGCTTTGGAAGGAATTAGAGGATGTGATACCCGTTTATGCTAGCAGAACTCTTAATAAAGCGGCTGATTTCCTTGCTAAGATGGGTGTTGAGAGGGAGGTTGGGATGCATCTGCATAGTGATATGCCTGTGGAGGATGCAGAGATTAGACAAGGCCTTGAACAAATTTTGAAATAATGTGCAGTGTTTTTTATGCTAAGGAAATTTTTTGTCGCGATATCGCGACATGTAGTGCTGTCGCGGCCTCAAGCCGAAAGCTGTCGCGATATCGCGACAGGTTGAGCCTCCGCGGCCTTTGGTGGGTTTCTGTCGCGATATCGCGACATGTCGCGCTATCGCGGTCCTTGTTGAGATCCTGTCGCGATTTCGCACCTCTTTTGAAGTTGAAGAGCAAAGTTGAAATTTCGTCGCGATATCGAGACAGGTTGGAGAGTGGGAAGCTGCAAGGTAATCTTGTCGCGATATCGCGACACGTTTGGCACTTAAGCGGTCGGGAGGAAAATTGTCGCGATATCGCGACCTGTAGCGCCGTCGCGGCCTCGAAATGGAAGTTGTCGCGATTTCGCGACAGGTTGAGCCTTTGCGGCCTTTGGCGGGTTTCTGGCGCGATATCGCGACATGTCGCGCTATCGCGGCTCTTGTTGAGATTATGTCGCGATTTCGTGCCTCTTTTGAAGATGAAGAGCAAAGTTGATAATTCGTCGCGATATCGCGACAGTTTGGTAAACTGGAAGTTGCAAGGTATTTTTGTCGCGATATCGCGACACGTTTGGCACTTAAGCGGTTGGGAGGATAATTGTCGCGATATCGCGACCCTTTTGTGGCATGAGAGTCGTTTAGAAACTTCGTCGCGATTTCGCGACTCCTTTTGCGTGCGGCTGCCGAGGGCCCTTCCTGTCGCGATATCGCGACATGTCGCGATTATCGCGACTGTTGGCGCCGACGCGGTCGAGACGGGGGTGACTGTCGCGATTTCGTGACATGTCGCCTTTTCGCGCCCTATTGTTTTCTTTGCCCTGTGGTTGTTAGTGCTGCCTTTGTGCTTTGCACTTGTTGTGTTGCTCTTTGCTCTGGGTCGGGATGTGTTCTCTCCCGTTTGTAATTGGTCTTTGTATTAATACAAGTTTTCATTTTTTTCAAAAAAATAATTACGCCGATAGGCGTCCTATAATGGCAGCTAGGAAGGTCAGCCACACCGTAAACAATATTAATATTTTATTAAAAAAACCAACATTAAGAAAATTATCCGCCGACATTAAGGGTTACGGTGGATTTAAAATATTTAAAAAATATTTAAACTATTTAAACTAAAATGGTGCCCAAACTTTCTAATACTAGCTTAGATATATAAAATATATATCTATAAACGTCGAGAGTTATCAATCTCGAGGCGTCTATCTATCACACCCCCAAGAAATGAGATAGGCGCCTCGAGATTGATAACTCTCGACATTTATAGATATATATATTTTATATATCTAAGCTAGTTAAATATTTGCCCCATTTAATTCTACTCATGCCTTTGGAGAAATTTAATCACATGTGCTCAAAAACAAACAACATTCGCCTTCAAAATATCTTCGTTGCATCTATCATGACGTTCGCCCCTTTTACCTAAGTGTAAGGGCGAAAACCATTTAAAAATTCTCGTTGCCCGAACTTTATCTCTCCATGTCATTCGCCTTTAAAAATAATGAACGGATCCATCGTGAATACTTTAAAGTGACCATGACGCATATTGAAATCGTGTTTGCCCAAATGAGGGGCAAACACTACATTTGCCCCACTTAAGGGGCAAACGTGATGCGTTCTTTTTATTCTCCCTTTTTTTTGTGTTCTCCTTTCCAATGGGCGAACATGACGTTCACCCCTCCAATGAGGCGAACGCGTTTGCATTCTTCACTTAGCCGATTTTCTTTTGTCTTTCTTTTTTTTTTTTTATTCTCTTCGATTTCACTACCTTCAATTTCTTACTGTCACTTCGCCTCTGAAGCGAAATCATTTTTTATCTTTTGATTGCTGCTGTGGATAATTTGACGAAGTGAATTCGAAGCGGATTTCCAAGGCACAATTTGGGCTAAATTTATTTTGCAAAATTAAATTTTACATAGAATTGAAAAAAACTTATATAAACAAAATAATTGAGTTAAAAAAACTCAATCATAATTGTCTTCGGATTATAATAAAAAAATATGGCACGTTGCAAAATGCCAGTAAATACATATATTGTAACTTGAAATAGAATAATTATTAAAGAAGATATCATGAAAGAAGCAAACAATTATTTCAAAGATATTCTATCAAAATTTAAGGAGGTTTAGGGTGACTTTTCCAAAATATTTTAGCAATTATCTCACAAAGATAGAAAGTGAAGGAGGAGGAAGTAAGCAAAATCTTCTAATGTAGCGGATTAAAACAAACTCAAGCAACAAACTAGTATTATACCAAATATATATATATATATATATATATATAGCATAAATTTAATAAATTTAAATTTAAATAAATGTAAGGTAAGATAGAAATAAATCAAACCACATAAAAAACACCAATATTAGGTGGAAAACCTTGTAAACGGAAAAACCACACCAAAATCATATGTTCACTTTTGTATTATCTTCAACAAAATATACAAACATTTTCCTCAAATATGATTAGTACAAATCACCAAATGAACAAGAAGCAAGGAGATAATATCTCAAGTAAACAATAATGTCTCAGAGTTAGCTCAAGTAAATAGTCGTCATGGAAGGTATGAGACAAGTGTCTCATGCAACTCCACTTCTATGCCACCACTCAATGTTGAGGCCACATGTCCTCATCCAAACCTTTGTGTGTGCCACCACACTTAAGTCACATGCCACCACACTCATACCACATGCCATTATGTGCCCCACACATGCCACCACACTCAAGTCTCATGCCATGTCACTTTTGACCTTGAGTTGACTAGAGTTAGACTATATATTAGAATTATTTTAATTTATTAATTGTGGGAATAATAATATTAAGGTGTAGAATCTTAGGGGGGATAGTGCAACGGTTCGAGCTTTGGCTCTTCTTCGGGAGGTCCAAGGTTCAAATAGCAGTGTGGACAAGTGTGTGCTTTGGCTCTTCTTCGGGAGGTCCAAGGTTCAAATAACAGTGTGGGCAAGCGTGTGAGGGGGTGTGTGTGTGTATGGTTGTGTGTTTAGCCCTTACTGATAAGCATATCTCTCGATCTTACGAGGGGTCATGGTTGGGATGGAAATTACCATGGTCATAGTGGTTTTTCACACTACCCTAACCAAAACAAAAATATATATATTATATTTATTTTATCCACATACCTTAATATATTAGTCTTGCACCTGGGGATGCAATGCAATGGTTCGGGCTTTGGCTCTTCTTTGGGAGGTCCAAGGTTCAAACCGTGGCATAGGCGAGTGTGTGAGGGGGTGGGTGTGTGATGGCTTTGTGTTAAATTCCCTATTGATAAGTATAGCTCACCCTGTACGTCGGTCATAGGGGTTTCTCACAATAACCTAACCAATATATATATATATATATATATATATATATATATATATATATTAATAAATATAAATTAAATACCTATTATTTTATATTAAAACATAGATACCTAATTTTTTTATTCACCCTTATGCTTAGGTGAATTTACAATATAATCTCAAAATTAGATTATTTGTTCCAACACTCCCCCTTAATCTAATTTTGGGGTTATAATACAATTTTACAAGAGGTGAGGTTCCAAAGAACCAATTTACCAAGGAGCATACATTTTGGCAAAGACTTCTTCAACAATGGCATAGTAGAGACTCCAAGTTGTATGGCAATAGGCAAGGCACCATCCATCAACATGGATCTACAAAAGAAAAACATGACAATGAGTCAGTAATCAACATGGAAAACATAACATCCATCAACATGGATAAACAAGTGGCATGCATATTCCATCAACATGGAAAAATAAATGATACACATGCATTCCATCAACATGGAAAAAATAAGTGGCATACATCCATCAACATAGAATTCACAAAACCTTAAAAAACACCTGAAATAATTGTCATCACACAATATTATGCATTACTCCTCCTTGAAGGCAATTCTTTTAGGCCTAGTTTACTTCTAAAGTAAGAAATTTTAGATTATACTAATGGTTTTGTGAAAATATTATAAATGTTTTCATTTGTGGGGCAATATATGAGTTTAATTGTTCCATCTAATATCTTCTCCTTAATGAAGTGTGATTGAATCTCAATGTGTTTTGCCCTTTGATGCATAACATGATTCTTTACTAAAGCTATTGAAGACTGGTTATCAAAAAATATTGTGATAGATTTATTGTTGTTAAAGCCAAATTTTATTAGTAGTCTTTGAAGCCAAATGGCTTCTTGACATGCTAGAGTAGCACTTCTATACTCAACCTCAGTTGAGGAGAGTGCTATGGTTAGTTGTTTCTTACTACATCAAGAGATCACACTTGATCTCAAAAAGAAACAATATCCACTTGTGGATTTTCTTTCAACATTATCCATAGCATAGTTACTATCACAATAACAAAACAAATTTACATGAAAATTTGTTTTTTGGCTAGATAATAAAGGGGTGTACTCGGGTCCCCCACCCTTAACAAATTAAAACTCTCTTTTTTAGAGATTGAGTTTACAAATAGATGCACTTTCCATCTCAATTCAAGATGCTATAGCTAGAAACCTACATCATTTTACATAAAATGTTTGAATTCTTAATTTTCATTTTTTGGATCTTTTCAATTTTGAATTTAGCAACCTTCAAAATACCAAAATTTTGTCTCTACTATCTATGCATTGCATCTTAGTAGAGTAATATTTCTAGAACATCACACTATCAAAGTCTACTTTACCAAATCTGGATTTCTAGTTCCCTTCCTAAAATACAAGTGCAACCACAAAAATTGTAATAAATAGTTTATATGAAAATGCATCATTATTATAAAATAAAGCAAATATTACCAATGGAAAACATTGAAGTAAATCTTAATCATTATTTGATTCAAGTAGTTAACATTTTCTTGTTAGCTTCAACTAAACTTACTACTTTCTCTAACCATGAAAAAGAGAATTTAACTTCACGTTCCTAAATTAAAACCCCTATATTGGCTAGACTATCTACACATTTGTTTTCTTCCCTTAATGTATGTGTATATCTGATTTCTTCAAAATATTTAGCAAGATCTTGAAATTCCACAATTATCTCTTGTATGTTCTATGGAGCCTTTGCTTTCCTTAAAATTACATTTATTACTATGAGAAAAAAACCTTCCATCCATACTCTGTTCCATTTCATTTGTTTGAATATTTTTAACCCTTCTAAAGTCATCCAAGCTTCAACTTCATTCTTTGTCTTAAATCCACCATTGAAAGCGTAATGAGACAAAATATCTCCTTTATTATTTCTAATTATTCATCCCCCTACTGGTCCTAGATTTCCTTTAGATGTTCCATCAAAATTTAATTTAACCCACTCTACATCTGGTGGTTTCCACTTTATATTCTTTACCTTCTTTTTGCTTCTCTTGTACCCAACATTATAATTCCATTTAATGACTTGACTCCATCTACCAAGGCTCTCTACTTCCAGATTAGGGATTGGGTGAGTTGACATGGTTGGTTTAGATTCCTCTATGGCTAAACATATCTTCCTTTTCATTACTTCTAGATTGATTGCCCTTCCTTTAAATATTCTTCTATTCCTTTCTATCCATATAGTCCAAAGTAGTGTATCTTTCGATATATCCTATATTGTATGTAAAGCCTCACTTTTTTTTTTAATAAGCTATGAGTGGCTTCTATTGGGGGCCACTTCCATTACAAAAACAAAACATTACATTGCTCTCATTACATTTTTAAAAAGTTAATTAAAGCATATCCAACTTTATCTTTCTATTAGAGATATTTTTCATTTACCCTTTTATCAAAAATATTCTTCATCTTCCTCAAACTGCTAACTTTCCACAATCAACTCCTTTTATATCAAAAGCCTTCAAAATTTAAATTTTATCTAGATCAAATTCAACACTACGAATGGCTAAAATATTTGTTGCCCAACTTCTATATCCAAAAATATCTTGTTTATAACAACCTCACAATTTCTTAATATCTTTTTTTAGAGTTCTTATTCATTCCCTTAATATTCCAATATATTATTTTCATTGTTATTTTATTATTTTATTTGTGAGTTTAGCCCCACTTCTTGTTAACACTTGTGATATTTGCTTTTGTTTTCCCATATCAATATCATCTTCATCAATCTCTTCAATATTTTCACACTGCTCATAGTAATACTTATCATATTTAGGTTTACCTTGTTCTGAAGGATTTGAAGTGCAAGGAATAACCTTAAAAGCACACTCTATATTTCCCTGGAGACCCTAAAGTGCAAGGATGTTCTTCTGTAGCAATTATCTTCTTATTATGCCCTACAAACCCTAAATTGTTATGGTTTTCCTCCAACCCCACTTCTATATTATTATGCTCTTGAAACCTTGAAGTGCAAGGGGTAACATCTTCACCACTTTCACTTTTATTACCTGAAGAGGATTCTATACTGCTTGAGGAAAATGAAGATGATTTACCTAGAATAAACTTGACATTTTTTGTTGTCTTTGTTTTGGGCTTTATCTCATAAAGCCTAACTTTTATAAGTACTTTGCCATTGCTTTAACCAATCTTCAATTTTGTTATTCATCATCATGCATTTACCAAACATATTAAGAAATCATTGCTATAGTTTCTAGACTATTTAGCAATGTCCCAAGAGATTGTCCATACTCTCCTCCTTTTTACAAAGAACACATTGAGAGGGGCCATGAAAACCCCTTTTCATAAGATTATCCCAAGATAAAATGCTTTTATGACCTACTAACCAAACAAACATTTTGACTTTAGGAATGCTTGGGTTATCCCAAATATCTCTACAATTTCTGGTGATATTACTATTTTTTTGGTGCTTTACATTATATCCACTTATAGTTGTGTATTTTCCTAAGCTATTCAACTCCCAAATCGGGTTTTTCTAGGCTCCCCTCAAAATAACCATAGTTGTTATATTTCTACTCAATTATCTCCTAGCATCAATGTATTGTATACTTGTAAAAAAATCATCTTTCCATTTGTATCTTCTTTCGTAATCCTTGTACAAAATGTTTGAAACCCTATCACCGTATTTGTCTTGAAGCAATCTCATCCAAGGTTTCAAAATTGGATCTAAATTGAGTGGTTTTTTATCACACCAAGTATCCATCCAAATAGAATTTTTTTCTATATTTTCCACCACCCATCTTAAACCTTCAATCTTAAGATCAATAGATTTTTTAAAACCATTTGGTAGAGCAAATACAATAAATATTAAACTTGGATCATTGGAATCAACATACTTAGAATAATTCATGCCCATTATCTTTGACTCTCTTTGTACGATCTCCATATTACTTTTCCCTTAAGAGCTAAGTTTACATTTGTAAGAACTCTTAAACCAATACCTCCCCTAGTTTTATCATCACACGCCTTGCTCCATTTCACCAAAGAAAATTCCCTTTTATCATGAAAACCTGACCATAAAAAGGATCGCATAATATAGATTAAACTTTTTTCAACTGATTTTGGCATAGAATACAATGAAATATAATATGATGAAATGGCCTACAAGGCTGACTTAATTAAATTCACTCTTCCTAGTAACGATAAACATCTACCTTTCCAAGCTAGAAGTTTATTCTAAACTTTACTAATAACTGAATTCCATAATTCTATCCTCATTCTCCCCTCAACTAAAGGCATCCCTAGATAAGTTGCTATCAAATTTGCTTCCTCTATTTGAAGTAACCTACAAATTCTTGCTTTGATATTAGTTGAAGTGTTAAGGAAGTAAATTTTTCTATGACCTACTAGCCAAACAAACATTTTAACTTTAGTAATGCTTGGGCTATCCCAAGTATCTCTCCATATTCTAATGATATTATTATTTTTTCGGTGTTGTACATTATATCCACTTCTTTTTGTGTATTCTCTTGAGCTATTCAACTCCCAAATCAATTTATCCTTGGCTCCCCTTAGAATAATCACAATTGTTATCTTTCTACTCAATTGCCTCCTAGCATCAATGTCTTGTATACTTGTAAAAAATATTCTTTCCATTTGTATCTTCCTTCCTAATCCTTATACAAAATGTTTGAAACCCTATCACCATATTTATCTTGAAGTAATCTCATCCAAGGTTTCAAAATTGGATCTAAATTGAGTGGTTTTTTATCACACCGAGTATCCATCAAATAGAAAAAATTTCCCCATTTCCCACCATCCATCTTAAACCTCTAATCATAAGATCAATAGATTTTTTTAAACCATTTGGTACAGAGAATGCAATAAATATTAAACTTGGATCATTGGGATCAACATACTTACTTAGAAGAATTCTTGCCCATTGTCTTTGACTCTCTTTGTACAATCTCCAAATTAAATTTTCCCTAAGAGCTAAGTTTGCATCTGTAAGACCTCTTAAACCAAGACCTCCCCTAATTTTATCATCACACACCTTACTCCATTTCATCAAATAAATTTTCCTTTTATCATGTAAACTTGACCATAAAATGATCATATAATATAGATTAAACTAATTTCAACTAACTTTGGCATAGAATACAATGACATACAATATGTTGGAATGGCTTGTAAGACTTACTTAATTAACTGCACTCTTCCTGGTAACGATAATCATCTACCTTTCCAAGTTGGAAGTCTATTATGAACTTTACTAATAATTGGATTCTATAATTCTATCCTCATTCTCCCCTTAAATAAATGCATCCCTAGATAAGTTGCTAGAAAATTTGCCTCCTCCATTTGAAGTAACCTGTAAATTCTTGCTTTGATATTAGTTGGAGTGTTAAGGAAGTAAATTTTGGGTTTTGTCCTATTAACTTTTTTCCTTTGTGCTCTTTTGTATTCCTTTAAAAAGTTATTCAAAGCTCTGGCCTCATTTATTCTTGCCCTCCCAAAAAGGGTTGTATGATCTATAAACTATTGATGGGTGATGTTGTCAATGTTATTACTTACCTTAAGTCCACTTATAAACCCATCTTTGTAAGCCTTATTTAAGTACCTATTGTAAACCTCTACCATAATAATGAACAAATAAGGAGATAGAGGATCTCCTTGTCTAAGGCCTTTTTTGAATTTAAAATATTATAATACTAACCCATTGACCAAAATTGAATAAGAAATTGGAGACACATAATCTTTAAACCATCTAATTAATTTCTTCCCGAATCCAAACTTTTCTAAAACTGCAGAAAAAAAAATGTATTTAACCCTATCATAGACTTTACTCATATCAAGTTTTAAGATCATTGCTTTCTCTTTTCTTGAAGTTGTTGAATGCATAACTTTGTGAGCTACTATGATCCTAACCTTGAGGTAATTAATACACTTGGCTTTTCTTAGCCCTAGCAATAAAGTTTCATACTCTGCAACATTATTTGTACAAGAAAATTCTAACCTGTATGGTATGCCAAGATAGATGCCATTGATGTTTGTCAACAGTCCTCTAGTTCCTGCTCTTGCTTTAGATTTTTCCCCATAAAACTTCATAGTCCATAACTCAGAAGTTAGAATTCTATCATTTTTTGCATCTGCTTCAGCCTTTAGTTTTGGATCCATATTCTCAGCATCAGGTACTTCCAACAAGAAAGGAGAATGCAAGATAGAGTAAACCCCCATGTATTTTTTCTCAATAGAATTCATGATATTAACCATATTATCAATAGGATATCTACATTCAAATGAATACCTATTGAAGGGTTCTCTCTTCAATATCACTTTCTCCTTACCCTACATTGGAATAGTGGCATATGACCAATCCAACTGAATAGTACCACCTAGTTGCTCTGCCCAATGCCTAGAAAGTAAGATAGAAAAGAAAGGGTCCACATCTATAACTGCAACATCCATCACCACTCCTTTCTTAGGATATTGTTCAATATGGAAAATAAGTCTAGTGATAATACCTATATAAGATACCCTCCTGTTATCCATGATAGAAATAAGGGGGTGCTCTTTCTAACAAATCAAGCCTAACTGATCAACTACCTATTTTGACATTATTTTCATGGAAGCACCACAATCAAGCATGCAATTATGAATAACATATTGGTCCCCATAGCCTGATGTATACCTTAGTGAGATGTAAAACGACTTAACTAAATATGGGGCTCTGACTGCATTATTCACATGGCCTATAGGATTTTTAGGTTATCCTCCTGATTGATCAGTTAATTTGAAGGCTCTACATACCTGATACTGGTACTTTGGAATAGTCATTAATTCTCTAAAAGTGATGCTGACCTTTTGTTTGACAACCTCTAAACACATATCAAAATTATCTTTCTTATCATCAATTCCTTTTCTAGTTTTCTGATTAGCCAAGTTATTTTGTTGCTTTTGGATAATCTCCTCTACATCAGGAGCTTCAAGAATCATTTACAACTTCATATGATTTACCTTTTTTATGAAACCACTCTTGTAGCTTTCTTCTTTTGTGCAGACCCTTCATCAACTTTATCTGCTATTGTTCTATTCTTGAGATTTATAACATGTATTCTTTTTAAAGACTCAACCTCTTATGTTCTAGGTACAAGCTTTCCTTGCTTTATTCTATCAAATCTATTATTAGCAGGCTCACTTGAGGTTGATGCCTCTCCAAAGACCAATGCTCTTTGCTTAATATTATTGGCACATATGTCCATGTCCCTTTCAAATTCATGTTATCTAGTTTCATTCTCCTTAGTCCAACATACTTAAATTCTAATATCTTCATCTTTAGATTTAGCATTTAAATCAATATTAGAATGCATACTTAGATAAATACCACAATCAACAGGGTTATGTGGTGCATCACAAGTAGAGCAATAAAAGGGATGATCTAATGCTATATTATTTGATGGTATGGGATATGGAATAGAATCTAGATCTCTCTACTTTATTTTTCCAATTCCCATTTTGATTCTTGTTTCCCTCTTCATTTCCATTGTTATTCCAGTTTCTATTAAAATTCCTCCTAAAAGGAGGTATGTTATCTTCCTACTATATATTATTGCCCGATGAAGTTTTTGCAATGTTATCCTTACCTTTTTCAAGTCTAGCCAACATGTTATTCAAAGTAATAAACATCTCACTCAACTGATTAGCTATTTTGTTCATAGGATCCTGATCTATTTTCTTAGGGACAAAGAACTCAACCTTCTTGGGCTTCCTTTCAAGTTGACTGGGCTCTAAAAAGTATGCTTTCATCTTACCACTATCAATCATATGTCTCTCTATTTCAATAGCTCTTTCCATACATATATCAATGGTGGTTGTTGCTTGTTGTCTCAGCTCATAACTGAAATCTCCAGGGAAAGCATTTTTGTAGAAACAAATGGACTGATCATCATTTGGCCTTAATTCTACTGGAATATTATTTTTTGTCTTAAAGAATATTCTATTAAAATATTCCACTGATTCATTTTATTTCTTTTTCATGGTAGCCCATTCTGTCAGCAAGGACTGTTCGTTCTTCCTCTCTCCATATTTCCTAAGGAAAGTGTGCTCTAGCTCTTGAAAATTATTGATAGTACCAGCTCCAAGGCTATTGAACCATTCTCAAGAATCCTTCTCAAAAGTTTGAAAGAACAATCTAAGGACAACATTTTCATCATCTACCTAAAGACTATCCATGGCATATAGAAAATCCCTAATATGATCTTTAGCAATCACAACATTATTTTCTTGGAATTTAGGCAAGTACTTATGAGCTTTACCAGGGAGAGGATTCAGATTTGCAGGTAACACAAAAGCTCTATATCTATTAGTCCTCCATTGATTAACATTAGCATTGGCATTTTGATTGATATTTTAATTTACATTGACATTTTGATTTGCATTAGGAGTTGTCATACTCACTACAGGTTGATTCACTATAGGTACTTGGTTTACAGCAAGAGAAGACTGATTCAAACCAAGATTTGGGCTAGAAACAAAATTTGAAATTGAATATTTTCTATGATACTTGAAGAATACCTCAGGATTTGGAACTCCAACAAGCACTTCTTTACCACTTCTTCTTGTAGATGCCATATCCAACTCCTTTGATTTTTAATTTTTTAAGTTTAATCGGAATCACCAGCATAGATGTTCAAATAAAGAGCAAGATCTTCAACAATACTGGGGCCAAGATTGCTCAACCTGATATTCACTTAGTTCTCACAAATTTCACTCCAGGAAATACAGTGAGAAAAACAAACTCAAAATTGTACCGAGTCTTCCTCGGCAACGGTGCCAAAAACTATTGGAGGAAATTCCTGCAACCTTGATAGATTTGTCACGTTGCAAGACTTCCCTGATCCAATCAACACTGTGGAATATGGTAGATCCACCTCTTTAATTCGAGAAAATATTATCCTAATACTTTGGATAGATCGAGTAGGGTAAGGAAACCGTGGAGGTGAGCCTACAATATTTATTATATGCTCATTATCATCTATATTTGCAAAAATGAAATAAAAGTGCTATATAAAATTTGACCAAGTTCAAAAGTAACTCATAGATAGTGCTTCAAGTTGTATACTGGTGCCTTATCCATTGGGTAATTGTAGCCAGACTTAAAATATGATGAAGATAGAAGGGGAAGAAGATAGAACTAAGCCAATCACATCCATTCAAATAATATAATAGAAATGATTCAACATGCCAACAAAATAAGATACCATCTACACATTCAAATGATGTAAAATGTAAATGGGAGAACACATAAAATTGCACATAGAACTGCTAAAGGAGGAAACAAGATTGCATTAAACAACAAATCATTACAATGGGAGTCTGATCAAAATAATAAGATCTCACTGAACCAATACAAACAAATTCTTCATTCAAATGATGTAATAGAGAACTGCAACACTATGTTCAAATGATGTAAAAAAGAGCCTCCTAGTTTCCAACCTCAGCCATTGGAAATAATCTCAGTAAACTGGGCACCGCCTCATCAAAACTTGCACAATAATGGAGAAGAAACAGGGGTGACTAGACAAGACACACATAGGAAATTACGACTAACAAGGATGGACACACTGGTATACCTCTTGCAAAATTATTATGTATAAACTTGATGATTTTTTTGTTGCAGTAACTCTCTCATATAGCCTTCAAATTGGTTCTCATTCAAAGCTCGATGATGGTCAATAATTATGAAACACTGCAACTATTTCGATGATGGTCCATAATTGCAACTGTCTTCATGATGACCCATATTATTAATTGTGCTTGTAGTGGTTCTTATTTTTAGTGTGGTAGTGGTCTCAGTTGATCAAAAATACCTGTTACATAAAGCTTGATAATAATAATATTTTATAACTGCAATTACCAAAGTTGAATGATGACCTCTCACTATCTCTTAATTGGATCTCGAAAATGGCCCATAATAGCCTATCTTTCGAAGGGCATAACTTTTGATCCGATCGTTGGATCAGCTTGAAATTTTTTGTGGAGCTAGATAAATAGGAGGAAAATGTCGTGGCAAGGATTGTATACAAGCCTTGTAGATTTTTCATTGTGTTATCAGGCCCTAATTCCTTCATCTAGTACCCCGAAAATAGGATTTAGTGTTTTTTTAGAAAAATCGGAAGAAAGAAAAATGGAATTTAATGACTTTTTAGACATGGATAGGTGTTGAGATTTTCTAGGAGGTTTAATATGAGAAATGCAATAATTTATGTTAATTTAGGGGGCTATCCAAGATTTTTTGGGACTTACTAAAAATAAGATGGCCAAAAATAACAAATTGTTCAAAAATAGTAATTTTTTTAAATTTTATTTTATAAAAAGGGGGGCAAACTCAAGTTGGATTTTGAGGATCCAAAAAAAATGTGGCACCTACACAAAATGCAACATCTTTTCAAAATTTTAATGCTCATAAAACTAATCCAATGTTTTTACAAACATTCCAAAGTCACAATAATTCAATTTATCCAAACACTTTGCTAAATCAGAATGTTCAAAATACTTTGCCAAATCATAACATTCAAAATGCATTACCAAATCAAAATATTTTAAAATTTGGAAATCAAACCAATCCTAGTTTTACTGATGTTTCTCCTAACGATTCTAATTTAGAAATATCAGATTTAAAAAGGATGTATCATAAGTTAAGTAGTGATATGATTCAAATACAAAAACAAACACCACAATATTCACAATCAAATAGAAAGTTTACGATACAAAGGAAATAGTGGAACACAAAGCCAAATAATGGGGGTGTACCAACTCCTGTTACTAATCAAAATAATGCTTCCACTAGTTCTAATTAAAAACTACTATTGTTAATCTTTCTGATGTGGTTTTGGATAATTGGTGCAGATTGCATAATACTAAGGAACACAATGAAAATGAATGCTCATTCAAAACTGTTGTAGATATTCTTCAACAAGAAATGGATGATTTGGAATTGGTACCTAATGAGGATACTTATGATGAACCTAGTTCAAGCAAAGGTAAAGGCATTGTTTTTGTTCTCGATATTATTGGTTCAAGTGATGATGAAGAAGAAGAAGATGATGAGGTTATAGAAGAAGAGATTCAAACATGCAAGCAATACAAAAAGGGGAGTCATAATTATCATTTGAGAAATAAAAGTAAATATTATAACACTACTTCTACTCTTCCTAATAATTCTATAATTCCTCCTGATGTTAATGCAAATAATAATCTTATTCCTCCATCTCCTCCTGATGCATCTAAATCTACACAAAAAATGCAAAATAGTGAAAATATAGCTTATAATATTGTTGAAGATCTTAAGAAAACCAAAGCTAATATCACTATGTTTGATGTTGCACAATTATATAATCAGCAAGAGTTATTAATGGAAGCTTTTGGTAAATAAAGTAAAAAGGAAGTTAAGAAAACCACAGAGGCACAATATGTTGCACGAAAAGAGATAGAGGAAGTTCTTCCTTTTCTCTTGACTGTTAAAATTACAGGTAAAAATTTACATAATTGTATGGTAGATTTTGGAGCTTCAGGTAACGTAATACCTTTTGTTGTTTGTCAAAAGTTAGGTTTCAAACCTTTACCTTCAAATATGATTGTTGTTCAGTTGGATAAAACAAAAGTAAATATTGTAGGCATGCTTAAGAATATTCATATTCAACTGTCATCAGAGCCTATATTTCAACAACTTGTTGACATTTATGTTGTTGATATCCCTGACAAATATGGTATGTTATTGAGCAGATATTGGAGCAAGAATTTGAATGGGTATTTCTCTAGAGTTTAACACACATGGCTGCCTTGGAAAGGTGTTGCCAATCAGATACGAGTGGAAAGGGAGCCTAGACTCAAGAACATGATTACAGATTATAATAAAGAATCTAATGAGGTTTTTTATAATGATATTGAGTTAGATATATACACATTGGATATTGATTTGGTTACAAATGAATCTAAAATTGAAATTCCATTTTGTAAATCATTGATTGAGGATTGGGATAATCAAGTCAATTTAAATGCTGGAATTGATTCAATTTCAGAGACTTTGGAGCCATTAAAAGTGGTTGAAAGTGAATTTAAAAGGAATCAATAGATGAATCGGAAGATTATGCAGAAGACACGATAGAATTTCACCCCTTGATTTTAGAAGATAATTATTATAATGGTTGGGGTATGTATGATGAATCATTGTTTTCTCACACTCCTACTAATGAAATTTTTATTTCACTTGATATGCAGGACATCAAAGTTTCTATCTCATATGAAGATCTTGCATTTCCTGTACAATTAGAAAATGGTGGGCCATTTGTAGAAATAGAGAAGGTTCCAAAATTTGATCACTTTGAATATGAATTTTATGAGCACTTTGCTGAGATTGAAAATGAAGAAATGGTAAATATTTTTTACGACTCATCTGTTATGGATGTAACATCCCCACTATTTGATTATCATTTTGCTGGAAGAATATGATACTGCTAAAAGCGTTTGTGAGTGCAGGTGTAGGTTTCCACCCCGTAGCAAGAGAGTCGAACAAGATGAACACCCACCTCTAGCGGAGACAGTGGTTGAAAGCGTCAGGTAAGGTGGGATATGATGTCGTGCTTAAAAAAAACACCATGGATGTGGGTACATGGAAACCCACAGATATAATTTCATATAGGGATTACTGCCTGCTATATACATTTTTTTCTATATATAAATATAATAATAAATCTAAAATATAAATAAAATGTTTATTAAAATATAAATAGGGATGAAAAAATATATTGGTAAATATTAAAATATATGTTAATAAATAAATATAATAATGAATTAAAAACATATAAAATAATATAAAATAAAATAAGGATATTTATTCATCTAGGCAAACCGTTCGGTTTGTGAAATTAATCATGGTATAAAAGTTTCGAAGGTTTGAAAATGCTTCCACCTGGTGAGGGTGGAAATAAACTTTTTGCATGTAAAACTTGAGGTGTCTTTACGAACATTATTTTTATTTAGTTATAAGGGGAATGAAACTCATTTACATATATGGTATTTTGGTGTATCTTGGTCGGGGGTAAGCTATTGGACGAGTATCCTTCTATTGTCTTCAGTGCAATTAAATCGTGTTCACTTCCATCCATAATCAGGATGACTTCTACGTCCATTGGTGATAATATATTGTAACTTTGTGTGTTTTTCTATGTCTTTTAAAGCCTCCGTTGTCAAATCGAATTGATGATATTATTCTTAAGTCTGTGCATAATCATAATAGAAATACAATATCATTTAAATTGTAATTTAATAGTTGAACTTGTGTATAATTGGAATATTGAACCTGTGTATGATTTGAATGTTGAGTCTGCACCGTATATATGAAGGAATATAATAGACTATCAATTATCACTCTCATGCAATAGAAAGGTTTATAATGAAAAATGGAAGTTTTTGTTTATGTCTATTTCTTTTTAAAAAAAATCTACATTTCTACTTGCATAACATAGTGTGTATACATAAAAAGGCCATGCTGACCCAAAAAAATGCAACTTCCACTGTATCCCTGTCGTAAGGTGTTGTGGGTAAAGCATTGCTTCAGCTTATAGTACAAAAGAGACCTTAAGGGCAGGGTTGTGCCACTGTTTTGCCACTGCAAGGAATAGCATTACTTCTCTATGTGAAACCAACTATGTATAGTCATGTGGAATGCTATGTATTTGAAAGAAAGAGCTATGGAATAACTTTTGTTAGCCCATAGTTAATTATTGTAGAAAGAATATAATAAAGTATTTGAATAAGTGAAGACTATTCTTCCTAAAATGATATTTGATGTTTAGATTGTGAAATTGTAATTCTACCTTGATTGTTTACTAATGTGGTATTTCTCAATTAAGACGATGGTTTTATAGTTTGCAACAATTTTTTATATAATGAAAATTTTCCTCCATACTCTCTAGATATTATTTTTTATTAAGAGCTCGGGCTTGGCAAGACCAAAGTATATATCATAAGGTATAGCTTCCAATCGTCTTGGGCTGGTCTAGAAATAATACCGCCATTGCCGACGAGGTGGTCATGCACAGACTAAACATTAAGCCCTACTTTTTGTTTGATTGTAAGGGATCTTAAAATAATCATTTCTCACCAAACTAGGTAAACCTGCCATCTTTTATTAGACATAGTTGTGTAAATATTCCCTTTGAGTTTTTTTTAAAATAGGTGTTTTGGTTTAATCTATCTTTATTTTAAAGTCTATCTCTGGTAGCCCATCTCTGTGAAATCTTGTCGAATAAAGTATTTTTCTCCTTCAACAATATATTAAACATGTTTCAACTAGCAACATCATAGCTGAATCTCGAATTAGTATTGTAATATTAGAAGTAAGTATATAAATGTTTAAGATGTAGTTTGATAGTAGGTTAGCTATGTGAAATTAAATCAAACACCATACCTTATATTATGGCAACAATTGTCAAGCGGATAAATGACTAAACCAACCATAGATTGGTGTAGATGTTTTATTTCGAAATTGTTATCACCAGAGTTATAATGTTAAGTGAATCCGCCTTAATTAGTAGTAAGTCTATTTTTGAATTGTTCAACAAATAGAATCCACCATCATCATGATATCCAGCCTATGGATGAGACGTCTCGATTGAGATATTCTAATAAATGCCAACCTTGTTATGTTGGAAAGTGTACCCTTATGAGCTGCCAGATTTACATGAGAAATTGCTTGTCGTTAAACTTCTACATAGATTCTTTCTAGAAAAGTAATCTCATTATATGTGTTGTTTCAAAATAGTTGTCTTAATTATAAATCCTTGTGTTTTTCTTTTTAAAGTTAATAGGGGAAGTTGAATATTGAAAAACAGTAGGAATAAACGATTTGATGAGATGATGATATTAACAAAAGAAATGGAAATGTACTACTTTAACCGATAAACATAGAAAAATTAATATAAATACCAAGTGTTCTTCAACAACCAATTTTTCTTGAAGAGATAGTATTGCAAATGAATTTTAATCCTTGTGTTTTTCTTTTAAAATTTAATAGGGGAAGTTGAATATTGAAAAAAAGTAGGAATAAACGATTTTATAAGATGATGATATTAACAAAAGAAATGGAAACATACTACTTTAACCGATAAACATAGAAAAATTAATATAAATACCAAGTGTTCTTCAACAACCAAATTTTCTTGAAGAGATAGTATTGCAAATGCATTTTACCTTGAAAACCGCTCTTGGATTTCATAATATTATGATTGTTTTGTTTAAAATTTTAAAAGAATATTAGAATAGTCTCTTTGTTAGTATGGTTAAATGAAAAGTGTATGTTCACCTATCTTATAATCTTTATTAGTATAGCTTAAGCTTGTTTGCTGAGAAAAGTTATTTCATATTAGAGGGTGATAACTTTTGAAGAGTTTACTTTGTAAAAGGTTGTAAACTTAATATTATTATTTTTTATATTTGAAGTTAGAAGCTTTGTTTTTCTTTACATTTAAGAAACCTAGAAAAATATATACCTGAAGAACCTTATAATTATAATCTTATTTAAGGATTTTAAACTAAGATGGTTATAGTCCTAAAAACAAATATATACATTATAACATTTTCAAGTACAATCTATAAGACATTTACACCATCAAGAAGGATGGAATACAAAACCAACGGAGAGGAGTATCCTATAGAGTAGGATGATGCCACCCAACTCCAACAATTCGTAGGAGGCGGTTGTTGTGAATTCAAGGGCAAGTATTCTCTAGCAGAATATGAAAGAGGTCAGAGGATCTTCTGCTATGGAGAGTAACGAATGACAGTATGAGACATCGTTCTAGGTTGTCGTACGAAGTAGTACGTGAGGGTTCTCATGATTTTGTAACCCAACTACGAAATAACCAATGGTGGATCAAGACTAGGGAGCTAGTCCTTGGAATTAGAAGGTCCAACGATAAATGGTATGGGTATCATTATCATCAACTAAGTTACATTATGAGATACCTGGTCCCAATATCCAAAGTTTTGGGGGGCCTTGTAAGCGTTCATAAAAATATGAACCGCTATCAGGCACAGGCATAATACGCTAACTCTAACATGGGCTCAAATATTTAAAGATAAGGTCAATGGACCATTAGGACTAAGATAGGGTCATAGACCTATATCCTCCATGTTACGAGTCGGGTAAAATATGCATCCATCCTTTCAGGTGTTATGGGCCCTGAAAGGACAACCCCATGTCGAGTACCCAAAACTCGAGTAGGGAGAAAATGGGTCTCATAAATGGTAGCCTATTTGCGAGAAGTTGGTCATTATTGAGAACTCGAGATTTTGTCTACAACGATATTATATCTCAGAGTGTGAATATCTATGCCTAAGTACTAATACAAAGTTGGATGTGCTTACATCAAATTGTGATAATTGTTTGGAAATAAATCAAAATTTTGATTTTGTGTTTTTGAAAAGTAGGTGAGTAGACTTGGGTTGTTACAGGTGGTATCAAAGCCTAGGTTGCAAGAACCCTAGCTTATAAATATGAGTTATTGAATCGACATGGCTCCATTGTCACCAGGTATGATAGGGACCTCAAAAAGAGCAAGTGCTAATCTGTAAGAGTGGATTGTAGAAGTCCTGATAAAGGGACTAATATGACTCGTGAGTGAGTTAGATCGAGTATAAACTATCGAAGTGCCTCGATGTATTTTAAGAAAATAAAAAGAGCCAATAGTAGCAAGAGCTACAAAGAATGATGAAAACATGACAAAAATGATTCAGTTGATGTAAGAATAGTTGAATCAACAAAGAGAACAAATGGAGATCCAAAGGGTTCAAATGAGTGAGAACATTGATTAGTAGAGAGCTCAGATGTCTCAGCAATAGGAAATTATTACTCAACAATAGAAGGTAATCAAAAATATGACGAAGAATAAGGATTCAGAAAGAGTAAGTGAATTTCCTAAGGGATCTTCAAGGAGAAAAGTTGGGGTGGAGCTACAAAAAGAAATTAAAAAGTTAGATATTTCTAAGTTTGATGGAAAGGGAGACGAAGAAGCAACTGTTAATTGGTTAAGTGAAGCTGAGGGGTACTTCTCAATTCAACCCCTTTGTGCAAAATCCAAACTACATGGGCAGTGGCACATTTAACAGGTCCGACCAGGGATTGGTGGACCACCTATAAGAAAACCAGTCAGAAGAATGTTGTTGATGTTCCTTGGTATGTATTTGAGAAAGAATTTAGGGATATATTCCTTACACCACAATTTTATATTGAGAAGTACATTAAATTCACCAACCTTCACCAGGAGAATATGACAGTGATTGAGTATTATCAAATATTTGTCCAACTCCTAAAATATGCACCTGAATATGATAAACGTGAGGAGTTTAAAGCTCACAAATTTGTAATGGGATTACATCCAAAAATTAGGACCCCTTTTGGATGACGTAAACTTAAAATTTTGATAGAAGCTTTTGATGCTGCTCATTATGAAGAAATAAGCCAAACAATACAAAGGTTTATTACCAAAAAATTGAGAAGGAAGAACCTAAGAAAATAAAATACCCAAAGCCTGTTAAAGGAAAAGACCAATATAATAAATATAGGGATGGTGGCCATTACAGAGGGGACAATAGGAACAAAGGAAAATTTTAGGGTAATAAGGGACAATCAGATAGGAGGAATTTTCAAGAGAAAACTGTGCAAATATCTACATACTAGGAAAAAGGAAAGAATGTCAACCATAATAAAAATGGGGACAAGCAAAAGAATAAGGGTCAAAATGTATGCTTTCTATGTGGAGCTCTAGATCATTATGTAAATTAATACCCAAAGAGAGCTGATAGGAGAAAACCAACAGAAGAAGCCCCTCATAAGATTTATGTTGCCACAGGTAATCCCAATCTTTTAGGGTAAGCCACTCCATTTCTTTTAAAAGAAAAATTAGGCAAGAAAGAAGTTCATATCTTAATAGATAGTGGTGCAACTAATAGTTTTATATCTTCCAGTATTATGAGGCACATATCGGTAAGACCTAGGTTCATGGTAAATGGGTGGCAAGTTGAATATGGTTCAGGATAAACCGATATGGTCAACCAATGTTTATTTGACTCTTAGATAGATATATCCCAGGGAAAGATAAATTGTAACCTATATGTAGCACCTTTGCATGCTTTTGATATTATCCTGGGCATAGATTGGCTAAAAGCTCATAAAGCCTTACTAAAATTTGAAGAGAGATGGTTGGACTTCACAGATGATTCCAAACAACAAATCCAAGTGCATTGCAATCAAGTGACCTTAGAACCTCACTTATTGTCTACTATGCAAGTTAAAAGAGCCTTAATAAAGGGTTGTAAGCTTTATGTGGTTAAATTGAACAAGAAATAAGAAATTGAGTCTAGCTCTACTCTATTTCAATAGTATCATGTGTTGAATGAGTTTATAGATGTTTTTCCAAAGGAACTGCTTGGATTACCCCCAAAAAGAGAATTTGATTTTTCTATTGAGCTCTTACCAGGAGCATCGCCTAAAGCTAGGACCCCTTATCGAATGACTCCCCTTGAATTACAAGAACTCAAGACCCAACTTCAGGATTTATTAGAAAAATGACACATCAAGCCTAGTGTTTCACCGTGGGGTGCACCATTTTTGTTTGTTAAGAAGAAGGATGGATCTTTGAGATTTTGTATCGACTATAGAATGCTTAATAAAATGATAGTGAAAAACAAGTATTCCTTACCAAGGATTGATGATCTTTTTGACCAACTGAGAGGAGCAACTATCTTCTCAAAAATAGACCTTAGGCCTAGATTTAATAAATTGAGAATTAGGGAGGAAGATACTTTTAAGTCTACTTTTAGAACTCGTTATGGGTATTATGAGTTCACAGTGTTACCTTTCGGATTAACAAATGCTCCATATGCCTTCATGAACCTGATGAATAGTGTTTTTAGGGAAAAATTGGACCAGTTTGTATTAATATTTTTAGATTATATCTTGATCTATTCTTGAAGTAAGGAAAAACATGATCAACACATGAGAATAGTTCTAGAGATCCTTAGGAGAAATTGGTCGTCTGAAAAATTGTCTAAGTGTGATTTTTATACACCACAAGTACAATATTTGGGGCACATAGTCTCAACCAATGGAGTAGCAGTTGATCCTAAAAATATAGAAGCCATAGTAGACTGGCCAACTCCCACCAATGTTATTGAAGTAAGAAGTTTTATGGGAATGGTTGGATATTATCGGTGATTTGTAAAAGGATTCTCAAAGATTGCCTTTCCTATAACTAATCTTCAAAGGAAGGAAAAAGTATTCAAATGGACTCCTCAGTGTGAGGAGGCATTTAGAGTTCTTAAAGAAAAGTTGATAATTGCACCTATCCTTCAAATTCCAGACCCTAGTAAACCATTTACAGGTTGTACGGATGCCTCTCTATAAGGGCTAGGAGGTATCTTATTGCAAAATGGGGTTGTGGCATATGAATATAGAAAACTTAAGAAGCATGAGGTCAATTATGCTACACATGACTTTGAGTTAGCTGTTGTAGTTCATGCTATTAAAATGTGGTAGCACTACCTGTTGGGTAAACCTTTTGAGTTGAAAACTGATCATCAAAGTTTGAGGTACATTTTCACTCAACCTTTATTAAATGCTAGACAACGAAGATGGATGAAATTTTTGGTCGAATATGATTTCAGTATTGAATATATAAAAGAGAAAGAAAATAAGTTGGTTGATGCACTTAGAAGAAGGAGATACATAGCTACTTTAACACGATGTCAATATAGGCTAAATTACCAAATTAAAGAGTTGTAGATAAATGATAAATATTATAACCAATGTCGTACTAAGATCGAGCAAGGACCGAAATGGCATATGGATATCAAAGTAAAATAGGATCTGGTATACTTTAGGAAACACATAATAGTATCCAATAATGATGAAATAAAAAGAAAAAAATTACAAGAAGCACACTGTGCTCCATATTTTGCTCATCTAGGAGTGGTGAAAATGAGGAAAAATCTAAAAAAAGACTATTACTGGCATAGAATGAAGAAATATGTGGTTCATTATGTTGCAAAGTTTCTAGAATACGAGAAATTTAAGGTCGAGCATCAACATCCTAGGGGACAACTACACTTATTTGACATTCCATAGCAAAAATGGTAAGTAATTTCCATGGATTTTATAGTTGGTCTTCCCAAAACTCGATTCCAACATGATGCAATTTTTGTTGTAGTGGATAAATTAACTAAGGTGGCACATTTTATACCTGGTAATATTCATGATGATGCCCCTACTATAGCACAAAAGTTTGCTCAAGAAATTGTGAGATTGCATGGTTTCCCTAAAATAATCATCTTTGATAAGGATTCACGATTTACTTCTGAATTTTGGTAAGCTTTGCATTGAGCATGGGGTACAAAGCTTAATATCAATACAACCTATCATCTTGATATGTATGGGTAGATCGAGAGGGTCAATCAAGTGCTAGAATATATGTTACGTATGTACTGTATGGACCACCAGAATAAGTGGGAATATTACCTCTTCCTGGTGGAAATTACTTATAATAATAGCTACCATGCCATGTTGGGCATGGCCCCTTTTGAAGTCCTATATGGGTGAAGGTGTAGAACACCATTAACATGGGATAACCTGGATGATCGAGAAATGATCGGTCCTGATGTTGTTAAAATAATGGAGGTCTAGTTAAAATAAATCTTCCAACGACTTCGAGAAGCTGCAAATCATCATAAGAGCTATGTTGACTATAAATGAACTCCTAGAGAGTTTATTATTGGTGATAAAGTCTTCGTAAGATCAAACCTACCAAAAGCTCTATCAAATCCATAAAACTTAGCCCTAGATTTATAGGTCCATTTGATATTATTGCCAAAATTAGTCTTGTTGCATATAAGCTCGCTCTCCCACCTAACTTATCCAAAATCCATTGTACTTTCCATGTGTCCCTCCTTCAAAATATGTGGTTGACTCATATCATATACTGGATGTTTCTTATTTTTAGACGTCAGACCCGCAACTCATTGAGGTTCAACCTATCAGAATATTGGGATATAGAACCAAATAATTGAGAAAAAGAACCGTAGACTAGTGTAGAGTCCAGTGGGATCTCTACTCAGAAAGGAACGCCACATGGAAATATGTGGTAGCAATGAAAAAACATTGTTCCTTTCTTGCTCGAGGATTGTCATTTATGTGAATATTTGGATAATTGATATCCTAATACTTATATATATATTTTATTATGATACATGCTATGATATATTGATGTTGTAATGGATACAACTTTTGATATAATACATAATATATGGTTGAATGGTTATAAAAATATGTTCAATTATTTTAAAACTTGCAAACTATTTAGGCTAACATAGGGACTGTGTTAAATTCTGGTGGGGGAGAATGTAACATCCCCACTATTTGATTATCATTTTGGTAGAATAATGTGGTACTACTAAAAGCGTTTGTGCATGCAGGTGTAGGTTTCCACCCCGTAGCAAGAGAGTCGGACAAGAAGAACACCCACCTCTAGCGAAGATAGTGGTTGAAAGCATTAGGTAAGGTGGGATATGATGCCGTGCTTCAAAAAAAAGCACCATGGTCGTGGGTACATTGAAGCCCACATATATAATTTGATAGAGGGATTGTTGCATGTTGTTTGCATTTTTTTGTTTTTATAAATATAATAATAAATCTAAAATATAAATAATTTTTTTATTAAAATATAAATAGGGATGAAAAATGTATATTGGTAAATATTAAAATATATTTTAATAAATAAATATAATAATGAATTAAAAACATATAAAAGAATATAAAATAAAATAAGGATATTTATTCATCTAAGCAAATAGTTCGGTTTGTGAAATTAATCATGGTATAAAAGTTTCGAAGGTTTGAAAATGCTTCCACGTGGTGACGGTGGAAATAAAATTTTTGCATGTAAAACTTGAGGTGTCTTTATAATAATTCTTTCTATTTCGTTATAAGGGGAATGAAACTCATTTGGAGATATGATATTTTGATGTATCTTGGTCGATGGTAAGCTATTGGACGAGTATCTTCATATTTTCTTCAGTGCAATTAAATCATGTTCACCTCCATCCATAATCAGGTCGATTTCTACATCCATTGGTGATAATATACTGTAACTATGTGTGTTTATCTATGTCTTTTAAAGCCTCCGTCATCGAATCGAATTGATGAGATTATTTTTAAGTCTGTGCATAATCATAATAGAAATACAGTGTCATTTTAATTGTAATTTAATAGTTGAACTTGTGTATAATTGGAATATTGAACCTGTGTATGATTTGAATGTTGAGTCTACGCTGTATATATGAAGGAATATAATAGACTATTAATTATCACTCAACTCTCATGCAATAGAAAGGTTTATAATGAAAAAGGAACGTTTTTGTTTATGTCTATTTCTTTAAAAAAAAAAAATCTATATTTATGCTTGCGTAGCATAGTGTGCATACATAAAAAGGCCATGCTGACCCAAAAAAAATGTAGCTTCCACTGTCTCCCTGTCGTAAGGTGTTGTGGGGAAAGCATTACTTCAACTTATAGTACAGAAGTGACCTTAGGGGTAGGGTTGTGCCGTTGTTTTGCCACTGCAAGGAAGAGCATTACTTCTCTATGTGAAACCAACTATGTATAGTCATGTGGAATGTTGTGTATTTGAAAGAAAGAGCTATAGAATAGCTTCTGTTAACCCATAGTTAATTATTGTAGAAAGAATATAATAAATTATTTGAAAACGTGAAGACTATTCCTAAAATAATATTTGATGTTTATATTGTGAAATTGTAATCCTACCTTGATTTTTTACTAATGTGGTATTTCTCAATTAAGATGATGGTTTTATAGTTTGCAATGATTTGTTATAAAATGAACATTTTCCTCCATACTCTCTAGATATTATTTTTTATTAAGAGCTCAATGCGATGAACGAATTCCATTTGGCTTGACAAGACCAAAGTACATATCATAATCGTCTTGGACTGGTCTAGAAAGAATATTGTCGTTGCCAGCGAGGTGGTCATGCACATACTAAAAATTAAACCCTACTTTTCATTTGATTGTAATGGATCTTAAAATAATCATTTCTCACCAAACTAGATAAACCTGTCATCTTTTATTAAACATAGTTGTGTAAATATTCCCTGAGTTTTTTTAAAAATAGGTGTTTTGGTTTAATCTATCTTTATTTTAAAGTCTATCTTTGGTCACCCATCTCTGTGAAATCTCGTCTAATGAAGTATTGTTGTCCTTTAGAAATAGATTAAACATGTTTCAACTGGAAACATCATAGCTGAATCTGGAATTAGTATTGTAATATTAGAAGTAAGTATTTAAATGTTTAATACATAGTTTGATAGTAGGACAACTGTGTGAAATTAAATCAAGCACCATACCTTATGTTATGACAGCAATTGTCAAGCGGATAAATGACTAAACCAACCATAGATTGGTGTAGACGTTTTGTTTCAAAATTGTTATCATCGAAGGTATAATGTTATGTGAATCTTCCTTAAATAGTAGTAAGTATATTTTTGAATTCTTCAACAAATAGAATCCACCATCATCATGATATCCAGCCTACGGATGAGACGTCTCGATTGATATATTCTAATAAATGCCAACCTTGTAATGTTGGAAAGTGAACCCTTATGAGCTACCAGATTAACGTGAGAAATTGCTTGTCGTCAAACTTCTACATAGATTTTTTTTGGAAAAATAATATCATTATATGTGTTGTTTCAAAATAGTTGTCTTAATTATAAATCCCTGTGTTTTTCTTTAAAAAGTTAATAGGGGAAGTTGAATATTGAAATAGTAGGAATAAACGATTTGATAAGATGATGATATTAACAAAAGAAATGGAAATGTACTACTTTAACTACTAAAAGTAGAAAAAATAATATAAATACTAAGTGTTCTTCAAGAACCAAATTTTCTTGAAGAGATAGTATTGCAAATGCATTTTACCTTGAAAAATGCTCCTGGCTTTCATAATATTATGATTTTTTTGTTTAAAATTTTAAAAGAATATTAGAATAGTCACTTTGTTAGTATGATTAAATAAAAATTGTATGTTCACCTATCTTATAAGCTTTATTAGTATAACTTAAACTTATATGTTGATAAAAAGTTATTTCATATTAGAGGGTGATAACTTTTGAAGATTTTACTTTGTAAAAGGTTGTAAACTTAGTATTATTTTTTATATATTTGAAGTTAGAAGCTTTATTTTGCTTTACATTTAAGAAACCTAGAAAAATATATACCTGAAGAATCTTATAATTGTAATCTTATTTAAGGATTTTAAATAGGATGGTTATAGTCCTAAAAACAAAGATACATTATAACATTTTCAAGTACAATCTATAAGGCATTTACACCATCGAGAAGGATGGTATACTAAGAATCAATTAATATTAAACCATCGAGAAGGATGGAATACAAAACCGGCTAAGAGGAGTATCCTATAGAGTAGGGTAACACCACCCAACTCCAACAATTTGTAGAAGGCGGTTGTTGTGAATTCGAGGGCAAATGTTCTCTAGAAGAATATGAAAGAGGTCAAAGGACCTTCTACTATGGAGAGTAACGAGTGATGGTATGGGATGTCATTCCATGTTTTTGTATGAGGTAGTACATGAGGGTTCTCATGATTTTGTAACCTAGCTGCGGAATAGCCAACGGTGACTCAAGACTAGGGAGCTAGTCCTTGGGGTTGGAAGGTCCAACGATAGATGGTATGGGCAACATTATTATCAACTAGGTTACATTTTGAGATACCTGGTCCCAATAGCCAAAGTTTTGGTAGGCCCTGTAAGCGTTCATAGAAGGATGAACCGCTATTAGGCACAGGTATAATGCGCTCACTCAAACATGGGTTCAAATGTTTAAGTATACGGTCATTGGACCATTAGGACTAAGATAGGGTCATAGACCTATATCCTCCATGTTACAAGTCAGGTAAAATATGCATCCATCCTTTCAAGTGTTATGGGTCTTGAAAGGATAACCCCATACCGAGTACCCGAAACTCAAGTAGGGATAAAATGGGTCTCATATATGGCAACCTATTTACGAAAAGTTAGCCATTCTCGAGCATTTAAGATTTCATATGCAGTGGTATTATATCTCATAGTGTGAACATCCATGCCTAAGTACTAATACAAAGTTGGGTGTGCTTACATCAAATTATGACAATTATTTGGAAATAAATCAAAATTACTATTTTGTGCTTTTGACAACCAGGTGAGTAGACTTGGGTTGTTACAATAGATGAAGAAGAGGTAAAATATTCTCTGTTATTCTTGCCTACTAAAAGGTTGGGTAAAAATTCACATGATTGTCTTGAAATTTCAAATAAAGAAATACCATTGGTGGTTAACAAGGAATTAGATTTTTCTATTCATCCAAAAGAAACTATTGCTTTGTTTGATCAACAAGAATTATGGTTTGGAAAGGATGGACATATTTTTGATTGGATGCCTAATTATGGTGTTTTTGAAAGATAGTTTTTTGATGAAGGGCTACAAGATTATGATGATGAAGATCATGAGGAAAAAAAAGAAATTACAAATCCCCATCAAATCCTGGTAAATGAAAATGCACAAAAGGTAGAATCTCATCCTTTCTGTTCAAACATTCAAATACTAGGTAATAGTTTACATAATTTCATGTTGGATTTTGATGTGGTTAATGATGAGACATCATTTGCAGTTGATAAATAAATTGAGTTGATTTCTCCTAAGATTACTACATTAAGCAAATTAGAGGTAGATGCTTTGGATTTAATAAACCAAGTTCATAAACAATTGATTATTGAGTCCGGGGTACAAACATATAATGATTCACATATGTTAGATAGCCTAGATGCTTATCAATTTTTGTGTGGTTTTAATTGGCCTAAAAACATAAATAACGATTTGGTTTCAAAAATTTTAGAAATAGGCTCCTACTTACAAGACCTCATATTTGAAAAGGAAAGCCTAATTCTAAATCATGAATTGAATTGTGAAATATGCATTTTAAAGAATAGACAAGAAATAATTGAAAATCAATCATTGTCTTATCAATTTGATGAATTGAAACTCCACTATGGGATTGCTAATGGAAAAAGAGTAAAATGGTGGGGTGAGAGAGGTAAAATGAAAGTTTTTGTTTTATTTGACATAATCTTATTTTGGCTGGATTCTTATAAAGCCTGGCATGCATATCATTGTAGATGTATTTTAAATTGTGATAATTGTATTTGGAATCCAGGGAAAGGATAGTCAAACTTTTGTATATATTCATCTTATGTATATCGTATTTTGGTTTTGCAGATTTCTACTTGTATACAACTCGTCGTTTTGTGAGCTCGTTAGTTAGCATTTTTTTTCTTAATTGATTTTGTGAAATTTTGGATGTGTTTTCATTTTGGGGTTTGCAATAAAACTGGCTCATGCCAAATTTTGGATTTCATTTCATGTTCCCATTTTGTTGTTTAACTTTATAAAAAGTTTTGATTTTGTTCCTTAGTTTGAGATAAGTTTTGTAATTGCAATAAACTCTTGGTTGGTTTGATGGTACTTGTTCCTGTGTTATGTAGGATAAATTGCCTATTTTAAAAATAGATGAAACTTGAAGAAAATAAAGTAAGATGGTTTAATATTTATCCTTATGAATGTGGATTAAGATAGTAAAAATTTGGAACAATGAAACCATTTTGCAAAAGCTCCATAGGTATTACATCACATTAAAAGGAGTATTCTTTGAAAATTTGAAGGATGAAGTTATTCAGTTTTGTAGATTAAGGTGAAAATTCAATATACTCAATATTTAGCCTTACTTGATCTCTAACCCAGGTGGTAGGTGAATTTTGCAAAGCAATATAAAGCTTGATAAAAGTAAAGTAAATACAATGAAAAGTAAAGTTAAATCAATCACAATAGTTTAGATAATCTTCACTGGGGCTATAGACGCTTGACTGGCAGTGGAGCTATGTCTAAACAAAAGCAAAAAAAAAATAAACAAAAAGTAAAATTCATCTAATACTTGGGTAATTTAGATAACCTCTATCAGGGCTATAGACGCCTGGCTAGTAGTAGAGCTAGATATCGAAAAGAGCAAGGTTATCTCCATCGGAGCTATGGATGCTTGAATGGAAGTGGAGCAATGCAGAGGTGCATTTAACGAATGAAAATTCCATAGCCTAACTGCAAAACTAATAATGAAATCTGAATCATTTTAGGAATATAAAATAAATCACAGGGCACACACCAAGCAGAAGAAAATGTTTCAGCTATTCCATTTTGAAATTGTCTACCCCACATTCTTTGGATATTATTAATGCTTATTTTTCTAATTTTTGGGTTTTATTGGTTTCAGATTGGGTTCTTATGTCTGAAATGCTTAGGAGCATTTCCCAACAGAGTCACCATTTGTTGTTGCCATTGCACAACTTACCCCAAAATTGGGGACCCACCTAAATTTTTTGGAAAATTTTGGATTTTTTATTTGTCATGTCTGAGAGTTTTGTTTGGCTTTTGGTTTACCATAAAGTGTTGTGATAGTGTTGCTTAATAGTTTACTTAGGTGTCATTGTTTCATGTTAAAGTAGTTTCCCTTTCTTGATATAGTGAGGTCATTTTATTTGTTTTTCTTTAGTGTTGTGATACATTTTTTAATTTAAAAGAAGGTATTTGTTTATTGTAAATGTTTTAAATTGGTTAAATTGCTTTAAAAGATAAAAATTAAAACATTTATATTTAATTTAATAAAATATGTTTTATTGGACAAGTGTTTGAGGTAAGCGATATGTTTTTCAAAGCGAACCAAGGTGGACCAACATACTCAACCCAAGGCGGTCAACACTACTTGGCACAATTTTCAAGGTTTCAAAGCATGGTTAAGAGATATGCATATTGGGTGAATGAATCGTCATAGAGTCTATGGTGCTTCCATGTTAATAAGGTGCGATCATGACAATTCTCAACTAAATGTGGGATAAAATGTGAAATTTTAAACATTACAAAGTGTATATGCAATTAAATGACTGTTGTTAAGGAGACTTATACGCATGCGAGTCGATAAATGAGGAATCATTCATAGTATTATTTGCAAATTTCGAAGGGAGGTAAATTAATTTGAACATTTGTATACATGGTTGTGTCTAGAGAAAAAGCGTCTAGTTCTGTTGTGGCTCCTTCACAACATTATAAAATGTTGTTTTGTGAACAAGCTATCAAAATATGGTGAAGATTGATATAGTGATGATCTCATTCTATAGTGATCAGCAATGCAATCAACACTTATTCTTTTAACATGGCTAATGACAAACTAATCTATGAAGCCTACTATAAAAGTAAATTACTATGATGATTAACGTTTACCGGGATAGTCATTACCACTGTCATCAATTTTGCTCATCAAACTTCATCTTTCCAAATGATAGTAGTGGATGATATACAAGATTTTTCGATATAAAGGATTTTTTTTTCAATACAGTGTGGGATTTAGGTATAGAACACTGTGGGTTTTTGAAATTATAGCTTCCCTATTCATTGAAAGGAGATGGTGTTATTATGGAACAAAGAAGTTTGATGTGATAATCTGGAAGATGATTGTATATCAAACGTGCAAGGGTACAAGGTTTACCAGACGCTGTGGGAATGATATAAATTGTTTGTATTACTACATAGAGTTACCAAATGATAATGTCCCTTTCATGCTATATCGATGGCATGAAGATAGTCACTTTGTTGACATTTTTTATGTTTACATGTTATAGGGGGGTAAAAGCAATGCTGCTCGTGTTTTGCCTCATTATTGGAGGTCCATAAAATTAAAATTATATGGATACACAGGGACAAGGTTTATTGATAGCATGTTTTAATACATAGTGCAACATTGGAAAATGTTGAAGTATTATGCAGCGTCACTTTACATAGGTGGCGAAAAATTTTAGAGAAAAATACAATGCTCAAAGTAGTTATAACATGGATCCAAAATGTATAAATATATCATATCATGTCATTAATGGGTCAAAGCCATATATTAATTTTTTTATCTATAACAATATCATGTTGAAAAGATTTAATGAAGAAATTTAATTCTGTTGAAGGATATAGTTACAAAATTAGTTTTTAAAACCTATCCAGGAACAGAATGGAATAGGATGAACTAACAAAAACAATGAATGTTCCAAGTTATAAATGGGGGATTGAAAGACAAGAAAAAGGGTCATATGATTTTGGAAAGACGAATTGAAGAAGGAAGTGAAATATAGCCAAATATCTCCTACCAGGTTACATACAGAAGTTTGCACTGGTGAAGAAGAGATAGTTTCTGGAGAAGCATATTGTAAGATTTTAATAAATATATTCATTTTTATTATATTGAGACATGCATGTTGATGGTGTTTCATGTGTTTAATAAATTTGATATATTTTAATTATTTTTCCCTTAGAAGATAACACTTAATCTAGATCAAATTGGGTCAATACTAGTTAATCTAGGTTAGGTTTAATTTTGAAAGATTTTTGTTTCTGTTCTGTAACCTACAATCAAAAGTTTCATTTTTATTTTATTTTGCTTACCCTACACTCCTGACCATCCAAGCTTCTAGTAACTCAAGCATCAAATCACTCAGGCTTCTAGCCACTCATGTTCCCAATCACTCATGCTCCTAGTCACCCATGCTTTGCTTCAATCTTGGTGGTTAGAGCCTTTATATACTTAATCTCATGCTACTTTTGAAAATTATTGACCACTTGCTCTAGATTTTGAAGTGGCCAAAATTCCTTTCCTTAGTCATATTTTGGCCTAATAAGTCGCTACTTGATTTTTGACCAATCATGTGCAACAATTATCAAATCCGACAAGGCTCCCTTAAATTTTAAGCAATAAATTTTTGACAAAAATTGATGATCTAGAAAAATTTGTCAAGACCTCTCTATGTGGGAACTCTCATGGGACACATTATTGGCACCTCCCAAGGATTTTTTCTTGTAAAATTAAAAACTTAGAAAACCTTATTCATTGGGTATTAGAGTCAAAAATAGGATAAAGGATTTTTAGTTGTAGAAAAGGATCAAAACAAAACTCAAAATAAATAACACCCTATAGGTTTAAGGTTTTTGAGTTCTAAAAGTTTCACCTTGCACTTATTGGCTTCACTTCTCTAAAATTGGATCATTTTCCTAGCCATATTTGTGTACCTCTTGATCATTTGGGGTATCTTTCCTAATCTAGAATATTTGACAAGCTGCATCCCAAACCTACTGCGATGGGAGCTTGAATCCTTCAAGCTTCTTATAGATACTTTTAGTTTTATAGGAGGATCGAGATATCTTCTCACTAGATCTTGTATCTTATCATGTAAAGTGGCTAACTTATTCAAGAATTCAAAAACATCTTCTCAAGAATATTTTGACCACTCATTGAATTCATCCTCATTATTGCCTATGAGCTCAAATTATGGCTTTAGTTGCTATGCTATAAAGGTGTTCCTGTTTTAATCTACAAGGGGAGAAAGTCTTATGCCAACTTCTCATAATGAGGCAGTCATCCTATCTCCTTTGGTGCTTAGTGATCTAGATGTCTCTCACCCTTGTTGAACCAATTGATACCATTTGATTAGTTCATTAGCTAGGTCTATTGCTTTAGCCTTTTCCTTAGTTTTAAGCATCACTAGATGTGGCTCAAAATCTTCCTTTAAAATCTTGATAATATTGTGTGTCTATTGCACTTTCATGCCCATTTGGTTTTGAATATTATTAAACTTAGTTTAAGTTTTCTTGATGACCTATAGGCTAAAAATCAAGAATTTTAGGATCAACTACAACAATTTGTTCGTCTCTAATATCTTATTCCATCCATCCTTCTTGATTTGCATTAAGGCTTCTTTAGAGAAGTGAGAAAATTATGCCTTATATTCTTCAACAAGATCTTGTTTTATCCCTCTTAACTCTTCTTCCAAGGCCTAAATTTTCTTATCTCTCTCTTATAGTTGTGTTTTAGTGGAGGCATCATCCAGGCTATGTTGCAGCCTTTCAATCTATATCTACAAATCCTTCTTTTCAACCTACTTTTTATCCAAAATTTTGGCTAGGTGTTATATCGTCTGCTTCTCCCTATGATACTTTACTTCCATATGGATTACTTTCACATGCATTAGTTCAACTATTGAGTAAGAATTTGTGCCACATCATCTAATGGGACTCTTGTAATGTGTACTTCTTAGACCATCCTTTCATATTTTTCTACTATTAATTTATGGGTAAGCTTGTTAACAATGGGAGTAATTGTGGTAATAATATATTTTGCTTTCATCGGGTTCACAATACTTGTCATTCTTGGTGGTGCTCTTTTTCTCCTTGGCATATGCTCAATAATATATTTGTATGTGTAAAACTAGGCCTACTAGAACTGGTTTAGGATATTTGGATCTGGATGTCTAGAAAGAGATGTGGGAACAAGGAAAGATTGAATGATGGAAATGAAGAAATATAGGGATTCTTGATTGTAGCAACAACACCTTCAAAATTTGGAGGCTATGAGATTATTAGGGCTTGCTTATGTTGTGGGGATGTGGCAAAAGCAATGCTTTTGGTAAGTGATTGGAGTTGAACCTTCTATAATGGGTGTGGAGGTTGTTCAAGGGGAGATGAAGGCAGTGGAGGTGTATAGAAGAAGAAATATTAAAGCCATGAGGAAACATACATGTACCTTCTGCTTCAGTCTGTTCTTGAGTTGTCAAAATTGTATGTTGAACCCTGGCCCTTTTTACCCTTTCATCTAGTTGTTGAAGTGGGGATCCCTTTATTTTTTCTTCTTTTTGGGATTTTGGTTGCTCTTTAGAGCTCTCAAGCACAAACACCTATTCTATGAGTAGTGAACCTTCTCTAGTTTCTTCTATGTTGTGTCAAGTATGAGAACTACTAGCTCCAAGCCCAATGTATTTCTTCCTTTGTTCCAGCTAGGTGGCCTTTTCATAGTTGATGAAGGTTTACCTAGCTTTCCTTCTATATAGCTCATGCTTTGTATGATATTTTCTCCTACTATATGTCTTGATCGGAGATCATATCTTTGTTGGAGATCATACAATGAGGGAAATTTTCTTCCTGACTATCATACCTAGACTTCCTTCTCTTGTTGTAATCCACTTGGTCTTATTTCTCCTAGACTCACATCCTCCTATTACTTAGTTTGTACTTCCTCCAAATCTCGCTATTCTTCTACACCACCTTGCTCAAAGGCTTGCTCATCTTGTTCTTGAGAATCAATTTCCTCCTTTGAGAAGTATTCTTTAGAATTCTAATTAGAGGGCTCATCCTCCTCCTCATTCCCATCCTCCCATTTTCTATAATTATTATTGTATAGAGATGAAAATTGTTGGTCCAGGTTGACAAATGCCTTTTTCTGGATACCATTTTCACATCTAAAAATCCACCACTTATGAATTTTCTCTTTCAACCATTTTTGCCTATTTTGCATTATTTCCTTCCTTTGTTTACTCGAGACCTAGTCTCTGTTGTTAGTCAGGCCATATGACTTTGCAACAACATTAAAATTCCTCCATGGAGGATTTTTATCTACTTTGCGCATATTTATATCAACCTCCTTTGCTTCCATATTATTTTGAAATTCCTCTATCTCTGGTATTTAGACATGCTCAAATGTAGGAGGTTTGTTTATATCTTTTGGCCTTGAAAATATTTTCTAGATCGTACCTCCATCTATCCCTAATCATCTTCAACTTAAGGCTCTTAAGTTTCATGTTTAGGATTTCACGTTTCTTCTAGGACCTCATAGTAATGGGCCCATAGTTTAAGGGCAGGTCATATATGAAACCATTGTTTATCCCTGATCCAAAACTTGCATTAGCATAATCCAACTACCAGCAAAACTCCATTCCAAAGACCCAATTTGTTACATAATATGGAAGTAGATAATATTCCACATCAAAGCCATATATTCTTATAATTGTGTCATTCCTCAAAAATACTGGTCTCCAATTTCTTTCCCTTCGGTCAAGAGACATGTCATTGCCCCTTTTGTTAGCCACAATTTTTTTATAGATACAAGCTAGAGCAAGACCTAAATAATATCTATTAAATTCTATAAAGGAGTTGGAAGTTCTAAGAGTTGGGGTCTATTCCACCACTCAAAGAACTTCCTCCTATAGGGTTTGCTAGCTTGTTTTCAATTTTGGAAATATTATTATTTTATGGTACACAAACAGGTAAGCCAAGTAAGAAGGATATCTAAATGCCCCATATTCATTCTTCCTCAAATGCACTAGTTGGTTAGCATTACTAAGGCATTGGGCTCAGTCAAAAAAGAAGAAGACTTTGGGGTAGGTCAAGGTGTATGCTATATCTATTTGGAATTTATGCACATCTTCATTGTTATTCCAACCATAGATGATTGCTAACATGGAAAACATGTCTTTCAAGAATTTAAACTCAATAAGAAATTTAGAGAGGCGATGACGTAATTGGTCATTGTTGGACATTTTGATTCCCTAAGCTAAAAGTTGTCATTGATGTCAAAAGGACCTATGTAAGTAAGCACTATGATTTTTCTCCACAAAGAGCTTCATGAGAAGCAAATATTTTGATCAAAGGTTCTAGAAGGGATGCATGGAATTTGGTTCTAAAAAGAGCTTCAAGGGAAGCTTAGCAAAAGGTTTTTATGAAAACCAAGGAAGGTAAGGAAAGGTTTTATTTAAAACCAATGGATGGCATATTTGAAATGGGTTTTTCTTAAAACCCAAGTTGGCTTTTTGTTTCATCGAAAAAGGTGCCCTGGTGATGGAGAAATTTAATTTTAAAGGTTTAGTTTAAATTTTAAAATTAAATAAAATGTTTTTCCCTCCTTTCTTATTGGCGCCGCTGACATCATGAGGGCAATGTTAAAAGGGCCGACGTATTCACATTGAAGGATGGCTTATATAAATAAGCCAAAGATTTTCCATTTAATAAACCTAAGGAGTGTCACATGATTTTTGAAAACCCAAAGTATTTCTGCATCCGAATATTGCACAACGAATTTTGTGGAGTGTGACGTGGGCAATCAAGTCATGGACGGTCAAATTTTTGGTGCCTTATGAGGAAAGCGCATGCGACTTAAGGAAGAGAGTGCCCAAGGCACTCACGTGGGTAGTGTTAGCTCACACGACTTAGCTACCGCTTGGCAGCACGATGGGCAGAGGTTTGAAACACCAAGGCCCTTCGAGGGCTCCTTTGAGATATGCACTCCGACTCTGATATTTGCGAGGGTAAATATTTTAATTAAAATATTTGCTAAGGTTTGATTATGATTTTTGTGGGAGATATAAGGTTGAGCAAGCTTTAATATTTTGCTAAGGTTTGATTATGATTTTTGTGGGAGATATAAGGTTGAGCAAGCTTTAATATTTTAATAAGGTTTGATATTTGATTAATGTAGGATATTGCCTGAGAAAGCTTTGTGATTATTTTTGAGTGCAAAAGTGTTGAAAGGAAGGATATAAAATGTTTGATTTATTTTATGGTATAAGTGGTTTTTGGAGTGACAAGGTTATGCAATGTTTTGATTTATTTTATTTTATGGTACAAGTGGTTTTAGAAGTGATAAGAAAATTGTGCATTAATTATTAAGAAGGTTTTCTAATTAAAAGCCTTGGTAAATATTACTGTGAAGTGGAGTAATGCTGATTATTTTGTGATCTTCTAACCCTTGTGAAGATTGGCAAAATAATATTGTGATTGTGGCAAATTTTCAAAGAGGCTTCTTCATCTTCATAAAAGGTATGGGCACATTCTCCTATTGATTGATTATGGTGGTTGATTTCTGAAAATATCTTTGGAGTGAAAAGGATTGATTGTGGTTTCCTTTTCGAAAGTGATTGGTTTAATGCTTCAAGGTTTTTTGGATTGAGAGTTGTGATTAAACCTTGTTTTATAAGCATTGTTGTTGGAGCCCATTGGTTGTGCAAAGAACTTGAACTTGAGTTAGAAAAGAACATGAGTATCATTGTTATGTGAGATTTGTTGTTGAGAATTGTTGGAAACTGTTGGTTACGAATTCTGCCACTAGGATAGGATTTAGTGTAATGCGCCCTAGATTCGCCCAACAGATTGAAAGGCCGAAAGGAAGGAATACCTTTCGTGCCAATCTCCGGAGGAGGCCGACTTCCTATGTTTTCTCAATTTGGTTTAAGCTCAGAGTGCAGTAAAAAAATTAGAGATGTAGAAAGAAATATAAATATGATTGTTCCAGGTGGAAAAGATAAGAAACACGGTAACAACCAATCACCACTACTAATAGCCATTAAACACAAAATATGTTGCAAAAACTATCAACACCATTCATCCTATGTATCCTTCACTTTTGCATTACAGGAATACTTAACTATCAAATACCGATAAAGACATGAGGCAGAATAACAGTAAGCAGAATAACAATAAGTAATAACATAAGCAACATGAGGCAGAAATACCCAGTAAAGGTAGCATACAAGACAAAGACAATCAATAGAGCCAAGTATATTTTGTATTCATAAGCAAACGCACAGCTACAATAGTTCCCTAGCAATATATCCCCCTTCCACCCTTTTACAATGATATGGCGCAGCTATTTATAGCGCAATTTTCCCCCCCATTACAACTTTGGGCACAGGATCCCTGACCTGACAATAGCTGACAAAGCTGACAAAAGCAGCAAAAAGCGACTGATGTTGACCTCTACAGGTATGGAACGTACTTGCAGCAAGGTCCACCTAAAAACTTGGCAGCTATGTGGCAGTGCGATAGATGAAACTTCGAGTCAAATTGAACGAGGGTAGTTGCAGTACAATAAGTTAGTTCACGCTCACACACCTTCTATCGCATCTCTGACTCGAATCTTGAGGTTCGACACCTATCAAAATTTGATAAGGAGAAAAATTTACCTTTAAAGCTCATACTTTCTCTCCAACTTGACTTTGCCCAAAATTGGAGCGCAACGGGGTACTGCAGGGTGGAAGCAGCGCAGTTGGGAAGGCCTTCGTGCCTTAGAAGTTTTCTAGGTAGTTTTCAAAATTCTTTTCTCGAGTGCACACAAGTCAGTGAGTGCAGCCTGACTTCGCTGCAAAGTCGGGCGACTCAACACTTAGCCAATTTTTTGAAGTCACCATGGCAAATCGCTTGGCTATGCACCTCCTTGAGGGCACCGCCTGACTTCGCTGTGAAGTCAGGTGGTCCCAAAACTTAACCATTTTCTAGATATATTTCTCATTGACATCGCCCAGGTGCGCATAACATTGGGAGCGTAGCCCGACTTCGCTACGAAGTCGGGTGGCTCAAGACTTAGCATTTTTTCTAGGCTCAGCTCCACACGTTAGCTTCCCAGGTGCACATGAAACTAGGAGCGCAACCCGACTTTACTGCGTAGTTAGGAGGCTCCACACTTAGAAAATTCATGGGCACGTTTCTGACAATTTTGCCTAGGTGCGCACAGATAGGCGAGCACAGCCTGACTATGCTGCCCAGCCGAGCAAACAACAACACTTAGAAAATTTTGGGCTCTTTGCCCTCTCAGAGAAACAATCAGAAGTATGGTAGGGAAATGGAGAGAATGAAACTGATGGCAGAAAAGATAGGGGATAGTGGAGAAAGGGAGAGAAGAAAGAAGGAAGGGAAAGCAACATCCTTAAAAAAAATTTGAAGACATGGCACCCCGTGCAAAATATGGCAACATTATTGGTGGCTCGCGGGGTGTCGAGCTCGCCTCAATGCAACGAACTAGACCTTTATCCTTTGGGCGCAGAGGAACTCCCTTCCCCTGCATCCTGTTTCTCTTGCTGCTACTGCTAAGCTCCCTTTATGGGCAACTGTTCTTCTTTGGGCTCGCTTTTAGCAGTCTCTTCTTCTGATCCTTCCTCTTATTCTCTTTCTGAGCCTGACTGCTCAGCACCACCATCGCCCTCTTATTCGGTAGGCTACTCCTGTTCATAGACGTGCTCGTATGCGATCTTGGCCTGATCCCAAGCTGCTTCCTAGAAGGGCTCTAAATCATTGATATCCTTTAGCACTACTTTGAATGTCACAACCATGTGCACATCAATGGTGTCATACCTCTCTCCCAGCTCCTAGAGACAGGTGTTAATTTTGCAAAATCTTGACACCATTTGGGTCAGCTGTGCCTCTTGGACTGGGTTAGTCCAGCCATCAATCTCTGATGTGTTTGCCTCGAAAAATAGCCAGTCTTGCTTTACCTGCTCTAGGGGCAAAAATTCCCCATCCTTGAAAAAGCTTGGAAATTCAAGCGTAGAAAGAGTGTTGAAGGGGGCCAAGCAAATATTCATTTCATGGTTCAGTACATCTAGCATATTCTTGGTGGACCTAATCTTCTCAGTTTTTTCAAAGTAATTTTGCAAGGTTACCCTCGCATCTGCCTCGTCTAGGGCAATTCAGGACATAGGAGGAAATTGGAGGCCCTTGCACGCAAATTCTTCAAGTTTTATTGCCAAGTCCAGCCATTGCCTTGCTTGGTGTTCAGCCTCCTCTACCATAGGCTTTCCCTAGGAAAATACTTCTTGAATTCTAGATGTGAAATCCAAGATAGACAGGGACATGACCACATTAGTCCTGTAGTCCTGCAGCAAACTAGCCTACATCTCCTTGATCTTGTCCTTTGAAAAGGCAGTCGCCTAGGACATTTTGTTAGGATCCTCAATCCTAACATTATTAGTTAGTATTATTAATCATTTAATTATTATATTATTAACTTATAAAGTGAACCATCACAACCCTTCATAACGTGAACCATCACGTCTCTTCATACGTGAACCATCATGTCTCTTCACCAACGTAGCTTTAGGGTAGATATATATATTAGGTTGGCCATCCATATCAAATCATCCAAGAAGAAGAATAATAAGCATAGATTCTAAGGAGGGAGCCCCCTATAGTGGCAAAGCGATTACAAGGGAGCCCCCTTTGAGTGGCCTGCGATTACATTTACATTAATTTGTTAATAATTTTATAGTAAGACCTTGGGGTCTTACCATTTGGTATCAGAGCCATGTGGGACCCAGTCATGTGGGAATTGCTCAAAGATCTTCATCAAATCACTTTTGTGCGTGAGTATCAAACTCGGTTTGAGGATATCACCAAACACAACACAATATTGGATGAATCAATTCTCATCAATGGCTTCATTAGGGGATTAAAAGAGGAAATTAGAATGGAGGTGACAAGGTTCAATCCCTATACCATGATGCAAACCTATGGATTGGAAAAATTAGTTGAAGATAAAATCAATGCACAACAACGATTAGGGAAACCACTTATGGAAAAATCGTCGACCACTTACATCGCTCCCAAACCTATGCATAATGGAAGGGCACAAAGCACTTACACAACCCCCAAATCTAATCGAACTTTACAAATTAAACATCTTAGCTTTGAGGAGATGAAGGAACGACGAGCAAAAGGACTCTGTGATAATTGTGATGAACAATTTGGACCCCACCATAAATGTGCTACACTAACATTGTATTTATTGAAGGAAGTTGATCCCTGTCTCTCCATAGAGCAAGCAGATGAGGTAGTTGTGTCCGAAGTGACCAGTGCACCTACTCACCGCAATGAAGACAATGAGGTCGATGTGCAAGAAGTGATTGATGTACCAAGCAAGGATGAAGTAGACATACCCAAAGTGATCAATGCTAGCCAAACATGCACTCTACAAGACCTACACATACCTTCCTCACCAATAGTGAGTTCTTGCCATATGACCAAACCTATTCGAAACCAACGCAAAGTGACTACACACTCCTTCTTCGTTGGCTCTACCAAGGAACCAAAAAAGGATATGAAATCATTACCATCACTTTTGATGCATCATTTTAAAGTATTTGAGGAACCCCAAGGGTTGCCCTCCCATCGTCATCATGATTTTCCTAAGGGATATTCTACTATTGTTCTTGGCAACCCCTCGCTAATGCTTCATCCTTCTCGATATCCCTACCTACGAAAGGATGCCATTAAAAGAGTCCAAGAACTTACACAAATCCTTCTTGGAAAACAAAGGACAAAGCTTCTCACTTTGAGCTTTGAGGACAAAGCTCTTTTTAAGGAGGGTGGCATGTTAGGATCCTCAATCCTAACATTATTAGTTAGTATTATTAATCATTTAATTATTATATTATTAACTTATAAAGTGAACCATCACAACCCTTCATAACGTGAACCATCACGTCTCTTCATATGTGAACCATCATGTCTCTTCACCAACGTAGCTTTAGGGTAGATATATATATTAGGTTGGCCATCCATATCAAATCATCCAAGAAGAAGAATAATAAGCATAGATTCTAAGGAGGGAGCCCCTATAGTGGCAAAGCGATTACAAGGGAGCCCCCTTTGAGTGGCTTACGATTACATTTACATTAATTTGTTAATAATTTTATAGTAATACCTTGGGATCTTACCACATTTTCTCCTTCAGCTGTGATTGAGTCTACTTCAACAAATATTGCAACTGGGAAATATGCTCCAATGCTGCCCTCTTCTCTTATGACAACTGTTTGACTGTCTTCCTCTGTGTTGTTCCCTCCTGATGGGATGCAACAAGCTGATCTTTTAAATCTTTAATCTATTTTTGAGCAGATTCCAACTACATGGTGGCCTTGGTCAGATCCTCTTCTAGCTGTCTTGAATTGTTTTGAAGCTAAAACAACTTCTATTGATTCTCGAGCCGCTTAACAAGGAGATTGTCAGTCTTTCGACGAATACCATTGATTTCATATTCCTCGCTTATATCGTTGAAACTCTTCTCCTTGGTTCGGTGCTCATAATATGCCTCAGTCATCTCCCAAAGAGGCTTCTTGACTTTTGGAATTAACTTCTCCGTTTGTAGCACCCTCCTATCCAAGTCAAAATTGGTGCGCTTCACAAGGATGGCTATTTCCTCGACTTTTCTCTTCTTTACGTCCTGGAGGAAAGAGGCAGAACATCTTGTGGCCTTCATGGCTAGAGGTTGGTTGTCTGTAACTTGTAGTTGTTCTCCCATTAGGTCCAGCTCTGCCAACATAGGGTATGTCAAGGCCAAATCCTGCTGCGACATCCTTCTTGAAAATAATGAAGCAGGAGATATTCCAGAAGATAAGGTCACTTTTGAAGGCAATCGGGTCCTAGGGAAAATGGACGACTACGTAGGAGGTGGAGATGGAGTTTTGAATGCGGTGGGTGAGCGATGGAGTGATGTAGATACAACTTCACGCTGGCCACGGGTGAGAGGTTTAGGATTTGATCCAGGGTTTGAAAAATGTTAGGGTCCTGGGCAAAACGCCCAAAGGAATGGGGATTGTGGAGGGACTGGGTGATAGGCAATATGGATGATGTGACTAAGGCATGCCCTGATGCAGAGGAGGAAGGCATTATGGCAGGGCTAACTGGGGTTTGTGAAATAGGGGAAGATGATGTACATACGTGCTCTGCCTGAGCCGGTGCTTGGATGACACCTACTGCCCAGACCTTTGCTTCCTTCTCTGGACTATCCAAAGAGATTATTTTGGGTGCAATCGCTCCTACCCATGGGTTCGCTACTATCTACTATGCTGTCTCCTTTTTTTGCCGCTTTATCTTGGTTGTCTTGTCCCTTTTTATTTTCTTTCTCCTAGGGTGGCAGTTTGTTTGATGGAGGCAGAGATGGTTGGTGTGGCGGGTAACGAGGTACCCACGGTAAACTTGTACTTGGGCTTTGACGGAGGGATGCCTGCTATTGCTGCCTCATCGGTTGACCCTTTTGGCTCCTTCTCCGTTTGAGGTGACTTTTCGAGAGCTGGAGACAACATTGGGCCCACCTGACTGCTTTTTGACGCCTTGTTGTTGGGTGGCTTTCAAATGGACAAATTTTGTGGTGGGGGTTTCCTTTTATATCTCTTCTTGGTGCCTAGGGGAACACAATCTCGAAATGCGAACGACTCCAATTTGTCATTGTATTTATCATACAATGCCAAAAAATCATCATCTATGGCCAATGTCTTTTTGTTGGATTTATCGTGTTGCGTGTGACACATTATCTTCCAGCATTCAATGATTTTGTCATTTTCCTAGCTGAGGGCACCACCTTCGTGAGGAACTTTTTGAAATCGGCTGAGTCTAGCCTATGATCTAGATTATGCTCTGGATCGTAATCCACCTCCACATAGTAGAAGTCATGGCATGGTGGCCATGACTGCATTCGCTCAATGTGCCACTCCAGGTCTGCCCCTATCTTGTTGCACCTCTCTTCTATGATTTTTGCTCAAGGGCAAACATGTACAAATTTTCCCTTGACCCCAATCGGGTCGTATTTCCAACGCTACGATAATTGTATCAGGCCTATGTTGAGGAGTGCCTACTCCAGGTAGATGTGCTACCCAATTTCATGGACTTGAATGTTCGCCCAGGTAAAAGGATATTTGAAAATATGGCCCTTCTTTTTTCCTTGGCCAAATTCCTCCGCGATGTAGTCCATCTGTCGTGTTACTTCCATGCCGAATTGGTGCTCAGTGTAAAAATAGGGCAGCAATAATGACTTCCCTTTGAATCCATAGATTTTGATAACAATGCCCTGGGTCAACCGAAAAGTATCTCTGTATTTATATTTCCTTAGGTACTTCATCATGGCCAGGGGAGGGCGAGACGCCTTACCGTTGAACAATGCCAGGGTCATACCCAAGAATTTGAAATTGAAATAATAATAAGACCCCCTTCTATACAGTGCCTTCATCCACTCGTATACCGGTAGTAGCACACCCTTCTCATCTACCCTCTTAAGATCAGACACCCTTATTTGATAATGCATATGGTAAAGGCACAACCATGTGAGCAATGAGCAGTGCCAGAATTCAATTGTTTGTTTCTACTGTATCCTAACCAGGTTTGAATGTATGGTGTACACCACCCAGTTTTCCCAATCAAAAAATATTGGGTGTCTTTTGCTTATTTGTGCAGTAGGATCATAAAATTCTCCATGCAAAATACACTCTGTGAGTGCCAATTGATACGGGTGCACCACCCTATTCGTGCCGCAACCAAGGACCCATGCAAGGATAATATAAATATATCTATTTTTGAACCTTTCCAGGGGTATGGGTGGCCATTGTCTAGCTGGTAGTGGACACTTCAACTCTGAATTGAGAAATTCCCTCATCCTTCTGCTCTGACTGAATCTGCCCGCCTGCTCTTCCAAATTAATTTTCCTGACGATGGCATTAGGGTTGTATTGGAGCCCCAAGGCAAAGGCTGGTTGTACGCTTTCTTTAAAGAGGGTAAACAATACCCTTACTTGGCAGTCATAGACCTATCGGGTGGCTGGTTTGTAATATGTCATAATTCACTCAACCAACTTCAGGCAGTGGTGGACAGGAGGGCACAAGAACCAGTACATGTTTGATTTATATGCGGTCCCAATGTGGTGCGAGGATGAGACCTTGCCTGCTCACTTTGTGATATTGGGATGCATCTTGGTGAGACTAATGGAGTACTCACCATATTTGTATTCAGTCAGGTGGTTGATGGGTGATGACAGAAGACCTTACATTTTACTTTGCCTTGACCTAGATTTCTCTCTTTGCTCTTGTGGTGCCCTGCTCTCATGAGTGCTAGACTCTGTGCATTCCTCGACTTCCTACTTGTATCACTGGATTGTGCCTGCATTGGTGCCTTCCCCTTGTCCATTCTCTATCCTTCACTCATGGTGCCAAAGATAGAAATTATAGTCATTGCAGACCTTAGTTTCACACTTCTCTTCTTTTTCACTACGCAGCTCAGATTTACACTGGTAATTCTAGTGTTCTGAGTAAGGGCCCTTTTTTAGGAATGGAAAAATAGCATTAATAGCATGAGGGGGAATTTAAAGTGATTTTATTGAAGTAGGTATAAAGCATCGTTATTCCTCGACGACCGTGCATGGGATCTTCTATTGGAAAGCACACCTTGTACACAGTTGGCCCCAATGCGCTCACTTCTTAATGACATCTGCTTTGAAATTCATGCAGTCATTCCTTAAAATATTTGAACTCCATGCTTTCAATGATGTCACTGCCGCTATCTGGGCACACGCTTTGAGGTACCAAACTTGAGGAAGACTCTGACCAAGTGCGCTCAAAAAGTGAGCGCAGTCCAACTTCGCGTTATGCACGGTGCACCCTCGATGGACCCATACTTAGAAATATTTCTTCATGCACCTTGCTCTCCAGGATGCGCCGATCAGAGTGCACAAAAATTTGAGTGCGCATCCCGACTTCGCTCAAAAAATTTGTGCAGTCGGGCAAGGACACTTAGATAATTTTTTTCATTTCTTTATCCTTTCTGCCCGGCTGCGCTCCAAAAAGGATGCGCAGCCTGACTTCGTTGCGAAGTCGAGCGACGTGCCCAACACTTAGAATTTTTTTGGATTTATCTTAGTCTCTTTCAATCTTCTTAAGCTCTCGACATCACACAATGCAAAGAGCGAAGCCCGACTTCGCTGCGAAGTCGGGCGATTTTACGCCTTGGTCAGACTTGATAAACCATGCAAAATTTTGCTTCTTTTTCCATACTTAGCCTTCTTCGGACGTAAAAGATGAAAAGTAAATGACTGAAAGAAATATTTACCTTCTGAAATAAACTGAATTGCAGGAAATAAATAAGAAAAATATATACAAGGAAGGACCTCTTGGCAACCTTCAGTGATTATAGGCCTTCAGGTGGAAGCCATTAACAGGTATCGGGAGAAGTTGTCCCTCCATGTCCCTGAGCACGAATGCATTGAATTGGTTTACCCAAGCGATCTGATAGGGACCTTCCTAGAAGGCATCGAATTTGTCATGATTCCCTGACTTCGCTATGAGTGAATCCCATTTGAGCTCTAAGTCCCTGATTTTGAAAACTTGGGTGGTGGTCCCTTTTGCAAACCAGCTCTGAGTTGCTTCGACGTGCTTGGTAAAGGCCTGATATGCCTTCTCCCTTTCCTCTTCTAGCTGCAACAGTTGACAAAGTCTGGCATCCACTGGATCCCTATCGTCTTTCTCATATTCTAACAACCATAGTGCGGGCATTTCTATGTGGGTGGGCAGGACTGCCTCCTTACCGTATACAAGAACGTAGGGAGACATCTTGATGGATTTTTTGAAAGATATGCGATCCACCCATAACGCTCGATCCATAAGTAGGTGCCATGACCTCTTATCCTTCTCCATAGTTTTATTTATTATTTTCAAGAGGTTCTTATTGGTAGATTCTGCTAGGCCATTTCCCTGCGGATAGTAATTCGAAGACATCTTGTGGTAAATGCCATACTTGCTGGTAAACTCAGTGAGCACTACACCCACAAATCCTGGACCGTTATTTGTAACAATTTTCTCTGTAATCCAAATGGGTAATGAGGCTCTCAAGGAACCCAATGACCATCTCTTGGTCAGCGTGCTTTGCAGGCAATGCCTTAGCCCATAGGGTAAAGTAATCTATGGCGGTTAGGATAAACTTTTGTCTCATCGAAGAGTTAGGCGTTATTGTCTTGATGAAGTCCAGATCCCACTGCTGAAATGGAGTCTCAGCTTGAATTGGATGGAGGGGTAAGGGTGCCTTCCTATTTTTGCCAGCAAACCTCTAGTATTTTTTGCATTTCACACAGATTGCATGTGCGTCTATGAAGAGGGTGGGCCAATAATAGTCGACTCTAATAATTTTTAAGGTTGTAGGCCTTCTCGAATGATGTCCTTTGGGCATCCCAGAGTGAAACTCTCTGAAAACCTTTGGCTTATCTGATTCTTTGACGCACCGCAATAATATGCCATCAATATTTCTAAAATACAGCCCCTTGGGGTGCAGTACATACTTTAGGGCGTTCAGCCTAAACCTCCTTCTCTGTGAGGAGTTGATATGGTCTGGACATCTCCCTATTTCAAAGTACCACACTAGATCATTTTTCCAATCATCCTCCTCTGATAAGGAATTGGAAAGGTTGGCCTCTGTTACTTGATCCTCCCACTAGCAAGTAGAGATTTTGACTACAGCACTCCGGGAAAACTCTTAACATAGAGCCCGACCTTGAATTAGCTTCATTTGCCGTACCTCTATGTCAAACTCTTGTATATTGGCTATCCATCCTGCCCTCTTGTGACCTGGATCCCATTTGATGATGAAATTTTTGACGTTTGGATGTATCATGAAGGCAGTTATCCGACTCTAGGCGACAAAGTGCTTAAACTTTCTAAGGGATCTCATAACTGTGTGCACTTGTCGCTTAATAAAATTGTATCTTTCTTCCTACGACTGAATCACCTGGCTTAGGAATGCTATGGGGTGCTCCTTGCCATAATATCCCTTCTAAGTCAGGACTACGACATAGCTTTCGAGCTCTCCCATAGCGTACAGGATGAAATCCTTGGAGTAGTCTAGATTTATTAACACTAGAGCTTGGGAAATTTTGGTCTTGATTTCTTCAAAATCTTGTTTCCTTTTGTTAGTCCATGCGAATTCAACATTCTTTTTTAGGAGCTCTGCCATGGGCTTGATTACTTGTGCAAATTCTGGTACAAACTTCCTCATGAAGTTGATTTGGCCAAAAAATTATTGTAGCCCCTTTTTGTCAACTGGGATGGACAAGCGAAGAAGAGCTTCTACTCTGTCAGGATCGACTACAAGGCCCTTCTCAGAAATAATGTGTCCTAGCAACTTGCCTTCCTTCATCGCATAGACCGACTTCTTCGGGTTTATGGAAATACCGAATTCACGACATCTCTCAAATACTTGCCGCAAGTGGGAGGCATGGTCCTCTCTTTTATGTGAAAACACAGTCATGTCATCCAAGTAGATGATAATGATCTTGTTGAGCAGCTCTCGGAATACCAAGTCCATAGCCCTTTGAAATGTAGCCTCGATATTAGAAATACCGAAGGGCATGCACTTATATGCAAACATTCCCCATTTGGTGGTGAACTCTGTCTTGTGCTGATATTCGTATTTCACCCATATTTGGTTATAGCCAAAGAAATCATCCAAGAGAGAGCATCTCTGAGCTCCAATGACTACGTGGAGGATTTGATCAATTTGGGGGAACGGATAATGATCCTTCAGTGAAGCCTGATTGAGGTTTTTGAAATCCATGCAGAGGCGGATGTCTCCACTATTTTTCCTCACACGGACCAGATTTTTGACCCAAGAAGAGTGTTTGATGGGGTAGATGATTTTGACCTCCAACATCTTTAAGAGTTCGACTTTCATCATGGCTTCAATTTTTGAGTTCATCGCCCTTTGCTTCTGTTGGAAAGGCTTTGCATTATCCTCCAGTTATATAGTATGCTGGATCATCTCTCTGTCGCACCCCTTCAGGTCTTGGTAGCAGTAGGCCATGATATCTAGGTACTCTTCGCATAGAGATCAGATCTACTCTAACTCCTCATCAGTGCAATCCATCCTAACCTTAATCACCTTTTCAGGTTCTAGTTCTAGGTCCATGTACTGCTTGGGGTCCACTTTGATCCTGTGGGATATGTCTCTATCGTTTTGATCAAAGAGGCTCTCTAGGGTAATCAGTCCTTTTGAGACATGAGTATTTTTAACTGTATCAACCCCTCATATTGCTCATCATCAGGGTATCTACCTTTGATTGTACTAGATTCATTTATAAAAAAGGTGATGATATCTTCATCACAGTCGAACACCTACCAGTGGGTACCCTTTTTAGGCACAGAAGGCCTATAAATGGTATAAACTGACTTCAGCTTCTGGACAGTGTCATCAGCTGGGACATACCTGGCTCCAACAGATGCCAGAATGTCAGCATGCTTATTATTTTCACGAGATATGGCTTTGACATTCAGAGAGTCAAATGACTCCATCAGATCCCAAACACGGTTGCGGTATACCTTGAGGTAATGCTTCTTGGAGGCACACTTATTGGTAATTTGGTTGCACACCAGCTCCGAGTCGCCAAAGATCTGCAAATGCTTTATCCCAAGTCTCTCTGCCTTTCTCAAGCCCAAACACAAGGCTTCATACTCCTCTGCATTGTTAGTGCAACTCTAGGCCAGCCTATAAGTGTAGTCCTTTTGAATCTCGGATGGTGAAACCAAAAGTACACTTGCACCAATGCCATTATTACATCGGGTCCCATCAAAGTACAACTTCCATAGCTTTTCTGGGGTAGGCCCAACATCTTTATTTGTAGATTGATCAAGTCGTTTAGGCTGGGTGATAGAATAGCAACCTTGTTCAGTCTCAATCATGGTATTGAAGTCTAGTAAGGAAAACTCATCCTCCACTTGTAACGGCTCGAGGGTCTCTTTTGCCAAGTCTACCTCTACTAGTTCCTCAATCGTGAGATGAACCATGTCGTTCTGCTATTCTTCCCCAAGTATCTTCTCAACCAGAAACATGAAAGGCTTTTCATTATAAATATTCAATCTCCTTCCTTTAAAAGGCACTTCCATATGTGAATAATCTAGCGATAGATATCCGCCCAGCTTCGCAGTGAACTCCCTAGAGAGACACATGCCAAAGTAGGATTCCAAGTCAACCACCATGACCTCTTGGATGACCACTATGTCGAGCACTTTATGCAATCGAATTGGGATATCTTTGATGACACCAACTGTCTTGACAAGAGTGTCATCTAGCTGCAGCACACCTTGGCTGCTCCTTATGTATTCCATACCAATATCTTCGTAGATAGCCCTCGACATGATAGTAGTGGAGGCACCATAGTCCACCATGCAATTGTATACTATATGGACCTCCATTTGCAAAGACAGATAGAAAGATGACGACATGTCAAGGGCTGAGCTAACACAGTAGGTTGCGTCGTCTTTCTATATTTCATGCTCTTCAAGGATTCCTACAATAGGTCTTCTTATCTTAGGAGTAGAAGAGCCTCATACATGCTTATATTCGTCGGAGTCTTCTTGAGCTCATCAACTATATTGTAATTTGAAGTGTCGGCTCCATCTATCTATTTCGATGGCTCGTACCTAGTTTGGCATTGTTGAGTGGTTTCAACCCTCTGTCTCTTCATCAGCGATGGATGCCTCAACTTTTCTTGAGCTTGTTCTTTTTGTAGACACCAAAATCCAGCCACTTGCAAGTCATCTATACCTTCCTGTCAGCCACGTGTCGGTCATCCACCTTCCCGCCATTATTTGGCCCAAATCCACACTTTCCCGCCATTATTTGGCCCAATTTCACCTTTCCCGCCATTTTTTTCATCCCCAAATTTATTTAAATTAATATTTATATATATTTTAATATTTTAATATTTTAATATATATATTTAAATAATAGTTTAAGTGATTTAATCTGAGTCGTCTGTCCTTCATTTAATCTCATCCATCCATCCATCTTAATCCATTTCACAACCTAGATTTATTCTCTACCCTTAGATCCACTTTAATCTTAGCCACACGTTCAAAGTGTCGTTAAAACCCTAAAGTGTGCCCTAAGAGTAGATTATAAATTGAGTCACCTTGATGGCTCAAACCCTATGTCTTTGGCTACTTCTATCCTGGATCTTTTCTATCTTCTTAACTTCTTCTATCTCCTTTTCTGATCCCCTCTATCTCTCTTCTGCTACCTTTTCGTTGCATCCATCGCCGCTTCCGTCGCTGCTTTCGCCGCCATCTCTTCTGCAGCATTCTGCAGAATCCCCCATTCTTGTCGCAAGTGCCCACGGGAGTTTACCCCTTTACCAAGTGCCCATGGGCGTTTACCAAGTGCCCGCGAGCATTTACATATGTATATACTAAAATAGTGGTTTTCACCACTACAAAAAAAAAAAAAAAAACTCAAAAAAAAAAAAAAACTCAAAAACTATGTTGTTTTGCATCTCAGGTCTTCCGAGGTCTTCACCGGTTTTCCCTTCCATTCCGCCCATCCTTTCTTCCATAAGTTGACAATGAATTTTGAAGACTTATTCACCCCGCTCCATAATTCATATGATCCGGATAAGCCTAAGAAATGTGTCTTTGGTGTTACCTCAGGCAAACTCCTAGGTTTTATTATCTCTAAACGAGGTATTGAGGTGGACCCAAACAAGGTCAAAGCCATTATGGAAATGTGTCCCCCAACTAATTTGAAGGAGTTGCATAGTTTACAAGGAAATATTAATTCAATCCGTCGCTTTATTGCACAACTTTATGATAAATGTAGGCCATTTTGCCACCTACTACAAAAGGGGGTACAATTTTCATGGACAGATGAGTGTCAGAAATCCTTTGATGACATCAAGCAGTACTTAGCGTCTCCGCTAGTCTTAGCTCCGCCTCGTCGAGATCCCTTCCTTGCGAATTTCTTTGTAGGAATTTATCGATGATGATACTGCTAAACAAGCACGTCTTGATCAACTCACACTCATAGATGAAAAACGAATCAATGCTTTAGAGCATTTGCGAGTTTATCAAGACCGATTGAAATGTGCTTACAATGCCAAAGTTCATCTAAGAGAATTTCAAGTAGGAGATCTTGTCCTTAAAGAGAATCAACAAAACACCAATGCATTGCCGCATCTTCGAGATAAATTCGCGGCTAATTGGTTAGGTCCATATATGGTCACTGAAAGAGTGGGTAATGGAAATTATAGACTTGCCAGTTTAGAGGGAGAGGAAGAACCCGAACCACTTAATATTATACACTTGAGGGCATTCTACGCATAGTTTGAATTTTATATGTACGTATATACATGGCTTGTACAACAAAAAAAAAAAAAAAAACAAATAAAATAAAAAGAATTTGCATTTCATTGCTAGTTGCATACATATCATTCAAAAACATTGCATTTCATGTGCATACATCTCATTCAAAACCATAACATTTCATTTTCAGCCATAGTTGCATATCATGTTAGAGACCATTCTATCTTTTAGATATAAAATTTGCTCAAGCAAAAGTCATGTTGCCTTAATCAGGGGCACCTTCATAAAATCCATCAAACCGAATTATCATTCGTACATCCATTTTCCATTTGCACATATTTACATTGCCAAAATGTTTTCAGTCACTCAGCCATTTCTAGTGTTTTAAGCAAACTTTGAAATGCATGTCAAATTTCTCTAGGGCCATATCACAAATTACACTAAATAAAATCTTGAGTATTGGGAAATTATTTCAAAAGCGGTCTTGAAACTATCACATTTTCACATCTTAAAAACATCTTGTGTCAAAGAGAGATAAAACCATCCTTGGGTTGTGCCTTGAAGTGAAAAGGGTAATCCTCGTTTGTCCTATCATGCAAAAATAGTCCATAAAACAGTGGTTCTTACCACTATCACAAGCAATCACAAAATATAAATATAAACAGAGTAGTAAGGATAGGGTAAAATTCTCATCATACTTCGGTTGAGAATCCGATTCCCCAAAGCTCTAAGGAAATGAACATTTTTCACACACCATTGATCCCAAATAAGTTGTAAGGATCGTACTACTTGTCCAATCAGACGGATAGGTAGTCATCCCCAAGGCTTACAAAGGTCAAAAACAACATGGACTATGGAGTTAACCTTCATCGGGGCTATAGACGCTGACTCGAGCAAGTGGAGTATACTCATTGCGTGGCGACATGTCTCTCCTCAAAAAGAGACCTCCGAATGCTCATACGGACAAACTAGCTTCGGGGTCTTTTCCATAACAGGGTTACCTAATTTGTGCAAGATGAGGTTAATGAACACACTTGCACACACATAGGTTTTTGATTGCCTAGAGTCACTACCATGCTTCTGATTTGGTTAATGAACTCACATGCACACACATTTGGTCCTAGTTGAATTAGGCAGTATTAGTAAGTTTGTTTGATACCACTAGCATGTTTGAGTCTTTGTAAAACAGTCTTCCTCCATATTTTCTTCCATATCAACCTCCATATCTTCTTCCATATTCATTTCATTCCATATGTCATTCATTCACAAGCTACCAAGTTCGGTGCCCCTGATTAAACAATTATGATAACAGTTGGCTAAATCTAACTATCTAAAAGTATGAGTGCTTCTTAGTGCATATTTCATTTACTTAGTCTCGCATTAATCATCTATAAATTTGCATTCCATTCCATCACATATGCATCAAAAACATTAAAACATATAAAAACATGCATCACAAAAACATAGGCATTCACACAAAAGAGAGTAAAACACCAAATAAATAAAATCCATGTATATATATATATGTATAAAGGACAAACTGTACGAGGAATGCCAAAAGGCTACAATATACAATAGAGCACCAAGGCTCATAAAGAGTGCATCTAAGCACTAAGCTAACCATCAAAAGAGGACCCCTGAGACCTAGTAGGAGCCCTAGACCCCTAGTCCCACTGCCTCCAATATCTCCCAGTCTGCCTGGGACAACGACCTCCTCATCCTCGAAATGATAGGGGAGAATCGGTGTCGTGCCTCTAACACCCTGAGCTGCAAAACAACAAAACAAAAATTTGTTACAAACTGTTTAAAAAAAAAAAAACACATAATAAGTACTTGCTTAAATGAAAAAATACCTCAGCTGGCTGCACTGGCGCGTCTGCTCCCATCTCCACCATAGCTCCCGCGTGCTTCACTCTCCCACACAACCTTTCACTCCACTCCCTCAGACGCACTTCTCTCAAGCACGAACGCACAAATGAGCGACGTTTGGTGTCAGTATTGAATAAAGGAACAAAACCTGCAAAATTGAAGCTTACCTCCTCCAAATTTCATCAAATTGCATTCATCCATTCTTCTTATCATAATAAAACATTTTGTGAAGGTTACAATAGTTTTGAAAACAAATTTTGTCATTTTGCTCAAAAAGCGCATCATTCATCATTGATTTACAAATTGGGTTAAAAACATTCAAAACCTTCACAAAATTAACAACATTCATCAATTCTTCTGATCTATCGTAAATTTCATTCATTCTTCTTTCATCATGCATATTTTTGCCAAATTAAATTAAAGTAAACCTCGTATCTAGTGGTATATTCTATCACCTTGGCGATTGCAGCGATTTGCATCCATGCAATTCGGTAAGAGGATTAAACCACCATAAGGACACTTACCATTTATCATCATCAATTATTTCACTTGTTTAAAAATTGGAAATCAATTTTGGGTATCCTACTTTTCAAGTGACCTCATACCAAGATTAATTTGCTCAACAGCTTGTCATTGATGGCCTAGTTCATGGGGCCTTAAACGTGGACAATCTTTAATATCATCATTATTTTGAGTCTTGCTAGAGATTAAGGCTACCTAGGTTGATTGGTTTCGACCCGAGGAATTATCCATACAACCACTAGGAGCATCTCTCAAGTTCGGACTCTTTCATATTGCATCTCTCCATATCAATGGCGCCAACAAGGCAATTTCATCAATAGTATGGATTCACCCACAGGAGTTGGGGCATCCGTTATCAATTTTTAACTTTCCTAATAGTAGAATTCATCTTACATGATCATGGAATTTAAAATTTGGCAAAAATCCCTTTCTAACCGTTGGGGCAGAAAACGGTTCATCTTTCACATCACTCATATCGTCTTCAATCATATTATTTTCTGGTTTGTACACCAACCCCTTTTTTGTTGGGACATAAACAGATGGTTCATACACAAACCCCTTTTTCATCGTTGGGGCAAAAACGATTCATTTTCTTCCGAATTTCTTCCAATTGGCTCGTGAGAACCATTCTCGCTCGCCAATTGAGGGGGTAAGCTGATAAATTTTAAATATTCTTTTATTCTTTGGTCTTCAAAGTTGTGCTTTAGTCTTGAGAGAGAGTTGCGTCTGATCCAGCTTTTCAGGTGTCCTAAGTTTTTGTGCTGCATTGTGTCTTCACACAAAGCAGCTCAAAAAGGGGCATCTGTAGACACCAAAATCCAGCCACTTGCAAGTCATCTATACCTTCCTCTCAGCCACGTGTCGGTCATCCACCTTCCCGCCATTATTTGGCCCAAATCCACACTTTCCCGCCATTATTTGGCCCAATTTCACCTTTCCCACCATTTTTCATCCCCAAATTTATTTAAATTAATATTTATATATATATATATTTTAATATTTTAATATATATATTTAAATAATAGTTTAAGTGATTTAATCTGAGCCGTCCGTCCTTCATTTAATCTCATCCGTCCATCCATCTTAATCCATTTCACAACCTAGATTTATTCTCTACCCTTAGATCCACTTTAATCTTAGCCACACGTTCAAAGTGTCGTTAAAACCCTAAAGTGTGCCCTAAGAGTAGATTATAAATTGAGTCACCTTGATGGCTCAAACCCTATGTCTTTTGCTACTTCTATCCTGGATCTTTTCTATATTCTTAACTTCTTCTATCTCCTTTTTTGATCCCCTCTATCTCTCTTCTGCTACCTTTTCGTCGCATCCATCGCCGCATCCATCATCGCTTCCGTCGCTGCTTTCGCCGCCATCTCTTCTGCAGCATTCTGTAGAATCCCCCATTCTTGTCGCAAGTGCCCGCGGGTGTTTACCCCTTTACCAAGTGCCCACGGGCGTTTACCAAGTGCCCACGGGCGTTTACCAAGTGCCCGCGGGCGTTTACCCACAGCCACAGACTCAGACCGACGTCTGAAACCTTAATCCAGAAGCACGCGGGCATTCAACGAGTGCACCAGGGTGCCTTCCGTAGCCGATTTGATAGCCACATTACTTCCAGGTGTCGCCTGGTCTAGCTGCGTTAACAGAGAATAGGTATAAATTAGTTTAAAGCAAGTAACTTCTTTTCTTTTATTGATCTGTTGTTGAATTCCTGAATTCTATTTTTCTAGGGTTTTAGATTGTTTCTGAGGGCTCACACAATGGAGCCCTCTTATTAATTTCTAACTCCTTGATAGTGTTAATGTGTGCAGGTTTTTGACAGCAGATCCGGTTTATTGATGGCAGCTGATTAAGCTGGAGTGGTCCAAGCAAGGGATACAACAAAGCCCACTCACTCTGTTGGGATTGAAGATACATTCTTCGGAAGCGCCACCATTTGTGCCAACTAGGGTTTCAGAGAACCCTAGCATAACTTGTAACTGTGTATCACAAATAAAGGGTTACAGGCCCTGTTGTACTCAAAAGGAGTTTTTAAACTCCACTGATTAATAATAATCGTTTGTTTTGTGCAACTTTCTTGTATTCCATTATTGTGGTTTTATCTTTTGTTTGGCGTTGTATTTTTAATCTACACTTTTGTTTTAGCTAGAGGTTGGGCCGTGGGAGCCTTTGTCATGGGAGCCTTGAGTGTCGGGAACTTTTCTTTGGCTATAGGAGGTAAAGGTGGCTTGTTAGGTGCTAGCACAGCAAGCTACGTCCTCTCCCTTCTGGCGTATACTTTTAATGACTTCATCTGGGCCATGGGGGCCTCAATGGGCCTTTTGCCCTCCTTGGTCAAGAAAGACATAAGATCTTATTTTGGGACTACAAAGTTACCTTCATCGTCAAGGATCATGTATGCTTCGTCCTCCATGGCGCTGCCTGCAAGGGTATGAATATAATGTCGATGCAAAATGCAACCCTCATCTCCATGTGGATCATTGCATGTAGAGCACTAGTTAACATGGTTAGAAGTGCTTGGTTGAGCATCATTGGTAGCATTCCTCATCGGGGTCCTTTGCGCTTGAGCAACTTGATCTTTTGTCAGTGCAGGGGGAGGATATGGTCTCCTCGGAAGAAACTCCATCTGGGTTTGCTTCTTCTTCATGATGGTCATGTCGTTGGAGATAGTATGGTAACCAAAGGCAAGAGCCCGCACCTCCTGAAGGATCTTATTCTGAATATCATTATTAGTAGGTACCGACCGGACTGACGGATGTATTGCAGCTAATGGTGGAGGTTTATAATATGCCACGTATTAAGGGGGAGCTGGGAGTGCAGGATATTATGGAGGCAGAGGTGGTGGATTAGGATAATGGATCTAGGGCTGACCATATGAGTTTATAATTGGCATTGGATTCCATGGCTACTGGGGGTACTGATTTGATGAGGATGGCATCGCACCAGACGTGGGTGGATATTGTGACTGAGGGAAATTAGGGTAGATGGGAGGTTACATTCTATGAGGAAGTTTACCTATAGAAATTATGTCTAATTCTGCTTGCTGGGCAGCTTCATATAAGGCGGGAAAGGTGTTGACCTGAGCTGTCTTAAGAAGTAGATAAATATCTGAATTAAAAGACCTCAGGTAATAGTACAAAACTTGTCCCGTAGGAGGTCACAACTTGTGAGGTACTCTTTTCCAAGACCTCGCAAACCTCACGTTGAAGTCTGATATCTCCTCTTGCAGATGGCGTTGAATACTTTGAAATTGGTGCAACAATGAGGAGGGATCAACGAAATCGTTGCATCCCTTCACTAGCCTGCCCGCTAACTGGGGCCATCCCATGATAGCTCCTTTTGGCAAAGATCTCCACCAGTAAAGGAGCTTCCCTCTCAGATAAAGGGCTAATAAATGGGTCTTAACACTCTCACTAGTGATAGAGTGCAGTGTAGCCAAGACCAGAATATCTTGGATGTGCTCGTATGTTGTTTTCTAAGAGCCATCATAAGTAGGAATAGATTTCAAGGCAATAGGGGGTACAACTTCTTGTCCAACTACAGCCAAGGGTACTATGGAATCAACTACTGGGAAAAGGTCATCATCATTTTTTTGGGCAGCCATATCTTCTTCCTCTTCAGTAGTATAATCAATATCAGTGTTGTCCGAAGTTGTAGGTTGTTCTTCAATTTTGGCCTCTCTAACTTCAGCTTCTTCAACCTTAGCTTCTTCTATTTCAGCTTTAGCCTCGAGTTCATTTTGGTGAGCTTGGTAGTCAGCCAGATTTACGCGATCTCTAGGAGTGTTGATGTTGATTTTGTAGAGATCAAGCTGCTATCCTGGGTTCCTTGCTCTCCACCTTCTTGTATGCATGAAGGCACTTTTGATATTGGACTAGTCTCATGGAATTATAGAATATTTAGGTACTATAGAGTCACCAGGTGTTCTGATTTGACAGTAATGAAGTGAACACCGATGCTTCGATTCTGTTTTGGGGTGGGAAACTCCCGTGTCCCACCAGGTGTGCCAGAGAAACTGTTGGTTACAAATCTGCCACTAGGATAGGATTTAGTGTAATGCGCCCTAGATTCACCCAATAGATTGAAATACCAAAAGGAAGGAATGCCTTCCGTGCCAATCTTCGGAGGAGGCTGGCTTCCTATGTTTTCTCAATTTGGTTTAAGCTCAGAGTGTAGGAAATAACTTAGAGATGTAAAAAGAAATATACATATGATTGTTCTGGGTGGGGAAGATAAGCAAAACGATAATAGCCAATCACCACTACTAATAGCAATTAAACACAAAATATGTTGCAAAAACTATCAACACCATTCATCCTATGTATACTTCACTTTTACATTCCAAGAATACTTAACTATCAAATACTAATATCCAGAAAAGCAGAATAACAGTAAGCAATAACATAAGCAACATGAGAAAGAAATACTCAGTAAAGGCAACATACAAGACAAAGACAATTAATAGAGCCAAGTATATTTCATATTCAGAAGCAAAAACACAACTATAGAAGTTCCCTAGCAATATATCCCCTTCCACCCTTTTACAATGATATGACAGCTATTTATAGCACAATTTCCCCCCCATTACAACTTTGGGCATAGGATCCCATACCTGACAATAGCTGATAAAGCTGACAAAAGTGGAAAAAAATGGTTGATTTTGACCTCTGTGGTTATGGAACGTACTTGTAGCAAGGTCCACCTAAAAACTTGGCAGCTATGTGGCAGTGCGGTAGATGAAACTTCGAGTCAACTTGAATGAGGGTAGTTGCGGTACAATAAGTCAGTTCATGCTTGCACACCTTCTGTCACATCTCTGACTCGAATCTCGATGTTGGACACCTATCAGAATCTGATAAGGGGAAAAATATATCTTTGAAGCTCATACTTTCTCTCCTCCTTGACTTCACCCAAAATTGGAGTGCAACCAAGCAACGCAAGGTGGAAGCAGCGCAGTTGGAAAGGCCTTCGTGCCTTATAAATTTTATGAATAATTTTCAATGTTCTTTGCTCGAGTGCACACAAGTCAGTGAGCGCAGCCTGAATTCGCCGCGAATTCTAGCGGCTCAACACTTAGCCAATTTTTTGAAGTCACCATGGCAAATCGCCCGGCTGCGCACCTCCTTGAGGGCGTCGCCCGACTTCGCTGCGAAGTCGGGTGGTCCCAACACTTAACCATTTTTTGGATATCTTTCTCATTTTACGTCGCCCAAGTGCACATAAAATTGGGAGTGCAACCCGACTTCGCTGTGAAGTCAGGTAGCTCAAGACTTAGCATTTTTTCCAGGCTCAGCTCCACACATCAACTTCCCAAGTGTGCATGAAATAGGAGCGTAGCCTAACTTTGCTACGAAGTCGGGCGAATAGATAGGTGAGCACAACCCGACTACATTGCACACAAATATGCGAGCATGTTTCTGACAATTTTGCCCAGGTGTGCATAGATAGGTGAGTGCGGCCCGACTGCGTTGCGCAGTCGGGCGAATAGCAACACTTAGAAAATTTTGGGCTCTTTGCCCTCTCAGAGAAATAGTCAAAAGTATGGGGGGAAATGGAGAGAATGAAACTGATGGTATAAAAGATAGGGGATAGTGGAGAAAGGGAGAGAAGAAAGAGGGAAGGGAAAGCATCATCCTTACAAAAAATTTGAAGACATGGCACCCCATGCAAAATATGGCAACAAAAATATTTTGATTTGATTGATACATGTTTGGACTAGGGTTTGTGAGAAAGGGTTGTTCATTGAGGTGATTGGTTGAGTTGAGTTGATTGATCCTAGTCAAGTGGATGCATGTGGTTGTTCAAGTTCCATAAAATAAACTATTCTATATTCTGAATTTGAGTTGAGATTGAGATTTGAGAATAGAACCTATTGAGTCTCTAACAATTCTCTTTATGCTTCTATTATATTGAGTTGAGATATTGATTGAGCATTAAGTATATAACATATTGAGTCTATAACAATTCTCTTTATGATTCTATGAGATTGGACAAGTTCTGTGTGAGCTTTTTAAGCAGATTTCAGAAAAGTCTTTGAGAAGGCTTGTGGACTGATTTTGAATAAGCTTTTGTGGAAGCTTGCTATGTAGATTTGAGCAAGTCCTAGAGAGGACTTATTGAGAATATTTGAGCAAGTCCTAGAGAGGACTTGTTGAGCATATTTGGACAGGTTTTTGTGGACCTGTTGGGCAGATTTGAGCAGGTTCTGTGTGGACTTGTTAAGCAGATTTGGATAGGTTTCATGTGGACCTGTTGAGCATATTTGAGCAGGTTCTGTGTGGACCTATCGGGCATATTTGGACAAGTTCTGAGTGAGCTTGTTGAGCATATTTGGACAGGTTCTGTGTGGACCTGTTGAGCAGATTTGAGCAGGTTTTGTGTGGACTTGTTGAGCAGATTTGAACAAGTTCTGAGTGAGCTTGTTGAGCAGATTTGAGTAGGTTTTGAGTGGACCTATTGAGAAAATTTAAGAAGGTTCTGAGTGAACCTATTGAGATAGAGATTTGGAGGTGACAGAGTATAGAGGATAAAGTCTCAGTGGATCGAGATCCAGTAGCCAGGATAATTGAAGATAGATCTCAGTGAGGAGTCTTCAAGAGGAGAGAGATACACCAGTCAGTGCAACAGAGAGACAGAGTCTTCTAGAATATCACTAGCTAGAGTGTAAGGGGAAATAGTTCTGCTATGGAAGAGATCCATGAACTTGATATTAGGGGATCAACATATCCTTTGGACAGAGGTCCATAAACATTGTAATTGGAAAGGATTCCCAAATAGATTGATTGAGAAAATTTTAGTAAAATATTTTCTCCGTGGAGGAGCCCACATTGGGTGAATGACGTAAATTGTGGTGTCTCTATTGTGTATGGTGTTTTGTGCATTGCTTTGATTACTGCTATTGATACTGCTATCTATACACTACATAATATTGAATTGAAAGAAAAAGTAAAAAGGGGTCTTATACTATTCACCCCCCTCTCAGTATAAGCTTATGTTCTTCACATTGACCCAAGGAAACACCTATTTTTCATAATAACCCTTTTGTTATTCTTTATTTAAGGCTCTAAGGTATTTTCCAAGGTAAATACCAGTACCTAATACAAATGTTGCTACAAAATTATTAGTTATAAGTGCAAAAAGTAAATAGCCCTTATTATTGTAGACCACTCTATGTTTGACATCATAGTGGTTTGTTGTAGCTTTTACTAACTTTGGGCAAGGATGTACACCTATGGGCATATAAAGTGGTAAGAAATAATTCCATGTGGCTATGACTGGAGGATTTAAAAGGTATTCAATGACTTTCTATTCTACTTTCCTTTTAAAGTTTCTCATATTAACATAGAGCTATGGGTCATAAATATCAACCATCCTATCTTGAAGTTTGATCTTTTTGTCAACCATGGTTTCTCATCTTGATTTGTAGGCAATGGACTACAACATTGGTCTTAGACTAGCTCAACATTTTTTTTTATGGGTACTCTGACTCTCAAATGACCAATTATTTGATTGCCTACTGTGCAAATAGAACCACCAGGATTTGCTCTTATAGATTAGGGCTACCAATTGTCATATTTAATGTTAAATATTTGCATACCTTGTTCTTGTTACCAAAAATTGTTTTCCAAAGTTTTTGGCACATGCAAATTCCTTAAAACATGTATGAACATTAACTACTGCTACATTTTTTACCAATAGTTCATCTATGATTCAAAATCGTTGCATGCCACCTATTACCTTTCAAAATAGTTGCAAGCTTATATGATTATACTCTTCTATATATATTTATAATGCAAGTTGACCCATGTCTTATGCAAAAAATTTTCAATAGTGATAATGTATCATTATTAGCAAATTTTGGTTGTTGATTATAGTTAGTTCTAATGCATTGCTTTCATGCCTTCAAATAATTCATTAAAGCCCAGGCCCTATTGAATCAAAATTTTAATGTCTCCTAGGCCTACCATTTTTTTCATCCCAATGCATTGGGTTACCACTCAAGAATTTGTGCAACCAGTCTTTCATATCAAAGCAATGTCTAGCAAAGTCTTTCTACCATCAAAGGTTATCATAGGCTTTCTCTCTTTGCTCCAAAAAAAAACAATTTTATCATCTTCATTTCTTAGAGTTCTAGATTTGAAATGGTCAAGAACTTTTGACCATTTGATCTTGTAGCATAATAAGTTATTGGCCTAGCCTCTAATGCAACATTAAAATCTTCCAAGAGAAACTCAACCTCCATTTGAAATTCTTTGGTTACATCTTTAAAGCAATCTAGACCATCCTCAACTAGGTTAACCTACTCTTCTTCACTATTCTCAATGTGGAATGGAGTGGATTTTCCACATAGATCATAACCTTTATGTCATTGTGGGGGATGACCATGTGAGAATAATATAAGGACAAGTTTCCCCTCATCTTGGAAATAAAACCTCTAGAAAGGCACATACCAAAGTATGTCAAAAGGTTAACCATGACCACCTGCTAAATAACTGTAATATATGGCACCTTGTGGAGAACCAGTGGTATATCCTTGACCATCTCAACTATTCAAATTAGAACATCATCTAGCTATAGAACTTTATGGCTTTAGTGAGTATAATCCATTCTCATTGCCTCATATGCTACCTTTGGCATAATAGTAGTGGTCATTCCAGATACAATTGTGCCTTATCCACCCTTCAATGCATAAAGACATGTAAAAAGGTGGTGACTAGTTCTTGCCCATTCTAGGGATTTGTTGGTCCTAAACCAAGTTTAGATTTGATAGCTTCATCCATTTAGGATTAGCACCTTTTAATATCACTCTGACAAATCTATATAGCTAAGAATTAGTAATGAGTCATACACGCTTGCCTAGGAAGGAGTTTTCTTCAACTCTTCAACAATTCTATATCTGATCACTTTTGGTAGATTTTTATCCTTTTGGTTAGGTTCTTTGAACCTTTTATGATATTGATCGATGTCTTCAAGCCTTTTTATATTGGTCATAGAGGGATACCTTAACTTTATTAGAGTTTTTTCCTTGGGATCTTCTTGAGTAACCTTTGCTTTTACTAGTTCCATCCTTGGTCGATCTTTTGCTTGTTCCTTCTAAGGTTGACCAGGGACTTTGAAGGACTCCAATTTCTATTGCTCCACTTGTAGAGGCTTCTTCCCATATCTTATCAAGGATTGAATGTATTTTTCTTCTACAAGTTATTTCGCTAGCATAACTTGGTTTGGGCCCATTAGGATGTTCACCACTCATTTTTGTGCTTTCTTTGCTCTTTTTACCTTTTTTTTTGCTATGCGTTGGGCTTGGTGTTGGTAGACCATGCATGTATCTACATTGTGAGTATCATTGCATGTGAGTCACTAGTAGCTTTATTGAGAAGCAAAAGTGGATGACACATCATCTTGCTTAGTATATGCAATATTTTTTCTTCCAACCACATTGCTTCTAGAGGCCCCTTGGTCTTTTATAACATAGGGAAACCTTTTGGGATGATATCCCTCAGATCTCTTCTTAGCATTCTACCTCTCTAGCACAATGACTATTATTTAGATTTTTTAATAATGCCCTTAGCTCAAGTATTTTTGCATTTTATTTAGATTCTAAGGTAGGTAGTAGAGGTAAATAAGGTGCAAGTGGCTACGGCAAAGCTCTAGGTGCCAGAACAAGAACAAGTTAAGGTATTAAAGTGGTCAGAGCTAATGTTTATTATGCTGGTTATGGAAACTCTAGAAAATATGGTATGGTGATTTTAGGAGAAAGCTTGCCAATAGATATTAATGCATTTTCTACAACAATTGTAGCTTGGAAAACTTATGGAAATCTCATCTCATTAGCTAGCTAGATCTACAGGCCTTGATTTGGGATAAAGACTAAGATATAATAGATGTAATATTGAGGTTGGGAGGGTCTAATATCTTGAGGGATCCACTTCTACATCTTGTTAAATATGATATTAAATTCAATTATAATTTATTATGAATCTATTTAAATGGAGGTAAATTGAGAAAGTAATAAAAATGGATCTCCTACCTCATTAAACTCCAAAATTAATGGTTCAAATAAATGAGCTTATGAACTAATATTAGTATCATCCATGGATCTATACTAGGTTAAAATTTTCCTCTAAAATATATGGCTATCATTCTCACCATGACATCCTCATTTGGATATTATGAATAATGGCTAGAGCAACCACATCTTGACAATGCTCATAGGCAATGTTTTTAGGCCCATCATAAGTTGGTAAGGCTTTAAGAGCATATTGAGGGATTTCATGGAGATATACAATATCAAGGGATCCTTTGATATTCCATCCAAAGTAAATTTATCAAACCATACTTTCTAAACATGGATTATCAAGATATTGTCTAGGAAAGGCATGTAGAGGGATAAAACTTTGAACAAAAGGAATTCTAACTAGAGAGTGGGACTTACTTGGTCTTATGTCAGCTTTATGAGTAGGTAGTTCAATGAACTACATAGGTTATTTAAGAATTTTTGCCTTTAATCTAGTTATCATACAATTTTGGAGCTAATTCCTTTAGCAAAGTCTCCAATCATAGGTTCTTCAATAGTGGAGTCATCGGGTGAATGGATATTTGTTCACTTGGGAGGTAAAGATATCCACCAAAATATAGATAATTTGGTGATGTGAGGTAGATTTTGAAATATTTGTCCCATTGGGCATGTCAAAAAATCTTGGTCTACGATCTTCCTAGTGGTGTGATGTGCACCCTAGACCACAACCAAGATTGAATGCATCAAAATTACTTTTGAGTCAACCTCTAGAGAAGGCCAATTCCTCGTTATGCAAAACAAAAATAAAATAAATAAAATAAGACTAAATACTTAAATGGAGGGTTATAAAGAGAAAAGTAATAGAAATATGGATTTAAAGGAGGACAACATTTTTCTAATAGTACTGCCACATCCCATGCAAAAAACACTACAACTTAGCTACCAAGCAAAGCACTATAGAATGTAAATTCAGCTCAAATCATGCCTTCTACTACTCTAATAGCCCTTAGCAATAGTCCAAATAACATCTATGACCTAACCAAATAGACCACTCATATAATTTTACATAATAAATTAGAACTACAATGATTAAATGCTATGCATATCAAATATTCCAATAGCCTAGAGTGATAGTTTAAACAACTTAGGCCTAATAGAATAGACCGCCCATAAAGATTTTATAGAAATATCTAGAAACTACAGAGCATTCATACATGAAATAATTTAGTAACATGTTATTGGAAGAGGTCAAACAACAAGTTGATTAATTAAGAAGTAGAGCAAAATTTCATAGTATATAACATGCAAACACTCAAATTATCGATCCTCATACTAGGGTGAATTGAGCTACTTAAAGTTCTCTATATTAGCCTAGCTTAAAAATTACAAGGATGTCCTACCATATGCCTGACAAGAATGGTCATAGCCTATCCCAGTATAGAGCTCATGCTCAATCAGAATGCTTGGGAAGTGGATATCCCTCTCTTACCTTGTTACTACTAATTTTTGTGACCAACAACCAATCACCATCTTCAACATTTATATCTCTTTATTAGGCTTGCTCTTCTTGAGCATACCTAGTTTCTCCCCTACTATGCTCTATTGTCATGCTATTTGTTAGCATTTCAAGCACTCCAATTTATATTTATCAATGGTGATTGAAATTATTGTAGGTTCTAGAAGACCGGTTGTCACTTTCTTGTCTAACTGCTTCATTCTAGATGGTTGAGAAATATATATAGGTGGTCCATACCTTTGGAACAAATGATCTTCTATTGAAAGAGACTTGTTTGAGAGCCCTCTTCTTTTATCTCCATTTATTGTAGGCTTGTGCTTTTCATTGAAGATTCAAGTACTTTGTTGGGACTACTATGAAGATTTTTTGATATTATTAAGGCTCTTGGCCACTTTAAAGTCCTACCCACCCAAGCCTCTAGAAACTTGAGCATCCAAACACTCATGCTTCTAACCAATCATGTTCCCAGTCACTCATGCTCTTAGTCACCCATGCTTTTCTCTAGTCTTGGTGGTCAAGATCTTTGTATATTAATTTGATGCTACTTTTGAAAATTTGTAGCCACTCTTGCTCTAGATTTTGAAATGGTTAGACTTCCTTGTCTTAGTCAAATTTTGGGTCTAGTAAGCCACTACTTGGTTTCTAGTAATTATGTGTAGGGATTATCAAATCTAACAATATTTTTTTGACAAAAATTAATGGTCCAACAAAATTTGATAGGACCTATCTATGTGGGAACTCTCATGGGCCTATACAAAGTATTAAGAGACTCCCAAATTGTGGTCCATCATATCTCTAGAGAATATACTATTAAATATCCTTATTTGATCCCTTGCTATCAAGTGGCTATAAATTTAATAATTATTTTGAGTCCTTCATTAGGCATTCCCCTAGGAGCAAAATATGGAGGCTAACTTCCTAGCCACTTTTTCTAGTAAATACATACTACACTAAAATATTATTGAAACAAATATTATGGTAAAAGTTCATGATAAACATGTAATCTCTATTACTAATGGCTTAGTGCTTGTGTGTACAATCAAGGTATATGTTATTAATAGATAAATCCCTCATGATGATCCTCGGTATGGTAACATTTTATGCTTTCTTGATAATCAAACTATCCACCTATGGTCAATGCTAAGCAACAAGCTTGCATACATAAGAGAGTATTTCAATATTTTTTTTTCGATGGGATATTTTATTACTATAATATTGATTATGTTTTCTTATGATGCCTTATGGAGGATGAGGTTCCCAATGCCCTCTTTGATGTACACGATGGTGACTATGGAGCAGGATTATGCATAGTAGTGAATCATCATTAATTCATGAATATTAGGATTTTTAAAATTTAAAACTGGCAAATATGGGGACCCTTGACGTTGGTCCATTCACCCAAAATTTCTAGGAGCAAAAAAAATTAGGATTGGTTCACCCCCCTTTGATAATAATTTCATCATTTTTATTTTAAATTGCCAACCACTCCTTCCTAAATCATGCACTTTTTACCTTCAAATTATAAATAATTTTATTTATCCTACCAAATTTACCTCTTATACCACCAGTATATATACTTGATGTGACAACGATACTCATACTCATTCAAAGTCCTTAAAAAATGACTTGTAGCACCAAAAACCCTACATCATTCAAAAATGGCCTGAAGCAAAAAATGACCTGCAACAAAAAATAACCACAACCAGAGAAAGCAAACCGACAGTAAAAAATGACCAGTAATAAAGTGAACTTGACCGACAATAAAACATGATCGATACCAAAGGAAAGAAAACCAACATTAGAAAATAATCAATATTGGAGGGAATAAATTAACACAGAGGGAAGAAGAGCGATAGCATAATATGACCAACACCAAGGGAAGAAGATCAATAGTAGAATATGATCGACACCAAGGGAAGAAGACCAACAATAGAAAATGATCGATAGTAGTCGATACTGAAGGGAAGAAGACCGATAGTAGAAAGGGACCGATACCAGAGGGAAGAAGACCAACAATAGAAAATGCTTGGTACCATAGGAAAGAATATCGATAGAAAAATGATCAGTATGAAAGAGTAGAATATTGATAGTAGAAAATGATCGATACAAGAGGGAAGAAGACCAATAGTAGAAAATAATTGATAGCAAAAGGAAGGAGACCAATAGCAAAAAATGATCAGTACCAAAGGGAAGAAGACTCGCAAAAGAAAATTATTGTAGCTGCCAAGAAGAAGATTGGCTATAGAAAATGATAGTGATAGCAACAGGTTCTTAACCTCCCTCTTCCTTATAACACTTCTAGAATTGTGATAATTTTCTTCAATATCATGTTTATTTTCTGACATGAAATACATTTTACTATACAACTTCAATGGCACCTACTCCCAATGGAAGCAAGGGAGGCAATTTTTTTGAAAACAAGAGTATCCTAAAATATTTTAGCCAAATATCAAAATCCAAGGAGCTATCAACATCTGCACAAATTCAAGGTACATACCTATTTTAGCTACTCAATAGTAACTTTTGTAAGTAATATCAAACAATGATATAGAACACCTTTTTCTGTAGAATACACAATTGACCCTGACATGCCTCCACTTGAAGATATTCTCGAGCATGAGATACCTCAACATGAAAATTTTCTTAACAATGACATGCAACAACTTGAAGAGAATCCAAAAACTAGCACACCAACCAAAAAACAAAATGACCATTTTGACCAAATACCAACTTCTGGGGAATCTTCTACTCAAAAACCTAAACATAGAAAGTTAACCAGGTGGACTATTGGAAGGACATTTCAGCTTGAATGATCATCAAAATATCTATTTATTGAACGAGTGCAACTTGAGAATAGTAATGATATACCAATAGAATGTAGATGCATTATTTGTAGTTGGAAACTAGGGAAGGATCATAAGATGCAACTTAAGTTGGATACAATAGAAAAACATTGTGGGAAAGTTTATGTGATAGTAAAAGAAAGTGATGGAACAACTAAGAAAACAATAATGTGGAAGGATGCTTCTGAATGTGTACATGTCAGATATGCACAAGACTATGACAAAGATATGAAACAACAAAAAATAATTATTCAGAATGGTGGAACGATTCCAACACAATTTCAAAAAATTCATAAAACCACTTTAGTTTCAAAAAGTTTGTAGTTTGTTGTCGTATATACTATTCTTAAAAAGGGTAGACCAATATCTGATTTTATTGATTTTAAGCATCTCTTTCAACTAGCTGATGTGCAAAACCTTCCTAGTGCCCATTGGTCAGATCGTAGTGGTTGGAAAATGGTAAAATGTCTCTCTTTAGTTGAGAAGGAGGACTTGAGAGAGAAGGTTAAAAATGCTAAATTCATTTCACTTTCAATTGATGAAGTAACTATTGTTGACAACACATATTGGATATGCATGCATGTTTACACATTTTAAAATCATTTAAGGCAACCTCATTTGCTAGCATTACATAAGATGGTCGATAATTGTAATGCAAAAAACCTTTACAATGTTGTTGTAAGAAGCTTAAAGGATATTGTGGGAATGGATGATACAACAATAGCTAGTAAGTTAATATGTATCGGAGCTGATGGTGTTGCTATAATGCAAGGTCACATAAATGGGCTTTGTGTTCGACTTCAAACATCAATTACCCCATATTTGATCCCCATTCATTGCATGGCTCATAGAATGAATCTTGCATACAAAATTGTGAGCACATTTGAAAATGTTGCTAGAGTGGAAGAACTCATCTGTGAAATACATGCTTATTTTTTGTGCAATCCAAAAAGGTTTGCAAAGTTTCAATTCTTTGCACTAGGAGTTACTGAAGGCAAAAAATTGTTAAAAGATGTGGATACGAGGTGGATTTCATTGTTTCAACCTACATCTAGAGTTTTCAAAGAATATCAATCCTTAGCAGGGTTTATGTATGATAATCGAAGGGCAGTTGATAAGGCAAAGGATTTGTTATACCGAATGACAGACTTGGAAACTCTACTCACTTTATGTGGTATTCTTCCAATGTTGCATGAAATGAATACTTTGACAAAACTTGCGCAAGAAAGATCCATTTATATTGTTGATTTCATCAAGATTAGAAAACAAATATGTATGCGTATCGATAATTTATACTTGTCTAGCGAAAATTTTATGGATCCTTTGTTTGAATATTGGAGAAATTTAACAAACATCGATAATCCAAACAATTTTTTGAAGTTCAATATCAATGATAATCTTTGCATTAATGTTCATGGAAAGTAGATAAAATTATATTGTTTTGAAAGGCAATCGAGAATAGTTACAGATGATGTTGAACAAATGCCCATAACATATAGCAAATTTGATGTAGTTTTGTAGAATACAAGGATTAAATTGAGAAAAATAGCAGAAACCTTGACAAGAGAAATAAGAGACCATTTTCAAAGAGACGAGTTGCTTGAGGCCATGGTTGTGGTTAACCCCATGTTTTGGGATCCTAGTACTGACTACAATATTACAAGTAAACTGTTCATAAACTATATGGGTACAATTGTTAAACATTTTACTAAACGTGTGGAGGTCAATGGTATCGAGATCAATGGTATTCTCAATAAAGACCTTTTGACAAATCAATCATCCTATTTTGGATCGACAATGGTGGATCAAATTTTCCATTTGACTAATCCGAATGAACCAGGTTCTATAACAAGTTTGTGGAAGAAATTGTATCCAAGCAGTGTTTTACAATATACAATGAGTGAATATTTTTTCTTATATGAATTATGTCAAACAATGATTTTGGGATTAGTAGAAGATGAAAGGGTTTTTAGTGCTTTATATTTTGTGAAATCTAAAGTTCATAACAGATTGGATAAAAATTTAGAAAATTATCTGAGAATATATGTCTCATCTTATGAACTGGACAAGTATCTATATGATAGAGCTTTGGCATATTGGAAATCCCTAGCAGACAGAAGAGGTATCACAAATATTCATGATAATGAAGATAATGATACTTGCATTGATCAAATTTTAGAAACACAAGGATCAACTATGCAAACAGGTGATTTTGGACAAACTGATAAGTGTTTGTTTCAACTTCCTCCACTATAATTTTTGTAAGATTTTCTAAACTTATTTTTTCATAATTATGAATTTATTTGCATTGTTGATTTTATAAACAAAATATGTTGATAAATTTTTTTGTTCCATATTATTATTTTGGTGTCAAATTTTATAAATGATATCATAGACTTTTTTAAGAAAATTTTATGTTATATTTGATAGATTTGATTTTTGTGGTAAACATTTTATTTTTACATATCCATAATTAGAATAGTAAACAAGTTTGAATCTTATAAAAAGATATAAAACAAAACAATTATCTAAAATTGTATGACACATATTTGCAAAATGCTTTTTCATTAATTTGAATAATATTTCATTACATCACATTTTACAAAAATAGTGAACTTTTTACCCACTTTCACACTATTACACTACGGGGCCTAAAGTAGATCTTGTCTCTAAAGGAGTATCAAATGTTGTCACTATTGCTAGATCAGGCTCACTTTCCACATGACTCTAATCAGTAGCATCTGGTGGTAGTGCACTAGCTCTAATAAGGCTCTCCTGCACTATTTGCAAACTTGAGATCAATGCCCTTTCCTCTTTGGCAGGATCTTCTTTAGATGTTGAAGATATTTCTTTTTCCTTTTCCTTCAGCAATATATCAGGATCTAAATTATGCAAAATGATAATCTTCCTGAATGCATTATTCTCTCTAATGGTGTAAGCTAAGCATTCCTTCAATTGTATAGCTTTGTATAGATTGTCCTTGGCAGTGTTCAAATAAACATTGAGGCTCTCAACCTGTTTCTTCAAATTTTCAAAATTGGACTACAAAATAGATAAATTGTAATATATTAGTTACAAATTGTTATAAAAACAAATAAATTGATAAACACAAAATTAGAAGAACTTACATCAACAACTACTTTGCTAGCCTCTGCAACATTAACCTTCTTCTTATCAATAGCCCATTGATTATAATATGCCTGGGCTTCGACATTTAGATTCTCCAACCTATTTAAAAGAATATTTAAAATTTCATCATTATATACACCAGTGGTCATTACATTTCCAGATTGAGCTTGATCTAACAAAGCATCAAGCTTTTCTGGTTCTTGTTCAACCAATGAAAAAATATGGTCTCTTTGAGAAAAATTTTGTATCGGGCGTTTAGCTCCTGAATTAAAATTTTTGCCCTATACTCCCAATCTCTCAACCCAGAGATGTCAATAGAATGTCTTTTATAATGGCCTCACAATTATCGACCAATAGAATATTTGGTGGAAATTTCAATTTGTCATCATTAGAAAGAGGAACAACATCATCGATTTCTTGTGGAGGGGAAGAGCTCCCAACAATTATCGCTACCTGTTCAAGTTCCTCTGCTTTTGTTTGTTGTTGTGTACGATGAAGCACATCGACTACTTTAAAAAACTCAGGCCTACTGCCTTGAAAAAGATAATCCTGTTCAAGATGAGGATTATCCAATTCTGATAAGCCACGTAGACTAGACATTCCAATTGAAATATTTGGAAGATCTGAAAGTGTCTATGTACGTGTTATTCCCCAACTCCTTGTAGAAAATAGCTACTTCCCATGCATACGTTGTTGACCCCTCATCGGTTGTGGCTGCGGTGGAGGTGGTGGCAAAATTAGATGTTGTGTTTGAGAAGTTGATCAAACCGGTGCTCCTACAAAAATTAAAAAATATATATTATGAAATTTTATTAAAAATGAAGAACTAAAATCAATTTTCTATGTTGCAACCAATGTAGTTTAACTGATTATACCAAATGAAGATTCTGAAGGGTGTGCATCATGTTGCCCTAAAAACATAACAAAAAATATTAAATGAAGCTATCAATAAAATTATATCTCGAGGACTCACTAACTTCTTCAATATTAATGTGCACTTTACGTGCAACTAATGAAGTAGTAGGATGCAAAATACCTTAATAATTTGTGAGATCTTATGAGTTGTTGTTCTTTCTTCAACTGAGTGTCATAATCTCCTATGACCTCTAGTTGAATTCCCCTCATTGCAACCTCTCTTTTGGAAGAAGAGGAGGTTGCCCTTTTTTGCATTTAAGTAAATATTAAGTATCAAATAAACACTATTTTAAAATAACAAGAATTATGTTAATAAAAATTTGCATTTTACCTGCACCTCTTCATCTGTCAAGCCAATTATCCTCAATTTTGTGTGGAGTGAGGTGGGCACCGAGGTATTCTATAGATTGTAGTATGCTTCATAATAAAAAGCAAGAAGAAAATTGGTTGTGGGAACAACTACCCCATTGTTTGAGTGGGTGTTGTTGAGATCATATTTAATTTTTTTGGAAATATATGTTGACCAATCAAATTTTTTATGCGCTAGACAATGCACCAAATACGCCAACCCCCATATTGGAATGTCAATTGACCTCCCCTACAAAATAATACATGCTTGGAAGAACTCGATCACCGCACGAAGGAACTGGTTGGTGACATGTGAAAACTAGAGGCCCCTCCTGGAAGGATTTGAGTGAACTAAAAAAATATAACATAAAATTAATAAATTACATAAAAGTAATGAAGACTAAGAAGATTTGGAAAAGGAAACTTACCTGACAACAAGTTCGATGAGAGATTGAAGTTGATCTCCAGGTACATTTTATCTTCATCGGTTAAAGAAAACTTTGATGTGATGGATGGACAATCCTTGTGGGGGAGCCCTATCAATCTTTGGACGTCCGTAGGGTTGATAGTGAAGGAGAGAGTCTTGTTGTCGATGTCAATGTTGAAGACCAAGCCATCATGGTTGTAACATCTAACAATTTTTAGTAGCAAATTATTGTCGATGTTGAATTGGGGCATTGATACTAACCCTAGAAGGCTCAAATTTGTTACCCATGTAGTGTTGTAACATGGCATTGTGAGAACCTCAGATATTGATGGGCAAACAAGGTTTTTGAAAATAAGTTTTGATGTAGAAATGGTGGGTGAGGTGGCCATTACTACAACAAATATAATAATTTCGAAGGGTTTCTGTAAGTTTGTAAGGCTTTGGAAGACTCTAAATGGATTTGGAAGGCTTTGGAAGGCTTTCTAAGGCTTTGGAATGATTTTCATAAAGTTGAAATGGTGAGGGTTATTGCCCTTTTATAAATTTTTTCTTGCAAGAAATGTTGACATGTGTCCCTGACTAAATTTAGTGTTGACACGTGGTGATGTTGTCAAAAGGTGATCATCAAATGGGTAGTGGTTGGTGTCAATAGTTCACAATTATTGGTAGTTCATAGCTATCGATAGTTCACAACTATCAATAGTTTGCATCTATCGGTAGTTTGCTCCTGTCACTAGTTTTATGCTACCAATAGTTTTTGCACTATAGTTGTCTTCAATCGCCCAAACTAATGCAACTGGTGATAGTTCATAGTTTGCAGCTACTAGTAGTTTGTAGTTGTCGGTAGTTTACACTCACCGTTGGTTTGTATATATATATATTTTTTAAAGCGAAAAACCCCTTGTGGGGCCGCTTTGGTCTAAGAGACCACGAACAGGGGGTTCTACACCGTCAAATTCACCCGGGAGTCGCACCCGACCCTGCTCGCACCAACATTATCAATTGGATTTTGGATACCCAATTCAGCTTTTTGGTAGGGTGGAGATTTGAACTTGGGACCTCCCTTGGAGAATTGTCCTCTCCTCTCCAACTCACCTACAACACCTGGGTCATTGGTTTGTATCTACCATTGGTTTTTTTCTATCGGTAGTTTTTGCACTGTAGCAGCCTTTAGTTTCCCAATCTGACGTTGCCTGTAGACTTCCATTGTTTATTTAAAATATTTATAATTTTTATCAAATATTAAGATAATTGTTATATTTTTTAATGAAAAAATGCAATTCATCATGTCTTCTATATGAATTTGGACACTATTCGCCATGACTGCAAAATTAATTCACCTTATTAGTATAAATAGATTTTGGCACCGACCCCTTATGCATAACCCTACTATGGAGGACACTTCAGTGGTCATTTTCTAACTCATAAATTGTTAAGAATGGATTACTTCTAGCCAACAATAAAATTTGATGCTAATAATTATATAAAGTCATGCAACAAATGTCAGCTCCATAAAGAATAAATTCATGTCCCTACTTAGGTTCATCTAATTGAGTCCCCTTGGACATTTAACATTTGGGACCTTAACCTTGTAGGACCTATTTTCCTATGGGCATAAGTTTATTATCATAGCCACACAATATTTTACCAAGTGGGTGGAATTTATGTCACTTACAAATTAGACAACCCTCACCATCTCAAAATTTATCTTTAATTAGATTTTGTGTCACTTTGGTGTTCCATCTACCCTCATTTTAGATAAAGGCACTCCTTTCAAAAACAAAGAAATGTAGGAATTGACTTATCAATTAGGAATTTAATACAATTTTCCATGTCTTCCTATCCACAATGGTCAAGTTAAATCTAGTAATAATATTTTGGTAAATATATTTAAAAATATACTTTAAGAATCAAAGAAAGATTGACACTTAAAATTATATCTTATATTGTGGATATACTATACTAGTATTCAGATGTCTATAAGGGCAACCCTTATTGATTTGGTTTATGGTACTAAAGTTATTTTGTTGCTTGAAACTGAATTACCTTATTTATGTGTTTCTTTAAAAAAATTGTTGAATCGTGATGAGTACCATTAGGAGTATGGGAAAGCTTGTCTTGTCGAACTTACTAATCTTGACAAGATATGTCTATATGCTCTTGGGAATAATATATCCTATAAGAGTCATGTTGCCAACAGATACAATAAGAAATTCTATTATTTTAATTTCAAATATTGGACCTTGTCCTCAAGCTCGATATTGTGTATAACAAGCACAAGGGTAAATTTATATGGAAATGGCTTGGGTCATTTATTGTCAAAGAGTTGTTTGGATCTAGAAAAATGAATTATAAATAATAGATGGTGCTGAGGTGGAGGAATCCACTAATTCCATGTATGTCAAACACTTTTATGTACAACCCCCTTCAAACCCATTTGTACAGTATATTTTTTTCTTCATTTGCCTAATGAATTTGGTGCCTTGATTTTTTACTTTGACAACTTTGATTGTTTGTTTATAAATATCAATTATGTATATCCTTTATTTTTGGCACATCTTGATGTGTTTTGTGATGTTTTCTCTCTCTAAATTAAGATTTTCACTTTAATTAATGATCCCACTTGTCTTGGCTTTTTAGATCTCTTCCTTCTTGGTTTTGGTTAATTTTTGCTTGTGCTTTCTCTTGTTGCATAATTTGTATTTTGTTTTTCTCGTTGCTTGGTGTTTTATATCTATTTTTACTGGTATTTATTGTTGTTAACTTTGTTTTCTTTCCTTCATCATGGTGTCATTCTTACCAATAAGGGGCACCATGATGTCTTTAAAGTCTTCTATGATCTTTCATGTCAATACCCTACTTTGAGTTTCATAAATAAATCATCTTAGTTCAAACAATCCTATATCCCATATAGTATGTGGTTGGAACACCAAGGCAACATTTATTTTTCATGCACAAAAAAATTAATAATCATAAAATCTATCTATCCAATAAATCATTATTTTGTGTTTGATCATAGTGGTAGGCATACCTTATTGAAAAATGTGCTTTATTAGATACTACAATATGTGAGCTTGGACCATTACAATAGGGGCATGATGATTTTCCCTTCTATAGGATCTCCTTACCCTTGGTACACTACAATGTGTATCTAGCCCAATTTTGTTAACCTTTTTGTTTCCTCTCCCATTGTAGTGGCAAGCATGCATTATTGAAAAATGCACTTGACCAAATATTGTAGTGTGTGTGGTAGAGGTACAATGATTTTTCGTTCCATGAGATCTTACTACCCTAGGTAAGTTGCAATATGTATCTAGTCCGTTTTTGTTTACTTTTTATTTTTTCTTCTCCTATCATGGTGGTGTGCCTTGTTATTTAATGCACAATTGTTAGCAACAAGGAATGAGTTAGCCTTAGGGATATATATTTGCATTCATGTGTGGTGTAGGTTGGCTTTTCTTAGGTCGACCCATAGTAGTGGGTGGACATAATTTTTAGGTGAGAGTGTTCATCTTTACCTATGTAGTGTAGGATTGACATATACTTGTGTATGTGTAAGGTGCAAGTTGGATTTCTTAGTACTACCTACTGTAGTTATGAGTGTGTTTGTAGGTACTTAACACTTATCAGATACTACATGTGGCATGTATGAATATAATATAATGCCATGCATGAACAATACTAGAGGGAGGAAATTTATCATGAAGCATGTCATTGAATGCTACTCAAATCATACATGCTCTCAAAAAGTGAGAATGCATGTCATTGAAGTCTCTTCAATTTATACCTATAGCTAGATAATTAGAAATGACGTCACCAAATGCTACACAAATCCTAAGTACATGTCATAAATAAATTGGCATGTCATTGAATGCTACTCAAATCATACATGCAACAAGAAAACTAGAAATGATAAGTATTGAAAGATATACAAATCAAATGTTGTTACAAAAGAAGAATCTCATATATATATATATATCTTAAATGCATGGTACATAGTTGTACAATATGATACATAAGGCACTGAGTGCCAACATCCTAAGCTACCCTATGTGTCGGGTGCAGATTTTAAAATATTTTACTATAAAAGTGGTTATTTGCATAGTAATTTGGAAAATTTTGCATGAATATCACAAAGATAGTTATTTGAGGGACTTTGCTCGCTTTATAGATGTTTTTGCACTCCGTTTTTGCTTATTTCACATCCAACTAGCATTTATCAATGCTTTGGGTAATTTTACAAGTTTTTTTTTTTATGTTGCATGGAGTAAATAAAAATCAATTTATTCTGGTCAAAAGTTTCAAAATCAATGTACAAGTATCAGGTATTTTTTCCACTACTTTCATTTTTTTGGCTATGATTTTATGTTTTTTCTATTGCTTATCTCAAAAAATGTGTACTTTTGCATAAATAGTAGAATCAAAACTACCAAAAAAAAAATTTTGCTCTATAGCATAGAATTTTTATTTTTTTTGCTAACTATTACATATTGCTCTTTTTTTCTTTTTTCCTAAGAACTCGAAAGTGGCTATTCCTTGCAGTGTCACCCATGGTCCTTAGGGAAGGGCAATATGTATTTATAAAAAGAGCACTAACAACTAAATTTAAAGGTGGTGGAGAGTTCCATCTTTATAGATATGGGACAAGGGTGAACTAGCTTTGTTATTCCTTGGGTAGGACAACAAAGATCCATGTTGGCCAATGACTTTGGTTCTATTTCTTCACCCATTTGTTGTTTTTATGCCATATTTCTTGGTCATTTCAACTTGTTAACTTTCCTAATAACTTAAAATAAGGATAGAGTCATGATTAAGGGACATGTTTATATGTCTCCCCCAAAGCATGAATCCAAACAACTAATAGTGCCAAGATCACCACTTTAAATGGGGATCATGATTAGTTGTTGAATTTTATTTTTTTTGATGTATGATCATTATTCTAGCATGTTTTTATACCTAGATTTAAGACATCATTTTTTTTTATTATGGTGAAAAGAAGGGGTTTTTGAAAGGGTCCCAACCTTTTTTTTACAATACCACTCCTCTATATTAAATCAAACAATGAAGAATTAGATAAATGTAGTAGCATAACAAGACAAGAAGTCACATAGATCCCTTACAGGGAAAAGAAAAGAAAAAATTAAAATGAATATAAGAGGTGAATAAAGCTTGCAACCTTTGATTAATAACTTAACCATAATTTTTTCTATCATAATCTTGCGACTCCCTCTCAACTACACTCCTCAACTCACTAGGGAAATCATCACTCCATATAATTGGTTTAGGATTGTCTACACCTTTATTGGCCAACCAATCCATCATTTGGTTTCCATCTCAATAAATATGCGCTATATTAACCTCCTCCAAGGATGCAATGATCGTAGTCATCACATCACTCAATAGGAACATACCATAGAATAGTATCCCATCATTGCACTGCTCAATAGGAACCTTGCCATAGAATAGTATCTTATCACCAAGATCATAACCATTGCATCGCTCAATAAAAATCCAACCACATAATAGTAATCCTACTATAGAACAAGAACCCTACCATAGAATAGTATCTCATGAAATGTCACATGGGAGACACTAATACCACACCCCGCCACAATCATCGTTAAGACCATAGCAGCTGCACTGCTCAATAGGAACCCTACCACAAAACAATAATCCTACCACATAATAGTATCCTACTATCACACTGCTCAACAAGAACCCTACCAATATATTCACAAGTAACAATCTCACTATATTTCTTTTATGATGAACAACCATCCTCTATTTCGAAGGGGCATTCATGGCCCTTATATTCTAGGATATTATTTTTATTTTTTACTCCTCATGAAAATATTTCTTCCACTCAAATTCAAAAAATTGTGTTCAAATTGTAATTTATCTTGTTGCTTATTTACCTCTAAGCTCATTATTATCAGAGCAGTGAATTGGTGGTGGTTTTGGGTTATTTCCGACTCCATCATTTGTTCTGGTTGAAGCTCTATTCTCCTGTTGCAAAATTGCTGCGTAATTGCTGTTCTACTCAGCAAATTTGTAGCGATAGTTGCGCACGAGTGGATCTGGCAAATTCTGCCTTCTTACGAATGCCCTCTGCTAGCAAATTTCAGCCACGATTGCTTGCCACTGTCTGCCCACGTCTGCTTCTCACAAAACACCAGCCCGGTGTACATCTTTTGATGACCGCATTTGCCTACGGGAGTCGGAGTGCAGTCCAGCAACAGACGCGCGATCAACCGTGTCTACCCTGAACGAGGATAATGACTGCAGCAGATGTCGTTTTAAGAATTTCGGCATTAGATCACAAGCAAAATTCTGTTACTGCACTACGCTGTCGAAGCGCGTCTCGATTCGAAGGAACGGATCAATTTTTTTTTTTACGGCTTTTTCGAGCCAAAATTGCCCTTGGTACCACCACATACTGATAATTGAACAGGCTATCGACAGTTGGGATAGTTGCAAGCTGTATTTCCTTCGAATAGCTCAATTGCCAGAATCGAACCAGTGGACTTTATGAAAAATTACTTCGGATGCACGATCGATTGTTGTTCTGGAATTCCCAGTCGAGGCATTGCTGCTCATATACTCCACCTCTGTCAGGTTTTGGCGTCTGTGCCAGATTTGGCCAGAGGAAATATCCTGTCTGTGCCCAACCCGACAGGAGGTGCCAGATTTGGTACACTTCCTCTGTTACACGTCGGCGGCTGTAAAAAATCAGCAGGGGTGAGGACATATAAACCGGGATCCGCATTCGAGGTTACCGGCGATCGTCTGATTTGGCGTCCCTGTTTCAGATCACTGCCCGATCTGTTGTTTCCGACTGCCCTATCCAGTGCATCCGTATTACCGGGAGTTGCAGAGTAAATATTTAATAAAAAAAAAAAAAAATTAACAACCTAGACGCCGCGGCTATTGGTGGATAGTCCGGTTGACGCGTCCACGATTCCACAGCCCAATTTTCATGCGACGGATTCAGCCGGGGTAGCCTGCAATTTCCGACGTAGTGTCTGCTGTGGCCAGGGCGGATTCCAGCATTTCAACCGGCGATTTTCGTCATTGCGTCGACAGATTTGCTCGCGTTCCTCGGTGGCCTCTGTTTCTTTTGCTGAATCTGCGTTTCGGCGTGTTGAAATTTGCATGATTCGCGGCTTCGGACGGTGATTTACCTACCTGTCGCCTGTGTTCCCGATATATCGCAAGGGTAAGCCTACTAATAAAAATTTTCATTAATACCCCGCTTGCTTCATGTTATAAAATCTTTTGATTTTTTTTAACATGCTTTCTATAAATGGATTTTTATAATCCATTAACCATATTGTAATCTTAAAAAAAAAAAAAAAAAAAAAGTATTTTTACATTGAGGAACATTATAAACAAAGGGGATTTACTTTTCCATTGATAGAAAAAAAAAAAAAAACCCGTATTTTGGCAATTTTAAAATTGGGGTATTTTGCCACCATTGTAAAATTGCATCTTCTTTTGTAATTCTTCTTGGAACTCGATCTTTGCTATAATCATTGCTGGCGCGTACTCGGGCCCAAATGGCTGCCGAGTTGGCTGACAAAATGGCCCAACTCACACAACTGGTGAGTATGTTGGCCGATAAAGTCACCACTCAAGACATTCAACCTCATTGTGATGTTGCCAATTATGACGGTTCGCGGGATCCGGAAGTGCTCAACAGTTGGATTCTTGACATGGATAGTTGGTTCGAGTATACCAAATTGGAGAAGGTCCAACGAGTTGCTTTTGCCAAACTCAAGTTGACGGGCCTTGCTAAAATCCTTGTCACAGATCGCCACCAAACTCAGAATCCCATTGATACATGGGACGAATTGCAACGCGTTTTGAAGAGTAGTTTTTACCCTTCAAATTATGCTGAAGACCTTCAAATTAAGTGGTTACGTCTTCGCCAAACAACTCACATGAGTGTTCATGATTATGTGTTGCAATTTAACAAATTGAGAATTCTGAATTCTGTGCAGGATACTGCAATTCAACTTGTTACCAAGTTTAAAAGTGGACTGCAGGAACCACTTTATCGCAAGTTGAAATACAAAACCATCTTGAGCATTGATATGGCTTTCAATCAAGCCATTCTTGCGGAGGAGGAATTACGAGATTCATCGCGCGGGGCTCGCTCTTCGTCATCGGGAGGAAATTCGAAGGCTTCAAATCAGCAATCCAAGGCGGCTAAGTCTTCTTCTTCTTCTCCCTCTTCTCCTTCTCCTACTTCTTCTTCTTCTTCTTCAAAATCTTCCAAATCTTCTGTGGAATGTACATATTGTAAGAAGAAGGGCCATCAAAAGCATCAATGTTTTAAGTTGAAAATTTTGAAAAAGAAGTCCCTAGTTGTAAAGCCTTCCAATGAGGAACCTCAAGAAGGTCCCATTGAGGCTACAGGGGAAAGAAAGACTTACAAAGAGTTGGTTGGGTTAAACAAATTGACCCTCATGAACACTTCACTAGGGGATCGAGAGAACTTGTTTGTGACCACGGTCCACCTTGATGCATCTTTTGTAGTTGATTGTATCATCGATAGCGGCTCGTAGAAGAATCTAATTGCGAGGTCTGTTGTCGACAAATTGAAGCTGCCCATGAAACCCCATCCTCATCCGTATCCTTTAGGGTGGAAGGATAATGGGATTTCATCGGACATCACACACACTTGCACTGTGAATTTTGCTTTCAGTCCCTCTTTTGTGGACACCGTGGTGTGTGATGTTACTCCAATGGATTGTTGCGGTTTATTGCTTGGAAGACCCTATCAATATGATAGGAGGTCTATTCATGATGGGTTTAAAAACACATACACCTTGCACAAAGATGATAAAGCCTACATAATCGAAGCACTCAACAAACTCCACAAAATCTAATGCTAAGTTGTAGACAAGCACGTAAGGCTGTAAATCAAGCAAGGGAATTGGCACTCATCTTCATCAGACCACATAATGAAAATAAGCAAGCATCCAAGCCAATACAAGACAAGCATGCTTCAGTTAATTCTTTGTTGCAATCATATTCAGGTGTGTTTCAAGAACCCACAAGTCTTCCACCTCAAAGAACAATTAATCATTCTATTGAAATTGTACCTACTGCTTCACTTCCTAATGCTCCAATGTATAGACAATCAATCGTGCAAATGGAGGAAATTAAAAGACAAATTCAAGACTTATTGTCTAAAGGTTTCATTAAACCTAGCACTTCTCCTTGTGCTTCACCTATTTTGCTTGTATTGAAGAAAGATGGCACTTGGAGACTATGCATTGATTTTCGAGCATTAAATAAGATCACCATCAAGAATCGTTATCCACTTCCACGAATTGATGATCTCTTGGATCAGCTCCAAGGAGCTAAGTTCTTTTCCAAGATCGATCTCAAAAGTGGATACCATCAAGTCAGGATTGAGGCAGAGGACACTTGGAAGACAACATTCAAGACTAAGATGGGACTCTTTGAGTGGCTTGTCATGCCCTTTGGTCTTACGAATGCTCCAGCCACATTCATGCGGCTAATGAATGAAGTGTTTCGTGATTGTTTGGACAAATTTGTAATTATTTATTTGGATGACATCCTTGTATTCTCTTCCTCTTGGAAAAGTCATCTTGAGCATTTGGAATATGTTCTTCAAACTCTTCAGAAGAATCAATTGTATGCCAATCTTTCCAAATGTTCTTTTGGGCAAACTTCCATTGCCTATTTGGGATTTGTAATCAATGAAAAAGGCGTTCAAGTGGATCCTGCCAAAATTGAAGTCATTGTCAAATGGCCAACTCCTACTTCTGTCACAGAGTTGAGGAGTTTTCTTGGACTTGCTAATTTCTATCGCAAGTTCATTGCAGGATACTCCACTATCGCTGCTCCTCTTCATTTTGTAACCAAGATCAAGATTCAGTTTCAGTGGACACAGGACCAGCAGAAGGCCTTTGACACTTTGAAACGAAAATTGTGTAGTGCACCTGTCCTTGTGTTGCCAGATCTTGCACAACCTTTTGAGATTGAGACAGATGCTTCACAATATGCACTTGGTGCCGTGCTTAAGCAGAATGGCCATCCAGTGGCCTATCATTCTGAGACATTTTCAGAGGCAAAGAGGAATTATTCCACTTATGATAAGGAGTTGTATGCATTGGTGCAGGCCATCAAATACTGGAGACATTACCTTCTGGGTAAAGAGACTGTAGTTCATACTGATCACATGCCCCTTAAGTTTCTTCAATCTCAGTCCAAAATTGAAGAAGCTCGACACATGAAGTGGGCATCCTATTTACAGCAGTTCCATTTGGTGATCAAATACAGGAAAGGACAAAATAATGCAGTGGCAGATTGTTTGAGTCGACCTCCATCAGCTCGTGCCTTGACTGTAGTGACTATGTCTCATGTTGGTTTTCAGACTTGGCCTTCTCAGTATTCATCAGATCCTGATTTTGCCAAAGTTATTCAACAACTTTCTCATCCTTCTTCTTCCAACTTGAGAGGTCTTCAAGACTTTCACATGCAGGATGGAATGTTGTATAAGTTAGATAAACTTTGTGTTCCTCATGAGCATAGAGAGTCTCTTTTGAAGGAGGCTCATTCTACACTTTATGGAGGACACTTTGGCAAGCAAAAAACTCTTCATCATCTTCAGAGGTTCTTCTTTTGGCCCCATATGCAGAGAGATGTCCTTCACTTCTTGCGACAATGTGCCGTTTGCAACCGCTCTAAATCCACCAACAGGAAATTGGGTATGAGCATGCCTTTGCCCATTCCTTCTCGTCCTTGGGAAAGCATTTCCATGGACTTGTTGAGCGGTTTCCCAATGACAGTCCGACAACATGATTGTGTCTTCGTCATTGTGGATAGATTCAGCAAGATGGCCAAATTCATTCCATGTCGTAAGACGAGTACTGCTCAAGACTTGGCTCAGCTCTTCTTTGAGACAGTGTGGCGCTCCTTTGGTCTTCCTACCAGCATTGTTTCTGATCGTGACTCCCGATTTGTGGGTCACTTTTGGCGATCCCTTTGGAAGATCTTAGGTGTTTCACTTAACTTCTCTATTGCCTATCATCCACAATCCGATGGGCAGACTGAGGTAGTTAATCGTACGCTTGTGCAGAGTTTGAGGATTTATCATCATTCCACTCCAACCAAGTGGGACTTAAGCCTCACTCACATTGAGCATGCGTACAACAGAGTTGTTCATAGTTCGACAGGGCACTCTCCTTTTGAGGTTTGTTTCGGTTTTCAGCCGTTGGCTCCTTATGAGTTGCCTATGTCCTTGCCCTCACCAGCTACTATGCATATTCAGAAGGAGCAAGACAAGGCGAACTCTTTCATCCAGCATCTGCAGAGCCTTCAGTCCAAAGTAGTTCAGATTCTTCAGAAGACTCAGCAGAAACAACGACAACAGATGGACCGACATCGTATTCCTCATCACTTTCAAGTGGGTGATAAAGTATGGTTTTACCTCGACAGGCGATGATTTGTGGATAAGACCCATAGCAAAATCAAACCTTTACGCTATGGTCCTTATACCATTGTTCAGAAGATTTCAGAGAATGCCTTTCGCCTGGATCTTCCAGCTCATCTAGGCATTCATGATGTCGTCAATGTTGATCTTCTTAAGCCATACTATGATTCCACCTTGGAATCTGATCCAGCTATCAGTCATCCGGTTGATGTGGTTCCTGATGCACAACTTCCGCTTTCTGAAGATACACTTTTTGATACAAAGACTCGGCAAACTCGCCAGGGTACTTCTACTTCATATCTGGTGGCCCGTCGTGGCCAGTTTCCACACCAAGCTCGCTGGATTTCTGCTCACCTCATGTCCCGGGATTTTCCCGCTTTGTTACAAGCATTGGAGTCCAATGCTTTTGTTGATGGGACGAGTGATGAGGTTTAATAGACTTTAGGTTTAATATTTATTTATATTTATTTATTTTTCCTAAAGTCTTGTATTTGCCGACATTTTATTGTCGACAGCTTTGTAATGTCGGCAGTTGCCGACATTCCTTGTTTTTATTTGTCGGCAGCTACTTATCTACTCCTGCCGACTTTCTTTGTTTTAGTTGGCTATTTAAGCCTGTAAATAAAATAAAAATACAGCTTGGCAAATACCACATCAGTTGGTCTATTTGGTTTGGCTTCAACATCTACATTTGTTGTTTTTATAGTATTCCTTATGAGTCTCATTGAAATGACATCTTGTTTAGAGATCAAGGGTTTGTTTTGATTAGAAGTTAAGACATCACATTGTTTGGATTGATGGTTGTGATTTTATGGCTCCAAAAAGTACAAATTTATTGGTCAAATTTGAAAAGGAAAGTTATTATTTTATTCCACTATAAATACCCCATTCACCTCCTCATTTTCTCACCATGCATTCACTTATCAATGATTTTTAATCCTAACACTGCTCTCAAGATTTTTGCCTTTGTTGCATATGTGAAACATGATCTTATTGCTCTCTTTCTTTGTCTTGCCCTTGTAGCCATAACCAAAGCCATCGATCATTGGTTCATTACCTTCCATATAGTTGGATAGAGTCCTCTGCTATGATTTGCAGCCAAAGATCAAGAATTTTTTCTTGAGGTTCGCTTCCTAGGGTATATTGTACCCTCTATGTATAGTACAAGTGTGATATCTCCTTTCTTACTATGATGACATAACAAGCAAGATTGAATAGAAATGAGTATTTTATCATGATTATTTTATGAATGGTATGGTTCTTGATGCCCTGGGTGTCACTAATTTATTTTGCACATTAGGATTAACCCTATATTTTGCATTTTGAGGATAATCTTAGTGTAGTATACTATTGAATGAACTACTTCAGTTTTTACTTAGATCAAGATAGTTTTAGATCTAATTGTTAAATTATTACATTATTGTACTGGATTGAGCATTTTTATATATATTGTATTAATTCATATAATTGTATGATATATCTTATTTTACTATAAATAATTAATAGTTTTGGAGATCCTTTCACCTATTCCCAAACAAAGGGTCAACCAGAGTAGAAAGATATCATATTTGTTGAGTATAAGTCAATGATAAATAATCATACATGGGAGCTTGTTCCTCTTCTACAAGGAAATAATATTGTTGGGTTCAAATGGGTTTGTAGGACCAAGTTCATTTCAAATGGTTAGGTGGAGAAGTGCAAGGAATGCCTTGTTGGTAAGGGTTTCTCTAAAAACGAGGGAGTTGACTACTAGGAGATATTTCCCTAATTGTTTGGATGGATTTTGTTTAGATGATTTTATCTATAGCTACTTCCTATGGATAGAAGGTACATCAGATGGATGTGAAGAGCACTTTTCTTTATGATGAGCTTCAAGAGGATATGTTCATACAACAACCACTTGGTTTGAGCTCTAGGGACCTACTCCATTCATATATCAATTATTTAAGTACTTGTAGGGACTTAATCAAGCACCCATGCCTGGTATGAGAAGATCCACTCTTTATTTCTTAGTTGCATGTTTCAAAAATATGAGGTTGAACATGACATTTGCATTAAACATCTTGATAGGGATACTTTGGTGATTATACCATATATGGTTGATCTTCCCATTATAGGTAACTCTCTTGCCTTGATTTAGGACATGAAGTCATGACTTCATGCTAATTTTGAGATGATAGATTTGGGGATTCCACACTATTTCTTGGGCATTCAAATTGATCTAACTTTTTATAATATCACTATCTCAATGCCAAAGTATACTTTGGTATGGAGGATTACAAGTCTACTTAAACTAATTTTGGTTTAGGATTAAATCTTTGAGTAGATTGCATAAATTCTTTGGTGGATGCTACTCTATATTGGTCTCTTATGGGAGGTCTTCTTTACCTCACTTCTATATGACATAAAAATTTACTTGCTATCAACTATTGTTCTAGGTACATTCAGGCACCTTGAGAGAGACTCTCAACCATGACCAAGAGGATTATTCAATACATCAAAGACATATATTATATGCATATTCATTTCTAGTTGGTTTACCTCTAGTTTTGATGGGATTCTTAGATGTAGATTAGGATGGTGATTTGGATGAGTGGTGCTCTACCATGGGTTTTGTTTTCTATCTTGTTTTTGGTCCTATTTATTAATGCTATAGACAATCTATTATTTCTTAGTCTTTCATGGAAGTCAAATATTGTACTGCCAATGAGGAAGCAAAGCACTTTTAATGGATGCTTATGATTTTAAAGTAGGTGAGAATTCCTTAGTCCTACCTAGTTATTCTTTGGTGTTAAAATTAGATCACCATTCAAATTGTTTATAATTTAATATTTCATGAGTAGACTAACCACATTCAGAGTTGGATGCACTATGTGCTAGGACTTTATGGCCATGGAATGCTTAATATAGTTTTTGTGCCACTAAAATAACATATAGTGGACATCCTAACCAAGGTCATGCCCAAGGTTTCTTTTGTGCACATGTAGAAGGTACTTGGTGTGGAAGAGTGCCTCTTAAGGATGGATGATTAGAAAGGATCTCTCTCCATGTCCCCCATTCAACTTAAGAGGGGATACTTAAATATGTGGTAGTTAAGATTCATTTGATATCATGATTTTTTTGTATTGTATTGTATGTATCCCTTTGGGCCTTTATAAACCTTGTCAGGGTATTTTTAATAATATTTTATACCTTGTCAAGATATTTTTTATAATATTTTATTATTTAATATAAATGTTGGTTTCTTAGCTTGACCTAAAGATGTCTTTTAATTGGGTATAAATATTGCCTCATACTAAATATTTCATGATCGATTAGAGTTCTATTTTTCTTTAGTGAAATAATATGGTGTCTATGGACACCCCTTTATATTGTGTGCATTGCTTTTTGTGTGTTACTTTTCAACATTTTTAGGTAGCGTGTTGATTTTATTCATTTTTTAAAACTACTATAAAATCATGTAGACATCTTATTTCGATGTGCCTAACCAACTAACATTGCAACCATGACACCCAAAAATTGATATTAAATTAACCAAGCTAATCTAGGCAAAAACCTACTCATTTTTTGTCCTAGAGCAATAGCATCAATTTTTAATGATATTGTTACTGCGAAAATATGGCACAACCACAATTTGACCCTCAAATAGTTAAAAATAGCAAAAATGATGACATTTAGTGATTGTGCTACACTAGTGCTATTGAAAAAATATAATGCTATTGTTGGCATCACCAAAATATCTACAACACAAGCCTTTAGCATGTGGATTATTTCATCCACTCTTGACCCTAATTGCACATGCTACCTCTCATCCCCCGAGCCTACAAAATTTGAATTCTCTTCATTATCCAAAAGGTATCTTTGACCCCTACTTCCCTCCAATAATTGCTCTCCCAAAATTTATAAATTGAGCCCATGAGATGGGCATTCAACAAGCAATTTCAAATGTCCAAACTCTTCCAAGATTTCTCTCTAAGCTCTCTTGCTCTCCTTTTCTATCATTCTCTCTCATAGCATTCTTACATCTTCAAGCATTCTAGTAGCATTTTAAAGCAAGTACAATGAGGCACAAGGGCATACAAGTCATATAATCTTCCTAATGTTCCATGAATCTCTTGGAGACATCCTTGGATGTGGAGGAGGTATGCACATGAGTTTGGTTGTATTATTCCCTCTTAATCCTATTTTGTTTACATTTGATTTTGCTTATGCCATTGTTTTTGCCTTGCCTTGTCAATATCCTTGCCATGTTTGTAACTAATAATCCTTCTACTATCATTGTGGGGTATTTACAGTTGTAGATTCTTAGATTATCTCATGTATTTTGTAATCACTTACAACATTGAGTCATCTTTGATCTTCTATAGCATTTACTTTTACTATATAGCCTCTTCGTATATTGATCTATTTCTTAACTAGTTCCTTGTATCTTCTTGTATCATATACCTTGAATATTTAGTTGCAATAGACCTTCCTCTTATCCTTTGTTGCAAGTCTAAGAGCATTTTGCTTCCCATTTTTATAACATCTTCATAGCATACTAGAAATTCTATATTGCAACTCTTTCCATCCTCTAGTTGTTTGCTAATCTTTAGGTACATTGTCATTTAGATTGATCCTCTTACCTTCCTATCTACAGATAGAAATTTATCTTAAGATCTACCTATTGCATTCAATATGTAGGAGCATTTTACAAGCTTTCCTTTGCCCTAGAACCCATTTTTCAATTCATAAAAAAAAATAGCATTGAAAATCTATAGAAACCTAGCATTTTTTCCTTCCTATCTATCTTAGAGTGATAGCGTCGTTGCAACACTAGTATTGAATATTAGTACCATTGCATAAATTAAGTCTTTCTTCCATTCCTAGGCATTTATTTTTATTGTCATCTAAGAATGGGGGTTAGACCAGTCTGACTATATAGTTATTTTCTTCTTTATGATTAGATAGACACCCTAAACATCATCCTAGTTACCTTTTTATTTAATTTTGTAGGTAATATTGTGATAGCACCAGAATTCCATGATAGCACTAGGGTAGCACTTTTGCACAAACGTCAAAATTTGATGTTTCAATTTTTAGTTCTATATTTTTGGTTACTATAACTTGATTTTCACTATCTTTGCCTATGTTATTGTGCTATATTTCTTATTTCTTAATGATTTGATCATAAGGTAAAAGAATAAACTCTAGATCAATTTATTTTGTCAAAACACTTTAGGTAAGGAATCGCAAAGGCATGTAGTTGCATTTAGCCTAGTTGTGTATGCTTGCACAATCTCTTGTTTACCATTGAAAGGAAAATACTCTTTACTTTCCTTGTAATCATTGAAATTGAAAGAGCATATAGCTTAGGACCCTTGTTTGTTACATATTTGTATTCTTGAATCATTTAACTTTTTGTCTTAGATTAGGGCTAGATTTGTGCAACCTTCGGTGATGTAAGGATCCCATCCTAAAGTTATTTTGTAATTCTTATTATTATGTAATTACCCACTTCCAACATGGGGGATCTCATCTATAATGTTATTTTGTAATATTTTGTATTTTATGGGGCAAGTTAGGCTCCTAGCCAAGTGGGGCCATTTTATGTAAATCTTATCAAGATTGTAATCGACGTTTGGTAGAGGATTCTAGCTCGAGTGGTATTTTGCATGTAAGCCAACTCTTGAGCTTAGGGTTAGGGTTACATGAAGTTTTTCTTTAAAAGCTATGAAGGCATGTATGAATGTATCTTTTTACAAGTTAATGAAATATTAAAGGAGGTTGCCCCCTCAAAGAGGCCTGCGATACTAAGTTATTTATGAGATTGTTTCAATTATGCAAATTACTTTCTACATAGTATTATTCTGTTATTTGATGTATTTTGGTTATTTTTCAGTATTTTGTGTGAGTGATATTTATTTTAATAGTAGGCTCCTAACAAGTGGTATCAGAGTGCTTTCCAAGGCTGAGTTTTATTGTGATGTAATATCCCCTTTATATGTAGTTAATTATATTGAGGATATTAGCCTACTAACAGGCTTCCGTAGGATAATATTTTGTGTTAGGGATCTCATTGGGGTTGTACAGGTGTACTTTGTGCATTACAAGCCTTCTTTTGCTAGTTTTTGAGGTCGTTTTGGGTATGCAAGCTCATGCTTACTATCTTTAGTAAGTACATTTTCGGGCACCGACTTGGTCACTGGACAAGGTGTGATGTTTATCTTGATTGGGAAGTCCAGTTCTTCACTCAGTCAGTAATTCTTACCTCATTGGAAAATATTATGTAATTTTTTATGTAATTACCCTAAGTTAAATTAAATATTTAACTTATAACGTCAAATTAAATAATAAAGTAAAAGGACCCAAACATAAAGTATTAAAATGAAATATTTTATAAAGTGACTTTATTATTGGATGCAAAAGTGGACGTCCCACCTTGGGAAAAGAGATTAAAAGAATAAAAGAGTTTTAGGCTCATTTCAGAGAAGGGGGGTTTGATATTTTCTTTTGTGGAGAAATACTTGCAGTAACTTGCATGCAAGGGTTTCAAGCTTTGTGAGGATGAAAACCTTCACAAAGGACATTGTCTTCGGGTGTGGGAGATCATCCATGGACAATATTTTGGTAGTCTCATTTAGAGGGTGCACTTGAACTTTAACGGAGAAGATATTTTCTTAGTTTAATGGAGGATGGCAGAGCTGAATAGAGTTATTAGAGGGTTCATCACACTTTCATTGCTACTGTCACTTCTAGAAGTTAGTCGCACCATTTCTAGGATGTATCATATAATTTAAAGGGGTTTAGTGAGTTTTTGAAGTGGTATCAGCATTTATACTCCAAAATCTTCTTGCCTTTATTTTTAGACTTGTTGTAAAGTCATTTTTAGTAAAGAAGAGACTTATTTAACTAGTACCATTCTATGCATGCTGAAATACCTTGTGGAGCCACGTGGGGGTCTAAAGGATGATTCGCTACCATTTTGGATGGGTTTTTACATGAAAAGAGGCACTCAGGGTGTGAGATTAATCTCTAGTCTATTTTGGAGTGGAGAAGTCGATGGTTTAAAATTTATTCACGTTTTGGTGAAGCCCAATTTGCCTGTATGTAGACAACCAGAAGATTGGAATTTCATTATTAACTAATGGGTATGTTTGAAAACATCATTTTTAGTGATTTATAATTGAAGTACTGTAAACCACTCATTATTCGGGTTTAAATACAATATTTGGTGAAGTGGGTTTCAATTTTTGGCATCATATTGCATTGTATTTCTATGTTTTTATTTAATAGCAAAATTTTATTTAAATGTGTTAAGTGTTCATAAAAACTAGTTCAAAATAAGAAAGTAAAAAAAAATAGTTTTGGGGTAGGACATTACAGTGGTATCAGAGCTGAGAAATTTCTGCCATCCTATACAGGTTTCAAAAAAATCATAGTTTTGAGCTTGGGAATGAGTAATGCAGTTGGGTACACACTAATACTATCATAGAAGAAACAGATCAAACCCTAATATTGAGGACCCACTTAATTTGTTTGAAGGAGTAGAGAGGGTAGAAGTACCAATGGATGATCAAGATAACAGATAATAAAGAGAACCAAGAGAACCCACCAAAATGGAGATGTTTGCATAATTGAGTAGAGGATAGCACGATTTACAATGAAGCATGGCACAATTGATAGCATTGATGACTCAGCAGGTCATAGGTAACAATGCCAATAATAACGAGTGGAAAGATGACGGTGGGCGGGAAGTCCTCTACGGGAGAGTACGGGAGTGGCAACGGTTCGAACCAAGGGCACAGCGGAGCAGACGGAGGGCAACCGGGGTCCGGGGGTACTGAGGCGTCCTTGCCAAATGAAGGAGATCGGATTGACGACGATGTCGGTCAAGGCAAGGATCCGCCAGACAAATGGGGAGGTGGGCCTCAGAAGTCGTATGCTCAGGCAACGGCTTCAAAAACCCTAAGCGGTTATTTTACCAAGGAGCTATTTTCGGCTGGGGACGAGTTGGACATCCCGACGGAAGTCCTCTCAAGCTTCATGGAGTACGAGAAGTATACTCTCATTGGTAAGTTCATTGGTGGTCGTCCCGACATGGAGACCATTCGCAAGTGGGCGACAAGCAAATGGAGGACCTCTGGGCACATGGAGTTGGCGGCCCTATCCCGGGGCTTTTTCGCTATTAGACTGAACAACAAGGAGGACTACTATAAAATCCTGGCTGGAGGCCCATGGTTTCTGGGCCGTAGAAGCCTGTTTCTTAGGAAGTGGGGCATGGACTTCAATCCTGACACCCAGAACATCAACATTGCTCCAATATGGGTTAGGCTCCCGAGTCTTCCCCTCTTTGGATGGCATGAAAATGTAATAAGAGGCATTGCCCGCTCCATAGGGGAGTTGGTCACCATTGACCCTCCCACCCGAGCTCGAACAAGGTTCGTCCAAGCTCGTTTCTGCGTTTTGACGGATCTGGAGGCGGACCTCCCTTCCTCCATCACTCTCCGGTCTGGAGGCACCGTCCTCCACAAACAAGCTATTGTCTATGAGAATAGACCAACTTTCTGCCCCTAGTGCCGTTCTCAAGGGCACCTTCAGTCCAATTGTCCTCTTCAAAAATCGGGTAAGAAGAAGCGGGAAACCTGTAACCCCCTGGAACATGGTGAAGGCCAGGTGAAGCAGTCAAATCTTCCAAATGCGAAGGGCCATGATTCTCCAGGCCCCTCCAGGGACCGTGATGAAATCTCCCAGCCAGAAGAGGATATCACCCACCAACCGGACTCAGAGCAGTTTGGAGCAAACACCCAGCAAGGAGCAAACTCCCGCCAGGAGAGCCATTCACAGGAGGAGGAGGATCGGTCCCCCCCCAAAACACCACTCAGTCAGATTCACCCAAGCTCCAGGACCAGGGCCATCCCGATTTCAACCATTCCCAAACTTTGCTAGAAGACTACCTCCTAGGTAGGAGGGGTGAACAGTCCGGTCATATTAGCCCTCGAAATACGAGGAGCCAAAAGCAAAGCATGGATTTTGGTAGTGAGAGGAAGCAGGGCCGACCTCCCAACAAAGACAGACGAGACAAAGAGACGACGACAGACGTCGCGAATGGAACCCAACGTCTGCTGGTTTTGGATGACTCTGATACTCAGATGGACGAAATGCATGTACCAAAACCTCCCCCCAACAAGGAAGGGGAGGCAAGAAGAACCTCAAACTGTCCAGATGAAAGTTCTCTCATGGAATGTGAGAGGACTGAATGGAGCAACCAAACGGAGGTTAGTGGCTGATCTCCGAAAGAGGACTAACCCCTCCATCCTAATTTTGCAAGAGACCAAGACCGATGCTATCTCCTCTGATAAAGTTGCTAAGGCCATTTGGGCCAAGGCAAAATTTATGTCCAGTCCTACAGTGGGAACAACGGGAGGTCTCATGGTTCTTTGGGATCCAGAGAGTGTCGAGGGCAGCTTGCTATCAACCTCCAATAGGATTATCAATGTGTTGTTCCATTCCAAAACCACCAATTTTTCCTGGATCCTGTCCAATGTTTATGCTTCGAATTCTGCCACGGAGAGAGCAGAAATGTGGAAAGCTATTTCCTAGATGAGGGAAAATTTTAGTAATTTTCCTTGGGTCTTAGGGGGAGACTTCAACTGTCCTCTTCACCCATCTAAAAAGAAAGGAGGATCCGACCATTCCAGCCGTAGCTTGGAGGACTTCAGAGATTTTGTCTCTACTAACAGCTTGCTTGACATCGAACTCAAAGGGGCATCCTTCACGTGGAGCAATAGGAGGATTGGGAGCAGCCTTATTCAAGTCAAGCTCGACAGATTTTTCATATCCCAAGAAGCTATTCCCATCCTTGGTGGTGCAACTCTCTCGACCCTACCAAGGATTGGGTCTGATCACAACCCTATTTTTTTGGAGATGAACGACGGGCCTGTTTTTAAGACCCCCTTCAGATTTGAATCCATGTGGACTTCTCATAAAGACTTCAAAGGATTGGTTTCAACGTGGTGGCAACAGGAGGTGGGAGGAACCGCTTCTAAGAGAGTGGCTATAAAACTCAAGATGGTCAAAAAGAAGTTGAAAATATGGAACAAAGAGGTTTTCGACAACATTTTTGAGTCCAAAAGGTCCATCTCGGAGAACCTAAAAATTTTGGAGGAGAGAATGGAGCTCGAAGGTTACACCGAGGGCCTCAGGGAGGAAGAACGGAGCCTCTTGGTGGATTACCATTCTATTCTTGCAAGGGAGGAAACCTTCTGGCGCCAGAAATCTAGAGACCTTTGGTTGAAGAATGGAGACTCCAACACGAGGTTTTTCCATGCGTCAACCATGAGGCACAGAGGGGCCAACAAGATCAGAGAAGTGTCTTGCAAGGATGGGTGCGTAACCAGGGAGATAGAAGAAATCAGGAGCGAAGCGGTTGACTTTTTCCAGGACTTGCTTGGCGCTCCTCCCGACAGCAACATACAGGTCCAGAAATCTTTGCTGGCCAACTTTTCGACTAAAGTCCCTCACGAGGTAAGCATCAAGCTTCTGGAACCTTTTTCCTCATTCGAGATTAAAGAAGCTTTGTTCTCCATGCAACCAGACAAGGCCCCTGGCCCTGATGGTTTTCCCCCCCATTTTTTCCAAGTCATGTGGGATGTTGTGGGTTCGGATGTGTGCAAAGCTATTCGGGATATTCAAGCTTCCAGATCCATTCACCCGAAACTCAATTCCACCTTTCTTGCTCTCATTCCTAAGTCTCCCGCCTGCAAAAGCTTCTCTGACTACCGGCCCATCAGCCTGTGCAATGTTTTTTACAAGATCCTCACCAAGTCTATAGCCAACAGACTGAGACCCGTTCTCCCTCTCCTGGTTGATCCTTGTCAGGGAAGCACTGTTAAAGGCAGAAACATTCTTGACGGTGTCATCACTGTCCATGAAACTCTTCACTCTGCTTACCGCTCCAAGAATGCTGCACTCTTTCTAAAGCTAGACATGAACAAAGCCTTTGACAGAGTTGATAGAAGGTTCTTGTGTGCAGTCCTCCTCAAGTTCGGCTTTCATCCTCACTGGATTGACCTTGTCTGCAGCTGCATATCCACTCCCTTCTTTTCCGTCCTGATCAACGGGTCCCCTGCTGGGTATTTCCAAAGCGCCAGAGGCCTCAGACAAGGCGACCCTTTGTCACCCATCCTCTTCATCCTTCTGGCGGAGGTTCTGAGCTGGTCTTTGAAAGAGGCTCTTCGTCAGAACAAGATTTTCGGCATTCTGCCCACTTCTAGAGTTGAACCTGTCACTCATCAGCAATTTGTGGATGACACCCTCATCTCCACTGGGGCGTCTGTTGCCCAAGCCAAATCCCTCAAGCGGATCCTCTCCCGTTACGAGCAGGCTGTCGGGCAAAAGGTCAATTACATCAAAAGCAAAATCTACTTTATTAACACTCCTCTGCGAAGGCAACTCCGGATTGCCAGAATTTTAGAATGCACCATTGACTCCCTGCCTACGTCTTATCTGGGGTTGCCCCTGTCTTGCAATGGCCATGCCAGTGGAAGTATGTGGAACATGATCCTGGAACGCCTTCACAAGAAACTAGGCACTTGGAAAGGCAAACTCCTGTCGCAAGCCGGGAAAGCCACCCTTACCAAAGCTTGTCTTCAGGGGATCCCAACCTACTTTATGTCTGTGTTCATGCTTCCAATTTTTGTCCACTCCAAAATTGAGAAGATCCAGAGGACCTTTCTGTGGTCTGGCAATGAAGAAAAATTCAGAATCCCTCTCGTTGCCTGGGACAAGGTTTGCTCGCGGAAAGACCAAGGCGGCTTGGGGATGAGGAGATCAAGACTTATGAACTTAGCTTTGATCGCTAAGCATGCTTGGAGGATCCTAACAAGTGACCCGGTGGAGTGGGTTAAGCTAGTCAAAAGGAAATATCTAGGCTCCAATTCTTTCTTCGATGCTGAGACTCCCCCCGAAGCGTCGACTTTTTGGAAATCTGTGCTCCAAGCCCGTCATCTGATCAGCTTGGGAGTCCGCTGGATTTTGGGTGATGGCAACTTCATCCTCTTTTGGAAGGACAGGTGGGCGTCTGAAGAAGCCCTTGGCTTGAGGGCGGACCTTGCTGGTCTGAGAGCTCAGACCGACCCAAATTCCCAACTCAAGGTGGTGGATTTCATAGACCGGAGCACCCTTTTCCCTCGGTGGAAACTTCCAGTAGTGGACGGGTTTAATAATGAGGTAACCTTTCTGGAAAATATCCTCCAATCGGTTTTAATCCCATCTGTTAGGAGGACTGACAGAATCATTTGGCGAGGCACGGAGGATGGTCTTTTCTCTGTCAAATCCGCCTATGAATTTCTTACCAGCGAGACTGCCCTGGATTATCGGTGGAAAGTTGTCTGGAGGAAAGGGGTCATCCCTAAAGTGAATTTCTTTGCGTGGATTGCTTTTCACAACAAAGCCTTAACCATTGACAACCTTCACAAGAGGGGCTTTGCCTTCCCCAATAGGTGCTACATGTGCTTAGCGGAGTGCGAGACGAGGGATCATTTATTCCTGCACTGCCCCTTTTCCCACTCGGTCCTCAGCATTGTCCTATCCTCCTTCCAAATCCTCTGGTGCTCTCCCCGCTCCCTCAGAGATGCTTTCCATCAATGGCCCAATCCTTTCAAGAATCCTAAACTCCGCTTCCTCCTTGAGGCCTCCTTCCACCACTCCATTTGGCAAATTTGGTTAGAGAGGAATGCTAGAGTCTTTGGCAGAGCCCCAAAAGTGCCTCCTTGTGTCGCTCAAAGGGCCTTATCCTACGCCATCGAGAACTCTAAAGTTGTTCCCAAGTCCCCGTCCCCACCTTTCGAGCGAAGAAGCGATTTTCAAAAGGATGGATCTCTGCCCGTCTTCGAAAGCTGTTACAGGTCCCTATCGAAGAAGTGTTATTTGGACCAAGCCCCCCGTGGGGTGGATTAAATTGAATTTTGATGGGGCGGCAAAGGGTAACCCTGGGCCCGCTGGATCAGGTGGTGTTGTTAGAGATCATGATGGGAATCTTGTGGTGGCCTACTGTGAAGAGTTGGGCTCCCAGACGAATCACTATGCCGAAGCCCGTGGCATTCTGAAAGGAATCCAGATCCTCTCCGAGGATCCTCGACCTCTAATTATTGAAGGAGATTCGCTCAACATCGTGAACTACCTCCTAGGCACCAAAGACCCATCCTGGAGGGTCTTTAACATCGTTCTTGAGGCAAGAACGCTTCTTTCCCAACGTGGCAGGTGGAAAGCAGGTCATATCCTTAGAGAAGGCAATCGCGTGGCAGACCACATGGCCAACAAAGGGCTCGCGACCACGTGTCCGGTCGTGTGGCGATCTCGCTTCCCATCCGAGGTGGAAAGATTGGCCAGAGCTGATATCCCTTCATGATGTGTTCCCCGCGCAGATTTCGAAAGGTCCTTCCCGATGAGTATCGGGTTAGGGTGGCTGCTCTATCCAATCCCCTATGCGATAGTGGCCTCACGAGTCACGCGAAGTGCAGTCCTTTCTCCAAAGCTAGTTGCTTTCAAGTTTCCAAGGCGCACCAGACTTGGTGCCCTGGTGGCTATCAGCGCACCCTTCTCCACCAAGGCGGTCTTGCTATTTTTTCCCGTACCTGGCAGCTTCCCCTTTTGTTCGATGATGGAAATTCAAAGTACCCCTTCCCAATGGTGTTCACGCATGGCTGGGACAATGGTGAAGTGCGGGAATGTTTGGGCTTGGATCACGCCAAATCCTTGCCTCAGATTTGGCATGCCCTTTCCAGTCCTTCCTTGGTTCGGCGGCTCTACCGGACGTTCTCCCGTGCATGGAAGGAGGACGGAGGCTTTATGGCAAAAGGTATGGAGAGACAACGTGGCACCTTCAGACAGAGGATGGGCGAGCTCGTGATCTACGTGCCACCTTCCCTATTTGGCCCTAGGATTGCGGCGCTGGCTCCGGGTCGATCGTGGGTGGCGGCTCACGGTCAGGTCTATCCTCCTCCTCCCTTCTTATATTTGCTGATGATTTGTTTCAACCTCTGTCTCTGGAGCATTCTGCAGGTTATTTTAACCATGGTTGGTCCCTTCATCGAGCCCTCTACTCTTTCCCTTTGCGATGAGGTGCGCATGTTTATGAAAGCCAAGAAGCTGTTGCCCTTCCTGGAAAAATTTGTTGGCCCCGACCAGGAAATTTCGTAGGGCTTCGTTGATACTTGGACCCAGGGTGATGTGGTCGTAAAAGGAATTAATATTCGTGTTTCGGTTGATTTCATGGCGGCGGTTTTTGGTCTGCCTTCTCATGGGCGGATCATCAGAAGAGATAGCCACAATTGGGCCGAGGAGCTGGAGCAGTTCCCTGATAAAGGGAAAAACCTCGGATGGGACAAGTCGTGCCTCCTTCGGTCAGCCCTCCCTGAACCATACAGGTCCGCCATGATTCCCATCATGCAATACATAACGTGTGATGATCCCGAGAAGCCTCTCCGCAGCTTCCACATTAGCTTTTATAATCACCTCCGTGATGCCAAGCAAGTGAGCTTTCCTGATTACCTTACGTATTCCCTTGGCTTGGCCATTGAGAAGAGTAGGAAATCGTCATCCCCTCCCACCCATCAAGGCCTCATGGCAGTCATTTACAGGCATGCCCTGGCCATGCGCCCTCCTCCTCAGGTTGTCAACCCTTTGAATTCCCAAGCCCCTGGCAATGTGTCCTCCCCTACGGAGGGCCAAGCCTCCAGCCCCTTCAGAACCAGCCCTCCCAGCGCTGACAGACCCTCCCCTTACAGCAACACCTTTCGTTCTCGGCCAAAACGCAGTGTTGGCGGTAAATCCTCCACCCCCGACAGATCCTCCCAACGTCTGAAGAAAATTAGAAAGGAGGAGAAGGACGTCCTTCCGCAGCAGATTTCGTCGGACACTGAGAGTGACAGGGAGATCCCTCCTGGTAAATCCCTTCTGGGCCTGGCTTCAACCATTCTCACTACCGTCAATTCCATGATTAAAATTCTGAAGCAGACCCAGAAGCGTCAGAAATCGGAGGATCAGGAGGATCCGGAATAGCAGTTTTCTTTGTCTGGTGTTTGGTTGTTTTGCTTCTGCTCTCCAATGTTTCATTTTCTTTGGCTATTACTTGTTATCTCGATTAATTTTTGGTTTGTTTTCTGGTTAATCAGGCTTAAATGCCTTGTCTGTAGCCTCCGGGCAATTAGTCTAGGTTTTGTTATCTTGCAATCAGGCTTATATTCCCAGCCAGGAGGCATGATGCATCATTAGAAGTAAGGCTGATTTTGTACATAAGGTTTTGGGATCCTCTATAAAAACCCACTGTTAATCTATTAAAATAATTACCAAAAAAACAATGCCAATAACAACAAAAATGGTGGGCAAAATGGGAATCATAGAAATAATGGGAATGGTTATGGATCTGTAATAATACGTCTGCTAATCAAAATTTTAGATCTGGAACAACAAACACTAAACCCTTAATACCAATCTTTCCACCTAGAAAGAACCCATAGGTAGAGGTGGAACCCACTCAAAATGAGCTATAGGACCAAATATTGCAATATTGGAGAAATTATAGTGAAGAGTTTCAATTTGAGATGACTTTTCATGAGTATGTGGACTTAAGGATGAAACATAGACCCCATAGAGGTGGGAGACATTAGAATCAGGACTTGCAAAAAAAAGTGGGTAAACTATCCATTCCATACTTTGATGGTTTAGGAAAGAGGACAACAAGAGCATGGGTCCAAAATTTGGACACTTACTTCCAACTTAACCCAATGCATGAGGAAGAAGCCATAAAATATGTTGCCTTGCATCTTGATGGATTAGTGCATGAGTGGTGGCATCATGGGATGGTCACACTTGGGGATGGACAAGTTGATTCCTACACTAATTTTACAAAGAGGTTGATAGAAAGGTTCGACAAAAAGGACGCATAACTTCATTTCAAAGAATTATCACAACTTAAGCAATGGGGTTCAGTGGAATCATATGTTGCTAATTTCCAGAGGCTCTCTATTCTAGTGACAAATATTTCAGAAAGGAGGTTGATTGTGCTATTTATGGATGGACTAACATATCCATTGAGAGGGTGGATTAAGGCCCTCAACCCACCTAACCTACAAGAATCAATTAGGAAAGCTTGAGACATGGAGTCCACAACTTCAAGCAAAAAATTTCAGACCAAGGGGTTTGGGTACAAAAATGATAAGGATAAAAAACATTTTTAAAAAGACATTAACCAACAAAGGAGTACAACATACCGGTTGGACAATGATCAACTCAACGAGTTAAGAAAGAAGAAATTGTGCTTCCATTGTAGAAAACCTTGGGATCCATCACATAAAATCTTAGTTAAAGTAAAGGCCCAACAAATTGAGTATTTCTCAGCTAAAGAATCAGGTTCATAAAATTTATAAAAACAAGCTGATTTGAAGAGTAATTAATCAAAAAGCTCAGATGGGGAGGCTAAAAAAGAACATGAGCATGATGGTACAATAATGCAACTTTCCAGCTTCCAAAAAGTTGGTTCTTTTAAGGTTCATGGAGTACTTTGTGGTCAAAGGATTATCACCCTCATAAATATATGTGCTACACATAACTTTATAGATGAAGGACTTGTAGCCAATAGAGGGATTAAAATAGAAGAGTTTGAAGGCTTTAAAGTAATGGTTGCCAATGGATTCACACTTACATGTACTCGAAATATTTATAATATGAGTATATAGTTGGGAGAGTATGAGTTGAAGGATGACTTTTATGTGGTTAGAATAGGAGATATGAATGTAGTACTTGGTATGCATTGGATGCGTACCCTCGATGAATTCACAATGAACTTACGTATGATGGAGATGAAGTTTGAATCAGCAGGCAAACATATAGTGTTGAGAGGCATCTCAGATGAGGAAGTGTTAGTGGTCTCTGTCAGGAGAATGGACAGGTTGATTAGACATGACCAAGTGGAGTGGGTAGCAAAGTGCATTATTATACCTACCAGTACAAAGTAGCAAAAGAGAGACTATCATCCAGACATGCATAGGTTACTATCTAAACATTCTAAGATTTTCAGTCACATACCTCGTGGGAGACCTCTAGATTGTGGCATTGAGCATGTTATAGAGCTAGAGGAAGGGGCTAAGCTAGTTATTACCACACCATATAGGCATCCTAAATGACATAAGGATGATATAGAGAAGGCTATTAAGGAGTTAATGGATATGGGGCACACTAGGCCAAGAAAAAGCCCCTTTGCTTCTTTAGTGATGTTGGTGAAAAAGAAGGATGGGACTATGCGGATGTGCATAGATTACAAGGCACTAAATAAAAAATATAATAAAAAATAGGTATCCCATTCCTCGTATTGATGAGCTCATTGATGGGCTGCATGGAGCATGCTACTTCTCCAAAATTGATTTGAGATCAGGCTACCACCAAATCAGAGTTTGATAGCAAGATGTGGAGAAGACAACTTTTAGATGCCACTTTGGGCATTTCGAGTTCTTGGTTATGCCATTTGGCTTAACCAATGTACCAGCTACTTTCCAATCATGCATGAATAGGGTGTTCAGTAGACAACTTAGAAAATTAGTTTTGATATTTTTTGATGATATTCTTATTTTCAGTAGGACATGGGAAGAGCACCTAAGTCACCTTGAAGAGGTGGTAAGCACCCTTGAGAAGGAGTTTCTATATGCCAAGGAATCAAAATGTGACTTCGGGATGACAAAGTTACTATATCTCGATCATATCATCAGTTCTCAAGGTGTTAGAGTGGATCCCGAGAAGATCAAGGTAATCATGGATTGGCTGCCACCTACAAACCTCTCTCAGCTTAAGGGGTTTTTTGGCTTGTGTGGCTTCTATAGGAGATTCGTCAAGGGATTCTCACAAATTGTAGCTCCTCTTACAGATTTGACAAAGAATGAGGTATTTATTTGGACAGAGTTAGCACAAAGGTGTTTTGATCACTTTAAGTAGGTAATGTACACATGTCCAGTATTAGCCTTAGTTACTAAGTTCGATTTCGTGTTCGAGTTTGACACTTTTGAAGTTTGAAAGAAATTCGACATGTTTAAAAATTTGGAATAAAATTCGACATATAAAATTCGATATATTATAAATGTGCATATATCCTTTCAAAATATTATGTAAATAAATTAGTAACTAAGAAACTCAAACAAAGACTTGAAACAAACATTAATAATTCCCTTATCGTATATTTCTAAGCTTCTACATTAAATTTTAATGGTATCATTTTAAATATGTTTTACGTTTTGATAAATTTTATATTTAAATGTTGAAAGTAAAATTAAATGGTAATTTTTATATAAATTAAATTTTATATCTAAAACAAACACCTAATAAAAGCATGATAACTTACTCAAACTTACATATGTTATTATCATTTATCATCAACAAAAAGTAAATAATTTTAAAATAAAAATTTTAATCTTATAAGATTATTAAATTGCATCTAAATTGACTTTAGAAAACAACTTATTTTTTATAATTTTTTTCATTCCATAAATTTATTCAGTTTCCTTGGTTAAATTAAAATATGTTTTACTTTCCTTGTAAAGCATTCATGACAAGATTGATAAATATTATTCCCAAACAGAATAAAATCATACGGGAATCAAAACTTTTCCACAGGCCTATTGACTGCAGGTCTCTTACTATGTTGGTCAAATCTAACCAGACTTTTTATTTGAAACACTTGATTTGTTAAGGACAAAATAAAATCATATCGAAATCTAGATTTTTCACAAGACTATTGACTACGGGTCTCTTACTGTGATGTTCAAATTTAACAAGACTTCTCATTTGATATGTTCATGTGCATGAAAATTTATACGGCCTTGGAAATGACGTTTTGCTCCCCACTTTTTATGAATCTGTCAATATTTTACAAATTTAATTTTTCTCTTTCTACGTGTATTTTTTCCTACGAATTTGTCAACATTTTACGAATTTAATATTTTTCTTTTCGCGTGCATTTATTCCTTTTTTTCTACGAATTTTTTTTCCTTGTCGAATTTAGGATTTATTCGTTAAAATTATTTGTTAGGGTTTTAAATTTGATGAATTTCAAATTTTATCTAAAAAATTCGACGAATTTGGGAACTAAGGTATTAGTCATACCATATTTCTCTAGACCATTTGAATTAGAATGTGATGCCTTTGGTGAGAGAATTGGAGTGGTCTTGATGCAGAATAAACATTCCATTGCATTTGAGAGTAGAAAATTAAGGGGTTCAGAATGAAGCTATTCAATATATGATAAGTAAATGTTGGCCATCATGCATGCCTTGGCCAAATTTAGACCTTATCTTGTGAGAGGTAAGTTCATAGTTAAAACCGACCACAATAGTTTGAAATATTTTTTGAATCAACATGATCTCAATGATAGGCAACAAAAATGGGTAATTAAATGCTAAGCCTATAACTTTGACATTGTATATGTCAAAGGGAAGAAAAATGTGGTTGTTGATGCATTATCTAGAAGACCATATTTTTGTTCCTTGGTTGAAATAACATCATATTGGAAAGTGAGAATTATAGCAGAATATGCCAAGAATACTTGGGCTTTTAGTATTATTGAGGTACTTTGCATGATGACAGGTATATTGTGGTGAATGAATTGATTATCTACAAAGATAGGATACTTTTGGTACCCAATTCACAATTTAAATTGACAGTTTTAAAGTCCTTCCATGATACTCCTATGGCTGGTCACCCGAGATTCTTCAAAACATATAGGCAAATCCAAGAAGGTTTACATGGAAAGGACTAAAAAATGAGGTCCTTTTTTTTTTTTAAACAAAAAACCCCTTGCGGATCTGCCTTGGTCTAAGAGACCACGAACAGGGGGTTCTACACCATCAAAGTCACCCGGGGGTTGCACCCGACCCTGCCCGCACCAACATTATCAATTGGATTTTGGATACCCAATTCAGCTTTTTGGTAGGGTGGATATTTGAACCTGGGACCTCCCTTGGAGGATTGCCCTCTCCTCTCCAACTCACCTACAACACCTGGGCAAAAAAAAAAAATGAGGTCCTTAAGTATGTTTGGGAGTGCTCCATTTGTCAGCAAAACAAGGATGAGTATACTTATCCAGTTGGTTTATTGCAGTCCCTGCCAATTCCCAATGAGAAATGGGAAATTTTTTCCATGGATTTCATTACAGGGTTGCCCAAGGTGCAAGGGAAAGATTACATCTTTGTTGTATTTGAAAATTTGACCAAATTTGCTCACTTTTTTGCTATTTTAGTAACTTATACAATAACTCGAGTGGCATATTTGTTTTTCAAGGAAATTCTCATACTACATGGATTACCCAAAACCATTGTTAGTGATAGGGATAGCAGATTTTTGAGTCTCTTTTGGTAGGAGCTCTTCATACTGAGTGGATTGAACTCACTCCAAGTACCAGTTATCACCTACAGACAGGTGGACAAACAGAGATAGTTAATAAGTGGGTGGAAAGGTACCTTAGAAACTATATATCAGGACAACAAAAGGCATGGGTAAAATGGTTGCACACCAATGAGTATTGTTACAATTATACGTACCACATGTCAATCAAGATGTTACCATTTATGGCTTTGTATGGATATGAGACCCCTAGCTTCATGGAATCGCTCTTTGGAGACAGTAGAGTGCCTAAGGCTAGAGATTTACTACAGGATAACCAAGATATAATGAAATCTCTGAAGGAAAATCTACAATAGACATAGAATCAAAATAATTTATATGTTGATCAACATCGAATAGAGTGCAAATTTGAGGTAGGTGGCATGGTCTACCTAAGATTACAACCATACATGCAATCCACTCTAAAAAATAGTAGACCAAAAAAACTTAAGCCATGGTTCTATGGCCCATTCAGGATTTCTAAGAAGGTTGGGAAAGTGGCTTACGAATCGGAGTTACCAGTCGATAGCAGAGTGCACAATGTATTTCATGTATCACGTCTCAAGAAGGCATTGGGTCATAATGTAGTTCCTTTACATGTGTTGTCACATTTCTATGAATAAGGGAAGCTTGTTCTTATTATGAAGGCCATCATTGATATCAGAGAATGGACTCTCAGAAGAAGAGTAATCATAATATATTTGATCAAGTGGAAAGACCTGTTGGTTGAGGATGCTACATGGGAAAATGAGTAGATTCTATAGCATCTAAAGTTGCAATTACTTGAGGACGAGCAATTTTGGGAAGGGAGGACTATAATATCTCCTTTCTAAGTAGTTAATTATATTGAGGAGGTTAGCCTACTCATGGGATTCTATAGGCTAATATTTTGTGTTAGGGAGCTCATTGGGGTTGGACATATGTACTCTGTGTTACAAGTTTTTTTTGTCACTTTTTGAGGTTGTTTTAGGTATTTTAGCTAATGTTTACTATTTTTAGTACGTACAATTTCGAGCACTGACTTGGTTAGTGGACAAGGTGTGATGTTTATCTTGATTAGGAAGTCTGTTTATTCACTCAGTCGGTAATTCTTACCTCATTGGCAAATATTATTTAATTTTTGGTGTTATTTCGCTAAGTTAAATTAAATATTTAACTTATAACATCAAATTAAATAATAAAATAAAAGGACCCAAACATAAAGTATTAAAATGAAATATTTGATAAAGTGACTTTATTATTGGATGCAAAAGTGGACATCCCACCTTGGGAAAATAGATTAAAATAATAAAAGCATTTTAGGGTCATTTTGGGGAAGGGGGACTTGATATTTTCTTCTATGGAGAAATACTTGCAACAACTTGCATGCAGGGGTTTCAAGCTTTGTGAGGACGAAAACCTTCACAAAGGACATTGTCTTTGGGTGTGGGAGATTATCCTTGGATAATCTATTGGCAGTCTCATTCAAAGGGTGCACTTGAACTTTAACGAAGAAGAGATTTTTTGAGTTTAATGGAGGATGGCAGAGCTGAATAGAGTTATTAGATGTTTCATCACACTTTCATTGCTATTGTCACTTCTAGAAGTCAGTCGCACCATTTCTATGGGGTACCATATAGTTTGAAGGGGTTTAGTGAGGGTTTGAACTGGTAGTAGCATTTATACTCCTTCAAAATCTCCTTGCATTGATTTTTAGACTTGTTGTAGACTCGTTTCCAACAAAAAAGAGACTTATTTAACTGGTCATACCATCTGTGCATGTTGAAATACCTTATGGAGCCACATGGGGGTCTAAAGGATGATTCACTGCCCTTTTGGAGGGGTTTTTGCATGAAAATAGGTGCTTAGGATGTGAGATTAATATTTGGTTTGTTTTGAAGTGGAGAAGTTGATGGTTTAAAAGTTGTTCACGTTTTGGTGAAGCCCATTTTGACTGCATGTAGACAACCAGATGATTGGAATTTCATTATTAACTAATGGGTATGTTTGAAAACATCATTTTTAGTGATTTGTAAATGAAGTATTGTAAACCACTCATTATTCAAGTTTAAATACAATATTTGGTGAAGTGGGTTTCAATTTTTGGTATCATAGTAAACTGTATTTCTGTGTTTTTATTCTTTGGCGACATTATATTTAAATGTGTTAAATGTTCATAAAAACTAGTTCAAAATCAGAAAGTAGAAAAAAAATCCAGTTTTGGGGTGGGACATTACATGCGATTGTGACAATTCTTGCTCAACTATTTTTTCCTATTAGGTATAATTTTATTGTGTTTTTTCATTCTATTTTTATTTATTTAAAAAACCAAAAAAATATGCAAAAAACCAGAAAAACCAAAAAAAATACAATATTTTTTTCAATAGTTGAGTAGGCTAGAAACCTTGTGTTAGGGGTTTTAAAATATCGTGAAGGAGCTATTATTATTGGCTAAGATAGATAGCCCATAAAGCATCTAGTGAATTGAGGGGCAATCAGGCTCCAATACCCAGGCCTTAGACAACACTTGTGCATGAAATCGAGCTCCCATGCATGTGTATCGAGAGACCATTCTAGGGTTAAACAAAATTTTAATCCATTAGGAAGATTTTCGACCTTGTATCATCCATAGTCCACGGGATACAACATCCCATATGATTACCCTCCTATACTATCAGAGAGAAATATAGTGTGCTCAAGGGTATATGTGGAATCCTCCTTGGATAGTGGCTTGAAATATTGGTCCGAGCACTATTGTTCATCACTATGATATAATAGAGGGCCTATGGGTGTTACATACTCCTCTACCTAATGCACCCTAGTTCTGTCAAACACTTCAACCTACAAATAACATCTCCCTATTCTTCTAAACCTGCGTTCACGAACCACAAAATTGAGCATATGAAGAAGGACTTCCCTATCACAGAAGAACAAACTTGCATTCACCACATAGTCAAGACAAAGTTTGCAAGTATCTATCATAGTCTAAAATATTTTAAAAACAATCAAGTTAGTGACAGTCACAATTGACATAGTGATAGTAACATTCAAGTCAGTGATAGTACTAGTCAGGTCGATAGTGATAGTAGTAGTCATCTATAACTGTTATGATAGTAGTAGTCATCTATAACTGTTAGAAATTATAGGTGATCGAGATTAAATATAGAACCAGTAGTGTTAGTAACTACACATGTACAGAGTATCCTAGGGTCAGTGATGCGCATAGTGTTAGTAACTATAGTACAGGTGACAGGGACAAAGACACAATGGTCAATCGACAAAATACACAGGTTAGAGACAATTGATCCAGTACCCAACTTTTGAATCATAGTTCCAAATCAAAAACCGACCACACTATTAGACTCATCAAAACAAAGGATAAAAAAAGTCTAGGGTGCCCAAAATCTGTGTTGATAAATATAACTCATTGTGACCATCTTTTTGAGTTGATCATTTTGATATATAACACCTAAGCACTTTTTCGAAACCCTTACTAAAAATAATAACTCCTAAAACCACACTTCTATTTTTAGTAATTTAGTAAAAGAGGTTTAAGACTATCCAAAATTGCTGGTGGTACTCTTGGACAACAAAAAGAGATATATCAGGTCACCTCATTGTTGGAAAAACTACAAAGCACCATTGAAAACATGTAAATTTCAAATCAAACTGTGATGACAAAGCTTCAAAATATTAGAATTGATCACGCTACCTCTAGAACCTGCATAGAAGAACAACTTGCAGAAGTTGAGTCCAAATTGCAAGGTGATCCAATCAAAACTTGAGTATCATACTAGACACTTACATTTTGATAGAGGTGAAGGAAGGACAATAGATGGCTCTCATCCTCACTATGATCGTGATCCTACCTTTAAGATGCCCAAGTTAGAATTTCCTAGGTTTAATGGGAAGGATGTGGATGGATGGTTATGTCATGTTGCTCAATTTTTTAGACTCCATGATGTCCCCATACATTATCGATTTCAAATGGCTTCCTTCAACTTGGAATTTGAGGATTTACAGTGGTACCAATGGTTGTAGAAAACTACCCCTAATCCTTCTTGGGAAGAATTTGAATCTCAATTACTTATTCGCTTTGGCCCTAATGAGTATGATGATTTTACCAGATAATTGACAAAGTTGAGACAAACGACGACAATGCGAGATTACCAAATACAATTTGAGAAATTGGCCAACAAAAATATGGGAATGAATTAAGGGTTCCTTATGAGTTGTTTTGTTAGCGATTTAAGGGAAGATATCAAAGCTTAGGTCATGATGTTTAAACCACAATACAAGATGCAGGCTATCAAGTTGACTCATTTGGACAAATTCAAATTTTTAGCATAGTGACAAATATCTAAATTTCTACAAGCTAGACCCTCTTTTCCTCCTAGATTCCAAAATCAGAATGAACATAAAATTGTTGCACCCACTACCGCACCCAAACATCTAACCACTACTAAAATGGATGCACGATATTCCCAAGGGTTGTGCTACAATTGTGATGAAAATAAGTTGTTCCTCATAAATGTTGATGAGCCTAACACCAATGACCATAGTGATGATGACATGAAATCTATAAAGGAACCACCCAAATCAGAGGAAGAAAACCAAGATGAACCATAGGCTGAAATTTTTGTTTATGCTCTTACTAGCATTACTACTTTCCAAACCATGAAAGTTATGGGTTATTTCAAAGGCCTATGCCTCACCATCCTAATTTATTCTAGCAGTACACATAATTTTATTGATCCTCGCATTGCCAAGCAGGCAAATTGTTACGTACACATATGTAATTCCTTTTATGTTATGGTAGCCAATGGTGAGACCTTACCTTTCAAAAGTGAATGTTGTAAAGTTAAGATCAAGATTGAGGACTATGAGCTCAAATAAGATATGTTTGCACTTCAACTAGGGGGATGTGATATCATGTTGGGAGCTCAATGGTTGGGCACATTAGGATCCATCTCATGGAACTTTGGTGAGCTTTGGATGCAATATTCATATAATGGATAGTCCCACACTCTTTATGGCTCAATAGCAAGGCCATCACAAATTATCAGTTCAATATGGATGGAGAAGTTGTTAAAAAAATCATCTTGAGGTGTCATAGCTCAGATATTTGTGATCCAACCTCACCCTTTAGAGGAGGATTTTGTCTCTGCAAATTTACAACTTGTTTTAGCCAAGCACAATTCTATTTTTGCTGAACCATAAAAATTACCACCTCGTTGCTCTCATGACCATGTTATTTCTTTATTACCTGGCAATGCACCGCCCAATATTTTATCGTACCGATATCCTCATGCTCTTAAGTCAAAAATTGAGAAGTTAGTACAAGAATTGTTAAAATCTAGCATCATTTGACCAAGCAACAATCCTTACTCTTCTCTAGTTTTATTGGTGTGAAAGAAAAATGGATCTTGGCGACTGTGTATCAATTACTGTGAGCTCAATAAACTCATCATCAAGGATAAGTTTTCTATTTCGGTGGTGGATGAATTACATGTGATTTGTTAAACTTACAAATAAAACATTCATGAAAACCATAAAACCTGTACATAAAACATATTGAGGTAGATCAACCTACATTATTTTAAGGCCCTTTTGGAAAGGGACTCAAGGACCCATCCCACGTGTGACCTACTGTCTACATTTTTGTGAACCTGACATAAAAACAAATCTACCCTTAATAAAAGATAAAATTAATTTAAACTTAAGTAAAACCATATAAAATTGTTTGTTTAGATTATATCATATTAATCAATATTAAGAACTTGTTGGTGTGCACATATTAACTAAGTCACATATCTAGGTGTAGTTAATTATCGTATCTTTTCTTATTCATGTACCCCAAGGTTTGCCCTCATGTATGGTTGTGTATATCAAAGGAACCGAGCCTCTTCCAAGTATCGATGGGTATCTCGAGAGGGTCGGTATATTAAAAATGTTTACGTATATTAAGAGATCCTCCTAAGGCATATTGGTTAATTGGGTATTTCATAGTGTTTGCTACCTTTATTAATCAAGATATAATTAATTATTCAACTTTATTTTCTTAACCTTTATCCATGTTTGAACATCAATATAATACCTATAGTAGGGGTCTACCATCATCCTCCTACCATCCTTTTCCAAATGCCCAAGAAGAATAAAATTTATGGTCAAACCCTTATTATGAAGAAGAAGAACATGTTGAAGACAAAGTAGCTTTTGATTCAGTAAATCACCTAAGATATTATGTATGACAAAATAAATATATCTTTTTAGACATCCTAAGAGTAGAAATTAACAATAAAAATAGAGAAGAAACACCTTTGAATCAAATCCAACCACCTAATTCTAATCTCTTGCCATTACATGACAATAATAAAATAAATATTGGTGTTACCCAATTCAATAAAAATATTAATCAAGTAGGCACCTCATGCCTTAATGCATATGTGGCCTGAGGAATGAAATAAATAAATTTTTAACTTTAAATATAATCCAGAGAGATCAATGAGGTTTTTTTGAAGAAGTGGGCGACTATGTAAGGGTTTCAATTGTGTTGAGCACAAGTGGCTCTAGAGGTTTTTTTTCGAGGCCTTCAAGCCCTAGCGGCCTGATAGGGATTAATATTATATTCTCTAATATTATTTCTTTCACACGGATCATGCACATTAAATGTCGACTTGTAAAGGCAGACATGCATATAAATATATTTTTGGTTGAATACAATTCTAAGTTTTCATCATGCCATTCTCGTGTTTGCCTCTTGAGTGTTCTTCCCACATCATTGGTATTAGAGCAAGGTGCAAGGGTTTTTGGAAAGTATCCTCTTCTTGAGACCAGATTGGTTTAGAAAGGAATGAGAAATCCAACCCCTGGATCTTGATGGGTGAATGCTCTTTCCCTGTCGTGAACACTTTTGAGCACTCCTATTTTTGAAAACTCTCAACTGGGGTCCCTCTAACTCTCAATCCTCAGCTAGCTAGAGTTCCTTTGAATCCTGACCCTCAGTTCTTGATCCGAGCATTCAACTTGGATTTGTCATTTTCTGACCTTCTTTGTTTGTGATCATCATCCATTTTCGCATCTGATAATATGATGTCGAGTTTGACCATTTCACACAGATCATGCATATTAAATGTCGACTTGTAAAGGCAGACATACCTATAAATATATTTTTGGTTGAATACAATTCTAATTTTTCATCATGCCATTCTTGTGTTCACCTGTTAAGTGTTCTTCCCACATCACAACCAATATTTTTGTGGTTTCTACTCAAGATTTTAGCAAGATATGTTGCAAGGGACCCAATATGGGTTAGAAATCTATCTTTCAACAGATCTTCATGTTGTGAACTTGATTGGTAATGACTTTCAATTTTATGCAAACAACAAAAGTAAAAATCATACCTTTCCTTAGTGTCCAAGGCATAGATTAAAGATATCTCAAAACAAGTTTCAAGCAACTGATAAAAAATAGTTTAAATCTCAAGCGAATCTAGTGCTAAGGAGAACCCCCAAAAAAAATCCACTATGGAAACCTCTTTCAAAGGCAAGGATTCCAAAGACTCAACCCCAAAAAACAATTTTAGCGATGCCCTCAATGGTGGATAGCCTCAACCTAATGCTAACATTAATCTTAGGGCTTCTCATAAACCTCTAAGAATGCCTAAGATTGATCCTAGGAAAACATAGTCAAGATGTCTTAGGGCAGTTGATGGAACTTTGATTGTTAAGCTAGATATGGATGATATTCAAACTAACATAGAAGATCTAGAAAAAAAATGACTAATTTGTAATTTCTTGCTTTTTCGTCTGAGCCTATTTGCTTTCAAAGTTTGGGCTACAAAAAACTAGAAAATAAAAGGTGAATTACAATTTTTTTTAAATCCAAATGGTTATTTTCTTCTTTTATTTGCTAATAATGAATATAGAGAGAAAACATTTGAAGGGGGTCCTTGGTTCTTTCGAAGGGCAAGGCTTTTTATAAAACCTTGGTATACTAAATCTAAAGCCAAAGGAGATATGTGTTCTATGGGTCCTATGTGGGTTAGACTAGATGACCTCCCAGTTGAATTCTGGAATCCAGCTATTTTTTCTTCAATTGGAAACTCTTTCGAAACTTTTATGATGATTGTTGATTGTACTAAAAAATCTGAACATATTATTTATGCTCGGATTTGTGTTTTAATGGATTTTTACAAACCCTTACCTGAAAATATCTCATTACAATTTGAGGAGGACACTTGGGAGCAAGTGGTGGGTTATGAGAACATTCCTTTTTGTTGTAGAATTGACCATGAATATGGTCATTTGGCTAGTTTTTGCCCAAATAAAATTCTAGATCAAAAGAAAGAGGATATAAACTTAGCAAGTTTCCAAATTCCTAAGAAGAACACTAAAAAACCAATTATGAAGGATCAATCGAAGTTATCAACTAATATGTTTGAAATTCATTCCACAAATGATATCCCAGGTGAGGAAGAGGAAATAATGGAGATAGAGATCTTAGAAAAATAATTTAAAGATGCAGGGAAGGACTTAGAGATAAGCCAATAAATTAAAGGTTTTCAGCAAAAAAGAGGAGAAAATATACACAAGAAAAACAATATTTTAAATGTTGAGACTTTAAATATTATAGATCCCAAGATAGACCTTGTTGAAATATCTAGTAACACTTTGGCTTTGTACATGCTTTCTTCGAGGTTAGAATCCATCCTATATTCAATTGGGGTAAGTCAAAAAATAGGGAAAAAAAATTGAAGATGGATTCTAACCAAAATGCAGGTCGTAAGACCAATCAACTTCATATGGTAAAAGAAGGTGAAAAGCTTGTAGAGGAAGGTAATATTAATGTATTTACCAACTTCTTTAGCCCTGGTATTAATGAAGATCATCACTTGGAATATTAGAGGACTCAAAGGGAGTCTTTCAAAACAAAATGAAAATAGAAGAATAATTCAGATAAACCATCAACATCTTGTTTTCCTTCAGGAAATGAAGATGTCAATAGAGAAAATGGAATCAATTGCTTGTAAAATCTAGCCAGCTAGAAAAGTTGTTTCCCTTAGTTCCTAGGGGAATTCTGGTGGCATTGCTTGTCTTTGGAACCCAAAAGACATAGTTATTCACCACATGGTTGGCAACTGGGGTCTTTTGGCTATAGCTATTCAAAGTAGACATTCTAACCAAATTATGCTCTACATAATTATTTATGCTTCGACTACTTTGGAGGAAAAGAGGAGATAATGGAAAAAATATAACTTATATTATCTCCCATTTTCCTAAATATTGGATCTTGATTGGAGGAGATTTTAATACCATCCTCTTTCTGGACGAGAAAATTGGGGGAAATAGAAATTTGGATAGGAGCACTGACCTCATGAGTGAATATATTGCAAACCTTCATCTTATGGACATCCAGCCATATATGACTTAGTCCAACATAAGGCAAGGCTTAACTTGTATCATGGAGATATTGGATATGTTCTTGTTCTCTAACAATTTCTTAATTCGTGGTCATATTCCTAAGGTATAGACTCTTAACAATATTGATTTGGATCACTAGCCATTCATGGTGGAAACATGAAAAACCAATGTGAGTTTCTCACCTTTTCAATTTTAGTTAATGTGGCTTGGAGATAGTTCCTTCATACCTCGAGTGCAAAAATGGTGGAAGGTAAACCAAGGTATGGGACTAAGATGTTATATTTTTTCAAAAGGTTGCAATGTCAGAGTAATCAACTGGTTTGTATTAATCATAAAGGATTAAATAGAATAGTACATGCCCTAATAAGCCCGGAGGTTACGGAACCACCCGTGGCTGAAATAGGCCTAGTTATAACAAATAACAATAATGTAATAATAATAACATGCTAACTAATGTACGCTAACATCCCCCCTTATTACATTATTTGGGCAATAATATAACTACTAGCTATACTAACATCCCCCCTGATTACATCATTTTGCAATACAAAGAGAGCTGCGAAACAATTCAAATTTGACACGTCCAAGTGCCTTAGTGAAAATGTCTGCAACTTGAGCATCGGTGGGAATGTGCTAAAGCTGAATTCGGTGCTTTGAAACTTCGTCTCGAATGAAATGACATTGTGTGTCAATGTGTTTTGTTCTTTCATGATGAACTAGATTCTTGACTAGGTTCAGAACACCCTGATTGTCGCAAAACAAGTGTATTGGAGATTTGGATGGATGACCCATACTTGTCAAAATGTGATGCAACCATATCACTTCGCACACAACATCACGTGCAGCATGATATTCTACCTATGTTGATGATATAGCAACCACCTATTGCTTCTTGCTATGCCAAGAGATAGGACCGGATCCAAGATGAAAAATATATCCTGAAGTTGACTTGCGATCATCAAATGATCCAGCATAGTCGGAGTCCGTGTATCCTTGTAAGAAGAATTTGTTGTTCCTCTTGTATTCTAGGCCATATTCCATTGTGCCATCGACATAGTGAAGAACACATTTTGCTGCTTTCCAATGAGTGGTCTTAGGCTCTTGCATGAACCTCGAAAGATAGTTCATAACAAATACGAGATCTGGCCTAGTATTGGTCAGATATATGAGACTCCCAATCAACTATCGATAGAGAGTACCATCTACCTGAGGTGATTCATCATATCATGATAACTGAAGTCCTATCTCCATCAGAGTTGCCATTGGCTTGCAATCAGTCATGCGATATTTTTCCAACAATTTCTTGGCATATTTTTTTTGAGACACTTTGATGTAGTGCTCCTTCTGGCTGACTTTCAGACCAAGACAATAATGGAGAAGTCCAAGATCTGACATCTCAAAATATTGACACAAGTCTCTTTTGACAGTAGAGATCATAGTTTCTAAACTCCCTGTAATGAGTAGATCATCAACATAGAGTACAAGCAACACTATCTCATAACCCTATTTCTTGAAATAGAGGTTTGCATCTAACGGACATCTCTTAAAACCATGTTGTAGGAGGTGATTGTCCATTTTTATATACCAAGCTCGAGGAGCTTGTTTTAGGCCATATAAGGATTTGACCAATTTGCAAACTTTCTGCTGTTGGCCTTCCATTGCAAATCCTTTTGGCTGAGTCATATAGACTTCTTCTTGGAGATCACCATTCAAAAAAGCACTTTTGACATCCATCTGGTGAACTTTCCACCCAAATTGTGCTGCCATAGCACAAATAACTCGAATTGTTGTCATCCGAGCAGTAGGTGCAAATGTTCCCTCATAGTCAATGCCTTACTTTTGAGCATAGCCCTTTGCAACAAGACGGGCCTTATGCTTATCAATTGTCCCATCTACTTTGTACTTGAATTTATACACCCATTTGCAACCAATGGGTTTCTTTCCATGTGGTAGATCGACAAGCTTCCAAGTTTTGTTTTTCATCAAAGACTTATACTCTGCATCCATAGCAGCCTTCCACTGAGGCTCATCGAGAGCAACTTGTACTGATGCAAGTTCAAGATCATCTATTGAATACATAAACACCTTATCACTATCAATATCCATATCTTCTGTATCTCTCTCTGGATCTACAAAAAGTTCCTCAAAATATTGACACAGATCATCAACCCTAGTATTCTCTGTTGTAGCTTTCTCCTGTCGAGCCATGCTGCGAGTACGAGGTCTATCCAATGTCAAATATGGTGGAGTGGATAGCTTAGAGTCTTTGATTGTATTTGTACACCACTTTGGATTCTTCTTCTTAGGTGTTGAAGATGAAGAAGAACCTCCAACTTTTGATGAAGGAGATTTAGCAACCTGTGTTTCCACAAGGTCTAGGTATACATCTGATGTGTTTGCTGATGTGAAAGCCTCATCAAAAACTACATCTCTACTAATGTGAATCTTCTTGGTCAAGGGATCAATCAAACGATAACCCTTAGAGTGCTCATCATAGCCAAGAAGAATACACTTCAATGTCTTCTCATCTAGCTTCTTCCTTTTCTCTTTTGGTATGTGCATGAAAGCTTTACATCCAAAAATGCATAGATGAGAAATGGAGGGTTTCCTACCACTCCATGCTTCCTGTGGAGTCATTCCTTGTAGGGCTTTTGTGGGTGCCCTATTCAACAGATATACTGCTATGGTGATAACTTCTGCCCAATATAGTTGCTCAAGTCTAGCTCCCGTGAGCATGCAACGAACCATTTCCATGATGGAACGATTCCTCCTTTCAACAACTCCATTTTGCTAAGGAGTATAAGCAGTAGTTAACTATCTTGTGATCCCATTTTCTTTCAAGAATGTAGAAAATTCTTTAGAGGTGAACTCCCCCCCTCGATCTGAGTGGAGGGTCTTTATAGAAGTCCCTGACTCCTTCTCAACAGATTTCTTGAATTGCTAAAAAAATCCAAATGCTTCAGATTTCAGTTGAAGAAAGAATACCCACATCTTTCGTGAGTAATCATCCATGAATAACTGAAAATACCTCTTACCCCCACAACTGTTGGGAGTGAAGGGACCGCACAGATCAATATGAACCAACTCCAGAGGTTTCTTTGCTCTTGTAGAGCTCTTTTCAAAAGGCACTCTATGCTGCTTTCCTGCCAAGCAGTCAGAGCAAACTGGTAAAGTGGTAGAAAGGGAAGGAAGACCCTTTACCATCTCATACTTAGCTCAAGTAAGTAACCAGAACTCAAATGTCCATATCTCTTGTGCCATAGGGAAGTTGCCTCCTTTGTAGAGACTTTCATGGCTACATGTGGAGTAGAGATAGTATCTAAGGCAAATAAGCCATGCTTATATGAAGCAGTTGCAATGTTCTTACCCCTCCTGGTAATAGAACAACACTTCTTGCCTCCCTCAACACTAAAGTTCACAACCATATCTTTGTCCAAAATTTGTGTGACTGACAACAAATTGTTTGCCAACCCTGGAACATAGAGAAATTTATCAATCTGACACTTGCCATCAGGAAGAGTGACCGAAACAGTGCCTTCTCCTTGAACCTTGTAGGTTTTATCATCGACAATAGTGACAGGTTTGCCCTCTTTGGCTTCAAAAGACTCAAACCACGATTTGTCACCAATCATGTGCTTACTGGCTCCAAAATCAACATACCATATAGGATCCATCTACTTGGACACCGTGGTAGTCATGAGAACTTTGTGGGCTCTCTCAAAATCCATGTCAGATTCTTCAACAGCAACATTCACTTGTTGGTTGTTCTTCTGTGGTTTGTTTTGGCCTTTCTATTTTGATTGCTTATTCTTATGCCAACATCTATTTGTATCATGACCTTCTTTGTCATAGATCTTGCAATATCTCTTTTTTTATTGAGGTTGTTTCCCTTTTGAATCCTTTTGTGAATTCCCTCCCTTCTGAAAATTACCCTTCTTCTGGTTTTGCCCTTTCCTGTTGATGTAGAGAGCAGTGTTAGAAGAATCATCTCTCTGTAGTTGGCGTGCCTCCTCCTCTTGAAGCATATTAACCAATTCTGAAAAAGTAACTTTTCATTGTGATACCTGAAGGGAAGTGATCAACACCCGATAAGAATCAGGTAAAGCTCTCAATACAACTCGAAGTAAGGAGCTTGTCTTCAACCGGTTCTCCCAAAGAATTCAACTTTGCTTTCAATTTCGAAACTCGCAAAGAAAGAATTCAACCGTCTCCCCCGCTTCATGCTTAGATCTGTAATTGAGATTGAAGAAATAGAATGGTGGAATCATTCTTTCCCTCATATATAGTATTAAGGGCATCCCATGCCGCTTTACTAGTTGCACAGTCAAGCAATATGGGGTTGGACTTCATCAGACATAGCAAGCAAGATGAGCACTTTTGCTTTGATGTCTAGCTTATCAAAGTCTCTTTGAGCAGTAGTTGGAGCTGTAGCACTAGCAGTAGGTGAAGGTCTAGTTGTTGCTCCAGATACAACATCCCATAAGTCATCCATTGCTAGGATGGCCTTCATCTTGTTTTTCCATGGTGTGTAATTAGGACCTTTCAATAACTGATGAGAATCAGTCATTAGTTTTGCAGACATGATGAAGGTTCCTTATAACACCAATTGGTCCCCCTTTCGATATACCTTTTGCTAGGCCGTTATACCATACAAAATACCCGCCCTTACGTGAGGGAGACTATAGGTATTTAGAAATATCAACAAAAATCACCCGCCCTTACGTGAGGGAAACTATAGGTGATCTTTAGAGATCATACGATACGTGGAACATAAGCAGTACTGAAAGGGAATAGTCTTGTTGATGGCACCTACCATAGAAAGTCTACAATCCGCATGCATGGGGCGTAACTTCCCCTAAAAACTTTGGATTTCAGAACTCTTGTCAGGATTTACGCCTAAACACAAGAACTATTAGGGTAATGGATGGAGTAAAAAAAATGCAAAATGGCAAACTTATATCTCCCCGACGATTTATAGAGAACAAGCTCAGACATCATTTTGACGACTATATTAGGCGATGGATACAATAGTGCAATCACGATAGCTTTACCTGTAAGTGCTGGCCAGAGGTATCACAAATACCGAACGCTACAGTGCAATAAATTGCACGGATGGGTTTTAATTATTCTGGGGACTTAGGGAGTGAATTTGATTTTTTTTTTTAACTTTTGATGAAGTAGTGCAAAATAGAAGAACAATGCAACCTACAACATAAAAAGTGCCCACAGGAATGACCCACTAGGTGTCGGGCTCGATCGAAAATGCACCTTCACAATAATGCCAAAATTGCTTTTTTTTAGAAAAAAAATTACTCAACATCCCCCCACTATTTTTAATTTTAAAGTATTTTCTTTAAAATATTTTTAAATAACTAAGGATAAATAAAAAAATAAATTAATTTTATATAGAAAAAAGATTTTAAATCTATATAAAAATAAATCTATTTAATTTAATTTTATAATCCTTAATTAAAAAAATATAAAAGAAAAAAACTTAAAAAAAAATAATTGCTCAAAAAAAATTACCTTCCGCCATGCCGTGCTAAAAGGCAATTTTTAAAGCCGTCGAGAATCGAACTCCCGACCCCGCGGCTGTAGTCCTTCCGACTGGCGCTCCTGCCAATCAGGCTACACCGCCCGACGGGAAGGGAAGGGAATTCTGTTCCCGTTATTCCCTTCCACGGCTAGAGGCGCAAATTTTTTTTTTGGGATTTTAGTCCCACATCGCCATGGTAGGCAATGATGAAAGGGAATAAAAGGGCAAAGAAGACCTTTCCCCTTCGATTGCCTGTGGGCAATCAGTCGTCCTACGTGTCCTTTTGTTGTGCCAAGTGGCATGTGGCCAGTCCACCACACGTCGCGTCCGGGTGGCGCGTGGCCAGTCTGCCACGTGTCACCCGCTCGTCAGTCCAGGTGGCGCGTGGCCAGTCTGCCACGCGTTGTTGCATCGTCGGTCCAAGTGGCACATGGCCAGTTTGCCACGTGTCACCACGTCATCGACCTTGGGTTCCATGCCCGGGGTCCAGTCAAGTCGGCCTCGGGTTCCATGCCCGAGGTCCAGTTAGGTCCAATCGAGTCAGCCTTAGATTTCATGCCTGATCTAGTCAGCTCTGTCTGTCTGTCTCGGGATCCAAGTCCGATCTAGTCGACTACGGAGGCGGATCTCAAGAATTGTGCCCGAGTCAAGCTGCGTTCAAAGTCTGAGTCCTCGAGAAGCGTGCCAAGTAGATACCGAGCCCTCCCAGTCTTCGCTCATCCCGCTCTGATACCATGTCGGAGTAATCAACTTGTTTGTATTAATCAGAAAGGATTAAATAGAACAGTACATGCCCTAATAAGCCCAGAGGTTATGGAACCACCCATGGCTGAAATAGGCCCAGTTATAACAAATAATAATAATATAGTAATAATAACATGCTAACTAATGTACGCTAACATGCAATACATTAAATCGAAAATTAATATTTGAAACCGAAAGGAGTTTTGTGATATCTTACAAAAAAAATATGAAGTGATTGCTCAGCTTGAAACTTTTAATAAGAAAATATGTTAAGAGGGCCTCACAGAGAGTAGAAGTATAGATGAAATTATACTCACAACTTAGTTAGAGGAATAGGAAAAAGAGAACTCTTATGCAAGCAAAAATCTAGGATCCAATGGCTCAAATAAGGAGATCAAAACATAAATTTATTCTACAAATATCTTCTAGATCAAATATCTCACAACTTTATTTCTTCCTTGAAATCATATTTTGGAGATTGGGATGGCATGAATCCTATTGTTGTCAATTACTTTTCCATTTTTTTGTTGTTGCACCTCTTGACTCGACTTCTCAATAGAATTTTCTTCAAGCAATCCCTACTCTTATCACTTCTGAGGAGAACTCTATTTTGACTACTCCAATTACTATCAATGAGCTTCAAATGGTGGTTTTAAAAATACAAAAAGGAAAAACCCTAGGTCCTGATGGTTTTCCCATTAAGTTCTATCAAGAGTTTTGAGATATCCTTCATGCTGATTTATTAGAGGTGGTGGAAGAAGCTAGGAAAGCCAAAGAAATTTTGAAGGTTATCAATAAAACTTATATAGTTCTAGTCCCAAAAGCTCAAGAGGCAGAACACATATCAACTTTTAGACCTATAGCTTTATGTAATGCTCTTCTCAAAATCATTACAAATATCATGGCGAAAATGTTGAAGTCTCCTTTGCATAAGATTATTTCCCCTGAACAAGGGGGTTATGTGGAAGGGCATCAAATAGTGGATGAGATAGTTCTTGCTCAAGAAGCCATCCATTCCATGGAAATACAAAAATATACATCTATGTTCATTCATTTAGACATATCCAAAGCTTATGACAGAGTGGACTGGCACTTCCTTGTCAAATTTTTGAGGCAATTTGGCTTCTTTCAAGATTGGATGGACTAGATTACGGGATGTATCTCTTCGGTATCCTACTTAATTCTTATCAATGGCAGGCCCTCACAGCTATTCCCAACTTCTAGAGGTATTAGGCAAGGTGATCCCCTCTCCCTTTATTTATTCATCATTCTTGTTGAATGCTTGGGTAGGACTATGACCAAAAATAGATAAAATAGAACCCTTGAGGGAGTTACCATTGCTCATGGAGCTAGGATTATCTCTCATATTCAATTTGTTGATGACTCTACTCTATTAGGTAAAGCTATAGTTAAGGAAGCTTCTAAAATTAAGCAAATCATTAGCTATTTTTCTAATGCTACCAGGCAATTGATCAATGAAGATAAATCTAAAGTCATTTTATTTCATTACTCTCCCAAACAAGAATCCATGGTCCTAGATAAATTAAGATATAAGAAGACCTCCCTTTCGGTCACTTATTTAGGTATTTCTATCAATAGTCAAATATAGAGAAAAAAAGATTGGAATTGGTTGTTGGACAAAATTAAGAAGAAAATTAGAAAGTGGACCAATAGGTGGATTTCATTTGGGGGTAGAATTACCTTGGTAAAATTAGTCCTTCAAGTTATACCTATTTATGTTTCTGTTGTGTTGAATATCCCAAAGACAGTTCTTCAAGAATTGGATCAAATCAATCATCGGTTCCTCTAGAGTGGTACTAATGAGAAAAGAAAATGAACCTTGGTGAAATGGGATACTTTGCCTTCCAAAGAATGAAGGGGGGTTAGGATTTTGGTTTACTATTAATAACAATAAGGCTTTAGCTACTAAATTGTATTAGAGTATTTTACATAACCCCAATGCTCTTTGGGCCAAAAATATATGTGCTAAATATACTGAGAACAAAAGTCTTGAAGACCTTGTTCGCTATCAATTACCTACCAAATGTTCTCCTATTTTAGTGGTTCTTAATACTAGTGAGAATTTTATAAAGAAAAAGTTATTTTGGATCATTCATAATGGTCAACTATTTTTTTTTTGGACAGATTCTTGGGATGGTCACCAACCTTTGATTACTTAGTTTCCTGATTGGAGGCCTTTGATGGAGGAGCTTCACCAAGCTAATTGGATAAAGGTAGCTAATTACTATCGGTACCATACTGGTAATTCAGAGGTTGGTAGATATTGGATCCTTGTTGAGGACTAGCCTATTCAAATGCTATAAATGCAAAGAAAAGATATCCAAAGCATCCTTCATATGATATCTCTCTCTTGGTCCCATGATAAATATTATTTTGGATGGAACAACACTACTAAGGGTGAGTAATTAGCTGCTCAAGGTTATTTATACTTATGCCATAATAATTCCAACCAATCATATGACATATTTACTCAGTTGTGGGCTCAAAATCTCTAGCCTAAGGTGAGGTTCTTTACTTGGCTTTTATTGCATCGCAGGGTGCTAACTAGTGAGAAACTAATGAAATGTGTTTTTCTTGGCCCATTTAGATGTGAAATGTGTGGAGAGAATGTGGAAACTCTCTACCATATTTTTATTGAGTGTATCTTAGCCTCAGAGCTATGGAATAGAATGGCCATCTTACTAGGCTTATAGTGGTCCAATTTATTTACTTTTGAACAACTTTGGAGGGATTGGCCTAAACAAGAGGGTGTTGATAATTTTATTAGGCAATTAGTTTGGATGGGTTCTACCATTCTACCTTGGAATATCTAGAAGGAAAGAAACAATAGAATTATCAATAAAGAAATGAAAGAAATTCACTATATATGGACTGTAGATTAAAGATACAACGCCAAACAGAAATAAAGAAATCACAATAAAGGAATGTAGAACAATTGTACAAAATGAATGATTTTTATTAATCAATGGAGTTTAGAAACTCCTTTTAAGTACAACAGGACCTGTAACCCTTTTCGTGATACAAAGTTACAATTTGTGCTAGGGTTCTCGGAAACCCTAGCTGGCACAATGTGGTGGCATCTCCAAAGAATGTATCCTTAACCTCAACCGAATGAGTGGGCTTCGTTGTATCCTTTGGCTCGGACCACTCCAGCTAAGCACTGCTATCAACAAATCAGATCTACCACTAGAATCCTGCACACATTAAAATTATCAAAGAGTTAGAAACTAATAAGAGGGCTCCACTGTGTGAGCCCTCAGAAACAGTTTAAAACCCTTTGATAATTTTAATGTGTGCAGGATTCTAGTGGTAGATCTGATTTGTTGATAGCAGCTGCTTAAGCTGGAGTGGTCCAAGCCAAAGGATACAATGAAGCCCACTCATTCTGTTGAGGTTAAGGATACATTCTTCAGAGATGCCACCACATTGTGCCGCCTAGGGTTTCGGAGAACCCTAGCACAAATTGTAACTTTGTATCACGAAAAGGGTTACAGTGCCCCGTTGTACTTAAAAGGAGTTTCTAAACTCCATTGATTAATAAAAATCATTCATTTTGTACAATTGTTCTGCATTCCTTTATTGTGATTTCTTTATTTTTGTTTGGCGTTGTATCTATAATCTACAAATGGCGATCACGGTGGGACCCCCTAGGGTTTCATGTTTTTAATACTTGCTTTATCGATCTATTCCTATTTTTGTTTTATTTTGCAGGTTTCAAAAATCGTGAAATTCGTTGTTCCAGCGAACTAGGGTTTCTGAGGAGTTTGCAGAAAATGCAGCAGACGCAGAGCGACGTCTGGAAGTCCGATCCGAAACGCAGAGGTGCGTTTCAGCCTGCGCAGACTCCCTTGGGCGTTTGAAGGCAGTTTTACAGAAAAAGCGTAGGCTTCCGAGTAAGTGCGTTTTTTTTTTTTCTTTGTTAAACTGTACTTTTTACGTTTTTGGTTTTTCTGGTCGTATTCTGTTTCTTTTTCAGATCATTGCTTTAAAATGAACAAAAACTAAGTAATCTGAAAAGAACAGCTTAAGTCTGTATATACATTTTTTTTGTTACATTTTTAGTTACATTTTTCTCCATTGCATTATTGGTTGTTGCTTGCATAAAAAAAAAATTGCATACCTAGCTGCATATTAGAATAGCTACGAATTATCTGTTTTAGTTATCTAAGTAGGACTATTGATTGGATGTCAATAGTACTCCTGCCATTGGGTAATTCCAGGCAGAGAAGTGGACGAACCTTCCGGTTGCTCCTTTGATATCTGATATCATTGGTAGGCAGGGGGTTTTAAATGGTGTACTCCACTTCTTCAGAGGAAATGGCATATTTTCAGTGGCCTCTTGCTTAGATCATTAGAACTTTTGATTTATAGCTTTGTATGTATACATTAGACAACTAAAACACTTAAAATAAAATTCACTGCATTTCATATTGCATTTAAAACAGTAATATCTGGATTTCATCACCAGGTATTGCTTGAAGTTTAGTGACGGTGGAATTCATCTCCATCCATTAAAATTCTGCCTCAGACACCATAGGTCACCCCCAAGCAAACTTGCTGGATTTCATCACTAGTAAGAATCTCGTTGTCCTTTCCTAGCCATAGTTTTTACCTTTTTTTTTGTGAATAATTCAAGATTAGATCACATGCAAAACTCATAAACCGGACACTTAAAATTTACTGCAGATTAAGATCATAAAATAATTAATTAACCGCAGGTAAGACACATTGGTTGAAACCTAGGTTGTGACTGTTCTCTGATAATTTCTTTAGTGTAAATTTATCATTCAAGTTTTGCATTCTTCTTTTTTGAATTTGTTTAGATTTATTGCTTTATGGTCTTAACAAGGAATCAATCTAAAATGTTAAATCTAAATAATCAAATGAATAATTCATAGAACATCCCCACCACCAACGTGACCACTTATCCTAGTGAATTTCAAGCAGGTTCGCCTGCAGGTCTTTCACGTCCTTCTACCGTCTATCGCATGGCCATGCCCATGGAGGAAGACAATTCCTGTCATATTACCCACATTGATATGGCCCAAGTGCAAACTCACTTAAGAGATGGCACTGGTTATATCCTTGAGCCAATCCAAGATTCCCCTATGCAAGATTCTATTTTTCAGCAGGATATTGCATCAACCATACCCGCTGGTTTCACTCGGGTCTACACTAACCCTTTTTTTGAGGCTAATGTTGTATCTGTTCAGTCGGCTTCATCTCCAACATCTTCCCAGATGCTCAATTGTCCTCCTTTGGAGACAAATGTAGTGTCTTCTCGACCACTTTCTCCTCCATTTACCCGAGTGTACACCAATTCTCTCTATGAGGCTGGTGGAACCTCCTCTAGCCATGACCAATTTCAACCCTCTTCTTCCCAAACCATTTATGGTTTCACCCTACCTGGGGCACAGTCTACTGTTTCTTCCTAGGTACTGCCTACTTCAGCCACGCAATGAGTATACTCCACTGCCAGTCAAGCGTCTATAGCCCCGGTGAAGGTTAACTCCATAGTCCATGTTGTTTTAAAGATACAACGCCAAACAGAAATAAAGAAATCACAATAAAGGAATGTAGAACAATTGTACAAAATGAATGATTTTTATTAATCAATGGAGTTTAGAAACTCCTTTTAAGTACAACGAGGCTCGTAACCCTTTTCGTGATACAAAGTTACAATTTGTGCTAGGGTTCTCCGAAACCCTAGCTGGCACAATGTGGTGGCATCTCCGAAGAATGTATCCTTAACCTCAACAGAATGAGTGGGCTTCGTTGTATCCTTTGGCTCGGACCACTCCAGCTTAAGCAGCTGCTATCAACAAATCAGATCTACCACTAGAATCCTGCACACATTAAAATTATCAAAGAGTTAGAAACTAATAAGAGGGCTCCACTGTGTGAGCCCTCAAAAACAGTCTAAAACCCTATATTTATGAAATAAAAATAAACAGAATGCAAAATTCAACAACAGATTAATACATAAAGAAATATTACTTGCTTTAGACGAATCTATACCTTTTCCTGTTAACGTGGCGAGACCAGGCGACGACGATGGATGCGACAAAAGGGTTTAGTTCAGACTTAGGGCCGTAGAAGACTCAGAAGACTCGAGGATTAACAAGCAATAGCCAACTCCGGACTTAGATAGGGAAGATAAGTAGGTTTAGTCGAAGAGATAGATAGGGTTTGATCCATCAAGGTGACTCAATTTATAATCTACTCTTAGGGCACACTTTAGGGTTTTAACGACACTTTGAACGTGTGGCTAAGATTAAAGTGGATCCAAGGGTAGAGAATAAATCTAGGTTGTGAAACGGATTAAGATGGATGGACGGATGAGATTAAATGAAGGATGGACGGCTCGGATTAAATCACTTAAACTTTATTTATATATATATTAAAATATTAAAATATATATATAAATATTAATTTAAATAAATTTGGGGATGAAAAATGGCGGGAAAAGTGAAATTGGGCCAAATAATGGTGGGAAAGTGTGGATTTGGGACAAATAATGGCGGGAAGGATGGATGACTGACACATGACTGGCAGGAAGGTATAGATGACTTACAAGTGGCTGGATTTTGGTGTCTACATGGACATTCACCATTGCCAACTTAGTTGAATCAATCCAATAACTCCTTAATCACCCTCAAAACTCCCACCAAATATGGGATCAAGTGATGCAAATATTGAATATTAACTCTTCTAAGGGAAACCAACTTAAAGGGAATGTGAGTAATCAAAATATGGATAGAACAAGGAATTGGTAGCCTCCTAAGGATTTTGGAAAAGTCAATACCGATGGAGCCTCTAGGGGGAACCCTAGAAAATATAGTGTGGGAGGAATTGGTAGACTTTTAGATGGTTCTTTGGTTTTCATTTTTGTTGAGAATTTGGGTATCCTTTCCAATAATCTTGTTGAGGGGTATGGTATCTTCAGAGGCCTTTGAGAAGTTGTTAAGGTTGGATGGGAAAAGGTGTTGGTTGAATCCAGCTTTCAAGTCATGATTAATATGTTGAAAACTCCTAAGAATCATAAAGCTAATTGGAGAATAAAAATAATTGTTGAGAAGATCCAATTAATCCAGATGGGTTTTTTTTAAGTTGGATATAATATTGTGTTCAGAGAACAAAATAGGAGTATTGATGCTTTAGCTGATTGGAAATTGGACAAAGGTGATCTTACTTACTATGGCCACCCTCCCAGATGGTGGGCCTCACAAATAAGGGAAGCTCTTCTTTCTATCCTTTCTCTAGATGGATCCAGTACTAGAGGTACCTAATTCCTTTTTACTTTGTTTTTGCTTCTCTTTGGTTCGGTCAGGGTATTTTAGTTCCCTAGATCAGACAATTCATTTTTATGTTTCTTCTGTTGATTCTTGCCTAAAAAGCCTTTTGGCCTAGAAAGGCCAAAGTTGTTTTTTGTTTTTTTCTTCTTTTTAGTTTTTTTTTGTGTGTGTTGTTTTGTATTATTTTTGTTTTATTTTGTTTTTTGTTTTTTGTGTTTTTTTTTGGTGTTTTTGTAGTTTATTTGTGTTTTTTTTTGGTGTTTTTGTAGTTTATTTGTGTTTTTTTTTATTTGTGTTTGTGTGTTATTTTGTTGTTTTTGTGTGTTTTTTGTTGTTTTTGTATTTTTTTGTTGTTTTTTTGTTCATGTTTTTATTGTTTAAGGTATGCTCTTTGAGTGTGTTGAAGGGGGCAGTCCAGATGTGAGCCTTGGGTGATTTTGGTGGAATAGATACCCCTACCTACTTGGGACTTACCTGAAAGTGGCATCCCAGTTGGGATATTTTCCACAACAAAAAAAATGCATGTGGCCCATTTTGTTGACTATACTTTCCCCCATGCAATTTTTGTAAGTGGTAGGACTCAAAATATCCCATCGTCTTCTAAATACCACCTTCCTACATTCCATATGAATTTTATACTCCCTAACATACCTACTCTTACACCTAGTATTCTTATTTCTTCTCAACATCATATTTTCTCACCTCAAACCCCATCTCCACTAATCCCTTCTTATTAAGTGAGTTAGGGGTTAGCTATATGCCAAAACCTAGTAATAAGTCATATGGCACCATCGATGGTATCTTTCCCTCAAGTATCTTAAAATTAATCACATGTTAGCTCTCAACCACCACAAATCTTACCACAAGTGTATCCAAATCCTCTATCTCTTGAATTCCAAAGCATAAATGTCAAATTAAAACAACTTAAAAATAAAAATCTAAATTGGAGGAACTAAAATGATAAATGGTTGCCCCCCAAGGAGCTTCATCTAGTCAAAATATTCTTATGATGAACTCTATAATCAACCATTAAACCCTATGTCAACTAGTTGCCCTTTTCCACTGAATTTTGAAATTCCAAAATTTCTAATGTATGATGATAAGAAAAACTCAGTTAATCACCTTAAGCTCTTTTAAATAACTTGTAACAACATCACCCATGATGAAATGCTACTCCTTAGGCTCTTTTCTAAAATCCTCTATGACCTAGACTTAGAATGGTACTTTTAGATACCTCATCACTCAATCAAAACATTTAGAAAATTTATGGAGGCATTTATTAAACAATTCTCTATATACATCAACGAAAAGATCACCATCAATGACCTCTATCAACTCAAATAGAAAAGGATGAAACATTTACCAACTTCTTGCTATGTGGTAAACTCTTGTCAAAAGACTTCATTACATCCCTCCATCGAACAAACTCTTTCATATCTTCATACATAATCTATATGACAACTTATCCTATCATTTGGAAATGACCAACATATCCTCTTATTTAAGCAAATGATTTGGAAAAACATGTAGAAACTTCCCCCCCTGAGAAGAGGGTTATTAAATACCAAAAATAAGAAAGATAAATCTTATCTCAATAAAAAATAACAATATAAAAATAAACATGTAAAAACTATGGCAACCCTCCAAATATTTATCCTCGAAAAGCAAAATTAGCTTAAGTGCAACTTCACTAAATCAGATCAGCCTCCTATTTCCATCTTAGAGTAGCTTCTTCAAGCCAAAATGATAAAAATTCCACCCATAACACCTATAGATTCTAAGAGGGAGAAACCTTTTTTATTCCACCCTAATAAGTATTGTGCTTTCCATCATGTTAATGACCATTCAACCAATAGATGTAAGACACTTCAAAAACTTATCAAAGATTTTATAGACAGAGATCAACTTATCTTCAACAACTTTTATTCCCAACCAGTGGTAAACCATATCCACTATAGGAACGCTCCACCTCAAATTTGCTATGGTAGGAACATTATGCCTTCTTGATTGATCTTTTCCATGAAGCAATATTCAAACCCTTAATTTTTTAAATATCCAACATGATTGATCTAATAAGAAAGGGATGCTAGGGATAGATTGTATGCCTAATAGTAGTGTGTCTCTTCTTGCTTCATATTTGTTTGGCCATGGTGATTATTCCAATTCCTTTTTTTTTAGGGTCCCATGACAAATATTGTTCCTATAAAAATACTGGATTGGAGTGGAACAATTGAGAAACATTTACCTCTCCTAGATATTTTTTTTTTGGTATAATGTAGAGGTGGTTATAAGGTCCACAAACCTTTTACATAGTCAAAATGGGTTGGTTCTAGCTTCAAGCCCGTATAATCAAAATACAAAATGGATCTTTCTAAGACCCACATTAAGCCATACTTAGAGTCCACAGTCCTATACTTGTTGCTTGACTATTCAGGATAAAACAAAAACCAAACAACACCTAGCACTTACTAATACCACTAGGTTGCTGTACTGTACACTTGTCACCTCCCAGGCCCCAGCAAATGGGATGCCTTTTCTGCCTAATTCCATCTGTTGGATTACTCATCATCAACCCCTCTGATCTCCTGATGCTCTAACAGGTTTGATCTTAGCTCTTCTCTAGAAGCCAACACCAATAGTTCTTGAGGGAAGTTATCCTTCCAAATTTGCATCTCCCCAACAAAAACTGCAATATTTGCCATTAGATCCACCGCCTGGTTCCCTTATCTGAAGGTGTGTTGGATTCGGGCATTAACCAAATGAGATTTATGAATATTTGCTTCTAGGATAAGCTCCAAGATGGTCCAACTGGGGTCTTTATCCTCCTTAATTGCCTTGATTATATTAAGCGAATCCCCTTCAAAGATAACTTCCTTATAACCCTCAAGTCTGGCAATTCTCATTGCCTACATGCAGGCTCGGGCTTCTGCAAAATGATTTGTTTGAGTTCCCAAAGGCTCTACAAAGGCAAGGACCACTTTTCCTTCCTCATTTCTCAAAACTCCTCCTACTCCTGTAGCCCCCGGATTTCCTTTAGCCGCCCCATCAAAATTAAACTTAACCCACTTTTGTGTGGGGGGTATCCACTTGACACCATCCCATGGGTTGGTTGTAATGTCTAGGTCCTGGAAGTTCCTCTCCCCGCTTCGCAAAATCCTCCTTTCCCTTAGAGACATGGTCTCATTTTTGAAGAAGAAAGTTTTCTATTTTTCTTTTAAAGCTCTGATTATTTTATTACCACATAACCTGGGATCTTTCTTACGTCCTTTAAATACTCTCTTATTTCTCTCATTCCATATCCCCCATAAAAAATGGGGTAAGCTGAGCTTCCAGAGCCAAGTCAAAAGTTTCACCCGGAAGGGGGAAGCCCATTGTATGCAGAAGTCAGACATGCTATTTGGACAGACCCAATCTATATGAAATTTGGATAGGATCATTTGGAAGACTGTACAAGAAAATTCACAAGTTAGAAATATATGACTTACAGATTCTAACGCTTTCTCACACAAGATACATCGATTGATGAATTGGAAACCTCTCCTTTGCAGATTATCTGTTGTCAAAATCTTATTTTGAACTACCAACCAAAAGAAGAAAGCTATTTTTGGGGTTAAATTATTTAACCAAATAATAGAAGTCGGAGTCCAGCCATTGTATCCTGAGTGGATTAACTTATAGGCAATTTTTACTAAATAGATCCCACTTGTAGTTTTTCCCCAAATCGCCTTGTCTCTTCCTTCCCCAGGAATGATCGGGAACACCCTTAAAGCATCATTGAGTTTGGTTAGGGCCACCTTCTCTTGCTCTGACAGATTATGAACTGTGATTTTCTTCCAAGAGGAAGTTTCCTGTGCTACAGCAATAAAATCCCCTACTTTTCCTCCCATTTCCTTCGAAAGTTTATGTTGGAGGACCTGAAGGTCTAAGTTATCTTTCAGAGGGGCCTCTTCCAACCACGGGTCTTGCCAAAAGTCCACTTGTCTTCCATTACCAATTCTCCATCTGATGCCTTTCCTGACTACCTCTCGACATTTGAGCAAACAATTCCATAAATAGGATCCTCTAGGGAGATTATCAGCTTTCAGGAAGTCCTGATTATTTTTGATATATTTTGCCTTAAGAAGTTTTACCCATCCCAATTGATCATTATTGATAAATCTCCATACCTGTTTGCCAATCAGAGCTTGATTCATTTCTTTCATTCTCTTTAGCCCTAGGCCCCCCTGATCCTTGCTTGCACACACCTGATTCCATGCTACCAACGAAATTCTCTTTCTCTCCTCTGAACCTGACCACAAGAAGTTGCGTTGAATTTGCTCCAATGTAGCTCGGACCTTTGCAGGCATTCTAAATAGAGACATGCAATAAATTGGAATGCTCTGTAAAGTAGTTTGAACTAATAAGGCTTTTCTTACGGAGCTGAGAAGGCTGCCCTTCCACCCTCGCTAACTTTTTGGAGATCCCGTCAATGATCGAGTTCCACAATGTAGCCTTCATTCTTCCTTCGAACATAGGCATGCCTAGATAAGTTGTTGGTAGAAGCTCCTTTCCACAACCGAAGAGGTTAGCTATTCTTTCCTCCCTCCCACCAGTCGTGTTAAAGAAATAGATGCTACTCTTCTTATAGTTTATGTATTGTCCTCGCTTCTGTCTCATACTTGGTTAGAATTCTCTTCGACTTCCTAGCCTGAGGCACCGAGGCTTTGGACACAATGATTGTATCATCCACAAACTATTGGTGAGACACTGGCTCTGCTGTTGAGGCTGGTTTGAAACCTTCCAAACGACCATCTGCCACCACTGCTGAAATGTTCCTACCCAATGCTTCCGCTAAAATAATAAACAAGTATGGAGACAAAGGATCTCCTTGTCGCAACCCCCTTTCACTCTTAAAGTAACCGAAGGGTGACCCATTCACCATGACAAAAAATCTTGTAGTAGAGATACAACTAAAAATCAACTTAATCCACTGGGGATAGAAACCAAACTTACCCAAAATCTTGGTGAGGAACCGCCATGAGACCCGATCGTAGGCTTTATTCATATCAAGCTTTAGTAACATACCTGCTTCCTTACTAGCCACCATTGAATGAATAACCTCATGAATTGTGATGATACCATCCAGTATTTGTCGCCCTTTTACAAAGCCTCCTTGGTTCATATCAATGATGAAAGGAAGGATAACCTTCAACCTATTGGCGATTGTTTTTGTGAGAATCTTCATCAGAGTGTTACATAAACTGATAGGGCAAAAACTAGAAAATTCCATTGCTCCCACTAGTTTAGGGATGAGGACTAAAAATGTAGCATTAACTCCTTCTCGGGATTTCCATGTCCTTTTGAGCCTCAATTATAGCTTCCACTACATCATTGCCTAGGATATCCCAAAACTTCTGGAAGAAAGCTACGGGGAAGCCATCCGGTCCTGGGGAGTTGTTACCATCCATGTCAAAAACCACCTTCTTGATTTCCTCCTTTGTGAAAGGACTAAGTAAGAATCCATTAAGATTCTCAGTTACGAGGGGTGGAATGGCTGCCAACAGAGAGTCCTCTTCTTCAATAGTTGGATTTACATCTTCTAGCAACGATTTAAAGTACTCAACCGCTTCCCTCCTTATGTCTTCCATATCTTTGGTGTTAGACCCATTGGCCATCTTGATCTCCTTAATTTTGTTAGTACTCCTTTGGCAAAGAGTAGAGACATGGAAGAACTTTGTATTTTTGTCACCCTCCTTTAACCAACGTAGTCTGGATTTCTGCCTCCAAAAGGTTTCTTCAAATCCTAGCATCATGTGGTATTCGGCTAACAGCTTCCTCTCCTAGTTTCTCAGATCCTTTGTAAGCTGCTCTGACTTCAGCTTCTCCTGTAGTTCATTGATCTTGTCTTTTAGTTCTGCCTTTTTAACAAAAATATTGCCAAAGGAAGTTTTGTTCCACTCTCTAATGTTAGCCTTCACATTCCTTAGTTTACATGCCACTTGGGCCAGTTTCGAACCATTATACTTTTTATCCCACCATTGGGCAACCAGATCCTTGAGATCCTGATGTTGGAACCACATAAGTTCGAATCGAAAGGGTCTGATGTATCTTTTCTTAGAGTCCTCCCCTGTTTCCCACAGAATTGGGTTGTGATCAGACCCGATTCTTGGGAGTGCCGTTAATGAAGAGTCCCCAAACCTCTCCAGGCATTCTTGAGAAAGAAGAAACCTATCTAATCTGATCTGAATTTGGTTTTCCTTCAATATTTTGTTAGACCATGTATAGGAGAATCTACGCAGGTCCACATCCATCACTCATGTTGCTCAACAAAATCTCTAAACTCGTAGATATCAACAGTTATTCTTTGAGAGCCCCCCAATTTATCTGCAGGATTAAGGTAGCAATTGAAATCCCCCACCACAATCCAAGGGTAGTTGGGGACCGTCTCCCTCAATTCAGCTAGCTGACTCCAAAGAACCCTTCTTAGTCCCTGTCTAACTAGAGCATATACATTCGTTAAGATCCACTCTTCCTGCGTGGTTTTATCCACACATAAGAGACAAATAAACCAACTAGACATCAGAATCACTCTACTATCAATCACATTCTTGTTCCACATAACCAACAACCCTCTTGCTATTCCAGTGGCCTCTTGGCCTACTACTTCAGCTTCTCGCCAAGTCCTATTCTTAAAAGGAATAACTCTACTCTCCTCCATTTTAGTTTCTTGCAGTAAAATCATATCCGGTTTGTGTTCTTGTCTAAGAGCATACAAAGCTCTTATTTTTGCAGGATTACTCCCATGAATATTCCATGAAAGAATATTCATTTATGGGCTTTGGATCCTCGAGCCTTCACCCCAAAGAGCAATACTGCTTGAGTGCCATCAGCCACTCCTCGCTCTGCTTCTTTCTGCCTTAAGGCAGCATTGCTAGGTTTCCCTCTTCCTACCGAACCATATCCCCATACATCCGCTCTAGGCTGGGGTTCCTTGGGATTCACTTGGCTTCTAGTAACCATCTTGGATAGGTTAGTCTTGGTCTTTGGGGTAACAATCTGGCTTTCCAGGTTAACTGGTCTTTCTGATAGTGGAGAAGATTTCATGCTCTTAGCTTCTTGATTAGTAGATTCTTTTTTCCCTGCTTTGGGGTTACACTGATCTTGGTGGTTCACCTCTTCCTCCTGAGTATCCTTGCCTGTATAATTAGTTTCCTGCTCCTTCCTCTGATTTTTCTCCTCTAAATCCTTCTCTTGAGTCTCCTCTACCTCAAATTCCACTTCTTGGCTATCCATCTGATCTCCCTTCAGATGATTTAATGCATCAAAATTGTTCTCCACTGGGATGTTGATCTCCTTGGAATTTCTTCCCATAAATTCCTCTGTAGTACATGGGACCACTTCCATCGAGCCTCCATAGGCCTCCCGTATTACCCAATCAAACTTACTTGCCCTAGGGCGTTGATCTATGGGGTTCTTTCCTTTGTGATTTGGCTCTGAGGCTTGTTGTATCATCTTAGGAGCAGGTTGAGCTTGAGGGTTCCCATCAAAGGGACCAACTCCCCTATGAGAGGGTTTCGGGGCATAGGTATTTTTTGGAGGAGGGTTATAATGTTGCCTCTTGCTTACAAAAGGGCGAACAGGGTCTCTGATATTTGGATTTCGAGCTCCACGTCCTTGAGGCCCATGTTGGGTAGGAATGGAGATCTATGGGGGAGGGATATTATTCTGGGTTTGAGGAGCAGTATTTTGGAGTGGGGGCTAGTTCTTGGAAATGTAGTGGATACCCTAGTGCCCTACCTTCCTACAAACACTACACTTAAAAGACATATTTTCATATTCAAAGACCTGAGTATGAAGGCCAAACATAGATGACAATATAATGGATTTAGGGAGCTCTTTACTCAGGTTCGCCAACACACACATGCGAGCAGAAAGGAGTCTTGTTTTGCTCAAGGTTGCAGGATCAATAGCTATTAGTTCTCCAATCTCTGTAGCTATCCCAACCAAGATTTGTTCATTCCAAAAAAGTAGAGGTAATCCCGACATCTTAACCCAAATAGGAGCCAAATCCAGCACCTGAGTTTGGGGGTTGAAATCAAGGGACCAATGCTTCAGATACAAGCCCCTTTTCCCAAAAAACCAAGGACCTCCTTGGAGAGTCCTTTCCATGTCCTATTCACATTGAAATGTCACCAAAAGAAAACTCTTGGGTAAAGCCTTAATCATCATACCGGCCCTTGGCTGCCATTTTTGGACGGCCCATCTCCTTATGACTTCCAAGTCCGGCCTCACCCCCATAAATTTTGCCACCAGAGATGTTCTGCCCTCCATAGCCACATGCTGAGCTAAGGTATCCGGGACTTGCAACCTACCATTGACATATTTTAGATTAAAATAAGAGTCAGATAATTTTTGCTTACCGTGAAGAGCATTAAGATATGAAGGTCTCCAGTTGCCAGGTTTCTCTTTGTCTCCTTCCTGGGTCTTACTTTGATCCTGATGCACAGAGTCCTAGTCCCCCTCAGAGAAATCTTCAACCACATCCGCCCAACGCCCTTGGACCGGTTCCAATAGAACTTCCTTGTCCACATCCTCCGCCTAGGGGCCTGCTATCTCACCAGAGCCCCCACCTGCTACGTCTGTTAATCTGCCCTTCGAAGCCCCACACCTAGGGTTTGTTGCACCTAGACCTCTCGCTCCTCCTCCTTATTGCTCCATCTGTCACAACTTGCTGCCTCCAAAATCTGCCATTTTTTTTTTTTAGGGCCAAAATTTTTGCGATCGTTGTAGTGCACGGGCTGCTACAGTGGTGGCTGCTATAGTTTGCAGGCTTCTACAGTGTCGGCTGCTACAGTGGCAGGTGCTACCTCAGTCTCTCAATGCTCAGTATTCCTCCTAGATCTTCACCCCCTTACCACTCATATGTTTTGCTAGTGTAAAAACATTTTTTTGAGGATAAAGAACCAACATGCATCTTAAGAATATTTTTATCTACATCAACTTCTTGATCATTTTTCTATTTGCATTGTTGTTTGTATGTATAATTGTCTAAATAACATCGAGGCAAGGAGTTTTCAATGATGTTGTGACGATCCTAGCTAGTGAAAAAAAATCACATGCATTGCATTTGCACTGAGTACCTACTACAAGCATATCCCCAAGTATACCATCTTTGTAATTCAAATCAAGGACTCCTAGTCCCCCACATTTGTAAATATAAAATAGTAATTCATGCAAACAATCTTCGATCTGAATTCATTCATATCTATCCTACCCAATTTGAACTTTTCTACTTTTGTTAATCTAAATTATTGCTCTCAATCTAAATCATCCTTGTTATCTATTTCTTGACATCATTTTTCACCCATATTCCACATTATAACTTCTTTTTCATGTGTATATCATTGCAAAGTTCATGATTACCAATATGATAACATACGAGGATGATAACACCACATATTTTCATTTCTTGTACACTATCTTAGGCCACATTATTTTCCATTATAATGATTCATGGAAAATTTGGCTTCATTTATCTTATCCCTCTCCCTACTAAGGTAATATTCTCTTATGGATGGAAAAATCCTTAGAAAGACAATGTTTTCCTAATTGAAGGGCATCAAAATTTGCTCATCATATTGATGTTCCTTAAACGAATGAATCAACTCTAATCAATAGATATTTAACTCATTTATGTACCTTTAAATAGGTCAATCAATTATGTGCTTCATTTAAAAATGCTTTGTATATAGTTGTATATATTTTGTATCATAGCAAAGCTATTGAAAGTTCCTCTTGCACAATAGATACAAAAATACCCCTCAAGGCAATAAAATTATGTATTGTATATTGTCTTATTTATCACATCACAAAACATTCCTTAAGTACCTCACTTGAGGATGGGCACTTAGCATTATTTAAAATTGTACATGTACTATCATGAGACACCATACCTCCCTACATGTGGGGGCAAGCAACCCATAAGACACAGTTCCCCCTTAGATGGGGGTATCAAATCTAAATCAATTATACAAAAGGGTCAAAGTATCAAATTTATGTGCCTTTAAATAGGCCAATCAAAGCATGTGTTCTTAAATTAACTAGTCAAAATTATGAGCCTTTAAATAGTTCAATCAAAGCATGTGTTCTTAAATAGACCAACAACAAATTATGTGTCTTTAAATAAGCCAACATAATTATGTATATTTAAATAGACCAATCAAAGTTATGTGCCTTTAAATAGGCCAATCAAGTTATGTGTTCTTAACTAGGCTAATCAATTATGTGCTATTAAATGATCCAACCAAATTTATGTCTTTAAATAGGTCAATCAAAAGTATGTATCCTTAAATGGACCAACCAATTTTATGTGCTTTTAAATAAGCCAATTATATTATGATTTTAAATCAACCAGCCAAATTATAAGACAATTTAATCTATGCCTTTAAATAGGTCACTCAATTTTGTACCTTCATTTATGTGTCTTTAAATAGGCTCATCAATTAAAAAATCCAACACATCATTTATCTTTAAATAGAACTAACAATTTATCATATCTAATAATACTCTTTAGGCACCTTGCCTAAAGAGTCTTATTAGATAAGGCTATATAATTGCATCATAAGGCTATCAATGCTTATCCTTAAATAGACCAACTTGTACATAAAGAAGGACAATGATGTGTCCTAAAATGGACCAATTTGTAAATAAATACAATCGAAAATATAGACCAATTGCTTCTGTGTCCTTAAATGGACCAATCTATATATTAATATATCTTTAAATAGACAACCCAAATATACCTTTAAATGGGTGAATCTATATATAATCACAATGTATCTATATATAATCTAATTTGTACATGTGCATATACTATTCATGAACATTTTCTATTGGAGTATATTACATTATTTGGTACATGCTATTGTACCCCCTTGGGTACATCTTTATATTAGGAGTGTATCTTAGATTACAGAGTGGGTATTTACTTTATGTAATGTAATAATGTGTAGGAAATGCACAAGTGTATTGTAGTTAAGTATGCAAGTATGATGAGTGTAGATGTCCACAAGTGTCCTTTATGTAAGAGTGCACATGTGTCCTTAGAAAAAGAAATTGAAGAATCTCAAGAAGAGTGAAGGCCAAGAGTACTCCATATGAAGAGTCACAATCTATTATATGTGGCTATGTGTGTGTGTGTGAGACACAATGTAGAGTGAGAGTGTATGGAAGTATGGTGTATTTGATATATTTATTCTATGTCAAAATACTATTTTTGTGAGCATTTGATAATTGGCCATTTTATGAGTTTTTCAAAAGTTGTTTATGGGTTTTATATGATTAGAATATTTGCTATTATCATATATTTTATATAGCAATTTATTTTAGATCTTGTGGTTATTTTGATTTAAGTATTAAGAATAAAAAACTAACAGTGGTATCGGAGCCACAATGGAGATTTATAGGAGATAGGGATATTTATTTTACAAAATTTAAAAGTTTCTATTTGGCTAGAGTCTTTCCATAGCATTGTAGAAAAACTCATGAAGACTAGGACTTAGCATAGATTTCTTTCCACTAGATTGAATAAAAACTAGTGAAGTTTATTGATTTCAAACCTTTGAGGCTTTGGATATATTTGATTGTTGTTGTCTAAGATTTTCTTGCAGAAAATTAGTTCCCAAAATTTGAGAATTTTCCTACAACAAATAGAGAAAAAATTCACCTTCAATTTTTTGGAAGTCTATGTGCTTTTCTCACACAGGAATTAGTTTTGGAGTTGCAATAAAAGAGTAGATATTGAAGATTAAGGAGATCCAATAAAGAGGTCCCAAAGAAGATTTAATATTTAAGATTGAATATTGAGGAGATCTATGAAAGAGGTCCCCATAGAAGATTGGAGATTGAAGACTGAAGAGACCCAAGAAAGAGGTCCCTATAGCCAAATGAACAAAGAAGATAGAAAGAGACCAAAGAAGCCCTATTAAATATTGAGAAAGAGGAGACTCATGATAAGAGGTCCCCATTGCATATTTGATAAAGGAGATAGGAGATTTAAGAGAGAATATTTAGGAGGCCTAAGAAAAAGGTCCATTGAAATTTTGAAGGAGAAAGAAAGAGAATAGAGAAGCCCTATTGAGAAATTGAAGAAGTGGCCATTGGAGAAGATTTGAAGAAATTTTGAGATAGAAGATTGCAAGAAGAATAAACTCCTAAAAAGAGGTAATCACATCAAAATTGGGGCAATTATTGTCATCCAACAACAAGCCCAAAAGAATTTGTGAAACTGATTCAAGGAGAAGGATTTTGGTAAGAAGTTTTTCAAATTTGAGAAAGTATTTTTTGAAGACTTCAAGACATTCAAATTCTTGAAGAAGATACCAACAAAGAGGCCAAATTTGAAGACAGAATTCAACAAAAGCTAAGGAGGAGAAAAAATATTGAAAGAGGCCACAAATTGATATTTTTGGAGACAACCATTAAAGTTTTTGAAGGCTGGTTTTTTAAGGAGAAGATTGCAGATTGTTGGGGTAAAATTTGAAGAGTTTTAGGATAGCAAGATAGAGGAGGAGAAATAAAAAATTTGGAGCAGTATTTGAAGAGTTTTAGATTGTAAATTGGGGAAGAATTAAAAGGAGATAGAAGAGATGTGAAATGAAGAAGTTTTGGTAGTTTTGGAAGTGTTTTTAGATAGTTGATTGGACTGCATTTGGTGCTACAAATTTTAGATAATTTGGGCAGCAAGTTGAAGGAGATAGAATTGTATTCTAGACAACGAAAAATAGCTACAAATTGAAAGACTTTTGGACAACTTATTTGGAAGGAGATAGGAGCTCAATTTGAACATCATCTTGAGAAGCAAAAGAGCTGTAAGTTTAGAAAATTTGGGCAGCATTTGATACGATAAAGAGCATAATTTTTAATAGAATTATTGGAGGAAGAAGAAGATATTTTTTGGCAATATATTGTAAAGGAGATAAGCTTCAAATATCTACAAGCTTGGACAACAAAAAGGAAAGATAAATCACCAAGAAAGCTAGCTACGAAGGAGACCAAAGAGGTTTGAAATATTGGTGCTTTAAAATTATTTTTATCCAAGTATTAAAATTGGTTTATTCTAAGCACCATATTAGAGTTTCTAGAACAATAAAAGAAAGGTCAATTTTAAGTCTTCAAAGTTGAAGAAGATTGCATCCGCACCATATTAGAATCTACATATTATAGACAACAAAAAGAAGTTATATTTGGTATAAGAAAAAAGTATTTTAGAAATTAAATAAGTCAATATTTTTATAGAAAATATTGGAGAAGAAATATTGTCCTAAAAGCAAAGTCTTTATCAAAGAATCTTGGCCAATCACCATGTGGAAAAAGGAGCCACCATATTATTAAGGTATAGCCACCATGGAAGAGAAGACATCCATGTTGAGAATAAAACATCACAAGTGAAAACAACAACCAAAGAGTTGAGAAGAACCACCAAGGTTGATCCACCAAGTTGAGGAGGAGAAGCAAAGCCTCAACGCCAACATTAACACCATTTAAGGAGGGCAAGCATGACATACAAATAGGCAACAAAGAATATGTTCAATGGATGTCAAAAGATAAGTATTGGTAAGATAAAACATTGAATAAGTTGAGTTAGGGCTATGAGACAAGCAAAGTCTCCCCTATATCACAAGATCAATCACACACAAAAGAGGAAAACCCACAACACCAATATTAAGTGGTAAAACCCTACTTCAAATGAAGAAGGGAAACATCCACTATGAAGCTCACTATATTACTCAATGATTCAACAATACAAGAATGCTTCAATGTTATGCAACAATATGCATCAACATGATATGACAAAACAAGTCAATATGACAAGATATGTTAAGATGTAGTATACAACACCCCTATTTAAAGAGAATCTTTTCTACTACAACCCTAAATCTTATCACAATCTAATCTTGAGATGTGTGACAAGTGGCATCTATCAAATATTAGAAAGTGCTTAGTTACTTTCTAATATTATCACAATCTAATATTTGAGATGTGTGATAAGTGGCATCTATCAAATATTAGAAAGTGATTAGTTACTTTCTAATATTTGCTAGAAAATGGGAAATAATTTTTTCCCACAAATTAAATATTCCTAGCACCCTTATTTTATTTATTAATTGGGTAGGAATATTTTTACATAAAATAGAATTATTTTCTAATTCAAATATTATTCTTTAGACTTTATATTTTAGTCTAAGAATAATTTACACGATGTTGCATTACATATTCCAACACTCCCCTTAAGGCAATATTAGGGAAAGGAATTATGAAACAAAGAAATATTCTCCCCTAAAGATACAAACGAGGATGAGAATCAAATGAGTAATATAGTTACAATGAGCTTCTATAACCAAGAATGGTGTACAATAAGGCACCAATACAAAATGGGGCAAAATGAGACTACAAGCCCCCAACGGAGTAGCTTCAGATACAAGCAACTTACAAAGCCATCCATCAACCACAAGTGGTTGCAAATGACAAGAAGAAAACATCACAAGGGTGTCTTCAGTAAGCCTGCAAAACCCCAAACAGAAGTACCTGCAAGCTACAAGTAGCTCAACATAAGATCAATTAGATACATCATCATAAATATATTCACCACAACATATATGAATATCCAAAGATGATAAAAAAACTAATCTAACAAATAGTGAACTATAAGTCATCACAAAAAGATGCCAAGACATACTTATAGTCACGTGCTACATAGTTTATCAAAAAATATCATGATCAAAGTTGCATAAAGCAAACAAGGAGTACCATAATATTGCAAACTCTAAAGTACCATTTACAAAATTTGCATAAGGTATATGAAAATAATAAATTGTGCACATCGGTTGCATAAATCCAACCATAAAATATCATGGACAAAAGTAGCATAAATTCTAATAAGAAAGTACCATGATAAACCAATTGCATAATACCAACTACATAAAAACATGTACAAAGTTGCACAAGGCAACAAGAAAGTACCATGTAAAAGAGTCGCATAAAGCAATTGCATAATATACCATAATTGCACAATGTCATCTACAAAGTAACGTGTACAAAAGTTGCACAAGGCAAACAAGAAAGTACCATGTTCAAAAGAGATGCAAAAAGCAATTATACCACCAAATATCAACTCATATATAGCACAAAACACCTCATAAGGATGAAGTTGTCATCACACAAGTGTAACTACACTTCATTCCCCCTTGAGGACAACTTCACCAAACCAAGTGAGTCCCTTAGCTTACAAAACTGCTCCTTGGGAAGAGGTTTGGTGAACAAATCAACATAATTAGAAGATGATGGGCAATACTCCAACTGAATAGTCCCATCCAATACCTTCTATCTGATAAAGTGGGCTTGGATTTCAACATGCTTTGTACTTTGATGCATTATAGGATTTTTAGCCAAGGCAATAGTTGATTGATTATCGGAGAGTAAACATGAAGGACCAAATTGCTCAAAGCCAATTTCCTTCATGAGGGTACGAAGCCAAACCGCTTCCTGTGCAGCTATTGTCATAGCCTTATACTCCGCTTTTGTTGTAGAAAGAGCAATTGTATCTTGCTTCTTGGAATACCAAGAGATAACTGCAGACCCAATACTAAAAACATATGTTGTGGTAGACTTTCTATCTATTCTATCCCCTCCAAAATTAGAATCAGCATAGTCGAAAAGAGCAAAGGAAGGAAGCCTAGAATACTTGAGTGTCAAATCTCTAGTACCTGAAAGGTACTTTAGAATATTCTTGGTAGCTTGTAAGTGCTCAATATAAGGTTTTCGCATGAACCTAGCCATCATACCAACTGCAAAAGCAATATATGGCCTTGTGATGGTAACATAAAGAAGACTACCAATGAGCTGCTTATACAATGTAGCATCAGCCAACAGATATTATGTACTTACTTCCAACTTAACCCCTGTAGAAATAGGAATGGAAGTAGGATTTCCATCCTCCAAATCAAACCTCTTAATAAGATCTCCAATATACTTGGATTGACTCAAAAAGGTACAATCCTCATGCTAATAAACTTGCATGCCAAGATAGTAGTGTAGAAGACCAAGGTCATTCATTTTGTACTCTGAATTTAATTTGGAGATGAAATAAAAAATGGTCTCATTATCATTTCCAGTCACAACAAGGTCATCAACAAATAGAGCAATTAAAATGACCAAGTTATCCTTCCTAAGCACATAGAGATATGTATCTGAATAGCATTTATCAAAACCAAGAGACAAGAAGTAACCTGAAATCTTCATGTACCATGCTCTAGGTGCTTGCTTCAAACTGTACAATATTTTCTTTAGTTTACACACAAGTGTTTCCTTACCTTGTACAACAAATACTTGTGGTTGACTCATGTAGATATCCACATCCAAATCACCATTTAGAAAGGCACTTTTCACATCAAGCTAAAAAATCTGCCAACCTTGAGTAGCAACAATAGCAATGAGAAGCCGAATGGTGGGCATTTTTGCAACAGGTGCAAAGGTTTCATCATAGTCAATGTCATGTTTTTTAGCATAACCCTTAGGAACCAATATAGCCTTATACTTTTCTATCTCTCCATTAGAATTGTACTTGATTCTATAGAACCACTTGTTCCTAATAACATTTATCTTATTAGGATAAGGCACTAGATCCCAAGTTTTATTCTTTAGAATAGAATCCATCTCAACGTTCATGGCATAAACCCAAAAAGAGTGTTGTGAAGCTTCTTGGTAAGAAGTAGGATCATGATCATTCTCTATCTTAGCTAGAAGAGACATGTTAAGGGTAATACTTCTAGTTATCCTTTGGCTAACTGAATTTTGCTCTTTAGGGCCCCTAGAATGATCCAACCACTTGGTCCTTTTGATACAAGGCCCACCCTTTTCTAACTCAAGAAGGTCTTCATTGAATTTGACATCTCTTGAAACAAATACAATGCGTGAAGAAGGTGAGTATAACCTGTAGCCCCTATGTTCTACATCATAGCCAACAAAGATGCATTTTTGAGACTTTTTATCCAATTTCTTCATCTTTTCTGAAGAAATATATGAAAATGTATAACATCCAAACACTCTTAAGTGTGAAAATTTTGGCTTCTTACCATTCCAAACCTCATAAGGAGTCTTTCCCTCAACTGATTTTGAAGGACACCTGTTAAGAATGTAGATTTTTGTACTAGCTGCTTCACCCCAAAGAAATTGAGGTAAGTGGTCACCAAGCATGCATCTTACCATCTCCATGATTGTCCTATTTTTCCTCTCTGCAACACCATTTTGTTGAGGAGTGTATGAACAAGTAAACTACCTTTTGATCCCATGAGAAGAACAAAACTCATTGAAATTATTGCTATTGTACTCCCTTCCATTATCACTTCTAATAATTTTGATATTTACTCCCTTTTGATTTTCTACCAAATCTTTGAACTCCTTGAATGTCTCAAAATAATTTGATTTATTCTTAAGTAGATACCCAAATATCATTCTTGAATAATCATATATAAAGGTGAGAATATAGGATGCACCACCAAGTGATCTAACATGTAATGGACCCATAATATCTGTATGAATGAGTTGAAGAATTTGTGTGGCCCTTGTTGACTTGTCCTTTGCAAACCTTTGTTTGCTCATCTTACCTAAGATGTATGTTTTACACAAACCATGAATAGGTGAAATGTTAGGCAAGCCTTCAACCAAATTTTTGGACTTCATCATTTGAATATTTTGATAGTTTGTATGGCCTAACCTTAAGTGCCAAAGCTTGCTACTAGGAGAAAGATTAGTTGCTAAACACACTTTAGGAGGAGCATCACCTAACACATAAAGATTATTCTTCACATAACTTGTAATGATTGGTAGCATGTATTTCCTAATGCTCCATGAAGTTGCATTGAACTCAATAGTGTGACCACTTCTAGCAACTTGTAAAACTGAAATTAAATTTCTCCTAAGGTTAGGCACATATAGGACATTATCAAGTAATTTCGCTTCAATTACAACATTACCAACACCTTCTACTTGAAGTCTAGTATTATCACCAATGACAACTGAATCTTAAGAGTGCTTATGAAAGTCCACAAACTTATCCTTTTCAAAACACATATGGTTAGTGCATCCAGAATCTAACACCCATTCATTAGAAGTAGATGAGGCAATGGAGTAGAGGGCACAAACAAAGGCATTTTTATTAGAATTTTGCTTTACATTGTTGTTCTTTTTATTTCCCTTGCCAAACCATTTCTTAGGTCCTTGTCCCTTAGCATTTTATTGCTCTTCCTTTTCTGCAATATTCTTCTTCTTGAAACAATTTTGTTCCTTGTGGCCTTTCTTGCCACAAAATTTGCAAGTGAAATCAACTCTAGGCTTGTTTGGTTGGAAATTTTGATTTTTCCTTCCCTTGTATTTCTTCTTGAATGAAGCCTTAATGGCACTCAAGGCAACATTCTTCTCCTTGACAACTTGACCGTTCACTTTGTCTCTATTAAGAGACTCTTCATGTTGAATCAATAATTGTGAAAGAGTGTTGAGAGGAATGCCATCCTCTTCTTGCTCTAGCCTAGTCTCAATAATGATGACAAAATTCTTGAACTTGCTTGACAAGTTCCTCAAAATGATAAATCTTAAGAGCTTCTCACTTATCCAATAACAATTACAAGCCAATAGTTGAGTTCTCATGTCTTTCATCTTTGAGAGGAAGATCAAAGCACTTTCTTCTTCACCTTGCATAGTGCTAAGAATTTTGGACAATAAAATGAATTTCCTTGATGTGTTGGACCCTAGATGGACTTGTTTTAGCAAATCCCATGCATCTTTAGCATTCTAACAATGGCTTATAGTGAGCAATATCTCATCACTCACACTATTGATAATCATGGAAAGTGCAAGGTGACTCTTGTTGTTGTATGTCTCAAGTGACCTTTCCTGGGTTGGGATTGCTTCATCTCCATTCACAATGGGCCATAACTTTCTTGCTTGAAATTCAGCCCTCATCCTTGGTTCCCATATTCCAAAATTTGATCCATCAAGGATGCTTAGGTGTGAAGGAGATTCCATGATCATCCATTCTATAAAGAGAACATAATCAAAACATAAGATGCATTGACAAAGAAAATAAATGATGCAATAAGAAAGTAGATAAACATACTTGCATATATAAAAAAACATAACTTTCAAGTAATCTACTTTTCAATCATCAAAGATAATCATCATGAAATATAAACATCATGAAAGATAATTAAAATTAAGCATCATCAAGAGAGATAAGCATCATCATGAAAGATAATCAACATTATCATGAACTACTATAACCATTTTGCAATAAACAACTATAACCATATAGCAATTGAATAAAGGAAATAAACCAAGATCAACTTGCAATAGATTAAATTGCAATAAGAAGGTAACTAATCATAACAACCATCTTGCAACAAAATAAACTAACTTGAATTGAACCATAAAACATTTGTTAAATGTTAGATAGTCAATAAGTTAGTGTTCATTTTAAGGTTTTGCTATAGCCTAATGAATTGTCAATTCATCTCACCCAAGGTCAACCAAGCTACCCAAAAGGGTACGGGTACGAGGACCCGAAAAGGACTTGCTATCGATAGAGCGGATTCTTTTGGATTCAATAGGTGTTAAGCAAATATACACTGTGTTGCAAGATTAAGTAAATTTTAATCAAATACTAAAGTTGTTGTTAGTAAGTTGATTCATTTTTAACCTTCTTGATTAATATGAAAATTAGTAAATTGCAAGTTAGTTGGTTAGTAGATTGTTTAGTAGCAAGTTAGTAAGTTAGTAGTTAGATTAGTTGAGATGCAAAATGCAAAAGATGCAAAAAAAAAATGTAAGAAATATGAACAAGAGATAGTGGAGACACAAAGCAAAACACAAATACACTCTCTCTCTCTCTCTTTCTCTCTCTCTCTCTCTCACTTTCATTCTCTTTTACTTTCATTATGAGAGATATAAGTTACATTAATTTAGATTATGCTTCAAGCAAATGCTTGAGAGAGATTAGAAGAAATTAATAAAAATAGGGGAAGAGAGTGAAAAAGTTGATCCGAAATTGCTTGTATACTCCAAAACATACTTGGATAACCTTGCAAAACAAGGAAACTCACAAACAACCATTGTTAATGTGAGACAAAAAAATATTGCATTTTAAGGAAAATAATAATAATTTTTTAATACAAAAATTGCTTAAAAAATGCAATTAAATTAATAAAATTTATTTTATTAAATAATTAATAAAAAAATCGCATGAAAAAGTTTAAAGATTTTTATAAAGCAAAACTTTTTTAAAAAAATTTAAAAGTTTTTCAGACTATATAGCCGACTGTTTTTTTATATATATATATATATATATATAGCCGACTATTTTTTTTATATATATAGCCGACTGTTTTTTTTTATATATAGCCGACTATTTTTTTATTTATATATATAGCCGACTATTTTTTTATTTTAAAAAAAAATGACTATATATGGAAATAGGGGTTTTTGGGTCTTCCGGACGCAACCATGGGGTCCGTTTGGCTCCAAAACCCTTCCAACAAAAGCTCAATGCCAAAAAAAAAATTATAGATTTAAAATGAAAATACTATTTGCAAAAGATCTAACAACTAGATCTAAAAACATAATAAATCTATAAACCCTAATGGCAGATTTACAAAATAAGTTTGCATAAAATACCCAAATATCAAATGCATGCAAAAATATATATATATATATACCTTAATGGGTTTTTCACCTCAAAGGATTGAAGACACTTGATGGAGATCCCAACCGCTTTGATACCAAATGTGAGACAAGCAAAGTCTCATCAAAATCGAAGAATGCTCCACAAGATCAATCACACACAAAAGAGAAAAACCCACAACATCAATATTAAGTGGTAAAACTCTACTTCAAATGAAGAAAGAAAACATCCACTATGAAGCTCACTATATTACTCAATGATTCAACAATACAAGAATACTTCAATGTTATGCAACAATATGCATCAACATGATATGACAACACAAGTCAATATGACAAGATATGTTAAGATGTAGTAGACAACACCCCTATTTAAAGAGAAGCTTTTCTACTACAACCCTAAATCTTATCACAATCTAATCTTTGAGATGTGTGATAAGTGGCATCTATCAAATATTAGAAAGTGATTAGTTACTTTTTAATATTTGCTAAAAAAGGATAAATAACTTTTTCCCACAAATTAAATATTCCTAGCACCCTTATTTTATTTATTAATTGGGTGGGAATATTTTTACATAATAGAATTATTTTCTAATTCAAATATTATTCTTTAGACTTTATATTTTAGTCTAAGAATAATTTACACAATGTTGCATTACATATTCCAACAAGGATAAGTTGAGCACCAAGGGATAAACCACCACACAAGTGGATGTTGGGATTGCAAGTGGTGAGATGCCACATGTTGACTAAAATATTCAAGATACCATAACACCTTGAAAATGCTTTAGGTTGATCATTGTCAAGCGTTACACAGTGAGAAAGGGTGTTAGAGAATTAAAGCACTCAAAGGAGACCTATGGTATGTGATTTGAAGAGATAAAGTCATTGCTTGCCATTTGGCACATCAAAAACAAAATACCAACAACCTTGGAGAGAATTAAAACACTTGAGGCATTTAATAATGCATGGATCATAAATAGCATGAGAGATATTTGTTTGGAAGGAAGTTCAGGTTGAAAAAATAGGATAGAACCTTCCTGCAAGAACTCTATTGACTCTTCAACAATAAAGTCTTATTATTTCACCCAAGATAGCACGTATCCATATTATTGAGGTAAATTTCATATTATTATTTGATTTATTTAAAGGTTGGAGTAATAAGGAGGAATTTATAATTGGTTTATAAAATATTGAGTTTGATTATTATATTATCATATTGATTATTTAATGCTATCGAAGGTATAAGGTTTATAAGTGATAAATCAAACCTTAGATATTTTATTGTTGCATTTTGGAAAGTTTTGAAAAGTTGATTTAAGGTTTTGGAAAGATAATTACATGTTTTGTAATTATTTTATTTGATTTTGTAAAGCAATTTGAAATATTTATAAATTGATAATTTTGGAGAAATAAGGAGTTCAACATAAAATTAGGAATACAAAATTTGCAAATATATTTTACTAAATTTCTAATTGGGGAGTTATAAGGAATTCAACACCAACATAGGATTGTGAAATTTAGAATTTAGAAATCATATTTTTGAAATTTGGGAGATATAAGGAATATAACATAGATTTTTTTGGAAAGTTGGAAAATTACATTGACATTAGTCTCTCATTCAAAATTAATGAGACATAAGGAATCCAACTTAAAGTTTTTGAAAGTAGATAATTTATCAAAATTGAAATTTCATCAAATTGTCTCTAGTCTTTCCACTCATAATTAGGGAGACAAAAGGAATTCAAATCAAAGGAAAACTTAGAAAGCTAAGTATTTTATCGAAGCTATCTTACATTCAAAATCCTAGGGAGCTATAAGGAATTCTACTTCAAAGGTTTAAAAGATACAAAGCTAAAGAATCATGGATGAAATAGTGAAGAAAACATTTAATGAAGATAGTGAAGAAATGTTACATGCACTCAGGTTTTATTCACATGGCTTAATACCCAACATTGATGGAGATTGAATATTTGATGTTCTAAAGGACAAATTGATTTTATTTTTTAAAGAAGCTAAAGAAGGAAAATTTACTACTTTTATGGGATATCTTCATGAGAAGCTTTTTAGATCTTGTTGGGAGTCTCAAAATATCATTGTACTCACTTCAGAAGAATGTCTAATGATGTATCTTTCATTAATTATCTTTGAAATTTTTCAAGAAAAGATACAAGTTGAAAGAAATGATTCATATAATTATCTCAAAGAAGAGTCATAAAAAAAGGTCATATTATTGTGATGATTTACTAACTCATTGTGTCAAAGACATACCATCAATGAAAATACAGAAACGAAAGAAAAAGTGAAGCAGGAAAAGAAATTAGAACAAGAGAGGGAAAATGAATACTGAACCTAAAGAAGATACTTATTTGAAGACTCTAGATATAAATTTACTAGAGATAGATTGAATATTGAATATGAAGACCATATTGAAGACTAAAATCTTCAATAACCAAATAATGTAATACATGGGGGTGTTGGAGTATATTTAATTATTTGGTACATGTTAATGTACCACCTTGGGTACATATTTAGATTATGAGCGTGCCTTATATTGAAGAGTGGGTATTTACTTTATGTAATATAATAATGTGCAGGAAATGCACAAGTGTTTTGTAGTTAAGTATGCAAGTATGATGAGTGTAGATGTGCACAAGTGTCCTTTATGTAAGAGTTCACATGTGTCCTTAGAGTAGGAAAGTGAAGAGTCTCAAGAAGAGATAAGGCCAAGAGTACTCCATATGAAGAGTCACATTCCATTAGATATGTGTCTATGTGTGTGTGTGTGTGTGTGTGAGAGAGAGAGAGAGAGAGAGAGACACAATATAGAGTGAGAGTGTGTGGAAGTATGGTGTATTTTAGATCTTTATTCTATATCAAAATACTATTTAGTGAGCATTTGGTAATGGCCATTTTATGAGTTGTCGCAAAATTTATTTACGAGTTTTATATGATTAAAATATTGCTATTATCATATATTTTATATAACAACATTATTTTAGATCTTGTGGTTATTTTGCTTTAAGTATTAAGCATCAAAAGCTAACATTTTTCTATCATTGGAAACATAGGTCACCGCTCAGTAATATTACAATTAAGTTGTACCTATTTTTCAAGCATGTTCTTTTACCCATTAAGCGCTTATCTACTATATGGATCACAAGCCACCAATTAGGATAAAATTTTATACATATTCTTTTATCATTTAGGGTTTAGGCATGATCTCCTCCTTTTCTTTTTAGGCACCCATTTTTCACTTTAGAAAGATGCTAACCCAACAAGATCTCTTGTATCCCCTTCTCCTTTGTCCCATTCACCACCTATATACTCTTGTGTGTTTCTTTCATTTATTTCCACACTAATTATCTCTAGTCACCAAGAAATCCTTCCATTGGTAGAGTTTGATGTCGCTCATCTTATCAAAACAATTTTACAAAGTCACTGTCTCAAGTCAAAACCCCTTACAACTTGAAATGTGCCCATATCACGACAAATTGGCTAAAAATGCATCATCAAATATATTAATGTAAGACAATAAAATATACACCCAATGATTCATGTCATTCCAAAATTTTTCATCAAATACAACACATTGAGACACAAAAAATTATTCTTCCTTAAACCATTAATTTATTACGATTTTTTTCTAAATTAAATTAATTACTCCGTAGTCTTGTATAGTCAAAACTACTCCCTCAAAATCATCAATTTTATATAGCAGTTATGTTTGTTAGGCTATGCCGCTACTTAGTAAGCAAAATCGAATTAGTAAGTATTCTAATTTTGATTTATAGATCAATTGAACGATAGGTGACTTAAATTTCTAGACCTTTTTGCCTAAAATTTAGCAATAAAAAATAATCCCTTAAAAATAATGTCATTCATTGATTTTGTTGGTCATTTGGTCCATAGAATTCTCCCATCAATATACTTCTCATACAAGCACTTTTGGTATCATCCTCAGGTGATACTAATTTTATTTTAATTTTTTCTTTTCTCAAATTTCCCTAACTCATTATGACTTTATGATCTACACAAACTTCGTAAAATTTTACAAAACTCATCCAAATTACACAAAAGTCATCATGATATGTCTATCATATCACATCTATTTCAAAATTTATATTGCCTTAATTGTTTAACCACTGTCCAATTATGGGCCCTTTTGAGCCACTTAATCCACAATACATTTTATTTCTTGTACAAAACAAATTTATTAAAATTATTAAATCATCATTAACTCATATAAATCAGGTTGTAACTCATTTCATTCATCAAATATAACCTATTGATGTATCAAAAATGGTATTTTATTATACCTTGAATTTATTCTCAATTTATTCCAAAACTAATTAATACACCATCGACAAATTCAACATCATATCATAAAAGCATCAAAAACATCAACACATATGATAGGTGTACCACAAGGAGAAAATCAGTACACTCGATTTAACTTTTGTAGGATGGTACACCACAATAGTCAAAAACGGTGCACTTGATCTCAAAACAAATGTGAATGATTGAAGCTAGCTAGTCAACAACTAGACCTTGTGTCCCTCTAATTGGTGTTGGTGGTTATCATGGTAGAGGTTGAAATTCAATAGGCCTTTAATAATTTCATGTCACAAACCTAGACCTACTCCTTGAATGTACAAGAGATGGCTCCCTCTGAGTAGTAGGTGTGGCAACATGGTAAAGGGTCTGGTAATGTGCAACTCTCTCTCCCTTTGTCTGAGCCTCTTGTGTCATAGCCTGCACCTAACCTTGTAGCTAAGTGAGTTATACCTACCACTAGCTCACTAGTATCTAGACCATATCCCCACTAGGACCACCTACCATCACCTATGTCATCATAACATCCCTCTTGGATTTAAATTGATCAATCTCACCACATTTGAGCAATTTGAGCCTAGGCCTGGTCTTACTCATGCATTAGACCATCAATCTCCTACTGTGCTCAGGTTACCTTAGCTTATTCATTACCTCCATGCTATCCAGTTGTTCCATAAGTGCCTTGAGATCTCATATCATGGCCTCCCTCTTTGCTCATGCAACCTCCTTAGGTGATTTATTGAATCCAACTACTATAGGTGCTCCTAGAATTGGTGGAAGGATGGCCAATGGATCCACATAGAGGGGAGCTTATGCACTAAACCTAGCCTCCTTCACTACCTTATCTTTTTCTGTGGCTCTACCATTTAATCTTGCCCTCTATAGCTTTGTCTCTCTCCTCCTCTTGCATAAGGAATCCCTCAAAATCTTAGTAATTTGCTCCATTGATTTGGGTCTTGAAAGATATGGTTGTGCCTCTATAGAGTCACCCACCTAGGATGAAATCATGCATACCATGTCATATATCCATCCTCTTCCCCAAGATTATATCTCCTATGATCTACAATAGTCGCATCATCAACATCCTCCTCTATAAAGGATACGTCAAGATCTCCCCAAAAATCTAACTCTCGAGTCAACCATTAAAACTAGATCACCCCTATTACAGAATCTCCTACACCTCACCAAACTAGCAGACCACCTGATCATAGTGATAAAGCTCCCACTCTCCATTACCATTGGTCAACCATTGTGTCTACCTCACCTGATCTAGCCCCTGCAGGTCCTTTATCCAGCCAACGTTCCCTCTCCAAGGTTGTCAAGTCACTCGATCATCCTTGAGGTCATCTATCGCTTAACAAGCAGTCATTAATGATTCTCAACCTATTCTCTACATGCCTCCCCACCTATAATTTTTTGGTCTCCTAGGGTCATATGCCTATCCTTTATACCATGGAGACCTCTTGATGACTATGTTCTCCCATACCCAAACCTGTAGGAGCGTGCAACAAATCAATTCCTTCCCACTCTAATATGCAACCCTATGGAGAGTCTTATATAATCCCTATAATACTATTGGATCCCAATCAAAAAAAAATTATTATCATGCATCAAAGTTATAACCTCCCCCCATCCCCATCGTAGAACTTGAAAAATGATGTTTGCCATAAAAAACCTAGATACCAATGAATATAGTGTAGTCATGATGTGATCTAGATGGCATCCCTTATAAGAAAAATTAATATCAAGCCCTAATTTAACTATAGATAACCTCTTATTCCCTATAAGCAACTCCATACACTATTGCTCATCACTTCTAATGCAAATAGGAGCACCCCTTATCAGTACCCTTATGATTTGTCATACGTCCTCTAGGGTAATCATCATCTCTTTTATGGGCAACTAAAATGTATTTGTCTTTGAATACCATCTCTTGGCTTGTGTAGTCAATAATGCCTGATCAAAATTAACCTTTGGCATGTATGCCAGGTCATGCAAGCTAATTGCTACCAAAATATCTATGTATATGTCATCTAGGAGGTTAAGGACTATGGTCAAAGTTTGTGGCCACTATTTATGGTAATCCAACACTCTGAGCTCCTATAATCATGAGAGCAAGTCAATTTATTAATCCATTAAGCCTAAAAAACCTCCATACATATTTTTCTCTTTAGACATCTCTCTCGATAATATTATCTAAATTGCACCCCTAGGACATGCATTCATTAATGACACTGAAAATCATCAATTTTCACAATTGTTCTTTTTGTAACCATTTTATCGAAATAACATCTTTGAGTACCAAGAAGCATTTTGACAGTAAAATTGGACTTTTATATATTTTTGATGCATTTATTATGTAATAAATGCATCAAAAAATGGAAAATGTAGACATCTAATATTCAGGTGCCTCACCAACTAGTATTGTGGCCATGACACCTAACAATTGATATTTCGGCAACCAAGCTAATATAGATAAAACTCCACCATTTTCTTTTCCTAGAGCAATAACAATGATTTTTAACGATAACACTACATTGACACTATTATGAAAAATGGTGCTATCATGATTTGACCCTCAAATAGTTAAAATAGCAAAAATGCTAACATTTAGCGATAGCAGTACTGTTGGCATGACCAAAATTTCTACAACACAAGCCTTAAGCACATGGATTCCTTCCTACACTCTCAATCTTGATTGAATATGCTAACTCTTATCCCTTGAGCTTGTGAAATTTGAATTATCTTCCTTATCCAAAAGGTATCTTTGACCCCTCCTTCCTTCCAAGAATTGCTCTCCCAAAATCTATAAATTGAGCCCATGGGATGAGCATTCAACAAGCAATTTCAAGTGTCCAAATTCTACATTAATTTATCTTGCTCTCCTTTTCTTTCTCTCTCTCCCATAGCATTCTTGCATCTTCAAGCATTCTAGTAGCATTTTGGGGTAATTAAAGCGAGGCACAGGGGCATACAAGTCAGATCATCCTCCTGTGTTTCCATCAAGCTCTTAGATATATTCTTGGCTATGGAGGAGGTATGCACATGAGTTTAGCTATATTTTTCCATATCTCACTCTTATTTCATTTACATTTTCTTTTGCTTATGCCATGCATTTGCCTTGCCTTGTTAATATCCTTTTCATACTCAAAACTACTAATCTTTATGTTGATATTTTAGGGCATTTATAGTTGTATATTCTTATATTATTGTCTCTTCCATGTATTTTGTAACCACTTATAGTATTTATTCATCATATTTGAACTTCTATAACATTTATGTTTACTATATAGCTCTTGGTATGAAATATGCCTAATATGTGAAATGTTCCCTAGATCGCAACGTAGATTGGATGACAAGAATATCTTCTAAGTCAACCTCCAAAGAAGGTCGATTCCTTGAAATGCTAAAGAAATGAAAAAATAATTTAAGACTAAAGACAAAGATGCAAGGGTTAGAGAGGGAAGCAAGGGTTTAGAAAATAATTGAAAGATGTTTGGGGTATATCTTAACAACAATCAAATTGTTGAGCAAGGTGCAGAAACAGTATTGTCATTGTTGTCAACACAGACAGATAGATCAGTTGATGCAGTGGACAAGAGTTCAGAGGTCAGTGAGAGCATGTACAATAAATTTCCAAGAAGACAGAAGTGGCCCAGATTCATAGAATCAAAGAAAAAGACAAGTAAGAAAACTGTCGCGATTTCGTGACATATCGGAGGAGAGAGAAAAAGCTGGAAAAGTTGTCGCGATTTCGTGACATATCGGAGGAGAGAGAAAATGCTGGAAAAACTGTCACGATTTCGCGACATGTTGGAGGCAAAGAAGCCAAGTGGAAAAACTGTCATGATTTCACGACATGTTGGAGGCAAAGAAGCCAAGTGGAAAAACTGATTTCGCGACATGTTGGCAGAGAAGAAGGCAAGTAGAAAAACTGTCACGATTTCGTGACATGTTTGAAGAAGAAGCGCATGCAAGGAAAACTGTCGTGATTTCGTGACATGTTTGGAGAGAAGGCGAGAAAGAAAACTGTCATGATTTCGTGACATGTTTGGAGAGAAGGCGCAGGCAAAGAAAACTGTCGTGATTTCGTGACATGTTTGGAGAGAAGGCGCAAGCAAAGAAAATTGTCACGATTTCGTGACATGTTTGAGAGAAAGAGCTGGCAAGGAAAAGTGTCACGATTTCATGACAATTTGCAAGAGGAAGTGCTAAGGAGAAAAAGTGTCACGATTTCGTGACATGTCGGGTTTTCGCGATCCGATGAGAAGAAAAGCGCTAAGGAGGAAAAGTGTCACGATTTCATGACATAATGCAGGAGAGAGAGTCCGATAGAAAAAGGTGTCACGATTTCGTGACATGCTTCTTTTCGTCCAAAGCAAGAGAAGAGAGAAGGATGAAGTTCGCCATTTCGACATGCTTCATTTTCGTGGTCCAAAGCGAAGAGAAAGAGGAGAAGGATGAAGTGTCACGATTTCGCAACATGCTTCATTTTCGTTCCAAAGGAAGAGAAAGAGGAGAAGGATGAAGTGTCATGATTTCTGATAGAAGCAAAACGAAGGAGCATGGAAGCAGAAGTGTCACGATTTCATGACAAATTCAAGGAGGAAGAGCTCAAAGGCAAAAGTGTCACGATTTCATGACATGTTCTATTTTTCGCGGGCCAAAGACAGAAAAGGCACAAGGCAGCGAAAGTGTCACGATTTCAACATTTTTCAAAAAGCAAAGAAGTGTCACAGATTTCGTGACATGGTTCATTTTTACGGGGAAAGAGCAGGAAGTGCAAGGAGGCAAAAAATGTCACGATATCGCGACATGTCATGTTTTCGCGAGTAAAAGGCGAGAAGAGCACAAAGAGAAGAAGTGTCACGATTTCATGACAGGTCGCAACAACACGATTACGGACGATTAACCTAGAGTCAGTGTGACAATTACAGGTGCAGTTACAAAAGAAATCATGCAAGCTATTTTAAGAACTGTCGAAGAAGGAGAGATCGAACAGTCACATAAATAGAATCAAAAAATGCATGCATGCATAGAAAAGGATACGAACAATCATGATCGAGAAGACGAACAGTCATGGTAGAGGTATACGTTGCATGTAACGTGTTTAACGAAATACCCACTCTATATATACAAAAGGAGTTACATAAAGAAGCAATTACAGTTGACAAGTGGCAGAAGAGAATGTTAATAGACTGCATGCGGGATTACAGAAGTGACAGAAGACGAGGAGTTTCAATGAGAAATATTGTTATAAAAGGGCAGTTGTGTGGAGAATTGAGCTGCTGTTGTAAGTGAGAAATTGCTGCGTAAAGAGGGTTAGAAGAGGGCCGAGAGAGAGATAAGCAGAGCCGTGAGAGCGTGCAGAGTTTGATTAATTGCAGACCAGTCAAGGTCATGTAAACAGCGAAGGCATTTTTATGTCATTGAAATAATTCAGAATTGCAGTCCAAGTTGGTGCTTGGCATTAGGGGTTGGTGCTCCTATCTGTTGCAGTAGAAAAATAAGGGGTTGGTGCTCCTTCCAGTGGGTACTGGTAAAGTGTTTGTAAAATTGGTGTTTTGCAAAGGCTGGATTTGGATTGGAGTCCAAGCAGTCATTTTTGAGGAGTAGCCAAATTGGTGAACCTCGTTACATTGTGTGTTGTGGTGTGCTCTCTTGTGAAAATTGCTTTACCTATTTTTAAGTTCTCTTTGCTTCAGCTTTAAGTGTTGTAGATTTGAATTTTAATAGCTACACTGATTCACCCCCCCTCTCAGTGTCATTGTGAGAATATCAATTGGTATCAGAGCAAGGTTCCTGAACAAGCTTAATCAGCTAAGGTGATCTTGGAAGGAACACAATGGCAGGTGGTGAAGGATTCTCATCAAACAAAGCTCCTTTGTTCAATGGAACTAATTACTCATTCTGGAGACTCAGGATGCAGACATATCTGAGTGCATTAGGATACGACATTTGGGAGTCAGTAGAAAGTGGATACACAATACCCGCTACTCCTCCAACAGATATTGCTGAGAAGAAAAAGTTTGAGAATAACTCCAAAGCAAAGAATGCCATAATGTGTGGGCTAGTAGACAATGAACTGATAAGGATCATGAGCTGTAAATCGGCAAAAGACATGTGGGACAAACTGAAGAGCATCCATGAAGGAGACAACAAGATCAAGGAAGCCAAGCTGCAAACGCATCGAGCACAGTTCGAAGCATTACAAATGAATGACGATGAGAACATAGAGGCCTATATGCTGAGAGTCAATGGAATCATTAATGCAATCAGAGGACTCGACGAAGAAATCGAAGATGCGGTTGTCATGAAAAAGGTACTTAGAACTCTTCACAAAAGATTTAATTCTAAAGTTTCTGCAATAGAAGAGGCTAAAGATCTAAATAATTTTAGCATGGACGAGATGCATGGTTCTTTGACTCCATACGAAATGAGAATAGGACAAACTAAGCCCATAGACAGAGAAGCTGCTTTTAAAGCACACAAAAATATAAAAGCTGAACAAGAATCTGAGGATGAAAAGACATCGGATGAAACGGAAGCTAACTTTGTTCAAAAACTTACAAAGGGAAAAGGAAAATATAGAGGAAAGTTACCGTTTAAGTGCTTCAATTGTGGAGGGGTCGGTCACTTTGCAGCTAAGTGTCCAATGAATGAGAAAACCAAAAGTGATGAAGGGTCACACCAAGAAAGAAGTGACTGGAAGAAGAAACCAAATTTTAGAAAAAGCAACTTCAAAAAGAAAAGTTTCATATCCAAGAATGTCAACTCTTCTGAAGATAGCTCAGGTGAAGATTCTGAAGAAGAAACAGGTGAAGCTCTGTTCATGGCATTTGAAGAAGACAAAACAGAAGAAAAATAGGAAGGTGACACAAACATTAAGGATGAGGCTGAAGTATATCTGGAAGGAGAGTTGGTTGCTGCACTTAAAGAGTTGAGTACAGAAAGGAAAAAGAATAAAAAGGTCTCAAGAAAGCTTGAGGATGCGAATGACATAATAAACACTTTGAAAGTACAGACAGAAGAATTTAAGAAAATGTCTGAAGAACTCGAAGTGCAGTTAACCATGAAAATAGATGAGTGCAGCAAACTGGAAGAAGAGATTGTTGTCTTAAGAATGCGGCTAGAAGAAAAGAATCAAAAATTGAGTTGCTATCACAAACTTGAAGGTAGTTCTGCGAAGCTTGAAAAGATTATAAATAGTCAGAGGACTACAAGCATCAAATTTGGCTTGGGCTTTGTCGAAGGAGAATCGTCAAGTGCATCAAAGGCCATAACTGTAGAACAAGTAAAGAAAGAAGATAAGATCAAGGTTGATCAAGGAAAAATGAATCAGGCAAAAGAAAGCAACAGTGCCAGGCACGAGAAGAGTGCCGAAAATGAGGGATTCATAAAAGTCACACATCAAAGGAGAAGAAAATTTGTGGCTCCTACTACAAAATGGCAAAGACCAATTCTCAGGTTCAATCATTCCTTTTCTGGTTATTGTTTTAAATGCAATGCTTACGGTCATAAGATTTTAGATCGCATTCATAATATAGGACAAAGAAATTTCACCAAGTAGAAATGTCTTTTCACCCTTGATGGATTATGCCAGTAGAATGCTATAACTGTCATAACTTTGGACACATTGCAAGAAACCGTAGAAGCACATATGCAGCAAACAAATATCAGGGAAGAAGATCTCAACCAAACAGTTTAAGGCAAAACAAAAAATTCCCAGAAAAACATGCACAGGCTACTGACAAAGAAAAGTCTAAACAAGTGACCAAAACTGTAGCCAAACTAGAGTGGAAAGAAAAGGAGCGACCCAAGGAAGAAAAGGAATCCTTGATTGTTCAGACAACATTCAAAGCATAGAACAAACCTACACCATGGATATTGGATAGTGGATGCTCCAGCCACATGACAGGAGATAAACAAAAATTTGAAAAATTACAGAAATATGAAGGGGGCTCAGTAAAGTTTGGAAATAATGATGGAGCCAAGATAGTTGGCAAAGGATCAGTCAAGATAAGTGATGGAAAGATCAATTCCAAAGAAGTTCTGTTTGTGATTGGGTTGAAGCACAACTTACTGAGCGTAAGTCAAATCTGTGATAGAGGTCATGAAGTCATCTTTAAGAAGCAGGGTTGTGAAGTAAGAAAAGCACACAGTGGGAAGCTGATAGCTACTGGATCGAGGACTTCTGGAAATCTATATACTCTCTCAGAAACTTTAGAAGGAGCATGCTTGATTGGACAGGAAGATGAAAATTGGCTGTGGCACAAGAGGCTCGGTCATATTAGCTTTGACAATCTGGTAAAAATAAGTTCAAAAAGGGCAGTAAGAGATATACCCACCATTGGCAAACCAGTAAATAGCATCTGTGCTTCATGCCAAAAAGGGAAGCAAACTAGATCCACATTTAAATCAAAGGAATACTTCACCTGTAAGCCTTTAGAACTAATACATACGGATTTGTGTGGACCCATGAGAACACAAAGCATAAATGGTGACAAATACTTTATGTTGTTCATAGATGACTACTCCAGGATGACATGGGTACTATTTTTAAAGCTTAAATAGGATGCCTTTGAGATGTTCAAGATTTTTAAAAAATAGGTTGAGAATCAAACTGGAAAAAGAATTAAATGCCTAAGATCAGATAGAGGAGGAGAGTTTATCTCGGAAGAGTTTGCAGAGTACTATCAAAAATATGGGATCAGAAGACAGTTTTTAGCAGCAAGGACACCTCAGCAGAATGGTGTTGTAGAAAGGAAGAACAGGACAGTGCAGGAAATGGCACGGACAATGTTGGTTGAGAACAAAATAGCTGATAGATTTTGGAAAGAGGCAGTCCATACTGTGGTTTACATCCAAAACAGGTGCATGCTAAGGACGCATGAAAGCAAAACACCTTATGAGCTGTGGTTCGACAAAAAGGCAACAACAAGATATTTCAAAGTGTTCGGCAACAAGTGCTACATCAAACGAACTGAAGATAATCTCGGTAAGTTTGAAGATAGAGTTGACGAAGGTATTTTTCTTGGGTACTCGACAAAAAGCAAAGCCTACACATGTTACAACAAGAGGCTAAAGAAAATTGTGGAGAGTGCTGATGTTAAAGTTGATGAAGGTAGAGAACGAGAAATTACTTATCAAGAAAACTACCCTATTTATGAAGAAGTCATTGAAGGAGATGAAGAAAAGGAAACAGAAGAAAATCAAAAAATTGACCCAGATGATTTAAGAATTGACTCAGAAGAAGAAGAAAACAAGAAATTCAAAACAGGCAGCTGGCAAAAAAATCATCCCAGAGAACAGATTATTGGGGACCCAACAGTTGGTATTCAGACAAGAAGAGCAGTAGTACGGAACTACTCTCTATTATCCAACATTGAGCCCAAAAATGTTGTTGAAGCAAGCACAGATGAAAGTTGGATGAAGGCTATTAATGAAGAACTAGATCAGATTGAGAAAAACAAAACCTGGGAGTTAGTACCAAGGCCGACAAATAAAAATATAATCGGTACTAAATGGATTTTTTGAAATAAATTGAACGAAGATGGACAGGTTGTAAGGAATAAAGCAAGACTGGTTTGTAAAGGCTATGCACAGGTTGAAGGTATTGATTTTGAGGAAACCTTTGCACCAGTAGCCAGACTAGAGGCAATCAGAATGTTTCTAGCTTTAGCAGTTCATAAAAATTTCAAAGTATATCAAATGGACGTAAAATCAGCATTTCTGAATGGAAAACTGGAAGAAGAGGTTTACATTGAGCAGCCAGATGGTTTCCAACTCGGTGATAATCCCAACTTTGTTTGCAAGTTGAGGAAAGCTTTGTATGGTTTAAAACAGGCACCCAGAGCATGGTATGCAAGGCCGGATAACTATCCGATTCAACAGGGGTTCAAGAAAGGTTTGGTGGACAACAATCTGTATGTCAAAACAGAGAATGGCCATCTTATTGTCCTTGTTGTTTATGTAGATGATATCATTTTTGGCAGAAGTCATGATAAGTCTTGTAGAGACATAGCAAATAAAATGAAGAAAGAATTTGAGATGTCTATGATTGGTGAACTTTCTTATTTCCTCGGACTGCAAGTCAATCAAAGTGAAAAGGGCATTTTTATCTCTCAAGTTAAATATGTGAAAGAAATGCTGAAAAAGTTCACAATGGAGGATAGTAAACCCGTTAGCACTCCCATGACAACAGGTTGCAAGTTGAGCAAGGATGACAAATCTCCAGATGTAGATCAAACCATGTACAGGTCTATGATTGGAAGCCTGTTGTATTTGATAGCTACCAGACCAGATATCTTACAGGTAGTATGCATGGTAGCAAGATTTCAGGCTAGTCCCAAAGAGACTCATGTGACAGTTGTGAAGAGGATTTTTAGGTACCTCAAGGGTACTATGGAGTATGGGTTGTGGTACCCAAAAGGTAAGGACTTCACTCTTATTGCATATTCTGATGCAGATTGGGCAGGATGTATTGATGACAGAAAGAGTACCAGTGGAGGAGCATTTTATCTTGGAGACAGGCTAGTAGCATGGCACAACAAGAAACAAGAATCAGTCTCTCTATCCACAAGCAGAGGCAGAATACATTGCAACAACAACATGTTGTACACGGATATTATGGATGAGACAAACCCCGAAAGATCTTGGTATTCACTTCAAAGAGCCAATTTCAGTTAAATGTGACAACACCAGTGCTATAAACATATCAAAGAATCCGGTTATGCATTCTCGAACCAAACATATTGCAATCCGGTATCACTTCTTGAAGGATAAAGTTGCGGAAGGTGAGGTCAAATTGGATTTTGTTCCAACTACAGAGCAAGTAGCAGATATATTCACAAAACCATTGCCCAAGGAAGTTTTTGAGTACCTTCGGAGTAAGTTGGGAGTAGTCACATTTCCCAAGAACTGACTATCAATTGGGATCACATTCTCCGGGGGAGCATTTATGCCTATGTTTATAGTTTTGCTCATATTCATGATTTTTGCTAACTATAACAATGTGTGTCTGAGAATGTTGTGCATAGACTCAAGGGGAGTCTACAGCAGCCCTTTGGTATTATTGTCAAAGGGGGAGAAGAATTACAGGAGATTGCATGAGTGTTGCCAACAATTCCAAAGGGGGAGATTGTTGAGCAAGGTGCAAAAAAAGTATTGTCATTGTTGTCAACATAGACAGATAGATCAGTTGATGCAGTGGACAAGAGTTCAGAGGTCAGTGAGAGCATGTACAGTAAATTTCCAAGAAGACAGAAGTGGCCCAGATTCACAGAATCAAAGAAAAAGACAAGTAAGAAAACTGTCGCGATATCGCGACATGTTTTCTGTCACGATTTCGCGACATATCGAAGGAGAGAGAAAAAGCTGGAAAAGTTGTCACGATTTCGCGACATATCGAAGGAGAGAGAAAATGCTAGAAAATTGTCACAATTTCGTGACATATCGAAGGAGAGAGAAAATGTTGGAAAAACTATCACGATTTCATGACATGTTGGAGGCAAAGAAGCCAAGTGGAAAAACTGTCATGATTTCATGACATGTTGGAGGCAAAGAAGCCAAGTGGAAAAACTATCACGATTTCATGACATGTTGGCAGAGAAGAAGGCAAGTAGAAAAACTGTCGTGATTTCATGACATGTTTGAAGAAGAAGCGCATGAAAGGAAAACTATCACGATTTCGTGACATGTTTGGAGAGAAGGAGAAAGAAAACATCACGATTTCATGACATGTTTGGAGAGAAGGCGAAAGAAAAGCGTCACGATTTCATGACATGTTTGGAGAGAAGGCGGAGGCAAAGAAAATTGTCATGATTTCGTGACATGTTTGGAGAGAAAGATGCTGAAAGAAAAGTGTCACGATTTCATGACAATTTGAGAAGAAAGCTAAGGAGAAAAAGTGTCACGATTTCGTGACATGTCGGGTTTTCACGATCCGATGAGAAGAAAAGTGCTAAGGAGGAAAAGTGTCACGATTTCATGACATAATGTAGGAGAGAGAGTCCGATAGAAAAAGGTGTCGCGATTTCGTGACATGCTTCATTTTTGCGGTCCAAAGCGAAGAGAAAGAGGAGAAGGATGAAGTGTCACGATTTCTTGACATGCTTCATTTTTTTGGTCCAAAGCGAAGAGAAAGAGGAGAAGGATGAAGTGTCACGATTTTAAAAGCGAGAGAAATATGAGAAGTATGAAGTTGCATAAAAAATGAAGGAGCATGGAAGCAGAAGTGTCGTGATTTCATGACAAATTCAAGGAGGAAGAGCTCAAAGGTGAAAGTGTCACGATTTCATGACATGTTTCGTTTTCGCGGGCCAAAGACAGAAAAGGCACAAGGCAGCGAAAGTGTCACGATTTCGTGACATGTTCCATTTTCGGGCCAAAGACAGAAAAGGCACAAGGCGAAAGTGTCACGATTTCGCTTCACGGGCCAAAGGCAGGGAAGTGCAAGGAGGCAAAAAATGTCGCGATATCGCGACATGTCATGTTTTCACGGGTAAAAGGCGAGAAGAGCACAAAGAGACAGAAGTGTCACGATTTCATGACAGGTCGCAACAACACGATTACGGATAGTTAACTGGAGTCAGTGTGACAGTTACAGGTGCAGTTACAGATAGAAATCATGCAAGCTATTTTAAGAACTGTCGAAGAAGGAGAGATCGAACAGTCGCATAAATAGAATCAAAAAATGCATGCATGCACAGAAAAGGATACGAACAATCATGACCGAGAAGACGAACAATCATGGTAGAGGTATACGTTGCATGTAACGTGTTTAACGAAATACCCACTCTATATATACAAAAGGAGTTACATAAAGAAGCAATTATAGTTGACAAGTGGAAGAAGAGAATGTTAATAGACTGCATGCGGGATTACAAAAGTGACAGAAGACAAGGAGTTTCAATGAGAAATATTGTTATAAAAGGGCGATTGTGTGGAGAATTGAGTTGCTGCTGTAAGTGAGAAATTGTTGCGTAAAGAGGGTTAGAAGAGGGCCGAGAGAGAGATAAGCAGAGCCGTGAGAGCATGCAGAGTTTGATTAATTGCAGCACAGTCAGGGTCGTGTAAACAACGAAGGCATTTTTATGTCATTGAAATAATTCAGAATTGCAGTCCAAGTTGGTGCTTGGCATTAGGGGTTGGTGCTCCTATCTGTTGCAGCAGAAAAATAAGGGGTTGGTGCTCCTTCCAGTGGGTGCTGGTAAAGTGTTTGTAAAATTGGTGTTTTGCAAAGGCTGGATTTGGATTGGAGTCCAAGCAATCATTTTTGAGGAGTAGCCAAATTGGTGAACCTCGTTACATTGTGTGTTGTGGTGTGCTCTCTTGTGAAAATTGCTTTACCTATTTTTAAGTTCTCTTTGCTTCAGCTTTAAGTGTTGTAGATTTGAATTTTAATAGCTACACTGATTCACCCCCCCTCTCAGTGTCATTGTGAGAATATCACAAATATACTAGACAAATACCCACACATTCAAGCTATGTGAAAGCCTAACATATCAACCATTAAAATAGAGCATCACAAAATTCATGAAGCTCATACTATGTTTCTTAAACATTCCAAGAACTTAAGGAAGATAATCCAAACAACAATCCAAATTATAACAAAAATTGCTAAACATAATTAATCAACCATAAAGTATTAGAAAAAATGTATTAAGCTACGTAATTCACATTCATATAGAAAACCTGATACACTATCGCCAATGGAGGCCAAAAACTTTTGCTTCAACTATTTGTAGAGCCAAATGCATAGAATATAACAAGAAAATCACTACCAAGCTGACCCTTGTGCTAAGGAATTATCAATTATTTATAAGGTTACATAATACATTTTTTTTTTAAGCAAAAAATCCCTTGCGGGGCCGCCTTGGTCTGAGAGACCATGAACAGGGGGTTCTACACCGTCAAAGTCACCCGGGAGTCACACCCGACCCTGCCCGCACCAACATTATCAATTGGATTTTGGATACCCAATTCAGCTTTTTGGTAGGGTGGAGATTTGAACCTGAGACCTCTCTTGGAGGATTTCCTTCTCCTCTCCAACTCACCTACAACACCTGGGTAAGGTTACATAATACTTCATACCATTTTTTATCATTACAATGAAAACCATCTTCAGGTCCAATGTGGATGGGTATAGTTTAGTGAGCATGTTTGAAGAACATGGTTATCAATTTCCCACTTAGCTTATTTTAACTACCTTGATTCTAGTGAAGACATGCCTAGTCTTGATCTCTTTCCAAGACTTGTGATCCCTACATCTTTAATGGGTTTGAGTATCTTTGGCAGTTTCAAATTTTCACTGCTATGTTTTGTTATTGCACCAACTTATGAGGGGTACCAACTTAGCCTGACTATTTTGAAATGGGTAGTCAAGTGACACATGTGAATCTTGCTAAAAGGAACATGTTTGATAGATTTCTACTTGTTGTTAGGGCTTAAAGGTATTATCAGGCTGGGCTAAGATGAGTTTTTTTAAAGATTTGTTGATATCATCTTCTAAAAATACTAAAATTATTTTTCTTCAAGCTTGTTTGATGCTTGGTGTGATGTCAAGATCCTTGGTTCATATTTTCTTAGGCCTAGACTTTTTGAGGCCTTTACTTGATGTAAGTATTGGAGAATCCCAAGATTGCATGGATACAACCTTCTATGTTCCTAGACTTTTTGAACATTCGAATGATATAAATACTAGAGAATCCTAAGATTGTGTGGCTTTGGCTATTTGCATTCCTATATTTGTTCTAAGCCAAATTTTCTTTTTGTAGCTTCTTATGGATTCCTTGTCAATATGAAGAGATTTGGCCACTTTGAAATATGACCTCGGGATGATACATCTGGACCTCTGACAACTTACTCATGCAAAAATTACAAGCCCAAACTTGTGCTTGGATTTTGTCTTAGCAACATTTAGAAAAAAATAGAGTCTACCACTACTTGCAAGGACTATGTATGTGGGCAATAATTTTGACCCACAGCAGCTTTTCAAGAGGTTGATCTATTTCATAACTAGTGCCTTGTCTCTTCTTGTTCATTTACCTTGCATATTTGGTTGCAATAGACCTTCATCTCATCCTTTCTTATAGGTTGAAAGGCATTTTGCTTCCCATTTTCATAACATCTTCATAGCATACTAGGCATTCTATACTACAACTCTTTCAATCCTCTAGTTATTATGTAATCTTTAAGCATAGTATCATTTAAATTGATCCTCTTTCATTTAAATCTACATTCAAATATGTATTTTAAGATACACCTATTGCATTCAATATTTAAGCATATTTTACAAGCTTTTCTTTACCCTAGATCCCATTTTCAAGTCATAGGAACAATAGCATTGAAAATTTGTAGAACCCTAGCAATTTTGCCTTCTTATTTGTCTTATAGCGATAGTGCCATTGCAACACTATTGCATAGGTTGAATGTTTCTTCCATTTCCAAGCATTTATTTTCTTATCATCTAAGAAGGGAGTCTGACCAGCCCGACTAGATAGTTATCTACTTTGTGATCAAACATATACTCTAAACATAATCATAGTTACCTTGTTTATTTTTGCAAGTATTTCCATGATAGCATTGGACTTATATGATAGCACTAGGGTAGCGCTTTTGCATAGATATCGAAATCAGGTGTTTAAGTTCTTGTTCCATCGTTTTGGCTTATGTAACTTGATTTTCACTATCTCTACCTCTGCTACTATACTCTATTACCTGTTTCTTAACAATTTGATTATAAGGGAAAATAATAAACTAAATCAATTTATTTCATCAAAACACTTTAGGCAAGGAATCACAAAGGCATGTAGTTGCATTTAGGCTAGTTATATATGAGTATACCATCTCTTGTTTATCCTTGAAAGGAAAAGGTTCTATACTTTCTTTATAATCACTGAAATCAAAAGAGCACGTAGCTTAGGACCCTTGTTTGTTGTAAATTTGTATTCTTGCATCATTTAATTTTTTATCTTAGATTAGGGCTATATTTTCGCAACCTTAGGTGATTTGTTAAAATTTCACATAAACAATAAAACTTGTACATAAAACATATTGAGGTAGACCAACCTGCATGATTTTAAGATCCCCTTTAGAAAGGGACCCAAGACTCAATCTGTGCAGAACATGTCTACAAATCTAACAAAATGTTAAAAAAATAGGTTTTTAAAAATTAGTTTTAAGTGTGATTCTAAAAAAATCTAATAAAAGTTCGTGGAGGTCATTTTTTGAGGCTATGAAGGTAAAATTCTCCTTGCTTACTCAAATTCATGTGGAAATTCAACTAATAACAATGTAAAGTCTAGGACATTTCTTATTGGACTTAATTTTGTAATTAAAAATTATGGATATATATTTCAATTAAGAGGATTCACAAATTATCATTAATGCTATCAACAAAAATGGATGTGGGGAATGGATAAAAATAACATTATTGTTGATGTTCTTCAACTATTGTTGGAGCCAATCTCTTAGAAATGTGAGCATAGTTATAAAAAAGGAAACTAGGTAGTTGATAATATAGCCAATCATGATGTTGATCTTCATCTTGGAAAAATTTCATATTTTATAAGGTAACTGACCAAGTGAGATTTAATCTCTTATTTAAAATGATGTTAAGGAGTTTATTGTGGATACATAACATTTTGAGAAAGATGAGAATATATTTAATAGAAAATAAAATGAAGAATATCTTTGATAAAAAGGTAAGTTTGATATGGTTTAATTGGCATGACAACAAGATCTTGTTGCTACTCTCGATGACAGGACACTATTCTATGGTAGGGATCTTGTTGAGGGGTGCAGCGACTACGGTCTTGGTGGTAGGATACTGATATGCAGTAGGGTTCCTAGTGAGGGGTGCATCGGCTATAGTCTCAATAATAGGATATTTTTCTATGGTAGGGTTCCTATTAAGGGGTGTAGCAACTACGATCCTAACGACATGATACTCTTTTGTGGTAGGGTTCTTGTTGAGGGGTGCAATGACTACAATATCAATGACAATATATTATGTGGTAGGGTTCCTATTTAGAGATGCAACAACTATGTTATCAAAGACAAGATACTATTATGTGGTAGGGTTCCTATTGAGGGGTGTAATGACTATGGTCTTAATGGTAGGAAATTGTTCTATGGTAGGGTTCCTATTAAGGGGTGCAATGGCTATAGTCTCGATGGTAAGATATTGTTATATGATAGGTTTCTTGTTTAGGGGTGCAACGACTATGGGCTCGATGGTAGGATATTTTTCTATGGTGGGGTTCATATTGATGGGTGCAATGACAACACTGTCATGGAGGTTTGAACCTAGGAGCAAGATGTCACATGATTTAGGGTATGGTGTGTAGTTTGACAAGGGGATTGTTGTGAAGTCAAATGGAGGATGAGATTCAAAGGGTTTCCTTCCTCAGAATGGTGAGGGTAACTCAGGGAAGCAAGAGGTTAGATCCTTTACTGTTGAGATATATTCTAAGGAGAATAAATTTCTTGAGCACATTTTCGATTTTGGAACAAAACCCTAATTGAATGCAGTCAAAGGAAAGATAAACATGTCGAAGAAATGTTTCAATTTGTCAATGGAAGAAGTGAAATTAATCATTCTATATGAAGTTGAAAATCTGAGAGTAGCTCAAGGAATCTTTGTTTAGTAAGCAAATTTATGGGAACCATACTAGATCCAAATTCAATCTAAAAATGGGCTTATGAAAAATGGAAACCACTCGATTTATGGAAATAGTTGTTCTTCCTAGGAATTTATTTTTGGTAAAATTGAATTGTGAGGACATGACTCGTATTATACAAAAAAACCCTTGTTTTTATGGTAGAATAGGATTTTTTCTGAAATATTGGACTCTAGAATTTGATCCCTACCATCAAAATACTATGCAAGTCCCAATTTGGGTTCGATTACCGGATTTCCCTTTACATTTTTGGAGGGAAGAAATATTTGAAGGAATTTTAAAAGAATTTGGTCAGATTATTGCAATTGATCCAGCCACTGTTGTGAGATCGGTTACTCTATGCTAGATTTTGCGTTAATATCAATTTAGAGATAGATCTGCCACATTCATGTGAACTTATTTTAAATTTTGAAAAATGGTTGCAAGTGATTGAATATGAGAACATGCCTATCAAATGCAATGTTTGCTTCAAATTTGGACATGTGGGGTGTTTTTCCTAATCATATAGAAAAGAAACTGTAGAAATAGATCTAGCAAAAGAATAATGCAAATGATTTAAGGAAGAAAAAAATCTTGGAAAGGTGTGATTCGGGTAAAGAGAAACGGGTAAATCTAGACCAGAAGGAGAATGGCTTTGTTATAGTTGCAATTGAATAAGGGGATACTGTGTATGATCATTTGAAGGTATGCCCCTCTGTTTCTAGTCCATGTTTATCAAAAAATAAAATTCCTACCATGAATCCTTAGAAAAATTTGAAAATGAAGATGTTAAAACTCTAGAAAATGAGGATAAGAAAGTTGTTGAAAGTGATATTGTGATTAAGGATCTTCAAACACCTAAAAGAAATAAATATGAAATTAAAAACTTAAAACCTCATGAATTTGGTCAGAGAAAAGTTTCAGTAAAATGGAAAAAAGTTATGCTATTTCTAGAATAATGAGAAACAGTAAAAAGAATGGGACTGATACAGATTGTGAATCTAATCTTAGCAGACTTTTAAATAAGGATATTTTGCAAAGAGAAATAGTTGTAGATGTGGCAAATAGAACCCCACTGACTCTTAATCTAAGCGAGAAGAAACATCCCACTAGACTAAGAAATGAAGGCATGGAAGAAACCAAATAAAACCTTACTACCTTAGCCAAAAAGGAGGAACAAAATGAAGCTATGGCATGTATGCAGAAACAAAAACACTCAGGATGAATGTGTGGTCTACTTTTGAGTTGATAAAAAGGAGGGTTTTATTTGGTTCTTTAATTCTCTATCTATGCCCTGTTTTCAATTGGGTGGTTTTAGTGATTAGAATGTTGTCCATAGTCTATCCTAGACTATATTGTTTAATATATGGGTAGTACTTTAGAATAGGTGACCTAAATATTATCATATTTTGGATTTCATAAGAGGCTTATGTGTATGTTCTGAAGTTGACTTAAGTTTATCTCATTTTGGAATTTTCACGAGGCATATTTGTATGTTTTGATGATGTAAAAGGGTTGGGACCCTTTCAAAAACCCCTTCTTCCAACCTTATAAATAAAAATTAACATGACAATAAATGTAATATTTTGTTATTTTGATGGAAATGACTACCAATAGAAGCCACACAACTTATTTAAAAAAATAGTCATAAGAATGAAGCCAACAATAGGGAGGGACTACGAGTAAGGAACAAGCCACCTTTTGTTACTCTAGTTTTTGGAAAAATTAAAAAAATAAAGGATTCTTGTGAGGAAACACTAGGTAACATGGAAGGAATGCCATATTTGAAATCCCTAGTTACAAGTAAGGATGCCCTAGCTCAAAGTATGAATGCCGTAGTTGGAGGTAAGCGAAAGAGCAAATCTATGGCAAGCCCTATCGACCAAGCAAATGTTACACCATAAGTGATTATGAAGGATGAGATGATCAAGTATAAATGGTTCTTAAAAATAGAGTGTTTATATAAGTTCCACATATACTAGTAAGGTTTTGTAGATATTTTAAATTAGATTAAGTGGAGGTGGGGAGTGGATTCAAATTACTTTATGACTCTTCTTCCAAATGGTTTTTCCTCATTATCTTCTCTATTTTTAAAATTAGGGATAAAATAATGGGTGGTGATCCATGGATTGAAGAGGATATACCCTATATTTAAGACCATGGAGTGAGAATTTATTAAGGAGACAAAAGCTATGAAAATATTGCACTACAAGTTAGGTTTTTTGGATTTTTATACCAATTTATTAATAAGGAGGTTTTGAAGAACATTGATAATACTATATGAGATTTCATCAAGAAGAGATCTACTAAAAAGAAAAAAAATAATGTATATACCCAAATATGTGTTACTACAGATATTTCAAAACCATTTCTATAATAAATTAAGATTAAATATATATCAAGAAAATGAGATAAATAAGTGGATTGTGAATATATTACATTTTGATGATGCAAATGTTATGATACTAAACACATGGCAAGAGATTACAAAGTGAAAACAATGGAAAAAGAGATAAGAACTTTTGGTCATGGGATAAACTTGAAGACGAAGCAAAAAGATCATACTATAGTAGAAGCTGGATTAGATCAAGAAATTTCTACTTCTGAAAAAGTGGCAAGTACAACCCCTCTATAGCATCAAATGCCAAAATCCATCATAATTCACTCAAGTCAACTTTTTGAAGAAATAAATGTGTCAAAGGATGAGCAAGTATAATGTGCAAATTCAAATTTAGAAAGAATTAAAGATGCTAAGAAAGATGTGGAGACACAATTTAAAACAAAGGAGGTAGAAGAGATCAAATTTATTCTAGGTAAATTGTCTTCAATTTTCTCAAGTAGTATAAATTCCTGTCATTGTAATAGAATTGAAATTAGTATAGAGTTTATCGCTTACATTTCAAGGTTTCAAGAACAATATTATAAAGAAATGAGGATTGAGAATATCTATGACAATTTAGGGTTTCTAGGGCAACATAAGAAGGTAATTACCATGGAGGTTTGTCCTCGCACTTTAGGGTTTCCAAAACAACACGAAGAAAATGGTTTTAAGGTTATTTCTTACACTTCAAATTCTTTAGGTCAAGATAAGACCATATATGATAAGTTACATTATGAACAATATGGAAAAATCAAAGAGATAGATGGAGATGAAACTGTTGGTGGGAATGAAACAGGAAAGAAAGACCCTTAAAGCAAAAACAAATAAAAGAGAAAACTAGAGGGCTATTGATATGGAAAACCAAAAACATATATCACAAATATTAATGGGAAGTGGGACTAAGTCCATAAATAAAAAGTGACTATCAAAATGGTATCTTGGAATTTTAGGGGTATGAATAAGATTAAGAAAAAAGAAGTTATAAGGGAATTCATAGGTTATCATAGTCAACATAACCCAAGTTCGAACCTCGATACGAGGGGATCGAGACCTCTCATAAAACCCATATTTTAAACTCAATATTTGTAGTCTCAGGAGGGATACCGTAGTGGTAGGTACTTGGATTTTCATATAGGAGATCCAAGTTCAAACCTTGGTATGAGGGGATTGTCACCCCTCATAAAAACCTATGCTTTAACCTAACATTTTAAATCATTGAGGATGTTAATATTAGTCTATCCTCTCTTGAGGAAGTGGAAATTAATCATATTTATAGAGAAGGCAATGAGACAACCGACTGGCTAGCAAATAAGGGAGTTGAGAGTCCTCATTTGATTATATGGAGGGAAGATATTGATTCCTTGAATTTTATAAGGAGAAATATCATGCCACTGATAATTGTGAAAAGAGTAACAAAGAGTAAACTAGTCCTAGAAATCAATTAACTTTAGTTCTATTGCAGAATTGTATGAAATTAAAATTGAGATTAGTCATCTAGAGAGGACTTGAATAATATTGTGGACAACATGAAAGATCGTTTGGATGTTTTCTTCTAAGATTGGGGTGCTATGAATACATTGCTTTGACCTAGATGAACAAGGGAGAGGAATAAATCTTCTGGTCTTGTTTTGGATTCTTTTTGTTTAGAGTTTGTCATAGATGCTTTTATATAGCTTTTTGTCTAGGTCGTTAATTGAAGAAATATAAGCAAAATTAAATGAAGCGAGGTTACAATTTCTAAATGCAACATTTTAACTGTTTTTTGTTTTGTTTGTCTCATGATGTAGTTGTGTGTTCATCTTTGTCCAAGAGACTCCAATTGTAAACAAAGGTTGGGACTCTTTAAAAAATCCCTTCTTTTCATCCTTTAACCAAACAAAAATCATAGTCATCATATCTATAAAGAAGAAAATCCAACGACAAATAATTTAGCTAGTATTGATGATCACTTAGCAAAATTCATGTTTTAGAAAGGAAGTGGCCAAGTTAAAATTTATCTCTTATTAAAAATGATTTTAAGGTGAGAAGTGAAGATGAAAAATATTTTTGATTAAAATGAAGTAAGAAATATCTTTAATTAAAAGACAAGTTGAATATAGTTTAATTGACAGATAGATAGGTATTTACATGGAATGGAATTCCATTTATAAAATGTAATGAAAACAATATTTTTTTGATGGGAGTGGCCTCAACATAAACCATATATAATTTATTAAATAACAACGTGTGAGTGGAATCCTTTCAATCCTATATAACCAATTAAAAAAAACCAAAATTCATTGACAAAGTTATGAGTGGGGGTTGCTCGCTATGTCAAGGTCATGTGATCAAATAAAAAATTCAACCCTCGGTCTCACACATGCAAGTATAAAATATTCTTTAATTTAATAATTAGATCAAAATCTTATCTATAAATGAAATGGATGAAAAACAATTACTACTTTTCAAAATCTAATAATATTTTTAAAATGAATATAAATTAAAAAACATTAAATCTCAATGTAAAATATAATACTGTTATGAATTCCCTTATGAAATTATAAATAATCTTTAAATAATTACTACCTTGAAACAATTTAACCTCATATTTAAATTAAATTTTATATTTATAAGAATTTGAATTTGAATTTGTATTAATGTCCATCGATGACCAAAAGAGGTCAATAGGACTGTAAAGTAAGACATATACAAAGCAACGGGAGTGCCTAATGCAGTTCCAGAGAAAATAAAGTAAGAAAAACAATAAACATAATGACATATGATATATAAGATCTGTGGATCAAAGATTACTCCCAACATTCAAGGCTGAAAAGAAGTGAGTGATATAAAAGTTGGATGTGATCGTAGATGTTTTTTGTTGGAGTCCACGACGAATTGATCTTGTTGTATCTCTGTGATCACCCTGACGCTTCCTAGTCGTGGCCTTTGGAGGTTGGAAGAATGAAGTGATAAGTCGGGATCCTGTTATCTTCTGCAAACTGTTACTAGGTAGTTCTTTCTTGAGATTGAATAATCGTGGCCTTTGGAGGTTGGAAGAATGAAGTGATAAGTCGGGATCCTGTTATCTTCTGCAAACTGTTACTAGGTAGTTCTTTCCTGAGATTGAATAATTCTTGAATGAAAAGGACAATGTATCTATGACCTTCATAATTAATCTTCTTAAGAGAAAAATAAAATTGAAAACATAAAATTATTGGTAAAAATAATTAAACCTTTTATTTAAATTTAAATTAATAAATATATATTTTCAATGAATTATATGAGATTGATAATAAAAAGTTATAAATAATCTTTAAATAATTACTACCTTGAAACAATTTAAGGCGATATTTAAATTAAATTTTATATTTATAAGTGAAAAATAAATTTAAAAACATAAAAACATTGGTAAAAATAATTAAACTTTTCATTTAAATTTAAATTAAAAAAAAATATTTTCAATTAATTATATGAGATTGAAACAGGTTCCACCAATATTACATCATCAATAATGGTGTTATAATAAAGCTAGGATATTATCCACATATATAAATTTTGGACAAGTTTCCAAGGTTCCACCAATATTACATCATCAATAATGGTGTTATAATAAAGCTAGGATATTATCCACATATATAAATTTTGGACAAGTTTCCAACCTAATCTCTTCTTTAAAATGTTAAAGATTCTAACTAATTAAACTAATACCTCTTAATAATTAAAATTTATATCTTAAAAATCAAATAATATTAATTTAATTAAGTAAATTTATTAACTTAAAAAAAAACACTCAATTCAAATATTATCAATTTACACAACCAAATAAAAAACAAATATATACTTTAAATGTAAAACAAATCCTGAAACACCAACTTTTCGAACTCATTCGATGTCCGAATGCGCAACTTTTCCTGCCCCTTAGGTTGTCAACAAGGATAGCAAAGCAAAGCGTATGTTGACTCGTGGTAATAATAATTACGAGGAGCGAATGAAGGGCTCAAAATTTTATTCTGTTCTTGTTTGACAATTTCACCAAAGGCAAGTAACAAATAAAAAGGACTTCGCTATTCAGATTGATTATTTATTAGTTGCTTTGGCTATCAATTTTTATTATGGTTTCAACTTTGGTTATTCGTACAATACATTAGACAGTCGGAAGTTATTCCTCTGTGAGATGTTCCCGCATGCAATGCAAGTCCTCACATATTTAGATTATCGGCAGGGGATTGATTATCTATTTTGCTTCGGGTGTGTATTCGTTAATTCAATATTAAAGTGGTGTGATGCTATAGGGTTTACATAATTTTCTATATCCATAACTTTTGGTCTCTGTGTGAAATTCCTGTATGCTGTGGCCTTTTGAGGCAGAAGTGAAGTCAGTGTTTGTGTACAAAAATAATCTAGCTGTTTTTTTTTTGTTGTTAACTTGATGAGATTCCTGAACATGGAAAAATAACATAAAGGTATACTTGCAGATGGTCATAACATTAGGAAACACCTTCATTAAAACAGGTAGTGGTGGCTCTAGCTAGGGACTAATCACCTACACAACGAGTAGTATAATGAGAAAAAAGTTCTTTTTAAGCCTGGCTTGAAATCAAAGACCACACGAGCAATATCTTATGCCAATTCCTGTTGAAAATACTCCCTGGAATGAGTGGCATATGAGCTCTTTGCTATAAATTGTCACCTCACTGAGCTAGTAGAAAGACTTGGTGTCTAACCTTATTCAAACAGGGTGAAAATCTGAAGGAGGACAAATACTAACCAGCAAAACATGAGAGCTGAATTTTGGGTTATTACCAACTCACAACTTGTATAGATTATCCTAATTTATTCTTCAAAATGTTCATATTTTCTTGAGAATAGTAGCGGAGAGGAGGAAATAGTTGAACAGAGTCCAATTGTTGTGATAGTAACTGATGCAATGGAAAACTGTCTTTTAACTTTTTTCATCCATCAATTAAAAAACAAAATTAAAAGAAAAGGCATATTACTCGTACATCTTGACAAATATGATTGTAAGAAAGTTTCTTTGTACATACAAAACTTATATTAAGGGATCTTCAAAAGTAGTTTCCAATCCTACTGCTGGCGTCGATTGTGTTGCCCAATTGGACAAATGTTTTTGCTATATCAGTATGGCCACATTGCACCCTAACTACAGGTGAGTTATGGGTTGCCATTTCACCTGTTGGAATCATACAACTTTTATTGTAAAGTGCATGATTACTAGAGGAGTCACTTGTAAAGAAATGATCCAATCATATTTTATATGTGATATTGACACCCTTGAGAAAACTGATTTGGAAAGGTATGTAGCATGACCTGAGAATGTTGAAATGAAATATATGGAATGCTAACATGGTAAACATATTATTTACAAAATTTTATGAGAGAATACCAGCAGACTGGGCTCCACTTCCAGACTTGACACTAGCCCTATCAGCCTTGGGGCCTATCTGGACTCTTCACTAGACAGGCTGGGGACAACCCACACCTTGGTACCATGATTGCTTTAGCGCCAACCCTTTGGTGCCCATCTGGTTGGCACTCATCCAAAAACGACAAAAGCCATTGGCACCCGTGCGAATACAACAAATGGCTGATGTTGATGCCACGTGTCATCATCTGATGATTGTTGCAATGCACAACTTGGATATTCAAGACCAATTCAGCTACTTGCACACACCAAGAACTGGCGCTTGGTTTTCTAAAGTGCAAAATATAGATTCTTGGCTGTTTCTTGATAACACCAAGGCTCGCTAGACGCTACAGCATCTCACCTTCCAACTCCTATGCAACTTTGTACATTCTATAAATGTAGCTTAGGATTTCCTAAACAATCTAGGGAATATGCACAAGGCATCAGAGAGAGCAAGCAAAATAACTGCAACACCAGACCATATCTCAGTAGCTGAGTTCATCAGCTGCATTCTTAAGCTATAGTTATGACTTACGCCATCACATTCCTTCTCAAGAATACAACCTGTGTCACGACCTGCGCCAACACATCTCTACATAGGGATCCGCCCATTGCCAACACATTCCTTCTCAACTATACGACTTGCGTTATCTTCACATCCCTACACAAAGAGACGACTAGTGTCCTGACCCGCATCATCTCTTCACAGAGATCCGACCTGTGTTCTCTCACATTCATGGCTGCTTCTGTATGCCTGAGCTGTGGCAAGTGCCATCACATCTCTACATAAGGATCTGACCAGTGCCATTACATTCCTTCTCAAGAATATGGCCCGCATCACCACATCTCTACACAAAGATCTGGCCCGCGTTCTCTCACATTCTTTTTGAGGAATTTGGCTTACTCCTCTAAGCATCTCTCTCTCTATTTATATATATATATACCCCCCTCTCATGGAGATCCATTGCAACACTCTCTTGTAATATAAGATTTAATACTTTCATGGATATCTACTTGCATTCTGTCATGTTCATATTGTGCTTAATACATTCTGCATTAGCGCTTCAGTTGTAATTCTTCAAGCGCTAAGCCCAACACCCATGTATTAGTCCGAAGGGTTCCTTCCATGTGCAGTCTTATTCTAGCACATAGCCTAAGTAGTCCCTCACTCAATGCGTAACAGTTGAGCTTGGCTCCAATGCCTTAGTACATAGACAACATTCTCTTACGCCCTAGCTTCCGCAAGATCACTTTGACTATAACTTGTAGGAGCCTCTAGCTGGTTTTGTAAGTTATCCTCTGCGCCAACCATCCTGGGCCCTGGTGCATGGATCATGGGAAAATTCTAGGAGGATTAACAAGATGACTAATAACCAGATCTAAACAAACTAAAAGACCTAAACAGAAACATACTTGTTGAAAGAACTATAGTGACAACCTTACAAACAACTCTACAAATAACTCTTTTCTCTTGAATGCAGTGCACATCAGAGGAGCAATGGGCCTCCTATATTTAAAAATGCATCACTGGAAAGGACCCTTGATAGAGAAGGATTGAAGGAAAAGACTTGGAACTAAAGATAAAGCAAGTTATGCATTGTAATCCTCAACATATTTGGTGGTATTTAATCTGTCAAATGGCATGTCTACTTAGCCACCCTAATGGTAAAAGAGGTTTGACTATCACAAACCTTCTATAGGATCCTCCACTTTTAAGGTTGGTGTTGCTTATTATCCTTGACACCTCGTGTTTGATAATCACTTGCAGGTAGCTTTAACTCTGTGTCACATCCTGTAGTGTGGCAAGAACTTTATTAGTGTCTCTTACCCTCCTGGCCATTAGGTAAGAGTAAAACTAAAAACAATTATATCAAAGTACATATCTATGCCAAAACAGGTACAATTCCTTTCACCTCTAGTTGGATTTCTACTACCCATGTGAGTCCCCTTGTACCTTTTGCACATGCGAAAATCCATGCATTAACAATTGAATGGAGTATAAAACATGTTATTGTTATGTGTAAAACTATGCATAAGCATACTTGCAATGACCTCTCAGAAGGTGGCATATCGTACTATGGACAATGAGTCAAATGTGATGCAATTTGTTATAGCTGGTTTTATGTGTCAAAGATAGGCAGCATACCACCGCGATTAAGAAGGTATTTTGTCCAGTGATTACCATGAGGCATTATGCCCTATTACAATAATGATTTGACTTTTCAAATGCTTCCTTTGACACACTACAACTTATGGTTTACTAGACTTAGTCTTTGCACATAATCATACATAGATAGTGAGCATGTCGAAATGAGCCATAAATTAATCCAAGTTTACTTTGAAACAGGGAAATAGAGCTATATGCAAGTAGTAAACAGCTGCACAAGAAAAGAAAAATTAGAGATAAAGTAATATAATTTTACTAATGTCCAGGAATGACCAAAGTTGCTTGTATTTGCCACTATTTGCATATCTATAGTTTTTGCTCTTATGATTCCATGTAAGTCCTTTATAGTTCTTTGCTCTATGCCTTGTCTCCATGATTGTTGCCTTTGATTGTGGTGTGGATGGCGATATGCTGAAACCTTATCTCTATGTTCTGCTTCCTTTGATTCTTCAACCTTCTGTTCCTTTGGTTTGCTAGTTGCTTGATGGTCCTCCTTGGATATATGCCCTTCTTTGTGCTCTTCCAGTTGTATTGCCTTGGACTTTGCTTCTATTTTTTTCTCAGGCTCTACTTTTGATTCATTTGCTGGTTCGTCAATTTTTTTCCCCTATAATAACTTTCTCTTGCTTCTCCCTGGATCCTTGCTCGTTAAGCTGAGAAATATCTTGCAAAGTTCTGTACCATAATTTCATGAACTTCTTTTGCACATTAACGTTAATTGTTCCCAATGTATTAAGCCAAGGATAACCAAGAACAATATCCAAACCATCCATAACAATGACATGAAAATTAGAATGCAAAATATATTTCTCCATGGTAAGCTTTAAGTCTTCAAATATATGAAATTTCTCTCCTTGAGACTGTATATTATTTGTTGGAACCTGCAAACTACTAGCCAAGTCTATGTTGATGAAGTTATATTTGTTTCTAGGGTTTATGGAGACAATAGCTTTTTTCCTTTGAATGCATCCATGATCTTGCAAAATAAAATCCTTCATCTTTGGAAATAAAACATTAGTCTTAATGTTTCTTTTCTTTTTCTCCTCTCATTGCTTTTTTTCCTTTCTTGCCGGCTGCCTCTTCCTCTTCATTTTCTTCTTCTTTTCCCATTTCTTTTTCTTCTTTCCATTCATCTTTATTTTCTTTTTCTTTCTCTTCATTTCCCCCTTCTTCCTCTTTCCTTGCCCATTTATTTAAAAATACCTCTTCTATTTCTTATAACTTATTGATTTTACTTGGAAAACTGTACCAACCACATTTTTCCCTCATCATCAAAAAGCTTCCAAAGAAAATTTTCCCACTTTTCATCTTTTCCATATTTCTTTTTGAAATTTCCCCACCATTCTCTAACATCAATATCATCATTTCCAGAAAGTTTTGCCAACTCTATGAGGTCACACCTAAAACATTTCTCAATGCAACTAGGGTTTGGTGAACTAGGATTTTCTCACAAATAAAATTCTTCTCACCAAAATCACACCAAATTCTCACATAAACAATTAGATCTGGCAACCTCCTTCAAAACAAAACAAATGACAATTAATTTGCTTACTCAGACTGAAATATATGAATTTGTTTTTGTTTGACAAATTTTCCTGCAAGCAAAAAACAATTCAAATAGCCTGACTTCACATGGCCATAAATCCTTCAATACTGCTCAGAATTTAGCGTATGAATAGTTGTTTTTGAGTCCTTGAACAATATACATGATGGCTCAAGAATCTTCTGAATATATAGCCCCTGGAAAATTATAACAAAATGCACTTCAACAACGTCACTTTATCAACTCTGATAGCTGAACTTTGAATGCTTTTAACTCCCTCAACATTGGTTCGAATTTCGAAGTGACCAATCGTTTTTATGGTAGTCAAAACAAACTACTTAATTGTGTAAAAATATTCTGAATATGACAGGCTACAGCTGTGCAAAAAGATATGGCTCCTGGAAAAACATGACAAATTTCTGATTTTTTTAATGGGAAACTCAATAAATCTTGAAAACAATCTCACAACTATAGAAACCCTGCAAAAGTTCTCCACTTTACTAGAATCTTTGCTTTGAGACCAGATGTTAAGCACCTTTGCTTCGATACTGGATATTAAGGAATTTTGCTTTGATACCAAATGTTAAGAACCTTTGCTGCTCATAATATAATTAATTCCTGAATATGCTCAATAATAATTAAATCAACCACAAAGAATAATTCACATGAGACAAGATATGTAAATACCCTTTAGGTAGGGCAACACCAAGATTATTCCTTATGGAAGAAATCACTCCACAATATCTCCCAAGGTGAGAGCCGCTCCATGAGCAAAGGCGGTTACAATAATGACTGACTTGGATTGGATGGTTTACAATTACCAGCTCCCTTCCTTATATAATCATCATCCAATGCTATTTTGGAAAAGGTATAACTCTAACCGTATCTCACTCATTATTATTATATAATTTCCTAAACATTGGCCTTGGGGTTAGTCCATTGCAATCACATAATACAATTGGGTTTTTTATGTCCTATGCCAACTATACAATACAATATCATATTATTAAGTACATACCCCTAGGTAGCCTAGCATAATGGAATTATTAATCTTTATTAAATGTTTCAGTTTAGTGTAGGAGGCCAACTTAAGACCAAGTAGTTGAGATGGAGCGACCCAATTGATCTAAATATATTCTCAATAAACATCATCTTTCTCTACTTGATTAATCACCCTTTAATAAGGAAGAAGTCGGGAAGGGGCATTTAAAGAGTATTTGAATGGAGGTAATCGATCTACGAAGATGCCAAGTGACTAAAGTAGAGAAATAACTTTTGAGTATCAACCATGATGATGACCATAAGTTCCCCTAGAAGAAATCCATTTTGAGAAACAAAGTACTAAATATGGTTATCTCTCTTGGCTTGAGGTGCAAACACCCTTGGATCCAAGGCAATGAAGTTGAAAAAATAGTTTTGAAGATGCTCTCGAGGTGAAGAGGATGAGCGTGAAACTCTTATGGAACAATACATTGGGGAACTGTTATTTTACATTGGATAAATCGCTAATACAAAATACTTTGGACTGTCTCAATATAAGCCCAATCAACAGACCCTAGACTTGGATCCGAAATCTCAAATTCATGAAGGACTATGGGTTTGATGGTGCAATCAAAGAGGCACATCTTTGTAGGCATGTCTTGAAAGTGCTGCTAGAAACATTGTTGTTCTAATACTAATAGATAAGCATATCCCTTGCAAAGCTATGATTGTGAAGCCAACCAAAGATTAAGGGAAGGACCTATAAACTAAACCCCCAATTAGGTGTAAGTAGTGGTGATCTCAATCGACTCACCCTTGTAGAAGAATGGATAGAATACTCTTTGATGTCTTGGAGATCATCATCATACTCTTGCTAAGGTTGACTACTAGCTGTTTTAAGTCATGGAAGTGAGCAAGCGCATCCAATTGTCTTTGTAGGTGTTAGCATAGGTTGATCTTTATGCATAATTTATTACATTATATTATGTAATGTTATCATATTATTAACATAACATAGAAGGCGGTTGCTAGGAGGTGGTTCGCATTTGGTTCGGGTAGTTGATTTGGTTACACGAACCACTTGTTCGTTGAAGTCATGTAATTTATATCCTACACCATTCTAATTGAAGGTTAATGCTCACATTTGATTTTATGGTATCAGAGCTTCGCTAACTTGCACGTGATTTGGGCGAAGGAGAGGAGAAGAGCGTGTTGTTTTCACGACACGCTTCCCGAGGCTTAGCAGACATAATATCTTCAAGAACGAACCCTGGAACATCTGGTGCGGTGAGCAAGACATTCTGCAAACTCGCCGACCAAGCACGTACACCGAGAGGAATCTTTGCACGTAGACCGAGGCAACAGGCATTGGCGACACGTGGCGAGCATTGGTGGTGATGACGTTTTTCTACGGTTGACGTGGTAGGTTCATTGTGGGGTGACAGCGTGGCAAAATGACGGTCAAGGGACTCGATTGCCCGAAGGCAATCAAACTGTTATCTACGACAAGCGGTTGATAAACCGTCTCCATTGCTCTATCCCTGTGCGTGTGGGACAAATCGTCCCTATTTTTTTCTTGTCTTCATCGGGCTCGAAGGCAATAAACAGGACGTGTTTCCCTTCACATCTCGTTCTCGCGGATAGCCCGATTGGTCATTTGGACGGTTGGCACAGAGGAGGTCCTGCGTTTGAATCTCGTGAAGTGTGAGGATGGGTTTGTTTTTTTTTTGTTTGCTGACATTGCGAACGAACGAAATTCAAATAACACACGTTCATTTTATAACCTATTTGTGCAATTTATTGCACCGCAGTGTTCGGTATATATGGTACCTTTGGCCCATACTTACAGGTAAAGCTGTCGTGCTTTGGGCTACTGTATCTAACGCCTAACATAGCTGCAACAACGACGTCTGAGCTATTGTTCTCTATAAATCGTCGGGGAGAAATAAGGAAAGCCAATTGTATATTGATATTCACTCCATTATATACCCTAATTCATTCTTATTGCTTGGCTTAATCTCCTCCAACTCATCATCCTTTTTTGGAAGGGTTTTGAGGCAGGTGCCATCAATTTGAGTGAATTCCCTTTCACGTACTCTTTGTAAGTATAAAGAAAGGGGGACCATTTTGGTGATATAATGAACCTTCACAATGGCCTCTGTTCATAAATATATTTCAGATTCACAGTTGCTCAAAGGTTCCAATTTTGCTCCATGGAAAACAAAGATGAGAGCCATTCTTCAGGTTGAAGATTTGTGGGATGTAGTGACTGACACTACAAAACGTCCCGGTACACCAGGTATAGATCAGGATGAATATGATAAAAAGGATAGAAGGTCCCTCATGTTTATCATACTTGCTACTACTGATGAGATACAACCTTACATTTGTGATGCTAAATCTGGTAAAGATGCTTGGGATGCATTGGTTACCATATATGAAGCTAAGAATCAGTCCACTATTCTTAACCTTCAATCTCAACTTCATACTCTCAGTATGAAGTCCGGTGAATTAGTAGAGTTGTTCCTATGCAAAGTGGCAGAATTGAAAGCAAAGTTGAATGCTTTGGGAGAAAAAGTAGAGGATCTGCTCTTGACTTCAGTCATTTTGAGAGCTTTGCTAGATTCCTACAAGATGCTGATCACATCCCTTAAAGTGTCCATTAAACAAGTTACTTTTGTGGAGTTGGTAAATTTGCTTCAAACTGAGGAGGCAAATCAACTTCAAAGAGATGAAGTGACAGATAATGCACTTTACTCAAAACAGGGGTCCAGAAGACAGGGTAACTTTCATAAGGGAGGATCTTCTTCCAAAGGTTCCAAAGGCAAGGAACCTCAATAGAAACAAAATAAATATTGCAAGATTTGTGATATGGACAACCATGACACCAACAGGTGTTGGTTTAAGAATAAACAACCCCATGACCAAGATCAAAAGAAAAAGGGCAAGGGCAAATACAAACCTTAGAAGAAAAATAAGCAACCCAAGGGAAATGTTGCTTATGAGGAATTAGACTCAGAATCTAAGAGAGCACGCAAGGTGCTCATGACTCACACAACTTCTCAGCAGAAGGATCCTGTGTGGTATATTGATTTCGGCGCCAGTAAACACATGACTGGTGATAAGTCGTGGTTTGAGACATTTGAGGCTAAGGAAGGCAAACCAGTTACAATAGTTGATGATAAGTGTTGGTTACGAATCTGCCATGAGGAAAGGATTTTGTGTTAATGCGCCCAGATTCGCCCACCAGCATGAAAGGCCGGAAGGAAGAGATGCCTTCCGTGCCAATCTCCGGAGAAGGCCGGCTCCTTTGGGGGGTTTAAGCTAAGAGTGCAGGAAAGAGATAAAGAAACGGAAAGAATTTACAAATGTGATTGGAGTTTGGTGGGGGGAACTAACGATGACGGAAACACATCAATCACCATTACTTACTGCATCATAAATACAAAGCATGACCAGGAACTGCAAAACCTAAGTGTACTTTCTGTACTAAGCAATATACGCACAGCTACAATGGTCCCCTAGCAAACATTCTCCCTACAAGGAGAACTAACAGCATGGCAATGCATCAATCACCACTACGTACGGAAACTCAAAACAGAAAGCAACTAAGAGATGTCAGAGCCAGGTATATGTGTTATGCAGAGAATTTATACGCACAGCTACAATGGTCCCCTAGCAAACATTCTCCCTACAAGGAGAACTAACAGCACGACAACGCATCAATCACCACTACGGACAGCAACGTAACACACAACTGATGGAACTGCTACCACATCTATTCATGCCAATCTATGAAGTTCAAAAGTGCTTGGCCACCAAATGCCGAAATAAATCAACAAGCCATGACACAAGCAATGCTTCAAGGCGCCTGACCACCAAATGCTGAAACGAATCAACGAGCCGTGACACGAGGAAGCGTAAAGCATAAGCATAAAGAAATAGAAGCAGTAGAACAGAACCAGGCATACAATTTATATTTATAAGCAGAAGCACGGTTACAATGGTTCCCTAACAGACATTCCCCTTCCACCACTTTACAATGAAATCATGGTGGGTTTTTATAGCCCGAGTCCCTCCCGTTACATTAATGGGCACAAAGTCCCAGTCAAACACTAGCTGACAAAAGCGGCGAAGGAGCTGCAAATGCTGACCTTTGTCGGACCGGACTGTACCCGCAGCATGGTCTTCCTGGAAGCTGGACAGCTAGGTGGCGGTGTGTTGGGCAGAACTTCTTCTCGGCAGGAATGCGGGTAGCTGGAGCAGGTAGAACCTCCAATCAGCTTTAAATGAGGCCACTGGCATAGGTAGTGCAGCCCATGCTCGTCCTTTTGCTCGGCACGTCTTGGCTCAAATCCCGAAGCTGGACACTTGTCAGATGATGGATGATGCTGTTTGACACGTGTCTGCCTTGAAAGGCAGTTTATCCAACTTCGCCTGGGATCAGAGCGCCATCGGGTTGCGCGGGCAGAAAACAGCGCAGTCGGGAAGGCCTTCATGCCTTGGGTGCATTTCCGAGTTTGTTTCCCTATCGCGCACCTGTCAAGGGCGCACTCCGACTTCGCTGCGAAGTCGGGTTGCGCACAGTGAAAGCTGGATTCTCGCCGCCGTACGGACTTCGCTCCGAACGACTTAGTCATTTTTCCGTCGACCTGCCGACTCGCTACAAGGTGCGCCCAGAAGGAGGGGCGAAGCCGAACTTCGCACCAAAGCGGGCGAAGTGTGAACCGCACTGAACGAGGCGAAGTGCAGACTTCGCACCAAAACTGGGCGAAGTGCGGACTTCGCACCAACACTTAGCCATTTTTCAGGGCAACTGCTGTCAAATTTGAGATCCAACTGAGGGGCTCCAAGAAAGGGGGGAAAAAGAGAATGTAGGGAAAGAGAGAGAAAGGGAGAGAGGAAGAAAGGGAAAGAGAGGAAGAGGGAAAAGGAAGAGCAGCACTGTTACAAAATTGAAAACATTGCACCCCGTGCAAAATGTGGCAACATTTCTGGCGGCTCGCGGGGTGTCGAGCTCGCCTCGGCGCAAAGAATCCATGCCTTCATCCATTGGGTGCAGAGGAACTTGCTTCCCTTGCATTTTGCTGCTCTAGCTGTTCTCCTCGCGGCAACTGTTCTTCAGATTCACCTTCGTCAGTTGCCTCCTCAGAACCATCTTCCGAAGGCTCTCCAGCTTTTGCTTCTGCCTCGCAGATGCGGTTGTATGCGGCCTGGGCTTGGCCCCAGGCTTCTGCTTCGAATGGCCGGCGGTCAGCAACTTCTTCTAATGCTGCGTGGAAAGCAGCGACCGCGTGCAGGTCGATGGTGAGGTATCTTTTTCCTAGCTCCTGGAAGTAGGAGCTGATCTTGCAGCATTTGGACACCATCTGGGTGACCTGACTTTCTTGAATTGGCTCGATCCAGCTATCAATTTCAGCTGTATCTGCCTCAAAGGACCGCCAATTCTTTTTCACCTGCTCATGGGTGAGAAACTCACCATTCTCAACAAAGCCCGGGCACCCTAGTTCGGAGAGAGCGTGAAAGGGAGCCATACAAATGTCTCTTTCATGTTCAAATGCATCCAGCATTCGTCTGGCAACCCTCACCTCTTCTACTTTTTTAAAATATTTATGCAAGGTTACCCTTGCATCTGCCCATTCTGCAGCGAATGAGGACATGGGGGAGAATTGGAGGCCATCGCGCTCGCGCTCCTGAAGATTTATTGCCAGGTCCAGCCATTGCTTCGCCTGGCGTTCGGCCTCCTCTACCACAGGCTTTCCCTGGGCAGAAACTTCTTGAATTCTGGATGCGAAATCCAGAACTGACATTGCCTTATACGTGTGGGGCTTGCATCCCCGCAGCAGATCAGCCCGCATCCCCTTAACCTTGCTCTTTGAAAAGACCGTCGCTTGAGATGCTTTCTCTGCAGATTGCGACTGCGCCTGTTTCAAAGACTCCTGGAGCTGAGAAATCTGCTCCAAGGCTGCCTGCTTTTCCGTTGCGGCTTGTTGCTGAGAAGCGGCCAGCTGGGCTTTTAGTTCATCTATTTCTCGCTGCGCCGCTTCCAGCTGCTCAGTGGACCTAGACAGGTCCTCTTCAAGCTGTCTTGTCTTGTCCTGCAACCCGAAAAGCTCTTCCTGTTCCTCCAGACTCTTGACAAGGAGATTATCCGCTTTACGAATGATTCCCTGAATCTCGTATTGCTTGTCGATATCGTCAAAGCTCTTCTCCTTTGTCTGGAGCTCGTAGTCCACTCTGGTCATTTCCCGGAGAGGCTTCTTCACTTTCGGGATTATCTTCTCTGTTGTAAGCACTCTCCTCTCGAAGTTAAACTTGGTGCGCTTTACCGGGGCGGCTATCTCTTCAAGTCTCCTCCGCTTCAGGTTTTGGAGGAAAGAGATAGGGTACTCTACAGCTCTCGTTGCCAGAGGCAAGTCGTCCGTATTCTGGAGGTCGTCCATGAAGTCTGGTTCCCCCAGCCTAGGGTTCTGCTGAGACGTCTCTCCTGCGGGAATGGGATCAGGAGGAACCGGACGGACCTTGGAAGGATCGGCCGCTTCTGGGGGCGACCGGGAGGTGGAGATGGGAGCGGCTGACGCTGAAAGGGTTTCAAGCGGCTGAGGCGGTGGATGTAACGGTGAATGCGTGGCTTCAGCACTAACCACAGGTGAAGGGTTTGGGGTTTGACTCAGAGATAGGGAGACGTTGGGGTTCTGAGCAAACTGGTCAAAAGAATGGGGGCCGCTAGAAGGGTGTGGAGACGGGGAGGAAGATGCGGCCATGACTTGCTCGGATTGAGCGGGAGATGGAGTAGGAGTAGGGCTAGATGAGACCAGAGAGAGTGGGGCAGCAAACGTACCTGCGGGCTCCGCCTGAGCCGATGCTGGATGGATGTCTGCGGTTCTGGTTCCGGCGGCTGGCTCGGGACTGCCCAGAGAAACACGCTCTAGAGCGGCTGAACGCGGCTGCGGCTCTGCGACTGGCTGCTGCACTGTCAGACTAGGTCGCCTGATTTTTTCAACTCTCTTCCTCTTCTTCTCTTTTGGAACAATGGCTGGATCGGGGGAAGGAGATGAAGCAGGTGCAGCAGGCGCTGATGTTCCCACGGTGAACTTGTACCGGGGTTTGACTTGCAGAAGGTCTGCCGCAACCGGTCTGCTCTCTGGTGGCGTTGGCGCCTTTTGTGCTCGAAGGGTCACCTCGGGCGTTGACTTGACTGATTTTTTCGCCTTTTCGAGCGCCACCTTGGAAGCCACGGGCTGCATTGGGTCCACTTGGATGTCTGCTGGGCCCGCGCTGGCAGTTGCCGAAGTGTACAACTGTTGGGAGGAAGACCCTCCTTTATAACCCTCAAAGGGACCTCGGGGAACGTAATCTTGATATGCGAACGGCCGCCAGCTGTCATGATGCTGGTCATATAGAGTCGAAAAGTCGTCATCAACGGCCAGATTTCTCCTGGTGGATTTGTCGTGCTGCGTGCGGCACCTCATCTTCCAGCATTCAATAATCTTTTCTTTTGGCCAGTTAAGGCCTGCTATCTTGGAGATGAATTTTTTAAACCCTGGAGAAGAGAACTTGTGGTCCGGGTTTCGCTCGGGGTCATATGCTACCTCCTCGCAATAAAAATCCTGCCACGGAGGCGAAGCTTCCATCAAGTCAATTTCCCAGTCAAGGTCAACATGGACCACATCGCATCTATCTTCGATTATATCCGCCCGGGGGCAGATGTGTGAACTTTCCCCTTATCCCGTATGGGTCGTACTTCCAGCGCTGCGGCAACAGAATCAGACCAATGTCAAAAAGCTCCCGCTCGAGATAGACATGCTGTCCTACCTCGGAAATCTCAACGTTCGCCCAGGAAAGAGGATATTGAAAAATCTGGCCTCTTTTCTTTCCTAGGCCGAACTCCTCCTCAACGTAATCCATCTGACGGGCAACCTCCATCCCAAACTGATGATCCGTGCACCAGTAGGGCAGCAGATGAGGTTTGCCCTTGAATCCGTAGATTCTGACCACAATCCCCTGCGTCAGTCTAAAGACGTCCCCGAGCTTCTGACTCAGCAAAGAGTTCGTCATTTCTCGCGGGGGGCGAGGGATCTCGCCCTCGCTGAAGACTGACATGACCAATCCCAGAAAGTTGAAGTTAAACTTGTAGTAAGACCCTTTCCGGTATAGGTCATCCGTCCAGTCATAGACGGGCTGTGGTTCTCCCTTCTCGTTGACCTTCTTCAGGTTCGGGATCGGCATCCGGGAGTGCAAATGATACAAACAAAGCCAAGCTAGGAAGGAACTGAACCGAAATTCAGTGGACTGCTTCTTCTGGAGCTTCACCAGGCTGGAGTGAATGGCGTATGCAAGCCAGTCCGCCCAGTCGAAAAAGATGGGGCGCTTTCCACTTCTTTGCGCCGCTGGTTCGTAGGATTCTCCACACAGGAGACATTCTGCCAGCGCTAGCTGGTACGGCTGTACCAACTCATCAGAGTCGCAGCCGAGGATCCATGCCAGAATGGTGTATAAGTATTTGCTCTGAAACCTTGCCAAGGGCATGGGGCCGGTTGGCCATTGTCCAGCTGCAAGCGGGGCGTTCAGCTCTGAATTGAGGAAATCCCTCATCCGTTTTGTATGCGTGAAGCGTCCCGCTTGCTCGCCCAGATTTATCTTCCTGACAATCGTGCTGGAGTCATACTCCAACCCTGGGGCGAAAGCTGGCTGGACAGTCTCCCTGCGCAGCGCGAACAAGGGTTTACCGCTGGAGCTGCAAATCTGTCGGGTAGCTGGTCTGTAATGTCTGACAATCAGGTCTACCAGCTCCGGGCATTGATGGACGGGAGGGCATAAGAACCGAAAAAGGTTGGACTTGTACGCCGCTCCGAAATGGTGAGAGGGCGAAACCTTGTCAGCCCAACTCTCCACATTTGTCCGCAGCTTAGTCAGGCTCATAGAAAACGAGCCGTCCTTGTATCCCGCCAAGTAATTCACCGGAGGTGGTGGGGCTTGCCCACGCTGTACTTTCTTTGGCCGGGACTTTGACTTTCGCTCCGGCGGTGTTTCACTTCTGAAAACACCTGGCCGCGGTAAATCTTCGGGTTCGCACCCTTCGTTGGATTGCGCTGGCATTGGCATCTTTCCTCTGTCCATCTCTCCGAAACAACAATAATTACGAATTCAGGGCGTCTGTAGCAGATTTCGCAGTCACAGGAATAATCTGCGCAGTTTGGCATGTCTGGATGCATCTGACCCCCTTTTCTAGATAATGACAGCGTCATTAATGTCGCGCAGGAGGGGGTAGGTCGGCTGGCAAGTGAAGGAGTTATGTTTCTTGGGTGGCTGCGCAGGAGAATGTTTTGAAAAAGGTACCCCGGCAGCCGTGCCATGCTTTTTCGATTGCACTTTTCCTTGAGGACTGTGCAATCATTAACTTTACCTTGAACGCTGCGCCATGGCTGACGTCACTGCCGCAATCTGGGCACACTGCTCAAGAAAAAACCCCTTTGGTGCGGAAACCCATCTTAAAACGGTCGCAATGCGCCTTGGGCCCAGCTTGGAACTTTTAGAATATTTTATTCATTTTTTTTTTAAACAATCGTCCAAGCTGGCCCAGAAAACAAGGCGCAATCGGACTTCGCCCAAAGTTGGGCGCGATCCGACTTCGCCAGCGCAGCCGGACTTCGCCCGAAATTCGGGCGAAGTTCGAACTTCGCGCGAAGTTTGCATTGAGACTGTTTCTGCTTTCTTTTCTTACCGCGCCCAAGGGTTGAGCGCAGTCCGCCCCCTTGCAAACTTTGGAAGAATTGGCGAGTACTGTTTTATTGCCTCTTGGGACCGGGTGCACGAGCTGCGCTAAGAAAATGGAGCGCGTTCGGACTTCGCCCGAAGTTCGGGCGAAGTTCGAACTTCGCGCGAAGTTTGCACTTCGCGCGGGAGTTGCGCGCAGTTCGAACTTCGCGCGCAAGCCGGCCGAAGTCGGACTTCGCGCGCGAAGTCGGACTTCGCTCAAAACTGAGCGCAGTCCGATTCTTTGTGCCTTTGCAGTTTTTTCTCCATTCAAACTTCGCGTTTTGGCTGGCGCGCAGCCCGACTTCGCTGCGAAGTCGGGCAGCGGCCAACACTTAGCCGTTTTTTGCTTTGTTTTCTTCTTCACTCAAGCAGCCCCTTCACGAACTTCGCTCCTTCTGAGGGGCGACAACAGACTTCGCTGCGAAGTCTGTATTCTCTCCCATGCCGCAGTTTGGCTCAAAAAATAATGAAAAACTGAAAGCTGGAAACTGTACATGCTGGAAAATAAAAATGCATAAGGAAAATTTTTACAAAGAAGGGCCACTCGGGCACCTTCAGCAGCGGTAAATTTTTAAGTGGAACCCGTTAACAGGGATAGGTAGGAGCTGACCCTCCATATCCCGAAGTACGTAGGCATTGAACTGGTTCACCCGGGCAATCTGATAAGGGCCCTCCCAGAGGGCATCAAACTTCCCGTGATTGCCCGGCTTCGCCTTATATGAGTCCCACTTCAGCACCAGGTCCCCGATTTTAAAAACTCGGGCAGTGGTGCCTTTTGCAAACCAGCCTTGAGTGGCTGCAATATGATCGGTGAAGGCCTGGTATGCTTTTTCTCTGTCTTCTTCCAACTGCAGGAGTTGGCACAGTCTGTCATCCACCGGGTCTCCACTGCTCCTGTCTTCGTCCAACATCCATAGGGCAGGGATTTCAATGTGGGATGGCATGACAGCCTCTTTGCCATAGACGAGCGCATAGGGGGACGTTCTGATGGATTTCTTGAATGAAACTCTGTCCGCCCACAGCGCCCGGTTCAGGAGTAAATGCCAAGTCCGCTTGTTTCTGTCAATGGTCCTCCGGATGATTTTCAGGAGGTTCTTGTTAGTAGACTCGGCAAGGCCATTCCCCTGCGGGTAGTAATTAGAAGACATCTTGTGATAGATGCCAAGTTTGCCAGTGTACTCCGTGAGTACAGCGCCTACGAATCCCGGACCATTGTCCGTCACAATTGACTCTGGAACCCCGAAGCGGGTAATCAGGCTCTCAATGAACTTGATGACCGTTTCTTGGTCTGCGTTCTTGGTCGGGATTGCCTCTGCCCACCGTGTGAAGTAATCGGTGGCTGTAAGAATAAACTTGTGTCCGGCAGAGGAATTAGGCGAAATCACCCCAATGAAGTCTAGACCCCATTGCTGGAACGGAGTCTCGGCCTGAATCGGTTGAAGGGGCAGGGGTGCTTTTCTGTTTCTGCCAGCAAACCTCTGGCATTGATCACACTTAGAACAGACCGCATAAGCGTCTGTAAATAGAGTGGGCCAATAGTACCCGGCTCTAATTATTTTTAAGGCCGTAGGCCTTGCAGAATGATGACCCCCAGGCATCCCGGAATGAAAATCTCCGAGGACCCTGGGCTGGTCGGATTTTATGACGCACCGCAACAGGATGCCGTCGATGTTTTTGAAGTAAAGCCCCTCGGGGCGAAGAGTGTACTTGAGTGCACCTAGCCGAAATCTCCTTCGTTGTGAGGCGTTCAGGTGATCTGGACATCTTCCGGTGCAGAAATATCTCACCAGTTCATCTGTCCAATCACTCCCCTCCGATAAGGAGTTGGCTAGGTAGATGCGTGTCGCTGTGTCCTCCCACTTACAGGCGGAGATGCCGGCTACAGCGCTTCGGGCCAATTCCTGACACAAGGCTCGGCCTCTGATAAGCTTGGTGGGCCGCACTTCGATGTCGAACTCCTGGATTTTTGCAATCCATCCTGCTCTCTTGTGACCCGGTTCTCCTTGTATGATGAAGCTTCGAACGTCCGGGTGAATCACAAAGACAGTCGTTTTGCTCTGGGAGACAAAGTGCCTGAACTTTCGGAGGGATTTCATAACAGCGTGAACTTGCCGCTCTATAAAGTTGTACTTTTCCTCATGCGGCTGAATCACTTGGCTCAGGAACGCTATGGGGCGCTCCTCGCCATCGTCTCCCTTCTGAGTTAGGACTGCGGCGTAACTTTCGGGTTCTCCCACTGCATACAGGATGAAGTCCTTGGAGTAGTCCGGGTTTGTCAACACCGGAGCTTGCGCAATTCGAGCCTTGATTTCCTCGAAGGCTTGCTCTCTCTCATCAGTCCATTCGTAAATTGTATCTTTTTTCAGCAGTTCGGCCATAGGCTTGATCACCTGTGCGAAGTCCGGAATGAACTTCCGCACGAAGTTAATCTGACCGAAGAAGGACTGCAACCCTTTTTTATCGATGGGGGCTGGCAAGCGAAGGAGGGCTTCTGCTCTGTCAGGGTCAATGGCGAGGCCTTCCTCGGAGATGACATGTCCCAGCAGCTTTCCTTCTTTTACCGCGAAGACAGACTTCTTCGGGTTTATAGAAATGCCGAATTCTCGACACCTCTCAAATATTTGCCGTAGGTGGGAAACATGATCCCCTCTTTGGTGAGAGAAAACGGTCATGTCATCAAGGTAGATGACAATGATCTTATTGAGCAGCTCTCGGAAGGCCAGGTCCATGGCCCTTTGGAATGTGGCACCAACATTGGATAAGCCAAAAGGCATGCGCTGATAGGCGAACGTCCCCCACTTGGTGGTGAACGCCGTCTTATGCTGGTCCTCATCTTTGACCCAAATCTGGTTGTAGCCGGAAAATCCATCTAAAAGTGAGAATCTCTGGGCTCCAGCAACGATGTGTAGAATCTGGTCGATTTGGGGAAGCGGATAGTGGTCCCTGAGGGAAGCCTGATTCAGGTTTCTGAAGTCGACACAGAGACGAATGTCGCCATTCTTTTTCCTCACGGGCACCAAATTCGCGACCCAGGATGAATGTTTGATGGGGTAGATGATTTTGGCCTCCAGCATCTTCAAGAGCTCGGCTTTCATCATGGCCTCAATCTTCGGATTCACGGCCCTCTGCTTCTGTTGGAATGGCTTAGCGCCATCCTCTAGCTCAATGGTATGCTGGATGACATTCTTGTCATACCCCCTCAAATCCTCGTAGCACCAGGCCACGATGTCGGGGAACTCTTGGCACAGTGATCTGATCTGCTCAAGTTCCTCCGAGGTGCAGTCTGTCCCGACCTTGATAGTTTTACCAGGTTCAAGTTCCAGGTCGGCATACTGCTCGGGTCTACTTTGATCCTGTGAGATATTGCTCTGTCATTCTGATCAAAGAGACTCTCCAATGTAATCAATCCTTTTGGGACATGATTATTTTTTAACTGTATCAACCCCTCATATTGCTCGTCATCAGGGTCTCTACCTTCGATTAAACCAACTTCGTTAACCAAAAATGTGACGATCTCCTCGTCACAATCGAACACCTGCCAGTGGGTGTCCTTATCGAGCACTGAAGGCCTGTAAATAGTGCGAACCGGCTTCGGTTTCTGGACAACGTCATCGGCCGGAACGTACTGGCTCCAACGGACGCCAGAATGTCAGCGTGTTTGTTTTTCTCACGCGATATCGCCTTGACATTCAATGAGTCGAATGACTCCATCAGGTCCCACACCCGGTTGCGGTACGCTCTAAGATAGTGCTTGTTTGGAGGCGCACTTGTTCGTAACTTGGTGACACACCCGCCGAATCTCCAAAGTCTCGTGTTTGATCCCACCTCTCCGCCTTTCGCAAACCCAAGCACGGGCTTCGTATTCCGCCGAGTTGTTAGTGCAGCTCCGGCCCCGCATAGTCCTTCGGATTCCGCGAGAACCCCCCCCCAGTCCTGTTGGTTACGAATCTGCCATGAGGAAAGGATTTTTGGTTAATGCGCCCGATTCGCCCACCAGCATGAAAGGCCGGAAGGAAGAGATGCCTTCCGAGCCAATCTCCGGAGAAGGCCGGCTCCTTTTGGGGGGGCTTGATTTAAGCTAAAGGGAACAGGAAAGAAATAAATGAACGGAAAGAGACAAATGTACAGAAAGAGATACAAATATGTCCAAAGGTTGGTGGGGGGGAACTAACAGTACGGGAACACACCAATCACCGCTACTTACTGCATACAAACACAGAGCATGACAAGGAACTGCAAAACCTAGGCGTACTTCCGATACACCAACAGCGTATGCACAGCTTCAATAGCTCCCTAGCAAACATTCCCTACAAGGAACTAACAGCAGAGGATCGTATCAATCACCAGATACGTACACTGACAGGGGTAGAAAGTAAACCTAGAGATGTCAGAGCCAGGTATATGTGTTAGGTAGAGAGTTTAACCGCACAGCTTCAATGGCTCCCTAGCAAACATTCCCTACAAGGAACTAACAGCAGGGGATCGCATCAATCACCAGATACGGGCCAGCAACGTCACACATAACTGATGGAACTGCTACCAAATTTATTATGAATGCTTTAAATTAATGAAGTACAGAGGGTGCTTTAAACAAGCAATGCTAGAGGAACCTGATCGCCAAATGCCGAAGTGAATCAACGAGCCGCGACACAGGTGGGCCTAAGGCATATAATGAAAGACAGCATAAAAGAATAAAGACAATAGAACAGAACCAGGCATACAGATTGTATTCATAAGCAGAAGCACGGTTACAGTAAGCACAGTAGTTCCCTAACAAACATTCCCCTTCCACCCTTTACAATGAATTTCAGATGGGCTTTTATAGCCCGAGTCCCACCCGTTACATTAATGGGCACAGAGTCCCAATCAAACATAAGCTGACAGAAGCGGCGAAAGAGCCGCAAATGCTGACCTTTTGTCGGATCGGCTGTACCCGCAGCATGGTCTTCCCGGAAGCTCGGACAGCTACGTGGCGGAGTGCTCGGGTAAATCTTCAAGTCGGCAGGCTTGCTAGTAGTCGGAGCAGTGAAACCTCGGATCAGCTTTGAATGAGGCTATTAACGCAGCGGTGCAGGCAGCCCATGCTTATCCCTTTTGGTCGGCAGCCTTGGTTCAAATCCCGAAGCTGGACACTTGTCTGATGATGGGTTATGTCGTGTGACACATGCCTGCCTTAGAGGGCAGTCTATCCATCTTTGCTTGGGATCGGGGCTCCTTGGGATGCGTGCAGAAATCAGTGCAGTCGGGGAAGGCCTTCAAGCCTTGGTCAAATTCCGGGTTTGTTCCCCTACTGTACACCTGTCAAGGGCGCATTCCGGCTCTGTTGAGAAGTCGAACCGCGCACGAGCGAACACCGGTGTCCGCCGCCATATGGACTCGCTCCGGCATTTTATCTTTCTTCTCGCATTGACTCGCCAGTCGCCAGTGCAAGGTGCGCCCGAAAGTGGGGCGAAGTCGGACTTCGCACCAAACCGGGCGAAGTACGCACCGCACAAACGAGTGCGACTCGCACCAAATCGGGCGAAGTGCGAACTTCGCACCAAAATCGGGCGAAGTGCGAACTTCGCACCCGCACTTAGCCAATTTCGGATAGACCTCGCCGGAAAGCTGGAAAATCAACTCGGGAACTCCATGGAAAAAAGGGGGAGAGAAAGAGAATGGGAAAGAAAAGGAAAGGGAGAGAAGGAAGAAAAACGGAAGGAGGAAAAGAAGAGCAGCATTGTTACAAAACAATATTGAAGACATTGCACCCCGTGCAAAATGTGACAACATTTCTGGCGGCTCGCGGGGTGTCGAGCTCGCCTCGGCGCAAAGAATCCATGCCTTCATCCTTTGGGTGCGGAGGAACTTGCCTCCCCTGCCTTTTGCTGCTCTAACTATTCTCCTTGCGGAAACTGTTCTTCAGATTCATCTTTGTCAGTTGCCTCATCAGTATCTCCTTCCGAAAGGTCTCCATTTCCTGCTTCTGCCTCGCACATGCGAGTGTACGCCTCTTGGGCTGAGCGCCAGGCTTCCGCTTCGAATGGCTTGCGGTCAGCTATGTCTTCTAATGCTCCGTGAAAAGCAGCGACCGCGTGCAGGTCGATGGTGAGGTATCTTTTCTCTAACTCCTGAAAATAGGAGCGGATCCTGGAATATCTGGACACCATCTGAGTGACCTGACTGTCTTGAATTGGCTCAGTCCAGCTATCAATTTCAGCTGTATCTGCTTCAAAGGACTGCCAATTCTTCTTTACCCGATCTAGGGTGAGGAGCTCGCCATTCTCAACAAAACCTGGACACCCAAGTTCTGAAAGAGCGTGAAAGGGGGCCGCACAGATATCTCTTTCATGTCCGAATGCGTCAAGCATTCGTCTGGCCACTCTCACCTCTTCAACTTTTCTGAAATATTTGTGCAAGGTCACCCTTGCACCTGCCCATTCTGCAGCGAATGAGGACACGGGGGAAAAAAGGACGCCGTCGCGCTCGCGCTCCTGAAGATTTATCGCCAGGTCCAGCCATTGCTTTGCCTGGCGCTCGGCCTCCTCTACCACAGGCTTTCCCTGGGCAGAAACTTCTTGAATCCTGGATGCGAAGTCCAGGACCGCCATCGCCTTAAAGGTATGGGGCTTGCATTCCCTCAACAAACCAGCCCTCATTTCCTTAACTTTTGTCTTTGAAAAGACAGCCCGCTTGAGATGTTTTCTCTCGCAAGTCGCGATCGTGCTCGCTTCAAAGACTCCTGGAGCCGAGAAATCTGCTCCGAGGCTGCTTTCTTTTCGGTTGCGGCCTCGTTGTCGAGAAGCGGCCAGCTGGGCTTTGAATTCATCTCGCTTCTCGCCGCGCCGCTTCCAGCCTGCTCGATGGACCTAGATAGGTCCTCTTCAAGTTGCCTTACTTTGTCCTGCAACGCGAAAAGTTCTTCCTCGCTCCTCCAGACTCTTGACAAAGAGATTGTCAGCTTTGCGCATGATCGTCTGAATCTCATACTGTTTATCAATGTCGTCAAAGCTTTTCTCCTTTGTCTGGAGCACGTAGTCCGCCTTAGTCATTTCTCGGAGAGGCTTCTTCACTATTGGGATTATTTTCTCCGTTGTAATCACTCTCCTTCCGAAATCATACTTTGCGCGTTTCGTCGGGGCGGCTATCTCTTCGTGTCTCCTCCGCTTCAGGTCTTGGCGGAAAGAGACAGAATACTCTACGGCTCTCGTTGCCAGGGGCAAGTCATCTGAGTTCTGAAGGTCGTCCATAAAATCTGGTTCCCCCAGCCTAGGGATCTGCTGAGACGTCTCTCCTGCGGGAATGGGATCAGGAGGAACCGGACAGACTTTGGAAGAATCGGTCGCTTGTGGGGGCGACCGGGAAATGGAAATGGGAGCGGCTGACACTGTGAGGGTTTGAAGCGGCTGAGGCGGAGGATGTGATGGTGAACGGACAGCCTCAGCACTGACCTCGGGCGAAGGGTTTGGAGTTGTGCTCAGAGAAAGAGAGACGTTAGGGTTCTGAGCAAACTGATCGAAAGAATGGGGACCGCTAGAAGGACGCGGAGACGGGGAGGAGGATGTGGTCATGGCTCGCCCAGATTGAGCGGGGGACTGAGTGGAAGTAGAACTGGGTGAGACTAGAGAGACAGGGACAGCAAACGTACCTGCGGGCTCCGCCTGAGCCGATGCCGGGTGAATGTCTTCGCTTCTTGTCTCGGCGGCTGGCTTGGGACTGCCCAAAGGAATTGCCTCTGCGGCGGCAGGACGCGGCTGCGGCTCTGCGATCGGTTGCTGCACTATCAGGCTAGGTCGCCTGATTTTCTCAACTCTCCTCCGCTTCTTCTCTTCTGGAACAACTGTCGGATCAGGGGAAGGAGACGAAGCAGGTGCAGCAGGCACTGATGCTCCCACGGTAAACTTGTACCGGGGTTTGACTTGCAGAAGGTCTGCCGCGACCGGTCCGCTTTCGGCGGCGCCGGCGCTTTTCTTGCCCGAGGAAGTGCCTCGGCGCCGCCTTGACTAACTTTTTCGCCTTTTCGGGCGCCGCCTTAGGAGCCACGAACCGCATTGGATCGGCTCGGGTACTTGTCGGGCCGGCGCCGGCAGCTGCCGAAGTGTACAATCGTTTGGGAGGAGACCCACTTTTATAATCCTCAAAGGGGCCTCGGGGAACGTAACCTTGATATGCGAACGGCCGCCACCGTCATGATGCTCGGTCATAGAGAACCGAGAAGTCGTCATCTACGGCCGTGTTTCTCCTTGTGGATTTATCGTGTCGCGTGCGGCATCTCATTTTCCAAGGATTCAATAATCTTTTCTTTAGACCAGCTTAAGGCCTCGCAATCTTGGACAGAAATTTTTTGAACCCCGGAGATGAGAAGTGATGGTCCGGGTTTCTCTTGGGGTCATATGTCACCTCCTCGCAGTAGAAATCCTCGCCAAGGGGGAGAAGCTTCCATTAATTCAATCTCCCAGCCAAGGTCCACATGGACCACGTCGCATCTATCTTCGGTTATGTCCCGGGGCACAAATGTGTGAACTTTCCCCTTATCCCATGAGGGTCATACTTCCAGCGCTGCGGCAGCAAAACCAGGCCAATCCGGGACAGCGCTTGCTCTAGGTAGACATGTTGTCCTACCTCAGTAATCTCAACGTTGGCCCAGGAAAGAGGGTATTGGAAAATCTGTCCTCTTTTCTTCCCTAGGCCAAACTCTTCTTCCACATAGTCCATCTGTCGGGCAACCTCCATCCCGAACAGATGCTCTGAGCACCAATAGGGCAGCAAATAGGGTTTGCCCTTGAACCCGTAGATTCTGATCACAATCCCCTGCGTCAGTCTAAAAACGTCCCCGAGCTTCTGATTTATCAAAGCACTCGTCATTTCTCTCGGGGGACGGGGGATTTCACTTTCGGTGAAGACTGACATGACGAATCCCAAAAAGTTGAAGTTGAACTTGTAGTAGGACCCTTTCCGGTATAAGTCATCCGTCCAGTTATAGACGGGCTAGGGCTCTCCCTTCTCGTTAACCTTCTTTAAGTTCAGGATCGGCATTTGGGGGTGCAGATGGTACAAACAAAGCCAGACCAGAACGGAACTGAAACGAAAATCGGTTGACTGCCTCTTCTGAATCTTCAACAGGCTGGAATGAATGGCGTAAGCCAGCCAGTCTGCCCAGTCGAAAGAGATGGGGCGCTTTCCGCTCCGCTGCGCCGCTGGTTCGTAAGATTCTCCACACAGGAGGCATTCTGCCAGCGCCAGCTGGTACGGGTGCACCAGCTCATCGGAGTCGCAGCCGAGGATCCATGCCAAGATGGTATATAGATACTTGCTCTGAAATTTCGCCAAAGGCATGGGGCCAGTCGGCCATTGTCCGGCGGAAGCGGGGCGTTCAGCTCTGAATTGAGGAAATCCCTCATTCGCTTGGTGTGCGTGAAACGTCCCGCTTGTTCGCCCGCACTGATTTTTTCTGAGGATGGTGCCGGAGTCATACTCCAGCCCTGGGGCGAAAGCTGGCTGCACAGTCTCCCTGCGCAGTGCGAACAAGGGTTTGCCAACGGAACTGCAGATTTGCCGGGAAGCTGGTTTATAATGTCTAACAATTAAGTCTATCAGCTCCGGGCATTGGTGGACAGGAGGGCACATGAATCTGAAGAGATTTGATTTGTACGCCGCTCCAAAATGATGGGAGGGCGAAACTTTGTCAGCCCAGCTCTCCACATTCGCTCGCAGCTGAGTTAGGCTCATGGAAAACGAGCCGTCCACATATCCTGCCAGGTAATTCACCGGAGGTGGTGGGGATTGCCCACGCTGTACCTTCTTCGTCCGGGCCTTTGACTTTTTCTCTGGCGGAGGATCGCCTTTGAAAACTCCCCGGCCGCGGCAAATCCCCCGGTTCATTGCTCACTGGATCGCGCCGACACGGGCATTTTTCCCTTGTCCATCTCTCCGAGTCAGCAATAATGACAAGTTCAGTCGTCTCGCAACAAATTTCGCTATCGGAGGAATAATTAGCACTCGTCCGAGGAATAATCTCTCGCAATCTGGAATGTTGGCATGATTCTGACCCCCTTTTCTAGATAAAAACAGCGCCATTAATGCAACGCAGGAGGGGTAGGTCGGCTGAGTTAAAACCCTTGGTGGCCGCGCAGGAGAACGTTTAGGAAAAGACGCGCCCCGGCAGACGTGCCTTGCTTCTTTAGTTGCATTTTTCCTTGAAAAACGCGCAATCATTAATTCAGCGTTGGGGACTGCACCATGGCTGACGTTGCTGCCACCACTTGGGCACACTGCTCAAGACAAAACCTTTGGCGCGGAAACCCAGATTAAAACAGTTACAAACGCGCCTTGGGCCCAGCTGGGACTTTTTGAGTTTTTTATTCATTTTATTGAATGCTGCCCCAAACTGGCCCGGAAAACTAGGCGCAGCCGGGCTTCGCCCGAAGTTGGGCGCGGCCCGACCTCGCCGGCGAAGTCGGACTTCGCCCGACTTCGGGCGAAGTTCGAACTTCAGCGCGACGCGCGTTGGAACCGTTCCATTCTCGCTTGTTGTCTGCGCCCAAGGTTTGGGCGCGGTCTGGGTCTTTGCCGCCTTGGGGCCTTCGAACACACTTAACATACCCTGCGACCTTTGGACTTTGAATAAACTGCGCAGTGCGACGCTGGGGCGGGTTCGGACTTCGGCCGAAGCTTGGGGCGAAGTACGAACTTCGCACAAGCGTTGAGCGCAGCGCGCACTTCGCACGGGCGCTGGCCGAAGTCGGACTTCGCTGCGAAGTTCGCACTTCGCGCAAACTTTGCGCGCAGTGCGTACTTCGCACGAAGGGTTGCGCAGTGCGGACTTCGGTCTGCTTCAGTGTTTTCTCGGACAAACTTCGCAATTCGGCTGGGCCGAAGTCAGGCTTCGCTGCGAAGTCGGGCTTCGGCCAACACTTAGTCGATTTTTTGCTCTTTTTTCTCCTTTCTTTCTCTGCATAGCCGAACTTCGCCCTCCTCTGCAGGCAACGACAGACTTCGCTGCGAAGTCTGTCTTTCTCTCCCATGCCGCATTTAAGCTCAAAGAAGGAAAAATAAACTGAAAGCTAAAACTGGAAACTATACATGCGGGGAAAAATAAAAAACACAAGGAAAAATTTTTACAAGGAAGGGCCACTCGGGCGCCTTCAACAGCGATAAAGCTTCAAGTGGAACCCGTTGACGGGGATGGGGAGGAGCTGACCCTCCATATCCGAAAGTATGTAGGCATTGAACTGATTCACCCGGGCAATCTGATAAGGGCCCTCCCAGAGAGCGTCAAATTTTCCGTGATTACCCGGTTTTGCCTTGTATGAGTCCCACTTCAGCACCAGGTCCCCGACTTCGAAAACTCGGGCAGTGGTGCCTTTGGCAAACCAGCCTTTAGTGGCTGCAATGTGATCCGCGAAGGCCTGGTATGCACTTTCTCTGTCTTCTTCCAACTGCAGGAGTTGGCACAATCTGTCGTCTACCGGGTCTCCGCTGCTCCTGTCTTCATCAACCATCCACAGGGCGGGGATTTCAATGTGTGATGGCATAACAGCTTGCTTGCCATAGACGAGCGCGTAGGGGGACGTCTTGAGGGATTTCTTGAACGCAACTCTGTCCGCCCACAGCGCCCGGTTCAGGAGCAAGTGCCAAGTCCGCTTATTCTTTTCAATGGTCCTCCGGAGAATTTTCAGGAGGTTCTTGTTAGTAGACTCGGCAAGGCCATTCCCCTGCGGGTAGTAATTAGAAGACATCTTGTGATAGATGCCAAGTCTGCCGGTGTACTCCGTGAGTACAGCGCCTACAAATCCCGGACCGTTGTCTGTCACAATCGACTCTGAACCCCGAGCGGGTAATCGTGCTCTCAATGAACCCGATGACCGTTTCTTGGTCGGCGTTCTTGGTCGGGATCGCCTCCGTCCACCGTGTGAAATAGTCGGTAGCTGTGAGAATAAACTTGTGGCCGGCGGAGGAGTTAGGAGAAATCACCCCAATGAAGTCTAGACCCCATTGCTCGGAACGGAGCTTCGGCTTGAATCGGTTGAAGGGGCAGGGGTGCTTTTCTGCTTCGGCCAAGCATACCTCGGCATTGATCACATTTGGCGCAGACCGCATACGCGTCTCACGAACGAGTGGGCCAATAGTATCCAGCCCTTATTATTTTTAAGGCCGTTGGCCTTGAAGAATGGTGACCCCGAGGCATCCCGGAATGAAAATCTCCGAGGATCCTAGGCTGGTCAGATTTTATGACGCACCGCAACAGGATGCCGTCAATGTTTTTGAAGTAAAGCCCCTCGGGGCGAAGAGTGTACCTTAGTGCACCTAGCCGAAATCTCCTTCGTTGTGAGGCGTTCAGTGATCGGGACATCTTCCGGTGCGAAGTATCTCACCAGTTCATCTGTCCAATCACTCCCCTCCGATAAGGAGTTGGCTAGGTAGACGCGTGTCGCTGTGTCCTCCCACTTACAGGCGGAGATGCCGGCTACAGCGCTTCGGGCCAATTCCTGACACAAGGCTCGGCCTCTGATAAGCTTGGTGGGCCGTACTTCGATGTCAAACTCCTGGATCTTGGCAATCCATCCCGCTCTCTTGTGACCCGGTTCTCCTTGCAAGATGAAACTGCGAACATCGGGGTGAATCACAAAGACAGTGGTCTTACTCTGGGAGACAAAGTGCCTGAACTTTCGAAGGGACTTCATGACCGCATGGACTTGCCGCTCTATAAAATTGTACTTCTCTTCGTGCGGCAAAATCACTTGGCTTAGGAACGCAATGGGGCGCTCCTCACCGTCGTCTCCCTTCTGAGTCAGGACTGCAGCGTAACTTTCGGGTTCTCCCACTGCATACAGGATGAAGTCCTTGGAGTAGTCCGGGTTTGTCAACACCGGAGCTTGCGCAATTCGAGCCTTGATTTCCTCGAAAGCTTGTTCTCTCTCATCAGTCCATTCGTAAGGTGTATCTTTCTTCAACAGCTCGGCCATAGGCTTGATCACCTGTGCGAAGTCCGGGATGAACTTCCGCACGAAGTTAATCTGACCGAAGAAGGACTGCAGCCCTTTTTATCAAGCAATGGTGGCAAGCGAACGAGGGCTTCTGCTCTGTCAGGGTCAATGGCGAGGCCTTCCTCGGAGATGACATGTCCCAGCAGCTTTCCTTCCTTTACCGCGAAGACAGACTTCTTCGGGTTTATAGAGATGCCGAATTCTCGACAACTTTCAAATATCTGCCGCAGGTGCGAAACATGATCTTCTCGTCGGTGAGAGAAAACAGTCATGTCATCAAGGTAGATGACAATAATCTTGTTGAGCAGCTCTCGGAAGGCCAGGTCCATGGCCCTTTGGAACGTGGCACCAGCATTGGATAAGCCAAACGGCATGCGCTGATAGGCGAACGTCCCCCACTTCGTGGTAAACGCCGTCTTATGCTGGTCTTCGTCTTTGACCCAAATCTGGTTGTAGCCGGAAAATCCATCTAAAAGTGAAAATCTCCGGGCTCCAGAGAACGATATGCAAAATTTGGTCGATTTGGGGAAGCGGATAGTGGTCCCGTGAGGGAAGCCCGATTTAGGTTTCTGAAGTCGACACGGAGACGTATGTCGCCATTCTTTTTCCTCACGGGCACCAAATTCGCGACCCAGGATGAATTTTTGATGGGGTAGATGATTTTGGCCTCCAGAATCTTCAAGAGCTCGGTCTTCATCATGGCCTCAATCTTTGGATTTACGGCCCTTTGCTTTTGTCGGAACGGCTTGGCGCCATCCTCTAGCTCGATGGTATGCTGGATGACAGATCTGTCATACCCCCTCAAATCCTCGTAGCACCAGGCCACGATGTCGGGGAACTCCTGGCACGTTGATCTAATCTGCACCAGCTCCTCTGACGTGCAGTCCGTTCCGACCTTGATGGTTTTACCAGGTTCGAGCTCCAGGTCAGCATACTGCCTCGGGTCTACTTTGATCCTGTGGGATATTGCTCTGTCATTTCGATCAAAGAGACTTTCTAATGTAATCAGTCCCTTTGGGACGTGATTATTCCGTAACTGTATCAACCCCTCATATTGCTCGTCATCAGGGTCTCTACCTTCGATTACACACACTTCGTTAACCGGGAATGTGACGATCTCCTCGTCACACCTGAATACCCGCTGAAGGTATCCCTATCGAGCACGTAAGGCCCGTAAATGGTGCGGACCGGCTTCAGCTTCGGACGACGTCTTCACCTGAACGCACTCGGCTCCAACGGACGCTGTAATATCCGCGTGCTTGTTTCTCTCACGCGATATTGCCTTAACGTTCAATGAGTCAAACGATTCCATCGGGTCCCAGACCCGATTGCGGTACGCTCTAAGATAGTGATGCTTAGACGCGCATTTATTCGTAACTTGATGACACACTAACTCTGAATCTCCGAAAATTTGGAGATGCTTGATTCCGAGCCTTTCCGCCTTTCGCAGACCCAAGCACAGGGCTTCGTATTCCGCCGAATTGTTAGTACAGCTCCAGGCCAGCCTGTAGGCATAGTCCCTCTGGACTCCGGTTGGAGAAACCAGGAGGACCCCTGCACCGGCGCCATTCTTGCAACGCGCGCCGTCAAAGAAAAGCTTCCACAGCTCTTCGGGTGCAGGTCCTACTTCCTTCGCAACGGACACGTCAAGCTCCTCGGGCGCTTAATGGAGTAACAGCCCTGCTCTGTCCCGATTACGGCATTGAAGTCCCGCAACGAGAACTCGTCTTCAAGCTGTAGCACTTCGAGAGCTTGCTCGGTCAGCTCCACTGTCACCAGTTCTTCCTCTGACAACTGGACCATGCAGTCCATCTCTCCTCCGGGTATCTTGTCTACTAGAAAAGGGGAAGGCTTCTCATTGAAAATTTTCAGTCTCCTTCCTTTGAAGGGCACTTCCATGTGCGAGTAGTCTAGAGACAGGTACCCGCCCAACTTCGCAGTGAACTCCCGAGAGAGACACATGCCGAAGTAAGGCTCCAGGTCAACAATCACGACCTCTTGGATGACCACAATGTCGAGAGCTTTGTGCAGCTGGATAGGGATGTCCTTTATGACACCAACTGTCTTGATAGGGGTGCCGTCTAATTGCAAGCACACCTTGGCTGCTCCGTGTGTATTCCATCCCGATCTCATCGCAGACGGCCTTCGGCATCACAGTCGAGGAAGCACCAGAATCCACCATGCAGTTGTGAACTATGTGCCCTTGCATCCGCAAAGACAGATAAAAGGGTGGCGGTCTGTTCTTCCCAGTGGCGGAGACTGTCAAAGGTTGAACCAGGACAGCAGGCTGCATCTGCTTGCCGTTCTTCATGTTCTTCAGTGATTCTTGCAGCAGATCTACCTGGCCTGGAAGCAGAAGAGCATCGTACATGCTGATTCTGGCAGGAGTCTTCTTTAACTCGTCTACAATGTTGTAGCCCGAGGTACTAGCTCCTTCCGCTGGTTTAGCCGGTTCATACTTGGTCCGGTACTGTTGGGTGGCCTCAACTCGCTGTCTCTTGGTCAGAGACGGGTACTTCAGCTTCTCCTGGGCTTGTTCTTTGGTTTCGGCTGGGGGCTGAAGTACAGGAAGCTTAGCGGGAGTTGGGGCCTTTGCTGGAGGCTTAGCTGGAACAGCAGCGGCCTTTGCTGGAGAAGGTTTAGCGGGAGCTTTATCTTTGGACGCCTTCTCCTGGGCTGTGTAAGGCCACAGCCGCTTGTACGGTGGCAGCCCATCGGGCTGCGGTTTTTCTCTTCTCGCGTATACCTGCAAAGGTTTAGCCGCGTCCGCAGCTTTCTTTTCTTCCTTGGCGGGCGTCACTGGATTCTCTTCTGGCAGGGCAAAATTGGCCTCGCCGTCCAAGATCATGTACAACTCATCATCTTCTATAGTGCTGCCGGCCAAGGTCTGGATGTAGTGCTGGTGCAAAGTGCAGTCTTCCTCCGAATGCGGGTCATTGCACGTAGTGCACCAGTTGACCTGGTCAGGAGGACCAGGTGGGTCATCTATAGCAAGCATTTCTCGGAGGCGGACGCCTCTGCGGTTGGTGTTCTCGGGGCTTTATCTTTTGTCAGCGCGGTGGCGCATACGGCCTTCTAGGAGCAAAGTCCATTTGGGCCTGCTTCTTTTTCATAGCAGTCATGTCATTGGACATGGCATGATATCCGGAGGCCAAAGCCCGCACTTCTTGTAGAATCGTGTTCGGGATGCTGCTGTCGGGAGGCGGCAATTGTGCCGGTGGAGGCAAAGCGGCCAATGGAGGAGGGTTAGAATAAGACGCATACTGCGGGGGAGCAGGAAGCGCTGGAAAATGCGGAGCGGGAGGAGGCGGATGAGGGTAATGCAACTGAGGCGGGCCGTATTGAGTTACGACCGGCGCCGGATTCCACCGCGGTCGGGGCTGCTGCCCCGAAGTAGACGGCACACCACCGTAGGCGTGAAGGATACCGCGATCTGGGAAAGTCGGGATGGATCGGCTCCTGCACTCTGGACGGAAGCCTGCCAATGGAGATAATGTCAGCTTCAGCTTGTCGGGCAGCTTCGTACAGTGCAGGGAACTCGTCAATTCGGGCGATCTTCAGCAGCAGGCATATGTCTGAGTTGAAAGACCTCAGATAGTAGTGAGCAGCCATGCCGGCTGAAGGCCGAAGTTCGCGAGGTACCCGTTTCCAGGATCTCGCAAACCTAATGTTAAAATCAGACACCTCCTCTTGAGGATGCCTCTGGATTGCTTGGAACTGATGCAGTAGAGAGGTAGGATCAGCAGACTCGTTGCATCCTTTTACGAGCCTCCTGGCAAGCTGGGGCCACCCAGTGATGGATCCCTCTGGCAGCGATCTCCACCAGTAGAGAAGCTTTCCCCTCAGGGAAAGGGCCAGCAGACGGGTCTTCACACTTTCATCGGTGATGGTATGCAGTGCGGCCAGGGCAAGGATGTCCTGGATGTGCTCGTACGCCGTCTTACCGTAGCCGTCGTATGTGGGAATAGACTTTAAAGCAGCAGGGGGCACAGCTTGCTGACCGATCAGGGCCAAAGGCCCTGTAGAGTCCACCGCCGGGAAGAGATCATCGTCATTCGGCTGTTGATCAGCCATTTCTTCTTCTTCTCCGCCGTCGGTTGTGTACTCGGTGTCGGTACTTTCCGAGGATGCAGGATTTTCCTCTTCCTCGGCCTCTTCTACTTCGTACTCGGCTCTTCCGACCTCAGCTTCGGCCTCTTCTTGGATCTCAGCCTCGGCTTCGTCGAAACGAGCTCGCGGATCAGCCAGACTGGGTATCTCGCCTCGAGCGTGGATGTCTAGTTCGTAGAACTCAAGCGGGCTTCTCGGATTTCTTGTTCGCCACCTTCTCGTGTGCATGAAGGTGACAGGACCGGTCTTCTAGACTCAGAGGATTTGTTCGTGCAGAGTCGCCAGGTGTTCAGATTTGGAACAGCAATGAAGCGAACACCGGTGCTTCGATTCTGTCGGGGGTGAGAAACTTCCTTGTCTCACCAAGAGCTCAGGAACTGTCAGCGCCAGGTGGAGACTGATCGGAAAATCTCTCGTCAGATGTGGGACCCGTGTTCCGCCGAGCGGGTCAGAAGAACTGTTGCGCTAGGTGGAAACTGGACGGGTACTCTTTCTTTAAATCGTGGGACAAGCGTCCCACCGGGCGTGCCAGAGAAACTGTTGGTTACGAATCTGCCATGAGGAAAGGATTTTTGGTTAATGCGCCCAGATTCGCCCACCAACATGAAAGGCCGGAAGGAAGAGATGCCTTCCGAGCCAATCTCCGGAGAAGGCCGGCTCCTTTTGGGGGGCTTGATTTAAGCTAAAGGGAACAGGAAAGAAATAAATGAACGGAAAGAGACAAATGTACAGAAAGAGATACAAATATGTCCAAAGGTTGGTGGGGGGGAACTAACAAAGTACGGGAACACACCAATCACCGCTACTTACTGCATACAAACACAGAGCATGACAAGGAACTGCAAAACCTAGGCGTACTTCCGATACACCAGCAGCGTATGCACAGCTTCAATAGCTCCCTAGCAAACATTCCCTACAAGGAACTAACAGCAGGGGATCGTATCAATCACCAGATACGTACACTGACAGGGGTAGAAAGTAAACCTAGAGATGTCAGAGCCAGGTATATGTGTTAGGTAGAGAGTTTAACCGCACAGCTTCAATGGCTCCCTAGCAAACATTCCCTACAAGGAACTAACAGCAGGGGATCGCATCAATCACCAGATACGGGCCAGCAACGTCACACATAACTGATGGAACTGCTACCAAATTTATATATGAATGCTTTAAATAATGAAGTACAGAGGGTGCTTTAAACAAGCAATGCTAGAGGAACCTGATCGCCAAATGCCGAAGTGAATCAACGAGCCGCGACATAGGTGGGCCTAAGGCATATAATGAAAGACAGCATAAAAGAATAAAGACAGTAGAACAGAACCGAGCATACAGATTGTATTCATAAGCGGAAGCACGGTTACAGTAAGCACAGTAGTTCCCTAACAAACATTCCCCTTCCACCCTTTACAATGAATTTCAAATGGGCTTTTATAGCCCGAGTCCCACCCGTTACATTAATGGGCACAGAGTCCCACCAAACATGAGTCGACGTAAGCGGCGAAAGAGCTGCAAATGCTGACCTTTTGTCGGACTGGGCTGTACCCGCAGAATGGTCTTCCTGGAAGCTGGACAGCTACGTGGCGGAGTGCTGGGTAAATCTTCAAGTCGGCAGGCTTGCTAGTAGCTGGAGCAGGTGAAACCTCAGATCAGCTTTGAATGAGGCTATTAACGCAGGCGGTGCAGGCAGCCCATGCTTATCCCTTTTGGTCGGCAGTCTTGGTTCAAATCCCGAAGTCGGACACTTGTCTGATGATGGGTTATGCCATGTGACACATGGCTGCCTTAGAGGGCAGTCTATCCATCTTTGCTTGGGATCGGGGCTCCTTGGGATGCGTGCAGAAATCAGTGCAGCTCGGGGAAGGCCTTCAAGCCTTGGTCAAATTCCGGGTTTGTTCCCCTACCGCACACTCGTCAAGGGCGCATTCCGGCTCCGTTGAGAAGTCGAACCGCGCACGGCGAACACCGGTGTCCGCCGCCATATGGACTCGCTCCGGCATTTTATCTTTCTTCCGCATTGACTCGCCGATCCGCAGTGCAAGGTGCGCCAGAAAGTGGGGCGAAGTCGGACTGCACCGCCCCGCACTCGCACCAAACCGGGCGAAGTGCGAACTTCGCACCCAGACTTAGCCAATTTCAGATAGACTTGCTGGAAAGCTGGAAAATCAACTGGGGAACTCCAAGGAAAAAAGGGGGGAGAGAAAGAGAATGGGAAAGAAAAGGAAAGGGAGAGAAGGAAGAAAAACGGAAGGAGGAAAAGAAGAGCAGCACTGTTACAAAACAATATTGAAGACATTGCACCCCGTGCAAAATGTGACAACAGGTCCCACTTCTTTTGCAGCTGACATGTCAAGCCTCTCGGGCTGTACAATGGAGTAACAGCCCTGCTCTGTCTCAATTACGGCATTGAAGTCCCGCAAAGAGAACTCGTCTTCAAGCCGAGCACTTCGGGCTTGCTCCCTCTACTATCACGCTCTTCCTCCGACAACTGACCATGCAGCCAACTCACCTCCGGTATCTTGTCTACTAGGAAGGTGGAAGGCTTCTCATTAAAAATTTTCAGTCTCCTTCCTTTGAAGGGCACTTCCATGTGTGAGTAGTCTAGAGACAGGTACCCGCCCAGCTTCGCAGTGAACTCCCGAGAGAGACACATGCCGAAGTAGGGAGCCAGGTCAACAACCACGACCTCTTGGATGACCACGATGTCGAGAGCTTTATGCAGCCGGATAGGGATGTCCTTTATGACACCAACTGTCTTGACAGGGGTGCCGTCTAATTGCAGCACGCCTTGGCTGCTCCGTGTGTATTCCATCCCGATCTCATCGCAGACGGCCTTCGGCATCACAGTCGAGGAAGCACCAGAGTCCACCATGCAGTTATGAACTATGTGCCCTTGCATCCGTAAAGACAGATAAAAGGGAGGCGGTCTGTTCTTCCCAGTGGTCGAGACTGTCAAAGGTTGAACCAGGACAGCGGGTCGTATCTGCTTGCCGCTCTTCATGTTCTTCGAGATTCTTGCAGCAGATCCACTTGGCCTGGGAGCAGAAGAGCATCGTACATGCTGATTCTAGCGGGTGTTCTTTTCAACTCGTCTACTATGCTGTAGCCCGAGGTACTAGCTCCTTCTGCTTCTTTTGCCGGCTCATACTTCGTCCGGTACTGCTGGGTAGCCTCAACTCGCTGTCTCTTGGTCAGAGACGGGTACTTCAGCTTCTCCTGGGCTTGTTCTTTGGTTTCAGCTGGAGGCCGAGGTACGGGAGCTTTTGCTATAGGAGGCTTGGCTGGAACAGGGGCAGCCTTTGCCGGAGAAGGCTTGGCTGGAGCTTTATCTTTGGATGCCTTCTCCTGGGCTGTGTAAGGCCACGACCGCTTGTATGGTGGCAGCCCGCCGGGCTGCGGTTTTTCTCTTCTGGCATAAACTTGCAAAGGCTTGGCAACATCTGCGGTTTTCTTTTCTTCCTTGGCGGGCGGCACTAGATTCTCCTCTGGGAGGGCAAAGTTGGCTTCGCCGTCCAGGATCATGTAGAGCTCATCGTCTTCTATGGCGCTGCCGGCCAAGGTCTGAATGTAGTGCTGGTGCAGAGTGCAGTCTTCCTCCGAATGCGGGTCATTGCACGTAGTGCACCAGTTAACCTGGTCGGAAGGACCAGGCGGGTCTTCTATAGCAGCATTTCTCGGAGGCGGACGCCTCGCAGGCTGGTGCTCTGGGGGTTTGTCTTTTGTCAGCGCCGGGGGCGCATATGGCCTCCTAGGAGCGAGGTCCATCTGGGCCTGCTTCTTCTTCAGAGCGGTCATGTCATTGGACATGGCATGATATCCCGAGGCCAAAGCCCGCACCTCCTGGAGGATCGTATTCTGAATGCTACTGTCAGGAGGCGGCAACTGTGCCGGTGGAGGCAATGCGGCTAATGGAGGAGGGTTAGAATAAGGTGCGTACTGCGGGGGAGCAGGAAGTGCTGGAAAATGCGGAGCAGGAGGAGGCGGGTGAGGATAATGCAATTGAGGCGGGCCGTAAGGAGTTACGACCGGCGCCGGATTCCACTGCTGTTGGGGTTGTTGTCCTGATGTGGACGGCGCACCGCCGAGGCAGGAGGATACTGGGATCTGGGGAAGTCGGGATGAATGGGTTCCTGCACCTTGGACGGGAGTCTGCCGATAGAAATAATGTCAGCTTCAGCTTGCTGGGCAGCCTCGTACAGAGCAGGAAACTCGTCTATTCTGGCAATCTTCAGCAGCAGGCATATGTCTGAGTTGAAGGATCTCAGATAGTAGTGAGCAGCCATGCCAGTTGAAGGCCGAAGTTCGCGAGGTACCCGTTTCCAGGATCTCGCAAACCTGATGTTAAAGTCAGACACCTCCTCTTGAGGATGTCTCTGGATAGCTTGGAACTGATGCAGCAGAGAAGTAGGGTCAGCAGACTCGTTGCATCCTTTTACGAGCCTTCTGGCAAGCTGGGGCCACCTCGTGATGGATCCCTCTGGCGCCGATCTCCACCGAGAGAGAAGCTTTCCCCTCAGGGAAAGGGCCAGCAGACGGGTCTTCACACTCTCATCGGTAATGGTATGCAATGCGGCCAGGGCAAGGATGTCCTGGATGTGCTCGTACGTCGTCTTGCCGTAGCCGTCGTATGTAGGGATAGACTTTAAAGCAGCAGGGGGCACAGCTTGTTGTCCGACCAGGGCCAAGGGCCCTGTAGAGTCCACCGCCGGGAAGAGATCATCGTCATTTCTGCCGTGGGCAGCCATTTCTCTTTTTTCTTCTTCTTCTCCCCGTCGGTTGTATACTCAATGTCGGTACTTTCCGAGGATGCAGGTTCTTCTTCTTCCTCGGCCTCTTCTATTTCGTACTCAGCTCCTCCGACCTCGGCTTCGGCTTCTTCTTGAATTTCAGCCTCGGCTTCGTCGACACGAGCTTGCGGATCAGCCAGCCTGGGAATTTCGCCTCGAGCGTTGATGTCCAGTTCGTAAAAGTCAGGCGGGCTTCTCGGATCCCTTGCTCGCCACCTTCTTGTTTGCATGAAGGTGCTGGGACCGGTCTTTTGGACTCAGAGGATTTGTTCGTGCAGAGTCGCCAGGTGTTCTGATTTTGAACAGCAATGAAGCGAACACCGGTGCTTCGATTCTGTTTGGGGGTGAGAAACTTCCTTGTCTCACCGAGTGCTCAGAAACCACTGTCAGCGCCAGGTGGAGACTGATCAGAAAATCTCTCTTCAAGTGTGGGACCCTGGTCCCACCGGGCGTGCCAGAGAAACTGTTGGTTACGAATCTGCCATGAGGAAAGGATTTTGGGTTAATGCGGAGTCCGGCTTCGCCCCTCCTTCTGGGCGCACCTTGAAGCAGGCTGGCAGGCTGACAGAAAAATAATAATTGCTAGAGCGAAGTCCGTACGGCGGCAGAAACCAGCTTTCACCTGTGCGCAGTCCGACTTCGCAGCGAAGTCGGAGTGCGCCCTTGACAGGTGCGCAGTAGGGAAACAAACTCGGAAATGCACCCAAGGCATGAAGGCCTTCCCGATCTGCTGTTTGTCGCTCGCACAACCCGATGGCGCTCCGATCCCGGGCGAAGTTGGATAACCGCCTTTCAAGGCAGACACGTGTCAAACAGCATCATCCATCATCTGACAAGTGTCCAGCTTCGGGATTTGAGCGAAGACTTGCCGACCAAAAGGACGAGCATGGGTTGCACTACCTATGCCAGTGACCTCATTTAAAGCTGATTGGAGGTTCTACCAGCTCCAGCTACCCACATTCCTGCTGAGAAGAAGTTCTGCCCAACACACCGCCACCTAGCTGTACAGCTTCTAGGAAGACCATGCTGCGGGTACAGTCCGGTCCGACAAAAGGTCAGCATTTGCAGCTCTTTCGCCGCTTTTTGTCAGCTATTGTTTGACTGGGACCTTGTGCCCATTAATGTAACGGGAGGGACTCGGGCTATATAAACCCACCATGATTTCATTGTAAAGGGTGGAAGGGGAATGTCTGTTAGGGAACCGTTGTAACCGTGCTTCTGCTTATAAATATAATTTGTATGCCTGGTTCTGTTCTGCTGCTTTTATTTCTTTATGCTTATGCTTTACGCTTCCCTGTGTCACGGCTCATTGATTCGTTTCAGCATTTGGTGATCAGGCGCCTTTAGCATTGCTTGTGTCATGGCTTGTTGATTTATTTCGGCATTTGGTGGCCAAGCACTTTTGAACTTAATAATAGATGTGGTAGCAGTTCCATCAGTTGTGTGTTACGTTGCTGTCCGTAGTGGTGATTGATGCGTTGCCGTGCTGTTAGTTCTCCTTGTAGGGAGAATGTTTGCTAGGGGACCATTGTAGCTGTGCGTATAAATTCTCTGCATGACACATATACCTGGCTCTGACATCTCTTAGTTGCTTTCTGTTTTGAGTTTCCGTACGTAGTGGTGATTGATGCATTGTCGTGCTGTTAGTTCTCCTTGTAGGGAGAATGTTTGCTAGGGGACCATTGTAGCTGTGCGTATATTGCTTAGTACAGAAAGTACACTTAGGTTTTGCAGTTCTTTGTCATGCTTTGTATTTATGATGCAGTAAGCAATGGTGATTAATGTGTTTCCGTACTGTTAGTTCCCCCCCACCAAACTCCAATTCATTTGTAAATTCTTTCCGTTTCTTTATCTCTTTCCTGCACTCTTAGCTTAAAACCCCCCAAAGGAGCCGGCCTTCTCCGGAGATTGGCACGGAAGGCATCTCTTCCTTCCGGCCTTTCATGCTGGTGGGTGAATCTGGGCGCATTAACCCAAAATCCTTTCCTCATGGCAGATTCGTAACCAACAGGCCCTTTACCATCTCATATTTACTTAGCTCAAGTAAATATCCAGAACTTAGATGCCCGTATCTCTTGTGCCAAAGTGAAGTTGCCTCCTTTGTAGAGACTGCCATGGCAACATGAGGGGTGGAGATAGCATCTAATGCAAACAAGCCATGCTTGTATGAAGTTGTTGCGATGTGTTTACCCCTCTTGGTGATAAAGCAACACTTCTTTCCATCCTCAACACGAAATCAACAACCACATCCTTATCCAGAATTTGAGTGACTAACAACAAATCATTCGCCAATCCTGGAACATAGAGGACTCTATCAATATTACATTTGCCATATGGAAGGTTGACTGAAACTGTACCCTCACCCTGAACCTTGTCGGTTTTATCATCAGCAATAGTGACGGGTTTGCCGTCCTTGGCTTCATATGTCTCAAACCATGACTCGTCGCCAGTCATGTGCTTACTGGCACCATAATCAACATACCACACAGGATCCTTTTGTTTGGATGCTGTGGTAGTCATGAGCACCTTGTGTGCCCACTCGTAATCTGAATCTGATTCTTCAACAACAACATTCACCTTGGGTTGCTTGTTTTTGTTATATGGTTTGTTATGGCCCTTGTTCTTAGGTTGTTTGTTCTTGTACCAACACCGATTGGTGTCATGGGTATCTTTCTCACAAATTTTGCAATATCTCTTCGGTTGTTGAGGTTGTTTTCCCTTGGAATCCTTGGAAGAATTTCTTCCCTTCAGCATAATACCTTTCTTCTTAGAACCCTTCTTGTTGGAATAGAGGGCGTGCCAGAGAACTAATAGCATGGCAATGCATCAATCACCACTACATACGGAAACTCAAAACAGAAAGCAACTAAGAGATGTCAGAGCCAGGTATATGTGTCATGCAGAGAATTTATACGCACAGCTACAATGGTCCCCTAGCAAACATTCTCCCTACAAGGAGAACTAACAGCACGACAACGCATCAATCACCACTACGGACAGCAACGTAACACACAACTGATGGAACTGCTACCACATCTATTATTAAGTTCAAAAGTGCTTGGCCACCAAATGCCGAAATAAATCAACAAGCCATGACACAAGCAATGCTAAAGGCGCCTGATCACCAAATGCTGAAACGAATCAACGAGCCGTGACACAGGGAAGCGTAAAGCATAAGCATAAAGAAATAGAAGCAGCAGAACAGAACCGGGCATACAAATTATATTTATAAGCAGAAGCACGGTTACAACGGTTCCCTAACAGACATTCCCCTTCCACCCTTTACAATGAAATCATGGTGGGTTTTTATAGCCCGAGTCCCTCCCGTTACATTAATGGGCACAAGGTCCCAGTAAAACAATAGCTGACAAAAGCGGCGAAAGAGCTGCAAATGCTGACCTTTTGTCGGACCGGACTGTACCCACAGCATGGTCTTCCTAGAAGCTGTACAGCTAGGTGGCGGTGTGTTGGGCAGAACTTCTTCTCGGCAGGAATGCGGGTAGCTGGAGCAGGTAGAACCTCCAATCAGCTTTAAATGAGGTCACTGGCATAGGTAGTGCAACCCATGCTCGTCCTTTTGCTCGGCACGTCTTGGCTCAAATCCCGAAGCTGGACACTTGTCAGATGATGGATGATGCTGTTTGACACGTGTCTTGCCTTGAAAGGCAGTTTATCCAACTTCGCTTGGGATCAGAGAGCCATTGGGTTGTGCAGGCAGAAAACAGCGCAGTCGGAAAGGCCTTCATGCCTTGGGTGCATTTCCGAGTTTGTTTCCCTACTGCGCACCTGTCAAGGGCGCACTCCGACTTCGCTGCGAAGTCGGACTGCGCACAGGTGAAAGCTGGTTTCTGCCGCTGTACGGACTTCGCTCCAGCACTTATTATTTTTCTGTCAGCCTGCCAGCCTGCTTCAAGGTGCGCCCAGAAGGAGGGGCGAAGCCGGACTTCGCACCAAAACTGGGCGAAGTGTGAACTTCGCACCGAAACTGGGCGAAGTGCATACTTCGCACCGAAACTGGGCGAAGTGCGTACTTCGCACCAACACTTAGCCATTTTCCAGGGCAACTGCTGTCAACTCTGAAATTCAACTGAGGGGCTCCAAGAAAGGGGGGGAAAGAGAGAATGTAGGAAAAAGAGAGAAAAGGAGAGAGGAAGAAAGGGAAAGAGAGGAAGAGGGGAAAGAAAGAGCAGCACTGTTACAAAATTGAAAACATTGCACCCCGTGCAAAATGTGGCAACAATAAGACCTACCGAGTCCAGGGTGAAGGAGATGTTTCCATCACTCTTCCAGATGGACAATGTCAGATTGAGAAAGTTCTCTATGTTCCAGGATTGGCAAGCAATTTGTTGTCAGTCCCTCAGATCTTGGATAAAAACATGGCTGTTGATTTCAGAGTTGAGGATGGAAAGAAGCGATGCTTCATCAGCAGGAAGTAAAAGCATGTTGCAACAGGTTCCTACAAGCATGGCTTGTTTACTTTAGATGCTATTTCTACGCCTCGTGTTGCCATGGCAGTCAACACAAAGGAGGCCACTTCTCTTTGGCACAAGAGATATGGGCATCTAAGTTCAGGATATTTACTTATGTAAATATGAGATGGTGAAAGGTCTTCCCAACCTTTTATCCACTTTGCCAGTTTGCTCGGATTGCTTAGCAGGGAAGCAACACCGAGTACCTTTTGAGTTGAGCTCTTCAAGAGCCAAAAGACCTTTGGAGTTGGTACACACCAATCTGTGCGGTCCTATGCCAAAAAATTATGGGGGAAAGAGGTATTTTCAGTTGTTCGTTGATGACTACTCACGAAAGATGTGGGTTTTCTTTTTGCAATTGAAGTTAGATGCCTTTCTATATTTTCAGCAGTTCAAGAAACTTGTTGAGAAGGAATCAGGATGTTCCATTAAGACCCTCCGCTCAGATCAAGGGGGGAATATACCTCCAAAGAATTTTCCTCATTTCTTAGTGAACATGGGATTAAGAGACAACTTACAACAACCTATACTCCTCAGCAAAATGGAGTTGTTGAGAGGAGGAATTGTTCCATCACGGAAATGGTTCGTTGTATGCTTACAGGGGCACATCTTGAGCAATAGTATTGGGCAAAAGCTGTCAGTACAACAACGTACCTCCTGAATAGAGCACCCACAAAAGCTCTTTAGGGAATGACTCCACAAGAATCATGGAGTGGTAGAAAACCCTCCATTTCTCATCTAAGGATTTTTGGGTACAAGGCATTCATGCACATTCCAAAACAGAAGAGAAAGAAGTTAGATGAGAAAACCTTGCAGTGTATTTTTCTTGGTTATGATGAGCATTCCAAGGAATATCGGTTGATAGATCCTAAAACCAAGAAAACTCACATAAGTAGAGATGTGGTATTTGATGAAGCTTTCACATCAGATGACACATCTTCAGGTGTATACATGGATGAAGAGGAGCCTAAGAAAGAGACTCCAACCCCACATAAAAAGGTTCCAAAATGGTATACTAGCACAATGAGAGATTCAAAACTGACTACACCTCCAGATCTAACTCTAGATCGACCTTGTACACGTAGTATGACTCAGCAGATGTGAGCAGAAGCATCAACTTCAGAGGTTGACGAGCTTTGCGAACAATTTGATGAACTTTTTGTAGATGCAGAGGAAGATAGAGAAGAAGATATGGATGTGGATGATGAAAGGGTTTATATGACTTCATTGGATGAGGATGAACCTACCTTAGTTCAAGATGCACTTAGTGAGCCTTAGTGGAAGGCTGCTATGGATGCAGAACATATGTCTCTCATGAAAAATAATACTTGGAAGCTAGTTGATCTGCCTTTAGGAAAGAAACCCATTGGCTGCAAATAGGTATACAAAGTGAAGTAGAAGGCATATGGAACGATAGATAAGCATAAGGCCCGCCTTGTTGCAAAGGGCTATGCATAGAAAGAAGGCATTGACTATGAAGAAACTTTTGCACCCACAGCTAGAATGACTACCATTCGTGTACTTTGTGCTATGGCAACTCAGTTCGGATGGAAGCTACATCAGATGGATGTCAAAAGTGCCTTCTTAAATGGTGATCTCAAGGAAGAAGTGTACATGACTCAGCCAGAAGGATTTGTAGTTGAAGGCCAAGAGCAAAAAGTTTGCAAGTTGGTTAAATCCTTGTATGGGTTAAAACAAGCTCCACGAGCTTGGTACATAAAGATGGACAATCACCTATTGCAGCATGGATTCAAGAGAAGTCCTTCGGATGCTAATCTCTATATTAAAAAAAATGGTTCTGATATAGTGATATTAGTACTCTATGTTGATGATCTGATTATCACTGGCAGTTCAAAGAAATTGATAGATGTAGTGAAAGGTGACTTGAAAAAGTCATTTGAGATGACAGATCTAGGATTTCTTCATTATTGTCTTGGTTTAGAAGTGGCATAGAAGAAGAATCACATTAGAGTGACACAACAAAAATATGCCAAGACATTGATTGAGAAATATCGCATGACTGATTGTAAGCCCAAAGCAACTCCAATGGAAACAGGGTTACAGTTATCGCGATATGATAAATCTCCACAGGTAGATGGTACTCTCTGTTGCCAATTGATTAGGAGTCTCATATATTTGACCAACACCAAGCTAGACATCAGTTTTGCTGTGAGTTATCTTTCGAGGTTCATGCAGGAACCAAAGGTTAGTCATTGGAAAGCAGCGAAACGAGTTCTTCATTATGTTCGTAGCAGTACAGAATATGGCCTGGAATGCAAGAAGAATGACAACTTCTTCTTGCAAGGTTACACGGACTCAGATAATGTCGGGTCATTTGATGATAGGAAATCCACTTGTGGATACATTTTTCATCTTGGCTCCGGTCTTGTGTCTTGGCATAGTAAAAAGCAGCAGGTGGTTGCTTTATCATCTACAGAGGCAGAATACCGCGCAGCACGTGGAGCAGTCTGCGAGGTGATATGGTTATGTCGTATTCTTGCAAGTATGGGTCTTCCCAAGAAACTTCCAATTCACTTGTTTTGCGACAACCAAGGTGTTTTGAAGCTCGTCAAGAATCTAGTGTTTCATGAATGCACCAAACACATTGACACTTAATGTCATTTCATTCGAGATGAAGTTCCAAAACACTAGATACAGCTCCAGTACATTCCCACCGGTGAACAGGTTGCAGATATTTCCACTAAGGCACTTGGCCGTGTCCAATTTGAGTTGTTTTGCAACACTCTTTGTATTTCAAAATAATGTAATAAGGGGGGGATGTTAGCATAGGTTGATCTTTATGCATAATTTATTACATTATATTATGTTATGTTATCATATTATTAACATAACATAGAAGGTGGTTGCTAGGAGGTGGTTCGCATTTGGTTCGGGTAGTTGATTTGGTTATACGAACCACATGTTCGTTGAAGTCATGTAATTTATATCCTACAACATTCTAATTGAAGGTTAATGCTCACATTTGATTTTAGTAGGTGCTAAGGAGGACGAGCAAGAAGAACTAGATCATCTGCAAAAAGCAATAGAGTTGACAAGACATGATGTAGAAGGCAACCATAGTCAACACATGTTTTGACAAATAAATTCTTCAAGCTTGTCAATGTAGATCCTAAAGAGTGAAGAAGAAAGAGGACATCCTTGTTTGATGCCAGTGGTGCTCTAGAAATCGTGTGACAAATAAAAGACCATCCAAAAATGATCGACAACTACTTCGTATGATCTCTTGATGGTAGTGATAAAGAGCTTTGAGATGCTGATGTCATGTAGAATCTGAAATAAAATATGCTTGGGAACAGTGTCAAAGACCTTTCTAAAGTCCACAAAATAACATATTACTTTAGAAGACCGTTGACTAGCCTCCTCAATAATAGCCCCAAGAGTGAAACAATGATCAATATTTTACTGATCACTTATGAAACGAGCCTACCCTCTCACTCTAACCTTACCCTGATCTATTATTTCTGAGAATCTAATATTCAAAATTGCAGCATAAAGCTTAGCAAACATGTGCCCAATCATGGTAGGTCTATAGTTATTTGGATCTGAATAGTCCCCATAGTTGTGGATGGGTGGATAATATGCTGTGATCGGGAGGAAGGGAAGCCAAAAGAAACGAATGATTTTGCAATGGGATAACCAATAGCTTTGGCACCATATTCAGGAACTCATCCTAAAATCCCTCAAAATCAATAGTCTTGCTAGTGCATAATTTATGTATAGCTCTTTTGATATCCTCTAAAGAGAAAAGGTGACATGAAGTGGGGGGGATATGAATGGTGGGCTGCCTTGGGATATCATATAAAGAAGTAGCATGGGAGGCCTAGGCCTGGTTATCAATGCACATTTGGGGGTGGGGGAGCTTCAATGAAGAAGAGTGTGCCAAAAGGCTTTTGTAGAGTGATGAAGAGCATTTAGAGGGTCACAACGAGTAGTGGCAAGAAACTCTAATATTTTACTTAGAGGCATTTATATTCCCTTTGGGTGGAAGATATAGTTGTAGGCTCATGGATGAGAACAAAACAGAGTTTCTAATGTGTGGACTTGCATTCTTCATCATACCAACAATTCATGGGCAAATAACAATTTGATGGAGAGGTGTTAACCAAGTAAAACTATAAGTAAAGGAATCAAGGGATGCATCCCATAATGTGTAAGACAAAAATTCATATTTGGTTGTCGCTATGGTGGAATTAAGAGAGTAGGATTGAAACATTGATTGGAGAGATGAGCAACATAATCATTGACAAAGCAAGGATCAAAATGAATCATGGGATGGCTAATAGGACTAGGTGATGAAGGAGGAAAAGACAGAGAGGTAAATGAGGAAGAATCCAAGGAGAAAGTCAACAATGCATTATCATCTAAAAGAAGCCGAAATAGAAACTTGAAAGCTATAACTCTTAGAAAGTAAGGTCTTGTTTGCAATGATATAGTCAACCCCACTCGCACTTGTCGCATGTCGAAAACAAGTGAACCTAGAGGAGTGATCCAAAACTCAGAATTTTGAGCTAAGGAGATCAAGAAAGAATGCAATTCAGAAATAATAGAGTATAACAAACTAGAACACGAGTATACATGAGTATATAAGCAAACTAGTAGAATGATTTAATTGCTCAAAAAACAGAATACAATGCAAGCAATCTCTAAGAAAAGATGTGAGGCTATAACATAGCATCTATTACTCATGGTTTTTACGGTTAGAGGTGCATCTCTCTTTATACAAGAATTGGTGTGTTGGAAATCTACCATGTTGATTATGGAAGGTCACTCACATGGAAAGGTGTGGTTCACCTTCTATGAGTTAGAAGGTCACCCATATGGAAATGTGGTGGTTCACCTTCCAAGAGTTACAAAGTGCATTTAATTGAAAATTACATACATATGACTTGTCCTTTTGTGTTTTGTCTTCTACTAATGTGTCAACATGGCTAGAGATGCATTTTGGCTACAAAAATCTAAAAATAGAAAATTACTATTTTTAGTAACTATTTTGTTTTGCATTTTTGAGGGCCTATGGAGCATTTTTTTCATGCAGTTGGTCTAGGAAATGTCAAAAGTTCTAGATCTTCCTCTTAAGCTTTCCAATGCATTTTGAACAGATCAAAATGGAGTCTCGAGCACAAAGTTATGCCCCTAACAAATCGGTTAGGATTAGAAAAAATGACTTTAGGGCATTTTCGACCATAAAGCCCTGCCCCAAAAAGGTCACATGCCTAGATCATTTGTCCCCCCTTCAAAAGCAATGGCCTCCCTTGCATCAACTTTTGACATCAGGTGCGGATATTGTTTCTTTATCTAATTTTTGGTGAGCCATTCCCCTTGGTGACTAATTTGTCTTGCCTTGACCACTCTATACATTTGAACATATTGCCTTCTCGTGGTCTTAGTCCATGTTTCAACAATCTGATCCTCCGTTGTTGGTGCTAAACTATTTGGATTGAGTTCTTCAATTTCTAACTGGTCTGCTATTACATGAGTGTCCAACAGAGGTGGATGATAGGGCCTAAGAAGTTCAACATTAGAGATTGGATGCGAACCAACTCCCACCTTCTTGGTGATGGTTATGGTCCATAGCGAAGAGGTCTGATCTTCCTATGGGGTTCTGCAAGCCTCTCTTTTTGGAGACATAACCATACCTTATCTCCAACCTTGAATTGATATGGGACCTAATGCTGGTCATGGCGTTGCTTATATTTCAGATTTGTCTTTACCAAGAGGTCATGGACCTGTTGCTAGATGTGCTCAATTTGTTCCACAAACTATGCTGCCTTTTCTGCTTCTTTTTGTCCATGAAGTGAGTACTCCATGGGTTGCATAAGGAGAGCTACATCAATGGGCGCTAAGGGTTGGAACATAAAACATACATGAAATGGGCTTTTTGGTAGAGCTATGCAGAGCTCAATTGTACCCATGCTGAATGTAGGGGAGGCTCTCATCCCATGTGTGTGGATGCTTGGAATTGTACATTCAAAGAAGATGTACAATCAATTGATTCACAACTTCTGTTTGGCCATTAGTTTGAGGATGGAAGGTTGTGGACATGGTCAACTTGGTGTCCATCATGCTCCATAGGGTGGACAAAAAAATGTTTAGAAATTTGCTATCCCAGTTATATGCAATGGACTTTGGCTATCCAAAGTTGAGCCACACATGACTAAATAAAGCGTAGCAGTCTTCTCAGTTGAGATGGATTTCTTACAAGGAATCATGATAAGCATTTTTGAAAACCGATCAACTACTACAAAAAATCAATCATTACCATGCTTAGATGTGGGTACACATGAGAGGAAATCCATGGAGATAGATTCCCAAGGCTTGGATGGCACTAGCAATGGTGTATATAGTCCTTGCTTGTTGTTGGTTGGTTTGGCAATAGTGTAGGGGGTACATGGCCTGATGTACCTCTCGACATCGTTCCTCATATTGGGCCAATAGAAGTACTGTCAACATTTTTTCCACCCCAAAGTGACCTTCTACTTTACCGAAGTGTGCTTCCCAAATCATCTTTGAGCGCTCACTAGCAAGCACACAAATATGTTCCATGTGGTAAAGGAGGTTATCTTTCAAATAAAAATCAGAAACATTCTTACCCACACGAAGAGCTTGGTATGGATTTGCAGATTTAGAATCTACTTCATACAAAGTGGACCAATTATTAGAAAAGAAATTGAACACACAAAGAAACCAAGAACACAAAAGAACTTGAAAGAGAGAAAATACTTCTTCAATCATGAAATGAAGAGAGCACATGTCCTTTATAGTAAAGGAATGATATAAACCTTAAGTGCATAAACTCTAAAATGACTTAAAAGTCATTAATACAACACTAAAGCATGAATTAGATTAAGTCTACAAGTGACTTTATTAGTATGCCTAAGGCTATAGTCTAGACTCTAGATGACCATTATGAACTAAATCTCTAACATCCTCCCTTAATGGTCATTTTGGAAACCACACCAAGTTTGTCTCTGAATTTTACAAATTTATCTGGGCCAACAGACTTGGTGAAAATGTCTATATCCTGGTCCTGAGTTGGGCAATATTTCAGCTCAACTTATCCATCTTCTACAATTTGTCGAATGAAATGACAATGCACATCAATATGTTTCGTTCGCTCATGGAAGATGGGTTTTTTTGCCAGCTTGAGAACTCCTTGGTTATCACAAAGAAGTACCGTGGGCTCATTCTGATGGACTTGCAAATCTGCAAGCATTCTTCTAAGCCAAACTGCTTCACATGCCCCTTTTATTGCTGCTCTGTATTCTGCTTCTATAGAGGAAAGTGAAACTGCATGTTGTTTCTCGCTGATCCAAGAATCTGCCCCTGTGCCAAGACTGAACACATAACCCATTGTAGACCTCTTGTCAGCCATGGATCCTGCCCAATCCAAGTTTGAATAGCCACACAACTGAGGCTCCTTGCTTTTCCCATATAGAATGCCAAAGTCCAATGTTTCCTTTACATACTGCAGCACCCTCTCTGTTGCTGTCCATTGTTCTGTTTTTGGAGCTTGCATAAATCGGGAGATATAGTTGACTGCATAGCTCAAGTCAGGTCTACTGGCGGTAAGATAGATCAAGTTGTCGACTAGTTGCCTGTAGACTGACTCATTGAAAGTTTCAGCCTACAGGCAGACTGGTTTCGTAGAGCAACGCCTTCTAGGATGCGATCCAAGCACCAAACAAAAAATGGTGCATGATGCCACAGACTGCACAGAGCACACAACGCTAGAGGAGGGTGCTCACAACGCATGATGAAATGTTTTTTTTTTTGCAAGAAACAGTTCATGGCTCCAAGCTTGAAGCTTCAGGGGCAGCCATTAATGGTATCCCGTTTTTCATCTCTGTGGAGAGATTACTTCTACGGACGGATACATATGGGGAAAAATGGATCACTAAAAAAAAATTTGGGAGCCATGATTTTTCCAAAAGTCTGGTTTCTGATCCATTGTAAACAATGGAGAGCATACTCCCTGTTTTGAAAAAAAAAATGGGGGGAAATGAAAAAATGAGGGGGGGGGATTTCCATGAGGGAAATCCCCCCTCAAGCTAACAGGGTAGGGAAAGCCTGGAGCTCTGATACCAAATGTTAGGACTTAAAATGGAATGAACAAGATGAGATGTGTATTGATACAAAATGTGTTACATATATAGGCAGGAGACCTATATGATAAATGACAAGTGTCAATATAAACTGACAAGTGTCAAAACAGAGGCATAGTGCACTTTAATTCTAACAGAAAATTCATGGGAGTCATGCTGAGAGGTGATTCCTACCTCTTGTTGACTTGCCCCATCCATTGAACCTGTTTTTTCAGCCATATCCTCTTTATTTTCAGCAACTTTTAGATCTGATTTCTTCTGGAACAGCCCTATGTTTTCATCAACTACCACATCATAGCCAAGACATGCTGTGTTAGTCTTAACATCAACCAACTTATAAGCGTTATGGTTGACACTATACCCTGTGAGCATTATTTTCTGGCATTTTGCATCAAGTTTGGTTTGTTTTTCTTTAGGAACCCATGCATATACCACTGATGTCTAGTTTAGTGAAGTGTCTAGCACCATGCAATTCATCCAACAAATCATCTATAATAGGGATAGAAAACTTATCTTTGATAGTGATCTTGTTAAGAGGACAAAAATCAGGACACATGCGCCACGAGTTATCCTTATGTTGTACCATCACCACCAAAGAGGAATATGGACTAATGCTTGGATGAATGATTCCATGCTCTAACATTTCTTGGACCAGCTTCTTGATTTCTAACTTTTGGGGTTGGTGTTAGCGATAAGGATGCACATTAGGAGGTTTACTTCCTAGAATTAGATGGATGGCATGATCATGTGTGCACTTAGGAGGTAGACCCCTTGGCTCACTAAATACCATCTCATAACGATCCACAATACTTTGGAGATCCAACGAAAGAGTTGGAAGAGATGGATCCGAAGATTGAACCTCCATGCAATTGAATTGGGCAAAGAATCCAAGACCACCCTTCCTCAATATCTTTTCCATGCGATGGGAACTAACTACCTTGGAGGGAGGGGGTTGAATTCCTTGGAGACAAATGACCCTTCCATTCTCTGTCCACTTGATATATAATTTTTGTAGATTGATAGTAACATCATCGAGTTGAGATAGCCATTGTGCTCCCAAGATAACATATGAACTTCCTAGGTTTATAGCAAAGAGATTGCCCACCCAAGTATAATCTCCCATTTGGATGTTAACTTTAGCCGTTCGACCCACACACTGAGTAGTATCCCCATTTGCAATTAAGACTTGAAATTTATCTTGATTTGAAGTACTGATATACAAGCCCATGGATTTTGCGGTTCTAATATCTATAAAGCTGTGTGCTACCTGAATCAATCAACACATTGACACATTGTCGTTTGATAAATCCTTGTATCTTGATAGTGTGGTGAGCTTGGAGACCCATAAGTGCATGACCAGAGAGCCACAATATCATTCTCTTTTTCTACTTCATCCACTTCTGCTGGTTGTTGTCCTAGTTCTGCTGATTGCTCATGCTGTAATGAATATTCATCCTTAGAAACTAATGTGTCTCCATATTCCAAGAGAAAGTTATGAAGTTCTTCACAGGCTTGATCTCGAGGATGGTGTGAACGACATTTGAAACAAAAAAATCCTGTGGAACACTCAATATTGTGATAAGGATGACGAGTTGAAATCATGTTTGTATGGACGACCATAATCTTGGAACTTTTGTTCTATTGCTAGAGCTATACGTTGTGCATCATCAAGAGTATAAGGACTGTGCATGTTGACTTCCTTTCGAATTTTATCCTTAAGGCCATAGCGAAAGGTAGAGACCACCATTGCTAGACTCAATTGCTGGGTATAGGTGAGGAGACTTGTGAACTTGGAGCAATAGTCTTCCACTGTTCCCGTTTGCTTAGTTTGCATAAGACGTATTGCATATGATGTGGAAGATCCTTTGTCAAACCTTAGGAGAAATTGTTCCTTGAATTCAGGCCATAAAAGAGGACCACCATGTTGGCGAAGTTGCCATAACAACCATTGATAAGCTTGGGTACCCAATTTAGAAGTTGCTAATGCGACACGACCTGTTTCGGAAATATGGTGCAAACGTATAAGGTCTTCCATTTTGGCCAACCATCCTTGAGGGTCGACACCTTCAAAGGTGTGAATGTTGATGCAATGAACCTTAACATCACGAGGCCATTCTAGGAAATTGGAAGCACTGTTTGCCGAGATTCTAGATCAGAGGCAAAGCCTAGGTCATAAGAGCCAAAATTTGGAGGATTATAACTAGGTGGTTGTTGTGGAAGAACATTAATATTTGGTGCTTGATGAATGGTCAGAGGTTGGGGCTTGACAATTTGTTGTGACCCTTGGACAGGAGGATGTGTAGTAGTGGATGGAATTAGGATTCCTTCAATTCTATTTAAGATGTTGACAATGGTATCAACCTTTTGTTCTTGTTGTGAAAGATATTGATGCAAACCAAGGTCAATATTACTAGGAAGAGGAATATGACTTGGAGAGGTAGTGGAGGTAGGGATAGTGGGAGGTGGAGAAGAAGAACCAAATGTGTTGGGTGAGGGAGAAGCCATGGTGTTTAAAGAAGAAAGAAGACGTTGATCAAAACTATTGATATTAAAGGGAGTGTTGTGATGATTACTAGGATTTCTAGGTTGACGCTACACAAATCCTCTGAAGTGACAGTATGCTGTAATCGACCTTTGACTCGTGCCCAACCAATATTCAGCTTGAAGAAATGAACACCAAAAAAATATGTTTTTTGCAAGGATCTGATGACATAGGATACTCTTGTCTTCCTCCTCTTTTTATATATATATATTTTGTTTTATTTATTTATTATTATTAATTTTTTTAAGATAAAAAGTTTATTTAAATAATTTTATTAATTAGGGAGAAATGGTTTAAAAATGAGAAAGAGAGTGAGCGGGGGTTTAATTAATAAGATCAATATGAGAAAGAGTGGGAGCAGGTGGGGTTGGGCGGAATTTAATAATTAAAAAAAGAGGGGGGTGTTTAATAATTTTCAAAAAATGAAATGTGAAAGTGAGGGGTTTAATAATTAAAAGAAATGAGATGTGAAACCGTGGATACGTAGAGAGAAGAACGAAAAGACAAATGAAAAGGGAATGCTTGCTCTATGTTAAGAATTAAATTAAATTCTATTTAATTTAATTATTAATATAAAGTAGGGAGGGGAGTTGAGCCAAATAATTAAAAAAAACCCTAATTAATTCCAAGAAATCAAATGTACCTCTTTGGAAGAGATATTTTGAAAACCTTTGTTTCTCTAAGAAAAATTGAAAGCTTTATTTTTAGGGCACCAAATATCTTCGTTAAATTTCATTGGTTCCGGAATCGTGCTCTGATACCACTTGTTACAATACTGCATAAATATTTAATGTCCGCAATAATACTTCAATATCGAACTATTATTAACAACATGCAAACAATAATAATTCAGATTCAAAAGGGGACCGGGACCCCTCATATAAACCTGTGTAAACTCATTAAAAAAAATTCAGATTCAAATGCCACGAACAATATGCAAATATCAAATCCAGAAATAAATTAATGCAATAGCAAATCCACTTGTTACGACACCGCATAAATATTTAATATCCGCAATAATACTTCAATATTGAATTATTATTAACAACATGCAAACAATAATAATTCAGATTCAAATGCCATGAACAATATGCAAATATCAAATCTGGAAATAAATTAATGCAATAGCAAATCTACGTCCACTTGGAGAGGGCAAAGTCTCTTAGCCACTTTGAGAGGGCGAAGTCTCTTATGTGCTTTGAGGCGACTTAAATCCAAATTATTCGATGATCCAAAGTAATAAAATATTCTTCCTATTTATAGATGAAATCATTAATAACCTAACCCTAATTCTCAAGGGCCAACTAACTAAATCTATGGTCCGAAATAAAAATAATTAGCCGACATGGCTATATTGGGACCGTTACAACTTCATCTTTGAAGGGCTTGATGGCATAAGAGAAGAGACATTGTTGACATGAATGTCCCTCCATCCAACATTATATGGTTGTGGGTGTGGTGTGACTGGCATATTCCCTCACCATGTGAGTAGAAATCAAATTCTTTTGACTCTCACTATCAACAAAGAAATGTAATGGCTTACCCTTGACCCACATTTGTGAGTGAAACAGGCGTTCCTCCTCTTGTGATTCCTCTGGTGTAGTATGTGTGGTGGCAATGGTCACATTTGGTTTGTCTTCCACAATTCGCTTCCCTCTATCATCAACTTGTATATGTGGAGGCCGTGGTGTAGTGGATGTAGAGGGTTGCGACTCAACAAACAATGACTGAATTATTTGATGCTTCTGCCTTGAATGTTGGTTGCTCTTGTGATAATCACACCATTTGCCACTCTTGGCCTTTGAGGAATTCTTTTCTTGGGAGTCTTTTTCTACTTCCAATTTTAATTTTGGGGTTGATCTCCTTTATCCTGATTTTTTGGAGAGTCACTCTTGCCTTTCTTTGGATGGGTCTTAGTCTTCTCGTTTTTGTTATTTGCTCTTCCTTTTCTATTTTTGTCATTGTGCTTTTGCTCCAATTTGATTTCAAGTTTATATGCCTCTCCCAATGTCTTGAATTCAAAGAGGTCCATATCCTCTTGAATGTACCATTGCGGCACATTTCGGTACTTTAGGATTCGATGTCTTTCGATATCCTAAATACATGGCTTTGTTGCCATGGAGGGGAAAGCATTAGTATAATCTTGAACAAATTGGTCTTTACCTTGACATAATTGTTGCCATCGCATGTATTGGTCTTCATAGGATCCCACAAGATAATATTCTTTCTTGATGGCCTCCATGAAATTATCCCATGTGAACACTACTTCATCTTCATTCTCTTTCATAACCCTGTTACAATATGCTTCCCACCAATTTTGAACAGGTAATGAAGTCTTCAAAAGTGCAAAAGTGATTTTCTCACTGTTGGTGAATTTATTTACAGAGAAGTATGAAGATAATTGATCCAACCAATTTTCTGAGGCATCAACATTAACTTTTCCTTCAAAAGTAGGAATATCAAAATTCACGTGCACCTTAAAAGGTGTGGGAGCACTTTATGGTGCTAAGGGCAGTGAGAGGTTGTGCAGAGGAGGTTGTAGAACTTGCAGCAAAGAGTCGCTGAAGAATTTGAGCAAATTGGTCCATCATCTCATTCCTCTGTTTCACGAGGGCTTCATTAAATATCTCCTTGAAAGGATTGACTGTCTCAATGTCCATTCTACTTCTCGCCTAAGATCGTTTGGAACGACAAGGGAGGTAATAAGAGGGATCTCATGTCTAATACCCAACCTTTCGATATCTTGATCTTGTATTTATGGATATACACTCAAAAGACAGACCATTTTGATACCATTGAGCCAAAACTTAGAATCTCGACTGCTTTGAAACTCAAAACTTCGAGTCAACAAAGATCAAGAAAAAAAGCAATTCAGAAATAATAGAGCATAACAAACTAGAACACAAGAGTATATAAGCAAAATAACAGAATGATTTTATTGCTCAGAAAATAGAGTACAATGCAAGCAACCTTTGAGAAGAGATGTGAGGATATAACATTGCATCCATTACCCATGCTTTTTACAGTCAGGGGTGCATCTCTCTTTATACAAGAATTGTTGTGTTAGAAATCCACCCTATTGAATATGGAAGGTCACTCATATGGAAATATGGTGGTTCACCTTCTATGAGTTAGAAGGTCACCCATATGGAAATGTGGTGATTCACCTTCCATGAATTACAAAGTGCATTTAATTGAAAATTACATACATATGACTTGTCCTTTTGTGTTTTGCTTCTACTAATGTGTCAACATGGTTAGAGATGCATTTTGGCTACAAAAATCTAAAATAGAAAATTACTACTTTTAGTAACTATTTTGTTTTGCATTTTTGAGGGCCTCTAGAGCATTTTTTCCATGTAGTTGGTTTTTCCTGTCAAAATTTCTAGATCTTCCTCTAAGCTTTCCAATGCATTATGAACAGATCAAAACGGAGTCCCAAGCACAAAGTTATGCCCCTAAAAACACACTTAGGATACAAAAAATATATTTTAGGGCATTTTCGACCATAAAGCATGCCTCAAAAAGGTCACATGCCTGGATTAAGGACTTAGGAAACTAAGGAATCCCATTGAGAACCAAGATGCCATATGACTCGCACAAGGCCTGAGTGGGCTTGATGGTGAAGGCTTCAGTACTCAAGATAGGAGTTCCAAGATTCGAATCCAAAGGGGGGTAGGGTATGTATGCCCCTAGGTAGATAGTAGACCACAAGTGCCTTCTCCCACCAATAGTGGACCCAGAGGAGTATGGGGTGGTTTCATATGCACAATGCTATGGACCTTAAAAATTACCTAGCTTTAACTTAGAAACTGAATCAAGTGTTTTCTATAAGCGGTAACAGGATACTTCTCATTTGAAGAGGTCTTGTTGAATCCAAGATCTATGGGGTTGAGTTCAATGAGACAAAACTTGTCCTCTGTGAGATCATGAAAAGGTCCTTGGTGGGTCCTAGTGTGGGCATTGAAGTCACCTAGGACAAAAAGTCTTACAGGTTGTTGAACTTAAAAGTTTCAAAAAACACCCTAGTGGAATTTCAGTCACCATATTTATAACCTTTTTGAAGAATTTTTCTTCACACTTCTGTGGTGTCTGTATTAGTCATTCATTCCCATACAAAATTATTATGTTGTTATCTTTCTTGAACTGCATCAATTAATGCAAGTTCCTGATTCACATTGGTCAGTGTAATCAATGCCTCCTATTGCATGACTTCATTTTGAGCTGATATTGCCTGATCACTTGCTTTGGTTGATATATCATTTGTAATGTCAACTTTCATTATATGCAGTCTCCCATGTCCTTGCTTAACTATGTTCTATTCTCTCACGACATTGCTTGACTTATCCTTCTTTCCTATAGTAGTGGACGTAACCATCCATTGGTTTTGTTTATTTGCTTCTTATGTGATTCTGATTTGCAGTATTCTTCATATGCTATTTTCAAGCTGAATAATTGCTGTTTCATCTGTTAATTAATGCCATTACATCTACAAAATACTTGACTTTGAGAGTGGAAACTTGTTGCTTTGTACAGCAGTTTCACCTGATCGCTTGGCCTACAATTTATGGACATACGTTTTGTGTTACTTGCTACACAGCCACATGCACAATGTCCCCATGAACCATAAACTCTAATATGGATTGGTTTCTGTTGACAATTTTGTCACATTTTGTTGAGGGATAATATTGCAAAGTATGATTCAATTTTTGTGTTAAGTTTTCTTATTTTTCATGAATTTGTTCCCTTGCTTTTTTTTTCTTCTTTTCATGGCACCTCAGTGCTTCTAGTGCCTACCTTTTGGCCCCCTTGTATTCATTCCATATGTGTAAATAACTTCGCCAATAAGAGACAGACAGAAATTTGTAGCTTCGCCGAAAGCAGTTAAAGATAGGCAGCTTCACAAAAGGAAAACGGATGCAAGCCCAGTCCATAATAGAAATCAGCTAAGGCATGAGGGGCACTTCGCCCACAAGACTGCCGAAGCTGCTACTTCGGGCGATAGGATGGTGAAGTTCCGATTTTGGTTGGAACGCAAAGTATAAGGGAGATGAGCTGCTTCGCTAAAAACGACGCCGAAGTGCCACTTCGGCCCACTTCTCCGGTGAACCATCTCCTAGAAGCTGCTACTTCGGGCCTTAGCTTAGCGAAGCGTCTACTTCGGACGTTCGACTAGCGAACCTCCCACTTCGGTCACAACATTGCCGAAGCACCATTTGAAGAGTGGGAAAACTCCTAAGGCGAAGGGTGAGTTTCGGCCAGAGCTTCCCTGAATGGCCACTTTGAGATCCGATTGCCGCGAAGCATCCGTCTTTCGGCGAAGCAGCATAGCGTGGAGTTGGGTCACTCCGTTCTCTTTGGCGAGGCTGATTACTTCGGCCAGTTTTCTTTGCGAAGTTGTTTTCGGAGCCAGTTTCTAGCAAACCATCCCAGATGAAAACATTTTGCCTCCCATCTTGGCCTTCACTTCGGCCCGAGTTCATTGTGAAGCTGCGCTTCGGACGTGAATTCAGCGAAGCTTCACCCAGGGTGCCTCTGACGACGGTTCTTCTCCCGAGGGGCACACATTCCAAGGCCAAGTATTTATCCAAGGCATTTGTGCAGCACATAAATGCAGTTTTTTGCCCCAAAAGACCCGGTATCTAGTTATGGTAATAGGATGGGAAGTTTCAATTGTAGAAGATGGCGAGCGCGATTTTTGGAGCCGCCTGAGCGTCCTTGTAGATCTAGCGCATTAATGGCTCAGAGGGAAGGGTCCTCTATAAAAACCCACACATTGTAATGAAAACGGGGGGGAACATATTGCTAAAGAAGCTGCTGTAGCTAAACATTTTGCATCAATATTGAAGATCTTTGGCTCTGAATCTGTGCTTTCTTTTTATGCTGCCTCTGGCAAGTATTTCTGCTTTCATTTAGTTTTCTGGTTGCTGTAATTCTGATATCTGGATTTTAGCATTGGAAGATAAATGTGTCTGGAATTCTGTAGAGGATACATAGAGAAGCATATGCAGTTTCAGTTTCTGTTACATTTTCTTTATTGAATGCTGTTAGTCTAGATATAGTTAAGTTATTATGCTGCTTGTTCTTTCCCACTACAATATCAAGCTATTTTCATTTCTTTCCGTACTTTTTAATCTCTTTCCTGCACTCTTAGCTTAAAACCCCAGTAGTTTAGTATAGGAGCCGGCCTTCTCCGGAGATTGGCACGAAGGGCATCTCTTCCCTCCGACCTTTCAAGGTTGGTCCAGGTCTAGGGCGCATAGAAAAACAAAATACTTTCCAGTGGCGGATTTGTGACCAACAATTTCTGGCACGCCCGGTGGGACTGTTTTGTCTCACCTTGTGAGTGGTGTTGAGAATTGATGCTCATCTTAGTACTATAAGACTCGAGCATCTGGCGACTCTGTTCAACGTGAAAATTTTAAGGTCTTAGAGACTGGTACTAAAATATTTATCCCTTCATGCATACAAGATGGAGAGCTAGGAATACCGGAGAAGAGACCGAGTTCTTTGAGCTCGACATTGACGCCTTCGGGGAGCGTCCTAGGCTAGTTAGGCCCAATTTTTCTCTGAACGAAGGATCATCGCAAGAGGCTATCTTTGACGAACAAGGTCCAACTTCGGACAGCACAACGACTAGTCTCCCTCCTAATCCCCCAAACTCTCCAGATCACCAAGGCTCGCTAGTTTTACCTAGCAACCAATTAGGCGTTTCGGGAACAGTTCAGCCGAACAAGCTATTGCTCCCTCAATCAGCCGAATCAGAACGCAAACATGGCTCAGCAACAACGACAACAACAACAACAACAACAACAGCAACAACAACAGCCGCTGCCACAACCCCCACCTAGGCTAGTCCTAGCCTGGAATTCTGTTGGACTGTTAAATCTAGCTGGGCAGGGGCAAATCCCACCTACCACCCTGAAGTCGATACCCACGTTCGATGGCACGGGGAAAATAACCGCTTCATAGTATCACAGATGAGGAGGTTATGGTTCGACTATTAATATTGTCCCTCCGAGGAAAACTTCTTTACTGGTATAGATGCCTGCCACTAGGCACCATCACGGGGTGGGATCAATTAGCAGGACAGTTGATGAGGGGATTTAACGAATCTGCTGATCCTTCCTCCCTGCTGCATCAGTTTACGTCAATCTAGAGACACCCACAGGAGGAGATAGCCGATTTTAATGTTAGGTTTGTCCGAACCTGGCAGAGGGTACCCGCTGGTCTACGACCAACTGCTAAACAAGCAACATACTATTAGCTCGGGGCCTTCAATTCCGATATCAGCATGATGATCAGGTTCTCAATTGTTAATACCTTCCCTGAACTATACGAGCTGGCCCAAAAGGTGGAAACAGATCTAATTGCCATCGGAAAACTCCCACCAAGAATGCCAATGCCAATATTCCCTGATTTCCCTCAGTCGTAATGCCCCAGCGCTGCTGCCCCACAGCCATCATCGTCTTCCGCAGACACGATTCCGCCTTGGAACGCGAACTCGATTATATCTCAGCTTTCTGCTCCATAGATATATTTCCCCGCGCCTCAGGCACCATAGCCTGCAGTCCCTCCACCGTTTCCAGCTTTACCTGCGCCACCTCAATATCCTGCCTTACCTCCAGTTCTGACAATGGCCCACTACCGTCTTCGACAATATCAGCACCCGCCGCTGTAGATGTGCAAGTCAAGCTGTTACAAGAGGTTCAATCTCTAAATTCCACCGTGCGAACTTTATCTAATGATATGGCTGTCATGAAAAAGAAGCAAGCACAACAAGAATTTTTCCCAAGAAGGCCCTATCCTCCATCGGCGCTCACAAAAGATCAGGCAGCATATTAAGGCAGACCTCCTGCGAGGAATGCCGCCATTAATGAAGAACCAAGCACTTCAGACTATGTACACTGGTGCTCTGCACGAAGAAGATACCTGTATGTTGCATCAACACTATGTCCAAACGCTGGCAGGAAGCTCCTCTAGCGGTCAAGTTAACATGATTATGGAGACAGATCATAACCTGGTGATCGTAGAAGGAGAACAAGTTTTAGTTTTCACCAAGGGTGGGAAAAGGCCGATTGAGGTGGACGTGGCTCAAATGAGTCCATTAAAGGTGTATACTCGCCGTCATAAGGAGCAACCCCTTGTTAAAGTTCCTGACAAAGTCCCTCAACCGCCACCAGCGAAGGAAAAGCCTCAGCAAGCCGCTACAGCTCCACCGCAGGCAGAGACCAAAGAGCAGGCTAGGGAGAAGCTCAAGTATCCTTCGTTGACAAAACGACAAAGAGTCGAAGCCATGCAACAATATCGCACTAGGTACGAGGCAACGAAGGAGCCAGAGGTACCTGCTACTGCGGCGTATAACATTGTGGATGAGCTAAAGAAGACTCCCGCCAAGATCAGTCTATATGATGCCCTGCAACTCCCGGGACAGGTGGACCTGCTGCAAGAGTCATTAAAATCAGCAAAGGCAGAGAAGTCAACACAACCTGTTCTAGCTCAACCCTTACCCACTTCGATTACTGGAAAAAATAGGCCTCCGCCATTCTATCTGTCTCTTCAGATGGAAGGATGCATTGTTCACAATTGCATGATTGACTCCGGTGCGGCAACTACCGTCATGCCGAAGGCCGTTTGTGAAGAAATAGGCATGGAGTATACGCGAAGTAGCCAAGGCGTTCTCCAGTTGGATGGTACTCCCATGAAAACAGTCGGCGTGATTAAAGATATACCCATCCGACTGCATAAGGTACCCCAAATTGTAGTAATATAGGAGGTGGTAGTCGTTGAATTGGAGCCATATTTTAACATGTGCCTCTCGAGGGAATTCACAGCCAAACTTGGCGGTTATCTCTCTATGGATTACTCGCACCTGGAAGTCCCATTCAAGGGAAAGAAAGTCAAGATTTACAATGAGAAACCCTCTATGTTTCTTGTAGAAAAGATGGCTGAGGAAGGGGAGCACAATGATTCGGTTCGCTTGATGACCGAGGAATTAGAACAGGTGGACCTAGTCGAGGTGTCCTTGGGTGAGCAGCGTACGGAAGACGAATTTTCACTAACAGATTTTAATGCTATGATTGAAACAGAGATGGGATGTTATTCCATCACTAGACCTGAGAAGCCCACAGTGCCGACGCAAATAAGCGAGGAACCCGCCCGAGATGATTTATGGAAGTTGTTTTTTGATGGTGCCCGATGTAAAAATGGCGTTGAGGCAGGAGTGCTCCTGGTATCACCTTCCAGTGAACAAAAGGACTATTGTTACCGGCTCACCTCGAGCTGTACCAACAATGCCGCCGAGTTCGAAGCTTTATGCATAGGGCTGAGGAAAGCCGAGAAGTTAGGTATCAATCAGCTCCAGATTGTTGGGGATTCAGAACTGGTTTGTAATCAAATCACCAAGAAATGCACTTCCAAAAAGCATTATCTTAAAGCATATCGCAACAGGGTATGGGACCTGTTGGAGAATTTTGAATCGCTAAATGTTCAGTCAATCCCACAAGAGAAGAATAGACATGCTGATATCTTAGCCTCTATTCTGGCCAGATACTCTCCAGCCGACGAAATGGTGCACAAGCCTAGGGCGGTAAGGACTATTTACAGGTCGTTTGTGCCCGATAAAGACACTCATTTGCAAGTCTTTGACAACGATGAGCAAATTATCAACTTCCTAGTTCAAGCAGCAGCCACCATTGAAGGAAGGGACCCCGAAGATGAAGAATATGAGGGGATGATACAGCTTAAGAACAACCATGTTCCGAAGGGCTAGAAATCATGTTTGACCAGAATGACAGGACGATCTCCCACAAGATCAAGGTGGATGCAAGGCAGTACCGAGACCTTGAGCTTGAACCAGGCAAAGCGATAAAGGTTGGAACAGATTGCACTTCAACAGAGCTTGGACAAATCCTGTATTTATGCAAAAGGTACCCAGACATTGTGGCATGGTGCTACCAAGACCTGAAGGGTTATGACCGAAACATCATCCAACATACAATCGAACTGCAAGAGGGAGTCAGGCCCTGCAAACAAAAACAAAGGCCAGTAAATCCGAAGATAGAGGTCTTGATGAAGGCCAAACTCTTGAAAATGCTTGAGGCTAAAATTATCTATCCGATAAAGCATTCTTCTTGGGTCGCAAATCTGGTCCTTGTCAGAAAGAAAAATGGAGACATTCGCTTGTGCGTAGACTTCCGCAACCTGAATCAGGCCTCCTTGAAAGACCACTATCCACTCTCGCAGATCGACCAGATCCTCCATGTAGTGGCAGGAGCACAATGCTTCTCCCTTCTGGACGGCTTTTCAGGGTATAATCAGATCTGGGTTAGGCATGAGGACCAACATAAGACAACATTCACCACCAAATGGGGAACGTTTGCTTATCAACGTATGTCGTTCAGTTTGTCAAATGTAGGGGCCACGTTCCAGAGGGCCATGGACTTAGCATTCAGCGAATTGTTAAACAAAGTCATTGTAATCTATTTGGATGACATGACCGTATTTTCACATAAGAGGGAAGACCACGCCGCGCACTTACAACAAATATTTGAAAGGTGTCACGAGTTTGACATCTCTATTAACCCGAAGAAGTCTGTCTTCGCAGTGAAAGAAGGAAAATTGCTAGGCCACGTCATCTCAGAACGAGGGCTCGCTGTCGACCCAGACAGGGCAGAGGCACTCAAGCTCCCGCTCCCAATGAACAAGAAAGGGCTGCAATCATTCTTCGGGCAGATCAAATTCGCCAGAAAATTCATCCTCGACTTCGCCCAAATCATCAAGCCGATGGCCGAGCTCTTGAAGAAGAACGCTGAATTCGTTTGGATGGAGGAAAGGAGAAAGGCATTCGAAGAAATTAAAGCTTGGATCGCCCAAGCACCTGTGCTCATCAACCCAGATTATAGTAAAGACTTCATTCTCTACGCAGTCGGAGAGCCTGAGAGTTATGCAGCAGTCCTAATGCAAAAAGCAGATGATGGCGAAGAGCGCCCGATTGCCTTCTTGAGCCAGGTAATCCAGCCTCACGAAGAAAAATTTAATTTTATAGAATTTCAAGTGCATGCGGTAATGAGGTCTTTGAGGAAGTTCAAGCACTTCGTTTCTTAGAGCAGAACCACGGAGTATGTTATTCACTCGAACGTCCGAAGCTTTATCATCCAGGGAGAAATGGGCAGCAAGAGGGCCGACTGGGTCAATAAGATACAGGAATTCGATGTTGAAATCCGACCCACCAAACTGGTTCGCGGCTGTGCATTGTGCCAGGAGTTGGCGAGGATTATAGCTACCGAAGTGACAGCATGCCAATGAGACGACCCAGTAGCAGAGGACAACCTCGTCGATCAACCTACCGGCGAGGAAGACTGGACGAACGAGATCATCAGATACTTTAATATTGGAAGATGCCCAGGGCATTTAAATGCCTCACAACGAAGGAGGTTCAGAATGCAATCTCGCCGATACGTCCTACGCCTTGAGGGAATTTTTTTCAAAAATATTGATGGTGTCCTTCTGAGATGCATCAGGGGAGACGAAAAGGGGAAAATTCTCAATGAATTCCATTTTGGGGCATCAGGAGGCCACTTCGCAGGAAGGCCAACAACTTTAAAGATAATCAAGGCAGGTTACTGTTGGTCACAAATCTGCCACAAGAAAGGATTTTGTACGTGTACGTGCCCTAGACCTGGACCAACATTGAAAGGCCGGAGGGAAGAAATGCCCTCCGTGCCAATCTCCGGAGAAAGGCCGGCTCCTTTACTAACTACTTGGTTTTAGGATAAGGGTGCAGGAAAGAGATGGAAATAACTGATTTAAAGGGGAAGAACCAACAACACGATCACTAACTAATAACTTGAAGTAGAAGCAATAAATACAAAGAATAAATCATAAATGAACACCACGCTAGCTTCCCTATGTATCCTCTGGAAGAGTTCCAGGATTCAACTACTTTCCTAAGCCTAAATCCAGATTTCAGAATTACAGCAGTTAGGAAATGTTGTCACATTTTGCACGAGGTGCAATGTTTTCAATTTTTGTAAGAGAGCTGCTCTTCCCTTTCCCTCTTCCTCTCTTTCCCCTTCCTCTTCTCCCCCTTTCTCTCTCTTCCCTACATTCTCATTCTTCCCTCTTTCTCTTGAGCCCCTTAGTCAAATCTAAAAAATGACAGCAGTTGCCCTGAAAAATGGCTAAGTGTCAGGGCGCAATCCGACTTCGCTGCGAAGTCGGAGTGCGCCCTCCAGTTGGAGCGCAGCAGGAGTGCAAAGTGCGTGCTGAGGTGTTCGGGTTTTCGCGGGCCATAAACAAGGGCGATAAAATGGACGAAATGAGCTCTGGATATTTTATTATTGTAGATCTTCTCGCCAGCTTTCCGACGATATATTATAATAGGCGATCGGGTTAGCGGATCAAAAGTTATGGCCTCGGGAAGCAGAACCAGGAAACCCAGTTTTTTGTGCGAAGTCCGACTGCGCCCAGTTTTTGGTGCGAAGTCCGACTGCGCCCAGTTTTTGTGCGAAGTCCGACTGCGCCCTTCTTCCTGAGCGCACTTGGAAACAGTCTGGCAGAGAAATTGACTAAGTGTTGGAGCGCAGTCCGACTTCGCAGCACTTGGAAACAGTCTGGCAGAGAAATTGACTAAGTGTTGGAGCACAACCCGACTTCGCAGCGAAGTCGGACTGCGCTCCCTTGTCCGTGCGAAGTCCGAACGGCGGTGAGAATCAGCAAGTGCCGGTGCGCAACCCGACTTCGCAGCGAAGTCGGACTGCGCCCTTTGACCGGTGCGCAGTAGGGAGACAAACTCAGAAGTTGACTAAGGCATGAAAGGCCTCCCCAACTGCGCTGTTTTTCACCTGCGCAACCCGACGACGCTCTGATCCTGGGCGAAGTTGGATAAACTGCCTTTCAAGGCAGACACGTGTCAAGCGTCATCATCCGACAAGTGTCCAACTTTGGGATCCGAGCCAAGACATGACCGAGGAAAGGACAAGCATGGGCTGCACTATTTATGCCAACTGCCCCATCAAAGGCTGATGTGAGTTTCCACCTGCCTCAGCTACCCGCATTCCTGTCAATGTAAAGTTCTACCCAACGCGCTGCCACGTAGCTGTTCAACCTTCAGGGAGACCATGCCGAGAGTACAGTCCAGCCCGACAGAAGTCAGCATCAGCAGTTCCGCGGCTGCTTTTGTCAGCTAATGTTTGACTGGGACTTTGTGCCCATTAATGTAATCGGGGGGTTCTCAGGCTATAAATAGCCACCACGTTTTCATTGTAAGGTGGTGGAAGGGGAATGTCTGTTAGGGAACCATTGTAGCTGTGCTTCTGCTTCTTAATATAAAGTATATACCTGGCTCTGTTCTACTATTATTTTTTATGCTGCCTCTCTTTTGTCATATTTCTTGTGTCATTGCTCGCTGTTGTGCTGAACTCTGAACTCCAGCATTTGATGGCCAAGTACTCCTCTACTTCATAGATCAGAGGATACATAGAATAAATTAGGTAGCAGTTCCTTCAGTCGTGTGTTATGTTTATGTTGCTGTCCGTAGTGGTGATTGATGCATTGCCGTGCTGTTAGTTCTCCTTGTAGGGAGAATGTTTGCTAGGGGACCATTGTAGCTGTGCGTACACTTCTCTGCATAACACATATACTCGGATCTGACATTCCTGGTTACGTTTTGTATTTATGTTGCTGTCCGTAGTGGTGATTGATGCATTGCTGTGCTGTTAGTTCTCCTTGTAGGGAGAATGTTTGCTAAGGGACCATTGTAGCTGTGCGTACACTTCTTTATATAGAACGTATACTTGGATTTGGCGGTTTCTGGTTATGCTTTGTATTTATGTGGCAGTAAGTAGTGGTGATTGATGCGTTGCCGTACTGTTAGTTCCCCCCACCCAAATCCAATCACATCTGTAAATTCTTTCCGCATTTTTATCTCTTTCCTGCACTCTCATCTTAAAAACCATAAAACCCCACAGGAGCCGGCCTTCTCCGGAGATTGGCACGGAAGGCATTCCTTCCTTCCGGCCTTTCAATGTTGGTTTGCGGGTCCTAAGGGCGCAATAACGACAAATCCTTTCCTCATGGCAGATTCGTGACCAACAGGAAAATATATGAATGTAACAGAAACCACTAACCACAGGCAGCATACAAAGAATTTAATGCAGTATTTTCTCCCCTATGTATCCTTCAGGAGAATTCTAGGGTCCAATCCCCAATCACACACCTAAATCTAGGATGCAGAATTACAGTATGCAAATGAAGAAATGGAATAACAGAAATAATCACAGAAGGCAGCATTCAAGAGAGAAATTGAGCCCAAAGTCTTTAATATCAATTGCAAAAACCAAGTTACAACAGCTTTCTAGCAAAAGTTGCTCCCCCTTTTTCATTACAATATGTGGGTTTTTATAAAGGACCCAACCTTCTGAGCCATCAATGCGCTGGATTTGAGAGTACACCCTCGACCGTCTAAAAAATCCGCGCCTGTCCCCTTCTGCTACTAAGCTTTCACATCCATTTCCACAATTAGCAACCATGGCCGCATCAGCCGGGGAAATCTGCATTTATAAGTCGTCTGACTTGTCCTAGGTTTCTCCGGGCGAGGTGCTCGAGTGGATTTACAAGTTGCCCTGGATTTTCTTCTGCAACTGATAGCTCTTTTCCTATTGCCACAAATGGGCACCGGGTCTTTCGGTCAAGAAAAATTGCATTTATGAAACACTCAAATGCCTTGGAAAGATACCCGGCCTTGGGATGTGTGCCTTCGAAGAAAGTGCCCTTCGTTTGTTGAGCCCTAGAAGGTGCTTCGCCAGATTCTAGTTCGGGGCTTTGCTTCGCAACAGGTGTGGCCCGAAGTAGGGAGGATAATCATGTATGAATGCTTCGCCCGAAGGGCCCCTAAAAAACTGCTTCGCAAAGATCATATGCCGAAGCAGATGTCTCCTGCAAAAGCATGGCTTCTACCTTTTTTATCACTTCGCCAGGGGTGTAGGCTGAATGCCGCTTCGCTTAAGATTTTGTCTGAAGCGACGGATGATTGCCAACGGACTACAAACTACTTCGCCGCGAACCACTTCAAAAACAGTTGTTCGGAAAGGTTTCGGCCGAAGCTGATTCCTGCCTTAGAATATTTCCTTAGCTTTTCGGGGGAAGCAAGGCTTTGGATGGGGAAGCTTCGCACAAAAGGTGGCCGAAGCAGATGCTTCGCAATGGCTTGGGGCGAAGAAGAATTCATCGGAGAACCGGTTCGCCAGAGGAGGGGCCGAAGCGGGTGCTTCGCTTAAATTTTAGCGAAGCACTTTTACACACTTAGAAAATTTTAGCAATTTGCTCTTGCCGCTTCGCAAAATTTCCGCCCGAAGTGACTGTTTTGGCAGCTTCGCCAGCGAAGCTCCTTCTATGCCTTAGAAAATTTTTGGGCTTCTATCTGGGCTCTCCTGTTTTTTCTTTGCGAAGCTGTCCTCCTTTATCCTGCGAAGCTTTTTAACTTGATTTGCTCCGTGGGCGAAGCTCTTACATATATGGCTTATGTACAAAGGGGATAAAAAATGAAAGCCAAAATTGCTGCTGTACTTGAAAATATATAAAAAGCAAGGGAACAAATTCATGAAAACTAAGAGAATACTTTAAAAAATATTTATTTTCACTACCCCTTCAAGCAATGTGACAAAATTGTCAATAGTTACTATTGGCCTACCGTCTTTGCTGATGCTTTCGCAGTTTGCCGAAGGTGTGAGCAATGCCAAAAGTACGCTGGTCGGAATAAAAACGCCCCAATGCCCCTCCAACCGATACAAGTTGAAACACCCTTCTAGCAATGGGGGTTGGATTTTGTAGGGGTGATATCGCCGAATTCGTTAGCGGGACACAAGTTCATTTTGACCAGATGGGCCAAAGCAGTACCCACAAAACATGCTGATCAAGACACGGTCATCACGTTTCTAGAAGGTTTAATCACCCGCTTCAGGGCTTCAGAAGCAATAGTAACAGATAATGGCCTAGGATTTATAGGCGCCAAAATCAATGAATTTGCCTACAAGTATGGAATTTATCTTTAGGCCACTTCAAATTACTATCCGCAGGGCAATGGGTTAGCAGAATCAACAAATAAGAATCTGATGAAGATCCTGAAGAAGCTTCTGGAAGAGAACAAAAGGACGTGGCACTTGCTCTTCGACCGAGTGCTATGGGCCGATTGAATCTCCGTAAAAAAATCGATTAAAACTTCGCCTTACGCCGTAGTCTATGGCAAGGAAGCTGTTTTGCCGACTCATATGGAAATTCCTGCGCTTGGGATGTTGGCCTATGAAGTTTTCAACTGCTGCAACTTGAAGAAGACCGAGAAAAGGCCTATGAAGTTTTCATGAAACACATGGAGACCACCCGAAATTGGTTCAAGAAGAAGGCCACTACCCATACTTTCCAAGTTGGGGACCTAGTATGGAAATGGGACTCATGGAAGGCCAAGCCGGGAAATCATGACAAGTTTGACGCCTTCTGGGGAGGCTCGTTCGAAATTTTGTAGGTTAATCAGGCAAACTCCTTCATCCTGAAGGATATGACTAGCCAAATTCTGCCCATCCTAGTCAACGGTCTTCATCTGAAGGCCTTTCACCATTAAGGAGGTATCCAAAAGTTTCACCCTTGTACAAAATTTTTCTTCTGTTGTTTCCTGTTTTCGTAGTTTTCATCTGTACATATTTGTTCAAAGCCTTTTTAGAGTTAGAAACAAAATCGAGACAAGTTCGCAGCTTTTGCGGTAGGACAGCTAGGTGTTGATTCGAAAAGATTAAGCTTCGCCCAATGCCCAAGCACTACAATGCTCCTCGACAGTTCTCGGGCGAAGCAACCATTATCGGCAGAAATGCTGCGAAGTACCCCAATGCTGATAGGCCAGAGCAAGTAGAGTGGCGTCAAAAAGTCTATCTTCGGAAGCGATGGCGAGAAAAATTGCATAAAAATTGCGTTAGAATGAGCTTCGCATCATAGAGGCAGTGCTTCACCGATTTCTGAACATAAGGAGAAGGTTCGCACAACCCAGAGTCATGAAGAGAAACAAAAGGACGCTTCACCAATTCACTAAGGGAGATAGGAGCTTCGCTCATTTTTGTGCCGAAGTGGCGCTTCGGTCAAGTCGCTCAGCGAAGCACCAAGTGTGAGGGTAATGATGCGAAATATACCTAAAGAATAACATCTACCCGCTTCGCTCATTCTCAATATTGGAAAGCCTACTTCGGGCCAACGAGACGCCGAACCCTCGGTTCATTCCTGACTCCAGCGAAGCGGCATCTTTATTGCGAAGCAGCGAGGGAAAATACAAAGTGCGGCCTAAAGGGTAGGTTCAGCTAAGATCCACTTCGCTATCTTTTAGGTTTAAAGCCGCTTCGGGCGTAGGGCCAGCCGAACCTCCGGTTCGCTCCAAGTTTCGGCGAAGTAACACCAAGGAATGAACGAAGGCCCGCTTCGGGCACCTCGGGGGCCGAAGAGGGACTTCGCTCAGATTTCTGCCGAAGCTCCCAATAGTAGTCACTCATAAAAGCAAAGCACGTTTGAATACGTGCCTTGGGGCGCGTGCCCAAGTCGGGGCCCAGTTAAACGTTCGAAGCACACGAAGTTAATACGAGGGTGGCGACACACATCCCAAGGGAATTTAGTTAGAATGGAAACCCGTGCCCAGGTAAGGGACAACAAGAATTTAAGGTTTCGAAGCAGGGCAAGATCTCCAAAGTACCTCGGTCCTCATAGACGACGCCAAGCGACCAATCAAAAAGCAATGCGATCCTTAGCCCGATTTGGGCATTTATTTCCAGTGGGCGCCACTAATAGAACAGTCCCGACTTTTGCCTATAAAAACGAAGTACCTCCAGCATAGAATTATTTGCCCTTTGGTCATTTTCTTGCAGAATGCTCACGAGCTGCCGAAACTCTGCCGAAACTCTGCCGCAATTCCGCCAGCCCACCCTTTGAACTCTGTTTTCTATTATTTTGCTGCACTTTTGTAGACTGTAATGGGGAAGAAGGCTACAGAGAAAAAGGAGAAGGCACAGAAAGAGGCGGGCGTCAAAAAAATGAAGAAGTCCAAAGAGGGGAAAAAGCACAGGTCAAAGAAGGTCGACCTCAACGTCCGCCCAGAAAAACAAATTATGGAAGAGAAGGATTTAGAAGAAGAAGAGCCCATAGACCCGCCCATTGATGGATGGGAGAATATCAAGGACATTGTACTCCCCAAGAGCGTTGCCGAACTTCGGCAAACAATCGATTATATGCGGAGCCGACTGTCTGCAGAACATAAAAGAGCTGTCGCCTATTATTCACAGCTGTACTGGTACTTATGTACCCCGGTGCACCATTGCCCCGAACTCATCTATGCAATCGCCCAAAATTATTAGCCTCTGACTAGGCAGGTTCGAGACGCTGATGGGAACAACTTGTTTTCAATTTATCGCGACGATATACAGGAGGCCTTCGCTCCTCGACAGGGGCCACCCAAGGGGTACACAATTCGGAATGTCAATATGAGTGAGCAGACGGGCAGATTATCCCCACACCTAACATTACGAAGTTCTTGGGAGAACAGTTGAGCAAGGGTCTTCCTTCTGGCAAATTACCAAAGATGCCTTTACTCCTTGAAGATTTTAAATATCCGGACATTTTCTCCATTCTTGCATGGGTGGCGGCCCTATCTTCTGATGCCGCGGTCTACCCCTGGCAGGTTGCCCTCGCTGAATGTTTTTCTCATGGAGAGTTCTACGCCCCTGACCCAGCAAGGCCGAACACCAACCTAGTATTTTTTGACTGGGCGGAGTGGGTAGCCCGAACATTGCATACTAGGCTGACGAATTTGAAGAATTCAGGGCCAGATCAATACTTCGGGCCGTGTTCGTTCCTAGTCTGGCTTTTATTTTACTACACTCAAAGCCATTTTCTGTATATTGCTGTCAAATGGGTTGACAAAGATAGAGCCCCGCTGCCAGTCTACCAATGGACCCCTGTCCTGGCGAAGACCAAGTCATATTATTTTTTCAATCAGCAATTTCTGGGACGCGCCCTACAACTCATGTGTGGCTCTTGCCCCCGAGTGCCTGTAGTACTCAGAGATAGGGTCATTGAAAAAAGGATGGGCGACGTATTCCAATTGACGCAAGGGCTAGTAGTTCGCATATTCAGGTTTACAGGTAAACCTTTCCTGCGGCCTTTCTATACCTTTGAATATCTGTTTTCATTGGAAGTCGCTCGCTAGAGTGATTATACAAACGTTGTTTATGGCCACGGACGAAAGTGGGGGCACACATGTGACTTCCCTTTCAAGATGGGGTCATCGAGGTCTTCGCCACTTCGCAGTATGGTCACCTTGCGGTGAAACTCAGCGACTTCGGCCTGTTGGAAATCCCCTAGCGATGGTTCTACGATCCCTTGGGAGTAATGAGATATTTCCTCAGATTTAAAAATTTTCACAACTGTCCTCACCCAGAAATAGTAGAACAGCGCAACAATCGTAATGGAAGGGATCTGGAGTGGCATATCGGGCACATGCAGGCTCTGCCCCCGTGGCATGATTTCTATCCAATTGAAGCTGAATACATTCCGGCCCAACACCCTTTTCCAGATCCTGATTCGGCCTTCTGGAAGAAAATGAAAGAAGAATTGAAGGGATGGCCTGAAGAGAAGTTGACGGAGTGGTGGATAATGAGAGTTCACCGTCGGAAGTAGAAATCAAACACCTTTCTCATTATTGATGGGGAATTTTGCGAAATATATGACGCCAACGTTGACTCTTGGCAGCCCATCTCCTTCGCAGATTTTGTGCCCCCTAGCGCCCCGGGATCTAGTGAGAGCCCAAGAAGGATTGAGGAAACACTTGAGCATTCAGAAGAAGAAGAACAGGCGGTGGCACAACAGGAGCAACAGGGTGAACCGGCCGAGGGATCTAGTCAGGCTGTTGAAAAGGACGAGCAGCAACTGGAAAAGAAGAAGAAGAAGAAAAGAAAGGCCGCTGAAACACAGATGCCTCCCCCTCACCCGAAGCGGCCTCGTACCAAATCCTTCGGCTCTGCCAACGAACGACTTTTTGGAAGCCCTGTTAATACTACCCGTTGGCGAAGCAGCACCCGAGTCTCTGTCACAAGAAGAGAAGGAGGTCATCGATGTTGAAAACGAAGTTGTGAATGTGAAAGATAACACACAGGAAGAGGGGAAGGCCAATGAGCAAAGAGTTGGAGATGGTGAAAATCCAAAAGAGGAAAGCGGCCAAGAGCCCAACACGCAGGACTTCGTTTCCACCACTCTTACCACGGAGCACGAAGGTACGTGTCCCCTCTCCCCTTCTCTTTCTTCTGAAATTCTATCTGTAGTAGCCCTGGCCAATAGGCCTTCAACGCTATCTGTACCTCCAAGAAGCATCCCTCAAATGACAATTTCCCTTGATGTTTTACAACCATCAGTTGAAAGGGTTTCACCCCTTGTCGCCTCCCAGTTCGCGCAAGCCGTATTCGACACCTTCGTTGATTCCCCCAAGCCTTTACATCGTCTGCATCACTCGATTGGGGCACCACCAGCGAACCACCACCCATTCAACCCAACCCTGCAGCATCTGAACAGCCTGGGGGCGACTCTTCGCTCCCAGACCCCAATAGTCCAGTCAGGGCAGTGCAACCCGTCGCTTTGCCCTTGTCCGCCGAATCCCCCACCGCACTTGTCACCAACCCATCGGGCGTAGCATACCCCCACCAGACCTTGTGTTTATTCACCCCTATGGCTGGGAATCCAACATCATTAGATAATGAATTGTCTTTGAGCAAATGAAGCAAGAGGTGACTGCTCTCAAGCAGCAATTAACTAAGCTCCAAAGTTTTGCAAAAGATCACAAGAAAGCACAAATAGAAGTGGAAGAAAGGGCAAAGAAGTTTGAAGCCCAAGTCAGCGAGATGCAGCAGCAGTTGGACGAAAAGGAGACAAGTGTAGAGCTGTTTGATAGGGACAAAATCAAGAGCATACGTGCTCATTTGTTAAGAAACTTCAGGTCTCGGGCCTCCAGTGCCCTGTCTATTCTTCTGTACATTACCGAAGCTCAGCGAGCCTCTTCGTAGGAGGGGCCAATTTTTGATGAAACAATGAAAGAAATACAACGCCGACTAAGCTTAGCTTTTGAGGCGCAAAGCATTAAGTATCAAGATTTGCAAGTCCCTGCCATGAGCCGGACCGTGAGAGACTGGTCCACTGTTCAATCTACCGTCCGCGCCTTTTTCTCAAAATTGAAAAAAGCTCAAAAGGCCAAGAGATTGATGGACGCGTTCGAGCAGGAGCAACGCACTTCTTTGGCTTATTTTCAAAATCTCTCGCGTCTAGGCTTTCCCGGATTCACGGATGATGAAGGGAATCTTTTATCAAAGGAAGAACTCAAGCCAGTGTGGCTGGCTTTTGAAAGCGACACTTCGGAGATGGATAATTGGGTGGACCCAATAACAGAAAAACAGGTGACGGACTTCATCCTCAGATACTGCCAGATTGAAGCCTGTTTGAATGATCTGAGCGAGCTGTGAAAATGATCACATACAACATGATTTCTTCAGCAAAAGGATTACATTTTATAGAGCGTGATTTCAACAATCTACACCAACAATATTCAGAAATAGAAGATACTAACCTACACCCACTATTTTATCTAACAATTTTAACGTAAACCTAAAATAGAGTTTCGTAGGGAAAATAATATTGATATTATTAATATCCAACATTCTCCCCCTTAAAGTTGAGAGGACTGACAAGGCAGTCTCTCAGCTTTATATATTGAGCTTTAGCAACTCCTTTGGTGAAGATGTTCGCCATGTTGTCCAAAGTGCTGAAATATCGTAGCTCAACCATCTGTTTCTCCACCATGTCTCGAATGAAGTGATACTTCATATCAAAGTGCTTTGACCTGCTGTGGTGGATAGGATTATGTGTCAATTGGATGACACTCATATTGTCACAATACAATCTTGTAGGACCACTTTGTTTCTCTCCGATTTCTTCAAGAACTTTTCTCAACCATAAAGCTTGGGTACTAGCATTTGTGATTGCTATGTACTCAGCTTCAATAGATGATAATGCTACAATTGTTTGCTTTTTGGAACTCCATGTAATTAGTCCTGACCCAAGACTAAAACAGTTCCCTGATGTATATTTTCTATCATCTATATTGCTGCCCCAATCACTATCACTAAAGCCAACTAATTTTACAGAATTACATTTGTGGTAATGGATCCCAAAATCCAATGTACCCTTTACATATCTCAAAATTCTTTTAGTTGCTTGTAAATGAAGTTCAGATGGATCAGCCATATACCTTGAAACAAGAGAAACAACATACTGAATATCCGACCTTGTGTTGGTGAGGAACATTAGACTCCCAACCATGCTCCTGTAAGTGGTCATGTCAACTTTTGGTGCTCCATCATCTTTGCTCAATTGGATCCCATGACCCGTTGGAGTTGCAACAGACTTGCATTGCTCCATAGAAAATTTCTTGATCATATCTTGAGCATATTTGTGTTGACATATGAAGATCCCTTTACCTGTTTGATGTACCTCCATGCCTAGGAAGTAATGCATTAAACCTAGATCTTTCATTTCAAATTCTTTCATCATGGAGTGTTTGAACTCCTCATTCATCTTAGCACTACTACCCATGAATATTAGATCATCCACATATAAGCATACAATGAGAATGTCTTTACCTTGTTTCATGTAGTAGAGAGTAGGTTCACTTTTGCTCCTAGTGAATCCATACTTATGAAAGTAGCCATCAATGCATGAGTACCATGATCTTGGTGCTTGCTTGAGGCCATACAATGCTTTCTTTAGTTTGTAGACAAGGTTCTCCTTACCTTGTTCTTCAAATCCTTGAGGTTGTTGCACAAAAACCTCTTCATTCAAGTACCCATTGAGAAAGGCACTTTTAACATCCATGTGCTGAATTTTCCACCCTTTGTGGGTAGCCAAAGAAAGTATTGATCTGATTGTCTCCTGTCTAGCAACAAGAGCAAAGGTCTCCTCATAGTCAATCCCATACTTCTGAGTGAACCCTTTTGCTACTAGTCTTGCCTTGTGTCTTTCAATGCTTCCATCAACATTGAATTTGGTCTTGTAGACCCATTTGCATCCAACACATTTCTTGCCCTTAGGAAGCTTCACTAGCTCCCAAGTATCATTCTTTTTTATAGAGGTCATTTCCTCTTTCATGGCTTGTTGCCATACATCAAAATTACATGCTTTTTCATAACTAGATGGCTCTAGCTCAACACTAGTCATTAAAGCATAATTTACAACATCACCCTTAGGTTCTTGAGAATCATCATCACCATACATATGCAGATTTTCAAGTCTTTTCAAAACTGCATTCATTTCACTAGCTTGACTTCTAGTGTATCTTTTCTGGAAATTCTTATCCAACATTTGAAAAGATGGATGGTGCTGAAGTGTTCTTTTACCTCTTGATGGAGAATCAATATCCATTGGTGAAGAACTTACTGATCTTTGTGGAGGACTTGGAGTAGCATCTGTTGTACTTGAATTAGTACTCATACTTGGGCTTGGAGGACTTCCTTTGCTGTTTTTGGGCTGCACTTACACTTGCTGCACTTGAGAGGAACTTGCATCATGAGATCCATCATCAACAAAAAGTTTTTGATGACCCCATTCTCCCCCTTCATCAAAAATCACATCCCTAGAAAGTACAATTTTATGTGTTTTGGGATTGTAGAGCCTATATGCTTTGGAAGACTCACAATATCCAACAAAAATACATGCTTGACTTTTGGGGTCAAGTTTCTTTCTTTGCTCATCAGGAATGTGAGCATATGCAAGACAACCAAAAACCTTAAAGTGTTTTACATTTGGCTTTTTGCCATACCATCCTTCATAAGGAGTGATCCCATCTAAACTAGAAGTAGGACTCCTATTCAAAATGTAAACACTAGTTCTAACAACATCAACCCAATACATGTTACTTAGATGCTTAGTTTGAAGCATTGATCTAGTCATTTCTACTATAGTGCGGTTCTTTCTTTCAGCCACACCATTTTGTTGTGGGGTGTAGGCATTGTGAATTGCCTTTTTATTCCATAATATTTACAAAATTTTAGAAATGCATTAGATGAATACTCTCCTCCTCTATCAGTCCTTAGAATATTTACAACAAACTCACTTTGATGCTCTATATTATTTTTGAAATCTATGAAACAATCAAAAGCTTCATCTTTAGTTTTCAAAAAATAAATCCAACACATCCTAGAGAAATCATCAATGAAAGTGAGAAAGTAAGAGTTGTTACCAATGCTTTTGGTTTGCATTGGACCACAAATGTCCGAATGCACCAATTGTAGTGGATGGCTTGCTCTCCATGCTTGTCCCTTTGGAAACTTTGATCTTGAGTGCTTTCCCAAAGCACATCCTTCACACACCTCCTTGTGTTCTTCAACTCTTGGAAGTCCACTCACCATAGCTTGAGAAGTCAACAACTTCAAGCTTGCAAAATTAAGATGACCAAATCTCAAGTGCCAAAGCACACTTGGATTAGCAATAGCTACACTAGCAAGTTGAGCACCTCCTTGTTCCCCAAACTTAAGAGGAAATAACCTATTCTTTGTCATAGGTACTTGGGTAACAACTCTATTACAATTGTTCTTATCAAAAATTACACATTTGCCTTCATCAAAAACAAGCCTATAATTTTTCTCCATTATTTATCCAACACTAAGCAAATTATGTTGGAGTTTGGGGGTGTAATAGATGTCATTTACCTTCTTGGTGCCTTCTTTTGTTGAAACCTCCATGGCTCCAATACCTTCAACTTGTAGGGCTTTGTCATCTCCCAATTTGATCTTTGATTTGTAGGAGGAATCCATAGTAGCAAAAAGCTCTTTTTTGCCACTCATATGATTGGAACAACCAGTATCCAAAATCCAAGTCTCATTAAGATTCTGATCTGATTTTCCATATGTTAGAAACAAATTTGAAGGACCTTCTTCCTCTCCATAGTTTCCATATTTGCCTCTCCCTTCTTGAGAAGTCTTGGATCAACAATCCTTTTTGAAATGACCAAGCTTACCACAATTGTAACAAGTTTTCTTTGATTTGTCACCTCCTCTTCCTAGATTGCCACCTCTGCCTTGATTGCCACCTCTTGAGTTACTTCTCCTTTGCCTCTTCTTTATCCTCTGCCTTGTCCTCTTGCTTGGTTTCCCCCTTGGCCTCTTCCTTGTCCTCTTCCTTCACCCTCCTTGGATGAGAAAGCTTTGTCATCACCTCCATAGCTTGTGGAAGTAGATCCCTGTAATCTTTCTTCATGAGACATTAAGGAACCAATTAGAGAATCAAAAGATAAAGTAGACAAATCCTTAGACTCTTCAATGATGATAGCAATATGGTTCCATTTATGAAGAAGTGTTCTCAACACTTTCTTCACCATGACTTCAGATTTGATGTCTTCTCCAAGGGTTTGCATATCTCTTCAAGGTTTGAAGCCTCACTTGCGTCACCTAATCACTACCTTGGTAACTATCCTTCAAGGCTTTCCATGCTTCTTGGGCTGATAAACAGGTCCACAATCCGTGGAAAGATGCTCTTCTCCAAAGCTGCTTGGAGATGGTAGAGAGCAGAAGAATTGCTCTTTTGGGCATCTTTCTTGTTCTTTTTATCTGCTGCACTTAAGGTGGTCCAATCTGAAGGTTCTGCATAACCTTCTTCGACTATATCCCATAGTCCTTTTCCAATGAGTAAGGTCCTCATCTTGATGGACCAATACTTGTAATCTAGCCCATTAAACTCTGGAATGGGTAGATTAGTATTTGCTGCCATTGTTTAAACAATATTTTTTAAATAAACAAGAAATACCCTTCTTTTATTCTTCAATACAAACAAAGCAAGATGCTTACAAAAGAAGATTACAGATTTAAATCAAATCTCACTCTGTCAATTCTCTCAGAAATGTCTTGCTCTACTTCCATAGGTTCTCCTATCTCTGCATTGACAAAATTGTCTGCTATAGAATCATTGTTATCACTAACAATTACTATTTCAGGAGAATGTGGTTCTGGCTCAACTAGCTCAACCGAATCACTGTCACTGATACAAATGATTTCAGGTCCACTATCACTATCACTTGAAGTAGGTCCTGTTGGTTACGAATTTGCCACTAGGATAGGATTTTTAATCTATATGCGCCCTAGATTCGCCCAACAGATTGAAAGGCCGGAAGGAAGGAATGCTTTCCGTGCCAATCTCCGAAGTAGGCCGACTTCCTATATTTTCTCAATTTGGGTTTTAGCTCAGAGTGCAGGAAAGAGATTATAAATTACTGAAAGAAACATAAATATGCTTGTTTCGGGTGGGGAAGATAAGCAGCACAAAAAAATATAAGCAATCTAAGCAGAATATATAACATAAACCATTAATGTTACTTTATCCCATGTATCCTTCACTTTAAGCATTCCAGGTACACTTAATTGCCAATACAGATTTCCAGATGAGCAGAATAAAAGTAATCGGAAATATAAGCAACATGAGGCAGAAATGCTTAACGAAGGCAGCATACAAAATAAAGACAGTCAATGGAGCCAAGTATATTTTGCATTCCAAAGCAAACGCACAGTTACAGAAGTCTCCTAGCAATATATCTCCCATCCACCCCTATACAATGATATGGCGCAACTATTTATAGCGCGATTTTCCCCCTCGATTACACTTTGGGCACAGAATCCCAGACCTGACAAAAGCTGGAAAAGCTGGCAAAAGCGGCAAAAAGCGGCTGATGTTGACCTCTGCGGGTATGGAATGTACTTGCAGCAAAGTCCGCCTGAAAACTTAGCAGCTACGTGGTAGTCCGGTAGATGAAACCTCGAGTCGGTTTAAATGAGGGTAGATGAGGTACAATATGTTAGTTCACGCTCGCATACCTTCTGTCACATCTTTGACTCGAATCTCGAGGCTGAACACCTGTCAGCATCTGATGGGGGGGAAGAAATTGCCTTCAAATCTCATATTTTATCTTCCACCCGACTTCGCACAAAATTGGAGCGCAGCCGGGCAGTGCAGGGTGGAAACAGCGCAGTCGGGAAGGCCTTCGTGCCTTAGAAATTTCCTGGGCAGCATCTTCTTATCCTCCGCCTGAGTGCGCACAAACTTGTGAGCGCAACCCAACTTCGCTGCGAAGTCGGGCGGCTCAACACTTAGCCAATTTCTGATGTCTCCAGGCAAGCCAGCCCTACTGCACACCAACTTTAGAGCGCCGCCCGACTTCGCTGCGAAGTCGGGCGGTGCTCAACACTTAGAATTTTCTGGCCATTTTCCAATCGGATGCCGCCCAAGTGCGCATGAAACTAGGAGCGCAGCTCGACTTCGCTACGAAGTCGGGCGGCTCAACACTTAGTCAATTTCTGAGCTCAGTTTTCAATTCCGCCCAGGTGCGCACAGATAGGCAAGCGCAGCCCGACTGCGCTGCGCAGTCGGGCGAACAACATACTTAGAAGATTTTGGGGCATTTTTGCCCACTCAGAGAAACAGTTAGAAACATGGACAAGGAGCTAGAGAAAATGAAACTGATGGCAGAAAAGAAGGGGGATGGTGGAGAAGGGGAGAGAAGAAAGAGGGAAGGGAAAGCAGCATCCTTACAAAAATTTGAAGACATAGCACCCCGTGCAAAATGTGACAACAGGTCTGCTATCTAAAGAGATGTTATCTTCAGAAAAACCGTCGTAACCAGCGTCAGGTATTCTCTGGTTTGCAATTACAAAATTTTGAAGCTGACTCAAGACAGTATTGAGACCATACAAACACACTCTTTCATCAAATGCTTCAGGGGTCTCTCTGTCCAAAAGAGAACGAAGAGCAAAATAACATCCGTTTGACCTTATCATAATTCTTCTTACTAGCAACAAAAGTAGTATATCTCTCTATTTTCACAACATATACCCCTCTCAAAAATAAAATTTAGGCCCTTGAACGGGGTTCCAAGGGGCAGCACCGGAAGGCTTCCGCAGGCAAAAATTTACTCCTTTATATTATGTTTGCAGAAATAAATTTAATCAACAATTTGATTAATAATAAAATATTTAAGCTACAAAATCAATTATTTTATAAAAGATATTGATTTTAAAATAAATATATTAAATTATTAAAAAAAAATTGAAATAAATTTATTAAGAAGAATGCAAACAAAAATAATATTTTTTATATACCTTTCACACTGCTCCATGTTGCTCCACCTCCACGCTGCCCTAGGCGAGCGTTCTTCACAGTAGGCGAGCGTTCTCCACAACCATTCGTAGCACGTGTTTTTTAAAAAAAAAAAACCGCGCATAGCAATTGAAAAACGCACACTTCACCTTCCGCGTAGATGTCAATTGTTTTTAATAAAGACGCACATTTTTTTTCTTTCGATCGCAGTCCCTGCACATTCTCCTCCAATCGTTCTGCAATCCGCCGCGGTGATTCGGTCTTCTCATGCCGGTTGCCTTTCACGCGGATCATCCCCGGAGCAGCTCTGCGCTGCAGTAGCTACTGTTTCACAGCGCTCACGATTGGTCTCTCACAGATTGCAGCTTTTACGCTGCACTCCAATGAAGCTTTCCTCCACACGTCCTTGTAGCCGAACGTAGCAGCGCTCCTCTCACAACACACTCTCAACAACACTCCTTACCCACGTTGGTGCAACTATTATGCAACATCCAATTACGACGTCTCTCCACAACTTATTTCATCAATGCACACAACACTTCTACACAAATCTAGATGAACTGAACTCACTGGAATTATGATGGGCAGTCCCCAGGATGTGCAAGAGCATCCCCTCTCTAGCTCTGATACCAAATGTGAAAATGATCACATACCATACATTCTATCAGCAGAAATTGATTACATTATATAGAGCGTGATTTCAAAAATCTACGCCAACAATATTCAGAAATAGAAGATACTAACCTACACCCACTATTTTCTCTAACAATTTTAACGTAACCCTAAAATATAGTTACGTTGGGAAAACAATATTGATATTATTAATATCCAACATGAGCGAGCCAAGCACGCCGACATAGACCAGGTCCAGCGGTTTCGCGTCCTGGTCAAGTCGCTCCAAGATCGCGAGCCCTTTCAAGAAGGGGCCTGGGCCCATGTCCGTCGAACGATGGAGCGTATTTGCGACCGTCTCCCCAAACCACCAGGACAAGAGCAAGAGCAGGAGCAGGACCCTGATAAGGAGGGGGAAGGAGAAAGAGGAATAGCTGCAGAGGAACCCCTAGAAAGAGAGGAGCAAACCGAAGCAGGGACCGGAGGTAACTCTGGCCCAATGAATAAAGGCTAAGGGTCCGTGCACCGAGGCGAGCTCGATACCCCGCGAGCCGCCAGGAATGTTGACAATTTTGTCACATTTTGTTGAGGGGTAAAATTTCAAAGTATGATTCAATTTTTGTGTTAAGTTTTCTTATTTTTCATGAATTTGTTCCCTTGCTTTTTTTTTCTTCTTTTCATGGCACCTCAGTGCTCCCAGTGCCCACCTTTTGGCCCCCTTGTATTCATTCCATATGTGTAAATAACTTCGCCAATAAGAGACAGATAGAAATCTGTAGCTTCGCCGAAAGCAGTTAAAGATAGGCAGCTTCGCAAAAGGAAAACAGATGCAAGCCCAGTCTAGAATAGAAATCAGCTAAGGCATGAGGGGAACTTCGCCCACAAGACTGCCGAAGCTGCTACTTCGGGCAATAGGATTGCGAAGTTCCGATTTTGGTTGGAACGCAAAGTATAAGGGAGATGAGCTGCTTCGCTAAAAACGACGCCGAAGTGCCACTTTGGCCCTCTTCTCCGGCGAACCATCTCCTAGAAGCTGCTACTTCGGGCCTTAGCTCAACGAAGCGTCAACTTCGGACGTTCGACTAGCGAACCTCCCACTTTGGTCACTACATTGTCGAAGCACCATTTGAAGAGTGGGAAAAGTCCTAAGGCGAAGGGTGAGTTTCGGCCAGAGCTTCCTTGAATGGCCACTTTGAGATCCGATCGCCGTGAAGCATCTGTCTTTCGGTGAAGCAGCATAGCGTGGAGTTGGGTCACTCCGTTCTCTTTGGCGAGGCTGATTACTTCGGCCAGTTTTCTTTGCGAAGTTGTTTTCGGAGCCAGTTTCCAGCGAACCATCCCGGATGAAAACATTTTGCCTCCCATCCTGGCCTTCACTTCGGACGTGAATTCAGCGAAGCTTCACCTAGGGTGCCTCTGACGACGGTGCTTCTCCCGAGGGGCACACATTCCAAGGCCGGGTATTTATCCAAGGCATTTTTGCGGCACATAAATGCAGTTTTTTGCCCCGAAAGACCCGGTATCTAGTTATGGTAATAGGATGGGAAGTTTCAATTGCAGAAGATGGCGAGCGCGATTTTGGAGCCGCCTGAGCATCCTTGTAGATCTAGTGCATTAATGGCTCAAAGGGAAGGGTCCTCTATAAAAACCCACGCATTGTAATGAAAACGGGGGGGAACATATTGCTAAAGAAGCTGCTGTAGCTAAACATTTTGTATCAATATTGAAGATCTTGGGCTCTGAATCTGTGTTTTCTTTTTATGCTGCCTCTGGCAAATATTTCTGCTTTCATTTAGTTTTCTGGTTGCTATAATTCTGATATCTGGATTTTAGCATTGGAAGATAAATGTGTCTGGAATTCTGTAGAGGATACATAAAGAAGCATACGCAGTTTCAGTTTTTGTTACATTTTCTTTATTGAATGCTGCTAGTCTAGATATAGTTAAGTTATTGTGCTGCTTGTTCTTTCCCACTGCAATATCAAGCTATTTCCTTTTCTTTCCGTACTTTTTAATCTCTTTCCTGCACTCTTAGCTTAAAACCCCAGTAGTTTAGTATAGGAGCCGGCCTTCTCCGGAGATTGGCACGAAGGGCATCTCTTCCCTTCGGCCTTTCAAGGTTGGTCCAGGTCAAGGGCGCATAGACAAACAAAATCCTTTCCAGTGGCGGATTTGTGACCAACAGTTTCCATGTGTGGATGATTCATAGTTTGCACGTCTGTCCTCTAATGCTTGATGCCTAAATTGTTCATATTTATCTGGGATACCACTCTTAGTTTTGTACGTTGGTGAGAGTTCCTGTTGGTTACGAATCTGCCATGAGGAAAGGATTTTTGGTTAATGCGCCCAGATTCGCCCACCAGCATGAAAGGCCGGAAGGAAGAGATGCCTTCCGAGCCAATCTCCGGAGAAGGCCGGCTCCTTTTGGGGGGCTTGATTTAAGCTAAAGGGAACAGGAAAGAAATAAAGGAACGGAAAGAGACAAATGTACAGAAAGAGATACAAATATGTCCAAAGGTTGGTGGGGGGGAACTAACAGTACGGGAACACACCAATCACCGCTACTTACTGCATACAAACACAGAGCATGACAAGGAACTGCAAAACCTAGGCGTACTTCCGATACACCAGCAGCCGTATGCACAGCCTTCAATAGCTCCCTAGCAAACATTCCCTACAAGGAACTAACAAGCAGGGATCGTATCAATCACCGGATACATACACTGACAGGGGTAGAAAGTAAACCTAGAGATGCCAGAGCGTGTATATGTGTTAGGTAGAGAGTTTAACCGCACAGCCTCAATGGCTCCCTAGCAAACATTCCCTACAAGGAACTAACAAGCGAGGGATCGCATCAATCACCAGATACGGGCCAGCAACGTTACACACAACTGATGGAACTGCTACCAAATTTATAATGAATGCTTTAAATAATGAAGTACAGAAGGTGCTTTAAGCAAGCAATGCTAGAGGAACCTGATCGCCAAATGCCAAAGTGAATTAACGAGCAACGACACAGGTGGGCCTAAGGCATATAATGAAAGACAACATAAAAGAATAAAGATAGTAGAACAGAACCAGGCATACAGATTGTATTTATAAGCAGAAGTACAGTTACAGTAAGCACAGTAGTTCCCTAACAAACATTCCCCTTCCACCCTTTACAATGAATTTCAGATGGGCTTTTATAGCCCGAGTCCCACTTGTTACATTAATGGGCACAGAGTCCCATCAAACATGAGCCGACGTAAGCGGCGAAAGAGCCGCAAATGCCGACCTTTTGTCGGATCGGGCTATACCCGCAAGCATGGTCTTCCCGGAATTTGGACAGCCTACGTGGCGGAGTGCCGGGTAATTCTTCAAGTCGGCAGAGCTTGCTAGTAGCCGGAGCAGTGAAACCTCGGATCAGCTTTGAATGTGGCTATTAACGCAGCGGTGCGTGCAGCCCATGCTTATCCCTTTTGGTCGGCAGCCTTGGTTCAAATCCCGACGCTGGACACTTGTCTGATGATGGGTTATGCCGTGTGACACATGCCTGCCTTAGAGGGCATTCTATCCATCTTTGCTTGGGATCGGGGCTCCTTGGGATGCGTGCAAAAATCAGTGCAGTCGGGGAAGGCCTTCAAGCCTTGGTCAAATTCCGGGTTTGTTCCCCTACTGTACACCTGTCAAGGGCGCATTCCCGCTCCGTTGAGAAGTCGAATTGCGCACAAGCGAACACCGGTGTCCGCCGCCATATGGACTCGCTCCGGCATTTTACCTTTTTTCTCGCATTGACTCGTCGAGCCGCAAGTGCAAGGTGCGCCCGAGAGGTGGGGCGAAGTGCGAACTCGCACCAAAAGGCCAAAATCGGGCGAAGTGCGAACTTCGCACCCGGACTTAGCCAATTTCGGATAGACTCGCCGGAAAGCCGGAAAATCAACTGGGGAACTCCATGGAAAAAAAAAGGGGGGAGAGAAAGAGAATGGGAAAGAAAAGGAAAGGGAGAGAAGCGAGAAAAACGGAAGGAGGAAAAGAAGAGCAGCACTGTTACAAAACAACATTGAAGACATTGCACCCCGTGCAAAAATGTGACAACATTTCTGGCGGCTCGCGGGGTGTCGAGCTCGCCTCGGCGCAAAGAATCCATGCCTTCATCCTTTGGGTGCAGAGGAACTTGCCTCCCCCCGCCTTTTTCTCGCTCTAATCGTTCTCCTTGCGGCAACCGTTCTTCGATTCATCTTTGTCGGTCGCCTCATCGTATCTCCTTCTGAAAGGTCTCCATTTCCTGCTTCTGCCTCGCACATGCGTGTGTACGCCTCTTGGGCTGAGCGCCGAGCTTCGGCTTCGAATGGCTTGCGGTCGGCTATGTCTTCTAATGCTCCGTGAAAAGCAGCGACCGCGTGCAGTTCGATGGTGAGGTATCTTTTCTCTAACTCCCGAAAATAGGAGCGGATCCCGGAATATCCGGACACCATCCGAGTGACTCGACCGTCTTGAATTGGCTCTGTCCAGCTATCAATTTCAGATGTATCTTCTTCAAAGGACTGCCAATTCCTCTTTACCCGATCTAGGGTAAGGAGCTCGCCATTCTCAACAAAACCTGGACACCCAAGTTCTGTAAGAGCGTGAAAGGGGGCCAGACAGATATCTTTTTCATGCCCGAATGCATCAAGCATTCGTCTGGCCACTCTCACCTCTTCAACTTTTCTAAAATATTTGTGCAAGGTCACCCTTGCACCTGCCCATTCTGCAGCGAATGAGGACACGGGGGAACAAAGGACGCCGTCGCGCTCGCGCTCCTGAAGGTTTATCGCCAGGTCCAGCCATTGCTTTGCCTGGCGCTCGGCCTCCTCTACCACAAGCTTTCCCGGGCGTAAACTTCTTGAATCCTGGATGCGAAGTCCAGGACTGCCATCGCCTTAAAGGTATGGGGCTTGCATTCCCTCAGCAAACCAGCCCTCATTTCCTTAACTTTTGTCTTTGAAAAGACAGCCGCTTGAGATGTTTTTTCCGCAAGCTGCGACTGTGCCTGCTTCAAAGACTCCCGGAGCCGAGAAATCTGCTCCGAGGCTGCTTTCTTTCGGTTGCGGCTCGTTGCCGAGAAGCGGCTAGCTGGGCTTTGAATTCATCGGTTTCTCGCCGCGCCGCTTCCAGCCGCTCAGTGGACCTAGATAGGTCCTCTTCAAGTTGCCTTACTTTGTCCCGCAACGCGAAAAGTTCTTCCTGCTCCTCCAGACTCTTGACAAAGAGATTGTCAGCTTTGCGCATGATCGTTTGAATCTCATACTGTTTATCAATGTCATCGAAGCTTTTCTCCTTTGTCTGGAGCACGTAGTCCGCCTTAGTCATTTCTCGGAGAGGCTTCTTCACTATTGGGATTATTTTCTCCGTTGTAATCACTCTCCTTCCGAAATCATACTTTGCGCGTTTTGCCGGGGCGGCTATCTCTTCATGTCTCCTCCGCTTCAGAGACAGAATACTCTACGGCTCTCGTTGCCAGGGGCAAGTCATCTGAGTTCGGAGGTCGTCCATAAAATATGGTTCCCCCGACCTTAGGGATCCGCCGAGACGTCTCTCCTGCGGGGATGGGATCAGGAGGAACCGGACAGACCTTGGAAGAATCGGTCGCTTGTGGGGGCGACCGGGAAACGGAAATGGGAGAGGCTGACACTGTGAGGGTTTGAAGCGGCTGAGGCGGAGGATGTGATGGTGAATGGACAGCCTCAGCACTAACCTCGGGCGAAGGGTTTGGAGTTGTGCTCAGAGAAAGAGAGACGTTAGGGTTCTGAGCAAACTGGTCGAAAGAATGGGGACCGCTAGAAGGGCGCGGAGACGGGGAGGAGGATGTGGTCATGGCTCGCCCAGATTGAGCGGGGGACTGAGTAGAAGTAGAACTCGGTGAGACTAGAGAGACAGGGACAGCAAACGTACCCGCGGGCTCCGCCCCGAGCCGATGCCGGGTGAATGTCTTCTCTTATTGTCTCGGCGGCCGGCTTGGGACTGCCCAAAGGAACCGCCTCTCGCGGCGGCAGGACGCGGCCGCGGCTCGCGACCGGTCGCTGCACTATCGTGCTAGGTCGCCCGATTTTCTCGACTCTCCTCCGCTTCTTTTCTTCCGGAACAACCGTCGGATCGGGGGAAGGAGATGAAGCGAGTGCAGAGGCGCCGATGCTCCCACGGTAAACTTGTACCGGGGTTTGACTTGCGTAAGGTCCGCCGCAACCGGTCCGCGTTCCGGCGGTGCCGGTGCTTTTCTTGCTCGAGGAAGTGCCTCCGGCGCTGCCTCGGCTAACTTTTTCGCCTTTTCAGGCGCCGCCTTAGGAGCCACGAACCGCATTGGATCGGCCTGGGTACTTGTTGGGCCGGCGCTGGCAGTTGCCGAAGTGTACAACTGTTTGGGAGGAGACCCACTTTTATAATCCTCAAAGGGGCCTCGGGGAACGTAACCTTGATATGCGAACGGCCGCCAGCTGTCGTGATGCTGGTCATAGAGAACCGAGAAGTCGTCATCTACGGCCGTGTTTCTCCTTGTGGATTTATCGTGCTGCGTGCGGCATCTCATTTTCCAGCATTCAATAATCTTTTCTTTAGACCAGCTTAAGGCCTCGCAATCTTGGACAGAAATTTTTTGAACCCCGGAGATGAGAAGTGATGGTCCCGGTTTCTCTTGGGGTCATATGTCACCTCCTCGCAATAGAAATCCTGCCAAGGGGGAGAAGCTTCCATTAATTCAATCTCCCAGTCAAGGTCCACATGGACCACGTCGCATCTATCTTCGGTTATGTCCCGGGGGCACAGATGTGCAAACTTTCCCCTTATCCCATGAGGGTCATACTTCCAGCGCTGTGGCAGCAAAACCAGGCCAATCCGGGACAGCGCTTGCCCTAGGTAGACATGTTGTCCTACCTCAATAATCTCAACATTGGCCCAGGAAAGAGGATATTGAAAAATCTGTCCTCTTTTCTTCCCTAGGCCAAACTCTTCTTCCACATAGTCCATCTGTCGGGCAACTTCCATCCCGAACAGATGCTCTGAGCACCAATAGGGCAGCAAATAGGGTTTGCCCTTGAATTCGTAGATTCTCGATCACAATCCCCCGCGTCGATCAAAACGTCCCCGAGCTTCTGATTTATCAAAGCACTCGTCATTTCTCTCGGGGAACGGGGGATTTCACTTTCGGTGAAGACTGACATGACGAATCCCAGAAAGTTGAAGTTGAACTTGTAGTAGGACCCTTTCCGGTATAAGTCATCCGTCCAGTTATAGACGGGCTGGGGTTCTCCCTTCTCGTTAACCTTCTTCAGGTTCAGGATCGGCATTTGGGGGTGCAAGATGGTACAAGCAGAGCCAGACCAGAACAGAACTGAAACGAAAATTGGTTGACTGGCGCTTCTGGATCTTCAGCAGACTGGAATGAATGGCGTAAGCCAGCCAGTCTGCCCAGTCGAAAGAGATGGGGCGTTTTCCGCTCCGCTGCGCCGCTGGTTCGTAAGATTCTCCACACAAGAGGCATTCTCGCGACGCCACTGGTACGGGTGTACCAGCTCATCGGAGTCGCAGCCGAGGATCCATGCCAAGATGGTATATAGATACTTGCTCTGAAATTTTACCAAAGGCATGGGGCCAGTCGGCCATTGTCCGACTGGAAGCGGGGCGCTCAGCTCTGAATTGAGGAAATCCCTCATTCGCTTGGTGTGCGTGAAACGTCCCGCTTGTTCGCCCAAATTGATTTTTCTGAGGATGGTGCCGGAGTCGTACTCCAGCCCTGGGGCGAAAGCTGGCTGCACAGTCTCCCTGCGCAGTGCGAACAAGGGTTTGCCGCTGGAACTGCAGATTTGCCGGGAAGCTGGTTTATAGTGTCTGACAATTAAGTCTATCAGCTCCGGGCATTGGTGGACAGGAGGGCACATGAATCTGAAGAGGTTTGACTTGTACGCCGCTCCAAAATGATGGGAGGGCGAAACCTTGTCAGCCCAGCTCTCCACATTCGCTCTCAGCTGAGTTAGGCTCATGGAAAACGAGCCGTCCACATATCCTGCCAGGTAATTCACCGGAGGTGGTGGGGATTGCCCACGCTCGTACCTTCTTCGTCCGGGCCTTTGACTTTTTCTCTGGCGGAGGATCGCCTTTGAAAACTCCTGGCCGCGGCAAATCCCCTGGTTCGCTGCTTCCGCTGGACTGCGCTGACACAGGCATTTTTCCCTTGTCCATCTCTCCGAGTCAGCAATAATGACAGGTTCAGGCTGTCTGCAACAAATTTCGCTATCAGAAGAATAATTAGCACTGTCCGAGGAATAATCTCTGCGATCTGGAATGTTGGCATGATTCTGACCCCCTTTTCTAGATAAAAACAGCGCCATTAATGCAACGCAGGAGGGGTAGGTCGGCTGAGTTAAAACCCTTGGTGGCCGCGCAGGAGAACGTTTAGGAAAAGACGCGCCCCGGCAGCCGTCCCTTGCTTTTTTGGTTGCGTTTTTGCTTGAAAAACACGCAATCATTAACTCAGCGTTGGGGACTGCACCATGGTTGACGTTGCTGCCACCACTTGGGCACGCTGATCAAGACAAAACCTTCGGTGCGGAAACCCACATTAAAACAAGTGCAATCGCGCCCTGGGCCCAGCTTGGGGTTTTTGAATTTTTTTTTTTTTTATTATTCTTTAAACCGCGTCCCAATACTGGCCCGGAAAACTAGGCGCACCCGGACTTCGCCCGAGTTGGGCACGGCCCGACCTCGCCGGGCGAAAGTCGGACTTCGCCCGACTTCGGCGAAGTACGAACTTCGCATCAAATCGAGCGAGTGCGCACTTCGCACCAAAATCGGGCGAAGTACGAACTTCGCGCGAAGCGCGTGCTTGAACCGTTCTACCTCTGTTTTAGCCGCGCCCAAGGTTTGGGCGCGATCTGGGTCTTTGCCGCCTTTGATCTTTAGATGGACTTCGCACGGGCGCTGGCCGCTTTGTTCGGACTTCGGCCGAAACTTGAGGCGAAGTGCGAACTTCGCACTTCGCCCAAGTTTTGAGCGCAGCGCGCACTTCGCACGGGCGCTGGCCGAAGTCGGACTTCGGTGCGAAGTTCGTACTTCGCACAAACTTTGCGCGAAGTTCGTACTTCGCACGAAGGGTTGCGCAGTGCGAACTTTAGTCTGCTTCAGCTTGCTGGGACAAACTTCGCAATTCGGCTGGGCCGAAGTCCGGCGTCGCTGCGAAGTCGGACTTCGGTCAACACTTAGTCGATTTCTGCTCTTTTTTCTCCTTTCTTTTTCTGGATAGCCGAACTTCGCCCCTCCTGCGGGGCAACGATAGACTTCGTTGCGAAGTCTGTCTTTCTCTCCCATGCCGTATTTAAGCTCAAAGAAGGAAAAATAAACTGAATGCTAAAACTGGAAACTATACATGCGGGGAAAAATAAAAACACAAGGCAAAATTTTTACAGGGAAGGGCCACTCGGGCGCCTTCAACAGCGATAAAGCTTCAAGTGGAACCCGTTGACGGGGGATGGGGAGGAGCCGACCCTCCATATCCGAAAGTATGTAGGCATTGAACTGATTCACCCGGGCAATCTGATAAGGGCCCTGCCAGAGAGCATCAAATTTTCCATGATTACCCGGTTTTGCCTTGTATGAGTCCCACTTCAGCACCAGGTCCCCGGGTCTCCGCTGCTCCTGTCTTCATCAACCATCCACAGGGCGGGGATTTCAATGTGTGATGGCATAACAACTTGCTTGCCATAGACGAGCGCGTAGGGGGACGTCTTGAGGGATTTCTTGAACGCAACTCTGTCCGCCCATAGCGCCCGGTTCAGAAGCAAGTGCCAAGTCCGCTTATTTTTTTCAATGGTCCTCCGGAGAATTTTCAGGAGGTTCTTGTTAGTAGACTCGGCAAGGCCATTCCCCTGCGGGTAGTAATTAGAAGACATCTTGTGATAGATGCCAAGGCCGCTGGTGTATTCCGTGAGTACAGCGCCTACAAATCCCGGACCGTTGTCTGTCACAATCGACTCTGGAACCCCGAGGCGGGTAATCAGGCTCTCAATGAACCTGATGACCGTTTCTTGGTCGGCGTTCTTGGTCGGGATCGCCTCCGTCCACCGTGTGAAATAGTCAATAGCTGTGAGAATAAACTTGTGGCCGGCGGAGGAGTTAGGAGAAATCACCCCAATGAAGTCCGAGACCCCATTGCTCGGAACGGAGCTTCGGCTTGAATCGATTGAAGGGGCAGGGGTGCTTTTCCGTTTCGGCCAGCATACCTCGGCATTGGTCACACTTGGCACAGACCGCATACGCGTCTGCGAACAGAGTGGGCCAATAGTATCCAGCCCTTATTATTTTTAAGGCCGTTGGCCTTGAAGAATGGTGACCCCCAGGCATCCCGGAATGAAATTCTCCGAGGACCCTAGGCTGGTCGGATTTTTTGACGCACCGCAACAGGATGCCGTCAATGTTTTTGAAGTAAAGCCCCTCGGGGCGAAGAGTGTACTTAAGTGCACCTAGCCGAAATCTCCTTCGTTGTGAGGCGTTCAGGTGATCGGGACATCTTCCGGTGCAGAAGTATCTCACCAGTTCATCTGTCCAATCACTCCCCTCCGATAAGGAGTTGGTTAGGTAGACGCGTGTCGCTGTGTCCTCCCACTTACAGGCGGAGATGCCGGCTACAGCGCTTCGGGCCAATTCCTGACACAAGGCTCGGCCTCTGATAAGCTTGGTGGGCCGTACTTCGATGTCAAACTCCTGGATCTTGGCAATCCATCCCGCTCTCTTGTGACCCGGTTCCCCTTGCAAGATGAAACTGCGAACATCGGGATGAATCACAAAGACAGTGGTCTTACTTTGGGAGACAAAGTGCCTGAACTTTCGAAGGGACTTCATGACCGCATGGACTTGCCGCTCTATAAAATTGTACTTCTCTTCGTGTGGCAGAATCACTTGGCTTAGGAACGCAATGGGGCGCTCCTCACCGTCGTCTCCCTTCGAGTCGGGACTGCGGCGTAACTTTCGGGTTCTCCCACCGCATACGGGATGAAGTCCTTGGAGTAGTCCGGGTTTGTCAACACCGGAGCTTGCGCAATTCGAGCCTTGATTTCCTCGAAAGCTTGCTCTCTCTCATCAGTCCATTCGTAAGGTGTATCTTTCTTCAACAATTCGGCCATAGGCTTGATCACCTGTGCGAAGTCCGGAATGAACTTCCACACGAGTTAATCTGACCGAAGAAGGACTGCAGACCTTTTTTATCAGTGGGGGCTGGCAAGCGAACGAGGGCTTCTGCTCTGTCAGGGTCAATGGCGAGGCCTTCCTCGGAGATGACATGTCCCAGCAGCTTTCCTTCCTTTACCGCGAAGACGGACTTCTTCGGGTTTATAGAGATGCCGAATTCTCGACAACTTTCAAATATCCGCCGCGGTGCGAAACATGATCTTCTCGTCGGTGAGAGAAAACGGTCATGTCATCAAGATAGATGACAATAATCTTGTTGAGCAGCTCTCGGAAGGCCGAGTCCATGGCCCTTTGGAACGTGGCACCAGCATTGGATAAGCCAAACGGCATGCGCTGATAGGCGAACGTCCCCCACTTCGTGGTAAACGCCGTCTTATGCTGGTCTTCGTCTTTAACCCAAATCTGGTTGTAGCCGGAAAATCCATCTAAAAGTGAAAATCTCTGGGCTCCAGCAACGATATGCAAAATTTGGTCGATTTGGGGAAGCGGATAGTGGTCCCGGAGGGAAACCTGATTTAGGTTTCTGAAGTCGACACAGAGACGTATGTCGCCATTCTTTTTCCTCACGGGCACCAGATTCGCGACCCAGGATGAATGTTTGATGGGGTAGATGATCTTGGCCTCCAGCATCTTCAAGAGCTCGGTCTTCATCATGGCCTCAACCTTTGGATTTACGGCCCTTTGCTTTTGTCGGAACGGCTTGGCGCCATCCTCTAGCTCGATGGTATGCTGGATGACAGATCTGTCATACCCCCTCAAATCTTCGTAGCACCAGGCCACGATGTCGGGGAACTCCTGGCACAGTGATCTAATCTGCACCCGCTCCTCCGACGTGCAGTCTGTTCCGACCTTGATGGTTTTATCAGGTTCGAGTTCCGAGTCGACATATCTGCCTCGGGTCTACTTTGATCCCGTGGGATATGGCTCTGTCATTCCGATCAAAGAGACTTTCTAATGTAATCGATCCTTTTGGGACGTGATTATTCCGTAACTGTATCAACCCCTCATATTGCTCGTCATCAGGGTCTCTACCTTCGATTACACACACTTCGTTAACCAGGAATGTGACGATCTCCTCGTCACGGCTGAATACCTGCCAGAAGGTATCCCTATCGAGCACGAAGGCACTGTAAATGGTGCGGACCGGCTTCAGTTTCTGGACGACGTCTTCAGCCGGAACGTACCTGGCTCCAACAGACGCCAGAATATCCGCGTGCTTGTTTCTCTCACGCGATATTGCCTTAACGTTCAATGAGTCAAACGATTCCATCAGGTCCCAGACCCGATTGCGGTACGCTCTAAGATAGTGATGCTTAGACGCGCATTTATTCGTAATTTGATGACACACTAACTCTGAATCTCCGAAAATTTGGAGATGCTTGATTCCGAGCCTTTCCGCCTTTCGCGAGACCTAAGCACAGGGCTTCGTATTCCGCCGAATTGTTAGTACAGCTCCAGGCCAGCCTGTAGGCATAGTCCCTCTGGACTTCGGTTGGAGAAACCAGGAGGACCCCTGCACCGGCGCCATTCTTGCAACGGGCGCCGTCAAAGAAAAGCTTCCACAGCTCTTCGGGTGCAGGTCCTACCTCCTTCGCAACGGACACGTCAAGCTCCTCGGGCTGCTTAATGGAATAACAGCCCTGCTCTGTCCCGATTACGGCATTAAAATCCCGCAACGAGAACTCGTCTTCTAGCTGTAGCACTTCGAGAGCTTGCTCGGTCAGTTCTACTGTCACCAGTTCTTCTTCTGAAAACTGGACCATGCAGTCCATCTCTCCGCCGGGTATCTTGTCTACTAGAAAAGGAGAAGGCTTCTCATTGAAAATTTTCAGTCTCCTTCCTTTGAAAGGCACTTCCATGTGCGAGTAGTCTAGAGACAGTTACCCGCCCAACTTCGCAGTGAACTCCCGAGAGAGACACATGCCGAAGTAAGGCTCCGGGTCAACAATCACGACCTCTTGGATGACCACAATGTCGAGAGCTTTGTGCAGCCGGATAGGGATGTCCTTTATGACACCAAGCTGTCTTGACGAGGGTGCCGTCTAATTGCGAGCACACCTTGGCTGCTCCCCGTGTATTCCATCCCGATCTCATCGCAGACGGCCTTCGGCATCACGGTCGAGGAAGCACCAGAATCCACCATGCAGTTGTGAACTATGTGCCCTTGCATCCGCAAAGACAGATAAAAGGGTGGCGGTCTGTTCTTCCCAGTGGTGGAGACTGTCAAAGGTTGAACCAGGACAGCAGGCTGCATCTGCTTGCCGTTCTTCATGTTTTTTAGTGATTCTTGCAGCAGATCTACCTGGCCTGGAAGCAGAAGGGCATCGTACATGCTGATTCTGGCAGGAGTCTTCTTTAACTCGTCTACAATGCTGTAGCCCGAGGTACTAGCTCCTTCTGCTGGTTTAGCCGGTTCATACTTGGTCCGGTACTGTTGGGTGGCCTCAACTCGCTGTCTCTTGGTCAGAGACGGGTACCTCAGCTTCTCCTGGGCTTGTTCTTTGGTTTCGGCTGGGGGCTGAAGTACAGGGAGCTTAGCGGGAGTTGGGGCCTTTCTTTGGAGGCTTAGCTGGAACAGCAGCGGTCTTTGCTGGAGAAGGTTTAGCGGGAGCTTTATCTTTGGATGCCTTCTCCTGGGCTGTGTAAGGCCACAGCCGCTTGTACGGTGGCAGCCCATTGGGCTGCGGTCTTTCTCTTCTCGTGTATACCTGCAAAGGTTTAGCCGTGTCCGCAGCTTTCTTTTCTTCCTTGGCGGGCGTCACTGGGTTCTCTTCTGGCAGGGCAAAATTGGCCTCATCGTCCAAGATCATGTACAGCTCATCATCTTCTATAGTGCTGCCGGCCAAGGTCTGGATGTAGTGCTGGTGCAAAGTGCAATCTTCCTCCGAATGCGGGTCATTGCAAGTAGTGCACCAGTTGACCTGGTCAGGAGGACCAGGTGGGTCATCTATAGCAGCATTTCTCGGAGGCGGACGCCTCTGCGGTTGGTTTTCTGGGGCTTTATCTTTTGTCAATGCCGGCGGCGCATACGGCCTTCTAGGAGCAAAGTCCATTTGGGCCTGCTTCTTTTCATAGTTGTCATGTCATTCGACATGGCATGATATCCGGAGGCCAAAGCCCGCACTTCTTGTAGAATCGTGTTCTGGATGCTGCTGTCGGGAGGCGGCAACTGTGCCGATGGAGGCAAAGCGGCCAATGGAGGAGGGTTAGAATAAGACGCATACTGCGGGGGAGCAGGAAGCGCCGGAAAATGCGGAGCGGGAGGAGGCGGATGAGGGTAATGCAAGTGAGGCGGGCCGTATTGAGTTACGACCGGCGCCGGATTCCACTGCGGGTCGGGGCTGCTGCCCGAAGTAGACGGCACACCACCGAGGCGGAAGGATACTGCGATTTTGGAAAGTCGGGATGAATCGGCTCCTGCACTCCGGACGGAAGCTCGCCGATGGAGATAATGTCAGCTTCGGCTTGCTGGGCAGCTTCGTACAGCGCAGGGAACTCGTCAATTCTGGCGATCTTCAGCGACGAGGCATATGTCTGAGTTGAAGGATCTCAGATAGTAGTGAGCAGCCATGCCGGCTGAAGGCCGAAGTTCGCGAGTTACCCGTTTCCAGGATCTCGCAAACCTAATGTTAAAATCAGACACCTCCTCTTGAGGATGCCTCCGGATTGCTTGGAACCGATGCGATAGAGAGGTAGGATCAGCGGACTCGTTGCATCCTTTTACGAGCCTCCCGGCAAGGCGGGGCCACCCGGTGATGGATCCCTACGCGGCCGATCTCCACCAGTAGAGAAGCTTTCCCCTCAGGGAAAGGGCTAGCAGACGGGTCTTCACACTTTCATCGGTGATGGTATGCAGTGCGGCCAGGGCAAGGATGTCCTGGATGTGCTCGTACGCCGTCTTACCGTAGCCGTCGTATGTGGGAATAGACTTTAAAGCGGCAGGGGGCACAGCTTGCTGACCGATCAGGGCCAAAGGCCCTGTAGAGTCCACCGCCGGGAAGAGATCATCGTCATTCGGCTGTTGATCAGCCATTTCTTCTTCTTCTCCGCCGTCGGTTGTGTACTCGGTATCGGTACTTTCCGAGGATACAAGATTTTCCTCTTCCTCGGCCTCTTCTACTTCGTACTCGGCTCTTCCGACCTCAGCTTCGGCCTCGTCGAAATGAGCTCGCGGATCAGCCAGCCTGGGTATCTCGCCTCGAGCGTGGATGTCTAGTTCGTAGAACTCGGGCGGGCTTCTCGGATTTCTTGTTCGCCACCTTCTCGTGTGCATGAAGGTGACCGGACCGGTCTTCTAGACTCAGAGGATTTGTTCGTGCAGAGTCGCCAGGTGTTCAGATTTGGAACAGCAATGAAGCGAACACCGGTGCTTCGATTCTGTCGGGGGTGAGAAACTTCCTTGTCTCACCAAGAGCTCAGGAACTGTCAGCGCCAGGTGGAGACTGATCAGAAAATCTCTCGTCAGATGTGGGACCCGTGTTCCGCCGAGCGTGGCAGAGAAACTGTTGCGCTAGGTGGAAACTGGATGGGTACTCTTTCTTTAAATCGTGGGACAAGCGTCCCACCGGGCGTGCCAGAGAAACTGTTGGTTACGAATCTGCCATGAGGAAAGGATTTTTGGTTAATGCGCCCAGATTCGCCCACCGGCATGAAAGGCCGGAAGGAAGAGATGCCTTCCGAGCCAATCTCCGGAGAAGGCCGGCTCCTTTTTGGGGGCTTGATTTAAGCTAAAGGGAACGAGGAAAGAAATAAAGGAACGGAAAGAGACAAATGTACGGAAAGAGATACAAATATGTCCAAAGGTTGGTGGGGGGGAACTAACGATGCGGGAACACACCAATCACCGCTACTACTGCATACAAACACGAGAGCATGACAAGGAAGCGCAAAACCTAGGCGTACTTCCGATACACCGGCAGCGTATGCACGGCTTCAATAGCTCCCTAGCAAACATTCCCTACAAGGAACTAACGACGAGGGATCGTATCAATCACCGAGATACATACACCGACGGGGGTAGAAAGTAAACCTAGAGATGCCGAGCCGTGTATATGTGTTAGGTAGAGAGTTTAACCGCACGGCTTCAATGGCTCCCTAGCAAACATTCCCTACAAGGAACTAACGACGGGGATCGCATCAATCACCGGATACGGGCCAGCAACGTTACACACAAGCGATGGAACTGCTACCAAATTTATAATGAATGCTTTAAATAATGAAGTACAGAAGGTGCTTTAAGCAAGCAATGCTAGAGGAACTTGATCGCCAAATGCCAAAGTGAATTAACGAGCAGCGACACGGGTGGGCCTAAGGCATATAATGAAAGACAGCATAAAAGAATAAAGATAGTAGAACAGAACCAGGCATACAGATTGTATTTATAAGCAGAAGTACGATTACGATAAGCACAGTAGTTCCCTAACAAACATTCCCCTTCCACCCTTTACAATGAATTTCAGATGGGCTTTTATAGCCCAAGTCCCACTTGTTACATTAATGGGCACAGAGTCCCAGTCAAACATGAGCTGACAGAAGCGGCGAAAGAGCTGCAAATGCTGACCTTTTGTCGGACTGGGCTGTACCCGCAGCATGGTCTTCCTGGAATTTGGACAGCTACGTGGCGGAGTCTTTGGGTAATTCTTCAAGTCGGCGAGGCTTGCTAGTAGGCTGGAGCAGGTGAAACCTCGGATCAGCTTTGAATGTGGCTATTAACGCGGCGGTGCGGGCAGCCCATGCTTATCCCTTTTGGTCGGCGAGTCTTGGTTCAAATCCCGACGCTGGACACTTGTCTGATGATGGGTTATGCCGTGTGACACATGCCTGCCTTAGAGGGCATTCTATCCATCTTTGCTTGGGATCGGGGCTCCTTGGGATGCGTGCAAAAATCAGTGCAGTCGGGGAAGGCCTTCAAGCCTTGGTCAAATTCCGGGTTTGTTCCCCTACTGTACACCTGTCAAGGGCGCATTCCCGCTCCGTTGAGAAGTCGAACTGCGCACAGGCGAACACTGGTGTCTGCCGCCATATGGACCTGCTCCGGCATTTTACCTTTTTTCTGCATTGACCTGTCAGTCTGCCAGTGCAAGGTGCGCCCAGGAGGTGGGGCGAAGTGCGAACTTCGCACCAAAACTGGGCGAAGTGCGAACTTCGCACCCAGACTTAGCCAATTTCAGATAGACCTGCTGGAAAGCTGGAAAATCAACTGGGGAACTCCATGGAAAAAAAGGGGGGAGAGAAAGAGAATGGGAAAGAAAAGGAAAGGGAGAGAAGCGAGAAAAACGGAAGGAGGAAAAGAAGAGCAGCACTGTTACAAAACAACATTGAAGACATTGCACCCCGTGCAAAAATGTGACAACAGTTCCCCCATAGGCCAACCCAGATTCATCTAGTCTGCTAGCTGTATTTTTAAAACTCTTTATCCTTCTTAACAGATGATGTTTATGTTCCATGTTATCTTGCTCTTACCTAGTGTCACTTTCCAGTTGACAGTAGAGCCTTGCAATGTACAATGAAATGAATGAAAAGAAAGTAATTGTGTAATCCACAAAGAAAGGAATTCACTATAGATTTAATTTGGTCTAATAACAACTAAACCTTTATCTTGAAAAGAAATCTGAGATAGCGAGTTATCAAAACTGTTTGAATACCATCCTGTGATAAGGTTAAGTTGAAAACTGTGCTCTCAAAATATTCTTTGTCCTTTAGCTATTGGAAGCCTATATATACATGTAACTATGGCCATACATATAGCCATAGTTAAAGATTAATATTTTGGCATTTTGTGTGAGGATTAATATTGTACCATCTTCCCTGAGTAGAGCATGTTTGACTATGCTACTAGCAATTCCACTGACCTATACTAATTGGAGCTAACCTCCCGCTGTAATTAAGATGAAGGTAACACTGATATACAGAGCAATAATTAAATGTGAGTTAAACTATTTCCTTCTTCTGTACTCTTTAAGACCTCTTCTGCTTTGTGATTTTCTTCTCGTCATGATTTTAGTTTTACAATTCTAAAGAAGCATTTCTTTTGACGTTATGTGAAACTTGTTTGTATGATAGGTATCTTTGAGGCTAACAAAGTAATTACAAGTGGTAAATATGGGACTGAACGAGGAAATAGTACGTGGTATGTCGATAGGAGCAGTATTTAAGGATTATGTAAGTTCTTAGCCAAACTTCACATTGTTTTTGTTGTTGTAGTAGATGTGCACTCTTAATGATTTTGCTTCCCATTAAATATTTTGTTTGAAACTGCATATGATGGACTCTATGGACATTCTTTTTGGAATATTCTAATGGTTAGATTCATTATAGGGTGATATGAATTCAACTATATGCTTCTCTGTCACCCATGTGGCCATTGCCATCTTGTCCTCTAGCAAGCTTTCCTAATCCTTCTCTTATTTGTTTGTGATTCTAGTTGCAAATTTATTGTTTCATTTGTTTATGATTTTAAGCAAACAGATCAATTTATTTTGTTTCTTAGACTGACATGAGACTCAAGTATCACAATGGAGATAAAGTTTGGAGCCCTATTTAAATAATTGTAACACTCAATGGCAAATATGCTTTTTCTCTGTAAATGTAAGCTATTTAGATGATTATTTGTCACTAGTCAGAACACACGAAATGCTGTATGTGTTGCTAGAATTTGGTACATTCCAAGGTTACCAGGTGTGTGGGTGCGGGTACAGGCGCAGCGGGAATCGCGGGTGCGGATGCGGGAGCGGCCTCCACCAAAAACAGGGTTTGCTGGGTGTGGGTGCGGAAGCGGCTATTTTTTAATTAAAATATATATAATTAAAAAAATAAAATAAATCATACTTTTCAGTTTTCACTCTTATAAGTTATCCAGTTTTCACTCTTACATTTTATTGGATGCCTAAATAATTTTTTTAATGTTTCTTTAAATTAAAAATAAATGCTTTCCTTCAAATTGACAACTTTCTTGCATGAATGAAAAATAAAATAAAAATAAAAATAAAAAATTATATCACCTTTAACACTGAAAATTGAACCTCAAACATCCACCTATTCAACTATCACCTACCTTACACATATTAAGCCTCCATATATTTTTAACCACAAACAAATTGCTGCTAACAGTCCTTTTGAGTTCCACTGTTTTTTTTTTCTAACTTTACAGTTTACGGTATATGCTTCTTGCATGTGAAATCCCTCCCGCCTCGGCTCGAGCTGGAGTTCAGGTCTAAGATAGTGAAGGTTAAAACAACCAGGAATTTGACGGTCGTGAAAATTTGAAAAAATAAAAACGTTCTCGGCATGTAGTTCACGGCGTTTGCAACGGGACACTTCATGTTCTACAGAGTCCCCGTGTCACAATCCCAAAGATATGATCTGGGCACACAATACGGGTCTATCTATTGAATGGACTCAGCATCACTTTAAACTTAAAAAAAAATTTAAAAATGTTTTTTCTTTTTATTTTTTTTTGGCCCATATGGTTGGATGTGGCCGGCTGAACCTGGGCTGGGTGTGGCCGGCTGAAACTGCGGCCTGTCGGGATTAGATAGGGTTCAAATGGGATTCGGCCCAGCCAAACACGACCCTGCAATCATGCACCCGGTGTGGAAGGGGAGCGGGTACGGGTTCATGCACCTGGCCTGCCGGGTGCGCAAACCCTGTTATCTTGGTACATTCTTATGTTTAGAATGGAACTGACATACTAATGAGCTGAGCACAGCAGTGCTACTGACAAAGAGCAAATTGATTGCTAAATAAGCAAGATCACACCAAATCTTACTTGGTCATGGCGTTGTCGAATCATGATAAGATCACAATAGGGTGAGTTTCAGAAAATAAAGAAATACATCTAGGATTATTCAGTGTGACTGAGTTGGATCTAGATCATTCTAGTAGTAAGATGACATTTGATACTTAACTGAAGACTTGCAGTGCTAGCATCGTCAAACGAGTGCAACATTGCACTAACATGTCACATTTTGAAGAAAGATCTGCACTTGTGTGATTGAATCATTTTACCATTATATTGGTGTTTATCTCCTTTTTCGTATGTTTATTTTTGGTGATAAATAAATACTACTACAAATAAATTTATTTTACCATTATTTGTTGTGTACAGTTCATACCAATACTAACTGTACTCCATCTTATGGATTGGAGAAAGTACAGACGTAGTTTTGTTAATATCTTTAATTTAGAATTAGTCTTAAATTATACTGACTTTACTTCATCTTATGGATTGGAGAACTTTTATGTATGTTTATTTTTGGTGACAAATAAATACTACTACAAATAATTTTTTTTTACCATTATTTGTTGTGTACAGTTCATACCAATACTAACTGTACTCCATCTTATGGATTGGAGAAAGTACAAACGTAGTTTTGTTAATATCTTTAATTTAGAATTAGTCTTAAATTATACTGACTTCACTTCATCTTATGGATTGGAGAAAGTACAGACGTAGTTTTGTTAATCTCTTTAGTTTAGAATTAGTCTTATTAAATTATAAATTATTTATTTTTTAATTGGTTATATGGGATTGAAATGGGTCCCCCCCTGTATTACATCATGATCATGTTACCATGGTTTTTTAACAAACCATATAATGGTATTTGGCAAACTTGGCAAGATTTTAACCTGGGTCTCCACCTTGAAAGTCCATGCTTTAAACCATTTGAGCTCGTACCAATTGATAAAAATGTCAAGGTTAACACATGGAATTGGAACGTTGGTTTATGATGTGAATTTCCTCGTTCCCCATTGCTTGCTCCAAACCTCTCGGTCTTAATTATTATTATAATTTATTATGCTTATGAGAAACAAAAATTCTTATAATTCTTTTTCATGTTGAGTTCTGTTAATCTCTTTAGTTTAAATTTAGTTTTAAGTCAATTTTAACTTATTATGCTCGTGATAAATGATTATTCATTATTCTTATAATTCTTTGTAATGTTGAGGATACTTTTTTTTGTTCCTAATGAATTCTAACAATCAAAAGCAATGGGAGAAAGCAATACTGTATCTCCATGGCGAGAAATAATTTTTGAAAAACATAGGATGTTTGATAACTAGACAATAACGATTTGATAATTTTATATGTTTTATATTGCTGTTGATAAGGATCTTAATGTTGAGTATCCTTTGTTTTAAACTGCAAGACATAATTAATATATGCTACTTGAAATGAACAATAAAAATTAGATGCAGTTGTATATAATTCAGTTTATTCTATATTCCCCAAGCTTGGAATTCTTTGGCCTCAAAGCTAAATCTAGATTTTGTCTCCCTATGACTATTATTTAGTCTATCATCTTCCACAATCTAACCATAATGGTTCATTAAGTTATATTCTCTACACATTTTAGGTGGCCGCAACAGGTACATTGCTTATGTTTGAGTTTATTTTGTTTGAAATGTGATGCTTTCATTTCTAAATGTCACTATTAAAATACTAATGCTTGCTGCTTTATATCTAGTCCAAGAATGGTTTCTTGTGTTCACCTTGGACAGCATATTTTTTTTCGATAAGGTCATTTTTTTGATGTTTTCTAATGAAGCATGCAATTTTTGGATTCAAATGTTACAGACTAGAAAGCATTTGTTAGCATAGACCAAATAAGGGGAAAAATACTAATGAAGCCAGGTTAACACCTTAATTATATGAATGACGTTTAAACTTGAGTCACTCATAAAGATCACTGAAAAATTCAGTCCAAGTGGTAAAATAGAGTTTGGCCTTCAAACACTCCAATCAACTGTTTTGGATTCAAATGTTACACAATAGAAAGCATTTGTTTGCTTTGACCAAATAAGGGCAAAAAGGAATCCTAGTGAACAATTTAATCCTGTGAACGGCATTTAAAATCAAGTCACTTGTAATGATCACTGAAAGACTTAGTCCAACTAATGAAGTTGTGTTGGGGACTCAAACACTCCAATCAACTGTTGATTCATTACAACAAACTGAATAGAAGGAAACATGGCTATGATATGTTAAATGCATTGAATCTTAAAATAAATTCAATGTCAAACGGGGCAATGGTCCCTTTATTTCAATATCCCAGGAAAATGGAGATGTCGACCGATTGTTTTGCCTTGCTCCTCCTCTGAATCCCTGATTGCATGGAAGTCAAGGGGATGCCCCTCAAACATTCCGTGTGGATACAGGATGACTTTGGGATGTTCACCCTCTATTGTGGGGCATCCACACATTCCTTGATCCCATAAGGGATGGCCTGGACAGCCTCTACTCTTGGGAACTGAGAAAAGCCAACCCCCCCCCCCCCCAAAAAAAAAAAAAAAAAAGAAAAAAAATTCTAGCATCTAATTAATTTTTACACAAATAAAATGGTTAAAAACATGGACTTGCAATGTATGATATATATAATTAGCAGAACTGAGGAAGCAGTGGGCAAAATCCCCAGCACACGCATCTGCAACAAAACACCAGAGGTCATTGCCTGCTGAGGGGGTAGGGAGAAATGCATGATATACCCTCACTCCTTGTTCTGCACAGCGTGTATGGGATATAATACCCTCACTTTTATGTACTTTGAAAATATATACCATGAACTTAAGATATATACCTATCATTTTTTCAAAAATCAATGAGAAATGTTGCTCGGGAAACTCAAAAATTGAGAATATCAAGTTGCACCTCCGGGGAGCAAATCACTCTTCTATAATGAGCAAATCACACTTCTACTAGAAGAGCGAATCTGACTCTGCAACACTCGGTAAAATTTTCAGAAATTTTTGCAAATTCAAACTGCACTTTTGATTGAATACAAATTGCGTAGGAGATGCCTTAAGAGGAAATTTTAATGAACATTAAGCTTGATTTGAAACAACTCAATAAGACCAATTCATTCCTTTGGATGTTTAATGCAATTTAAAGTGTGGTGCACTTACAGAGTGAATCACATTGGAGGCTAAAGAGTGGGTCGTGTTTGAGGACACTTAGTTGATTTTTCGATCTTTTGTGAAGCCTTCAAACCCCTTTTAAACTAGAGAATGAATCACATTTTAATCTGGAGAGCGAAGCGTATATGCAAGCACTTAAACAATTTTGGAACAAAATTTGTAAAACATGCAATAGGTCAATGGGACAGGAACAGATTACTTTGCTGAGGATTGCAAAATTGAACCAACCTAAAAACATGAAAAAAACAAGTGAAACTGATCTAGCAAACAAGTAATGCAAATTTGCTCAAGGATTTGATGCAAGCAAATGTTGGGTTCATTTCGAAACGGAGTAGCCATTTACTTGAAATTTAACGAATTCAAGCAGATCTAAAAAATAATGCAACAAAACTCATAAATAACGATGCGAAATTATCAAGTCTGAAGCTGAAACAAGCAAATCTGAAAATACATTTTTGGGTTATGTCAGATTTGTTATTATTCACAAATCCTTTTACACATTTGAAGAAATTAGAGCAGATTTGTGTGGATCTGAAATTAAACTCTAAAATGCAAGTGGTTAGATCAGTTTGTTTTCTTGAAAAAATCAAGCCGATTTGTTCCACGAGTCATGCTAGAACCGTTGATCTACGAAATTGTCTGATTTAATTACGCGCCTACAAGAACATAGTTCAACATTGAATGAGAGGGATTTACTTCTCTCAATCTCCAGATTCGTGTTGATTCCCTACTAGTCTAACTGATATACACTAATCTAATCAATTGTGGGACAAGGAATGCAAGAGATAAAAGTAAAACGCAATAAAACAAATACAGCCATGAGACTGTAGTGAGATTAGCATTGATCCAATGGGAATATCTAACAGTGACTAAATAACTTCAGTGCATTAAATCTTTGGATAACCTGAAATAAAATGATAGAGAGGCCAAATAGGGGATAGGAGGGCAGAGCCACTGATGGCACACATACATGAATAAAGAGGTCAAAGACAGTTGATTCTCAAAAGCAATGTATAGTCTTTCTTTAATTGAAGTTCCAAATAACAAGTACAAATATGATCTCAAAGAGGAGGTCTCGAATGATAGATGGCCAAAATGACCATTCACAATGAGCATTAAACTTTTATTTACAGCAAAGCAAAGTAACTTTACTCCTAACTACAGTAAACTCAACTCTAACTCCTAGTGACATGAATTTAGTAGAATCTTAAAAACTAGATGGCAAAAGGCTGCACTGCCAGCCAGATTTGGCATAAAATCCATTCTAAAACACTTTAGCAGATTTGGAGAGAGAAATGTCGTCTTCTAAACGGTTACCTCGATTCGTGTGCTTCGAAATCCATGCAATCATGATCTATACTTGGTTATGCCTCAGGGTGTGATTTGCTCCTTAAAATGAGAGCTATATACTCCATGTTTTGTAGTGCAAATTGCTCCCTGACCTGATGTGCAAATTGCACGCTTTCAGACAAGCAGGACTTCCCTCCAAATTGTTGGGAGTTTGGGCCTAATACCTCCCAAATACGTTCAATTAAATGCCATGTGATGTGTTTTACTCTCCTTGATAATTTTGGGTTCTTTGCTATCTTGATTTCAATTTCATCGCCTTCTTGCATGAGGAATTTCACCTTCAGAGTGCAATAGTAGTAGTCATTGACTATAGTTTCCAAGTTTACACAATTATCTTTGAGGTTTGTCAACTGTTTTGTCCCTAGAGAATTAATTACTATTGGAGGTTCTTGGAAATTTCATGTGTGGCTCATACATCACATTTCTCTCCATCTCTTTGGTTTTCTATTCTAGCCATAGTTGAGAAAATCGGAATCGGGAATCAATCGGCAGTTTTAAAAATCGGGGAAAAAATCGGCAATGAATTAGCAAAAAAATAAACTGAAGAAAACGATTTTTTTTTTGAATTTTTTTTTGCATGCATATTACAATGAATTAACATTATGCAAATCAAATATTGCAATAAAAGCAACAATTCAAGTCAAGACATCATACAAGGCTCAAGCTTTAAGTACACATGAAAGTGACAAAACACATCCTGTATTGCTTATAATATGAAAAGGTACAAATTACATATTGTGTCAAAATGCCTCAATAGGCCCACACACTAATGTCTTGCATTTCCTTTGCCCCTTGCCCTACTATAAGCCCTAGTCTCTCTTGGTTGATGTGTGCTTGTAGTTGCTTGCGCCTCTTCTTGTGCTAAGGCCTCTTGTTGGTCCCTCGCTGCCATCTCGTCCGCTAGGTTCTCATAGTTTTGTAAATCTTTCATGGTGAATAGAGGCTCTTGCTGTTCCTACTGCTGCATCTGTGATACATTTGCTTAGGAAGGGGACATTACATCGTTTGAGCTTTTTTTGCTCCTCTTTGTGAGAGATGATGGCAAGGCATACTCTCTCAACATCAGTTGACACCTTTGAGCATAACTTGACAGTTTGTCCTGATTTCTTTGCCATAGTGAATTTGAGGCGATATATGCCTCCATGAATGAGAGACCCACACAAATTGCAATAGACCTCCCATTTCTTTTCCCCTTCCTTTGCATACTTCCATGCTGGATCTCTTTTCGAATTCGACATTTTCTTGTGGCTGCAAAGAAAGGAAAAGAAAAAACCTAAACCCTAGTTTAAAGTTTAAACATTGATAGCTGAAAATATGGACTTGCATACATAGTTCAGGCAACAATACTTATGAAAAAAACAAGATAGTTGAAAGAAAAAAAAAGCTAAAACTTTGACCTAGTTTTTCAAATTTCTAGCTCAAATGCAACAGTTGGGTGGTTGTTGCATTTGGTTTTAAACTTAAAAAAAAAATGGTTGGAATAGAAAAAGAGAAAAAAAATAGTTTGCAAGAATTTTTCTTACCTCAAATGAATCCTTTGGGCAGTCGTTGGATTCCTTCAAATTGCAAAATATCCGCTATTAGGATGTGCTGTAGGGTTTTGTTTGGTGTGGTAGCAGGTAGGTAGACCCCTCTCTCCGGTTTGGAAGAAGCAAAATGTGGTAAAATGCAAAAAAAACACCTATTTATGCTATTTCCTTTACCCATGTTGCCATGGCCAATTTTTTCGGCGAAATATCGACAATTTTTTGCCGGTTTTTCCCAAAAAATCGGCGTTTTTTTTGGAATCATTATTCCTGCTGCAAATTTAATCGACTAGGCTTTGAATCAGAAAAAAATTGTCTCAAATCGAGATTTTTTGCAGATTTTCTCTACTATGCTTAAGAGCAATCTTGCATGATATTAGCTCCTCATATTAAATATTTTCTTTTCTTTTACCACTTGGGAAATAATTCTTGGCCTCATGAATCAATATAATTTTTCTTCCAAGATAACACTTAAAAAAAAGCACATAAAAGAGGATGATTGAAAAACGTAACCTGGTCCTCTTGCCATATTTTTCATGGCTACATTTATAAAGAAATTTAGAATGTTGTACAACATAAAACCCTCAGGTACTTGCACAAGAGTAGTATGCAAGTTAATATTTGAAGTGTGATGTGCACAACTAAGCATTAACATTATGTTTCGTTAGATTAGGTTTAAGAATAGATAATAATAGGGGATGTATGGGAGAGGGGCTAGTAGTTGGGCACCCTAACTTAACACGTTTGCCAAGATCTAAGGTTTCCACCTCAGCACATGAAATTACACAAGTAATATGTTCATGGTTTTGCAATTTCTTATATTTGATTTCAATGTTATCAGATCATTTTTATTTTCTTTTCAAATCCATTTTATCAAGTGTGTCAATATCCGTGTGATGTGGTCTACCGGCAAGGACGCCACTTGCATTATCGGTGATGTGACCCGGGTTCAATCCCCAGACGGATACGTATATGTATAATAAGTATTTACTCAATAAAAAAAAAAAAAAAATGGTTAGACCATTTCTAGATACATGTAGCCCACAATAGTTGTGCACATCACATTGAAATTTTTGTGACTCAGTAGAGGTGCCATGTGGGCACCTTAGAAGTGTTAAACTCATTTGCAGGTACGGTAGGATGTGGCCATGCCACACCTGTCTTTTCAAGATCATTGAGTACATGTACCATGCAGTGTGGAGAAACTTTCTTACAATGAATGTGCTAATACGTATAACTAACAGACCATTCTGTAACTCATCCAACGACTCATCAATCACAGGAATAGGGAATTTGTCCTTAATGGTGAGTTTGTTAAGTTCACAAAAGTCAATACACAGTCCCCATAACCCATATTTTTTTTTGACCAACAGGATGGGTGAAGAATAGGGATTGTAACTGTGTCAAATTACTCTTGTTTTCAATAACTCTTGGACCAACTTCTCAATTTCTGATTTCAGCACATAAGGGTATCTGTAGGGCCTGATGTTAGGTAGCAAACTTCCTAATGCCAACTGGATTGCATGGTCATGTGAATGGTGTGGAGGTAATCCTATAGGTTTTGCAAAAACAACATTATGTTTAGTCAAAATGAGTTGTAAATCACCTTGTGGTTCGGTTGCTTCAGTATCTTAGGGTTGAATTGCAAACAACTGAGCTACTACCCCATGTGAGGACTTTTTACACAATTTCTCTATTCGACTTGAACTGATTATTTGCAGGGATCTTGTTTGTGAACCACGAAGAGTGTAGGACCTCCCATTCTGAGTGAATTGTATCCACAGTTCAACAAAGTTCTAGGTCACTGTTCCCAATGTACAGAGCCATTGTGCCCCCAACACAACATCACACCCTCCTAACGAAAGTGTGAACATATCCGATTTAAGTTCATACTTCCCTATCTTCAACTTAACATTTCGACATTTCCTTTTACAAGGTAATGTAGAATTGATAGTTATATGATCTTTGACCCCACAAGAGAATTTAGAATCAAGTCCCCTCCCCATTTGCCACTATGACTTCAAAAGAATTGCAAGAATGTATGTAGCAGTTGGCTTGCTTTTCTATTCGGGGATCAATAAAATTATGTGTATTGCCTGAATCAATAAGAATTACAATTCTTTGCCCCTTGAAATATCCTACTACTTTCATCGTTTTGGGGGTCGAGATTCCTGCAAGTGCATGAACTGAATCTTTTGTTGTGGTTCTTTGTGTGCTTCACCCTCATCTTGTTGCTCTTCTTGTGGCTGTTCTACTACTTTTCTTGTACTTCATTCACTAAAGAATCATCTACATCCAGCAGGTGCAATTTCTATTGTACACATTTATTCCCCGAGACATTTCTCATCACAATTGTAACATAACCCTTGTGCTCTTCAAGCATCCATTTCCTCTCTAGTCAATCGCTTCATTGTTGGGGATTTACTTCTTGTGTTCAATGTGATCTTGGATGGAAATGAGGGTTTGGCTTGTGGAAATTTAGATGATCGTCTCTGAGCAGAAATTTTTTCCTCTGCTAACCTGGCCAATCCTATGGCTTGCATCATGGATTGTGGTTTGAACATTTTAACCTCTACCTTGATGTCATCCTTCAATCCATTGATAAAACAACTACGAAAAAATCCTTCATTCAAACCCCTTGTCTTATACTCAAAGTTTTGTTATAGAGTTTTGAATAGTTTGAATAGTTGGAGGTAAAACAAGGAAGGTAGGTTTCCAAGCACTTATTGACAATTTTAGTTTGCCCATCTGTCTGAGGCTTGTAGGCTGAGCTCATTCGCAATTGCCTTTCTTGCAGTTTAAACAGTTCTTGCCAAATTGGACTGGAAAAAGTGGGGTCATAGTCAGACACAATGGATTTGGGCATACCGTGGAGTTTGAAAATGGAGTCCATGTATATTTGAGTGATGGTGGAGGCATGTTAAGGATGGGTGAGTGAACAAAAATGAGCATTACTTCGAGATATGGTCCACCACCACAAGAATGACTAATTTTCCTCCGAATTTAGGAAGCTCTTCAATAAAATCCATGGAGATATCATTTCATACATTGTTTGGGATTGGCAACGGTTGTAGTGCCTGGAGTACGAACTGTTTCTCCTTTCATCGGTTGGCAAGTAGCTCATTCGGCCACAAAGGTTTGAATATCTTTTTTCATTCCCTCCTAATAGAATGACCGTTTAGCTCTCTCATGTGTCTTCAAAAATCCTGAAGGGCCTGCAGTGGGTGAAGCGTGCATTTCCTTCATGATATCCTCACGAAGTGATGACGTTTTGGAAACCACAATGCAAGCTTGATATCTTAATAGGTGTCCATCCCATAAATACCCGACGTGTGAATTGGGATTCCTTTGGAGTTGTTCCTGCAAAGTTTGTAAGGACGGGTCCTTGGTTGCTTCTTGAAGTTGGGAGACCCATTGGGGAAGTGGGGACAAGAGGGCACACATTGTCACCTGATCCTCAAATTGACAGGAGAGGGCATCTGCCACAATATTCTCCTTTCCTTTCTTATACACAATGTCATAATCATACCCCAACAATTTTGAAATCCGTTTCTGCTATGTTGGAGTAGATAGCCTTTGTTCTAATAAATATTTCAAACTTTGGTGGTCCTTTATACTCAAAAGATCTCTTCTAAACCTAGGGGGGTCTCTTGATATACCCAAAGATATGTGGGAGCTCAAGATTGTATACGAGTGTTGTCTAAAGCTTGGGTATTGGAGTTTGATCGCCTCTCACTTCGCTAGACGCTTTATGGGCAATCTAGCTTAGCCAATAACAACAACTCCTCTATAATATTTTAAAACCCTTGGCACAGGATTTCTAACCCTTGGCACTAGGATATTAAGCAGGAAAATGAAAACAAGGAAAATTTCTGCCTAACAAGTCGAAATGGTAGGACACAAACTGTTTGCACTGCAACAAGATGCACCCTGGAAAGCACTCTGATACCACTTGTTATGAACCTTGCAGTAAAATAAAAGCACATCCACAAAATATTGCAATAATAATAGAAAATGAGCTTGAAATTAACTTGAAATTAACAATATTGCAAGATAAATGGAAATGCAGTTTATTATATTGCAGAAAACAAGAACACATTACATAATCGTAGGCCTCTTCGAGGGGTCACCTCCTTGGAAGCAGAGCTTTGATACAACAAAATATGAGATGCCTTCATCTATGCCCCATTGCCTTTTTAAAAACCCTTCGTAACCCTAATTGTAATGCTCAAAGTGGCCACCCAAACTAGAATCTTCTACTAAACAAGCAGTTACATTCTTTATAACGGTTACATTAAATGGCCCCACTTGTCTAGGTGCCTCAAGCACCATATACACATTACCAAACATTACATAATATCATTAAAACGGGGTCCCCACGCTAGGAATGAGGTCATTACATAGTAATGTTAGGATGGGGTCCTAACAATTTTCCTCAAATTCAGATCTTAGTCTTCTTTGTAAATGTTTGTTGAGCTTGAAATTCTTTTCATTCTCTTCTTGTTCCTTCAAATTCACTCCCATGGATACGTTTGCCATTCTCAGGCTGTCTCATGTTGAGAAATGTTTAATCTGCATTTGTGAATTTTGTGTGTGTGTGTGTGTGTGAGAGAGAGAGAGAGAGAGACAGAGAGAGTTTTCATTGAATTGCAGAATCAGCTCTTGCAATATGTACAATTTATTGCTGATTCATTTAACTATTTCTGAAGTCCACGTGCATTCATCTGGATAACATGTAAAACTGCTTGTTGCCTAGAGACTAGTAGGATATTGCTTTAAGGGCTTTTCAAGTGTTGCTTGGGTTATTTCCCATTATAGGGATTGGTTGGTAAATTGGTGGCATTCATCTAAGTTGGATTCAAAAGTATGTCTCTATTCTTAGGAATCCACCCTTCCTAGAGATGAATAAGGGAGGAAAATGGTCTTTTAAGATAGCCATTAAGTACCAATGCTTTGTACATGTGATGTTATATTAGGGCTTGAAACATAGGGACATTGGAAGTGTCTCTCTGTCCATACCTTGGATAGGTCCTATTATTTGAGCAATATGTTTATTCTATTCAAATCGTTCAATCAATAGTTTCAGGGTTCATAAAATCTTTACCTTCACATATCTTTTCATAGCCAATCCATCACAGTCCTTTGAACTAATAATATAAGGTAAAATGAAAACTTTCCCTTGCTCACACAATGGGGAGAAAAATGGTCTTTCTGGCTAGCCAATCCATAGCAGCTCTTTGTACATGTGATGTCATAGTAGAGCTTGAAATACAGAGATGTGAACAATGTTTCCCTGTTCATAATTGGATTGTGTCCTATTTGTTGAGCAATGCATTAGTCAAAGGGTTAAAACCCAAAGAGGTACACAATTGAAGTAATAATATAAGGTAAACTTTCCCTTGCTCACACAAGGGGGTCATATATGCCCATGATGAATGCTGGCATGATGTGTGCTGGCTTGGCTGTGAATTTCAAAATCACCTTTATGTTTAGCATTTATTGCATAGAGGATTTTACTGTTTCTCGTAGCCTGCTATGTTTTACAGGTTATATTTACAATCTATTCTTTCTGAAACTTCATCTAAGATGTAATAGTTTTCTGTCTGGATTTCAGAAGGGAAAAATCAGTTCACTTGATTTCCATCGGAAGGAGGACCTCTTGGTTACAGCTAGTCATGATGACTCAATTCGCCTTTACGACACAGCTAATGCAGTGTAAGTTGTTTTGTCTTTACAGTGTTTTTCCCCCCAAAAATTCATAAGATTGCTTATGAAAGATGAATACTGGATTTTGTGCCAAACATCTTGACTAAGCAAAATTAGTCTAAAAAGAGGTAATAAACGAATACTATATGGTAAAAAAAATAGCATGGTAAACTTCTTATCATATAAAGGGGTGCAGATTTTTACACTAAGTCAACTGCATTATGCAATAAGAAGGTCAATATTGTTTAGAGAGATATCTAACAAGGTGGTGGGGTATATGTGTGCATCCAACCACAGAGATACATTTTATTTAATCAAAGTGGAAGAAATCTGAAGTTATCACTAGCATTATATGGTCCAATCTGAATCTGGAATAAATTTTGTCAAGTTCCATATGCCTTGAACTTGTCAAATAAAGGTGTTGTTATCTACAATGTCTTCCATGTATCATTTTTGGAGAGCAAGGAAGAGTTGTGTTGGAACCTATAGGTTTTTTTGCAATATGTACAAAATCACTATATTCTAGAAAGATCATTGAGTACCTTAAGGATCTACTGTTTGAAGGAGCTTCCCTGTAGAATCAATCTCTGACATATAATCATCCATCTCTTCCTATGCTTTGAGGGCACAACATCTTTAGAAGGGGGAATTATTTTTGTCTCATGAGTTATTATACCTGTTATGTTCCTTCATATACAAGAACTTCTTATTTTATAATATTGTGCTATCTGTTCACTATCTCATCAATCAGGAGTAAATAAAACTTTGAAATATAAACTTTTGTATTCATGTGATTCGTTCACCTGTCAATTTGAACTTTTTTTTGGTTTAAATTTGTTATATGGGATTAGAACGGGCTCCATCTATATCACATCATGACCACATAGTGGTATTACAATATCTTGGCTATTATGTATGTATCGCTTGACAAGATTCGAACCTGGGTCTCCTCCTTGAAAGTCGAGGAATATAACTGGTTGAGCTAATGCCATTTGATCAGTCAGTTTGGAATATTGCATGTCTATCAGAAACCATTTTTTTGAAGGTACAATAAAAAATAAATCTTATTAGAAATCATATCTGACAATTATCTTTTCAAGATACTGAATCTATAAGTTCTTAAATCTTTTTGTTATCCTAAGATTTTTTTTTTATTCTTTCCGCTTTCATCCTCAAACATATGGCATATGCTTTAGAATTAATGCAAAGTCAGAGCAATCAAACCTTTAAAATGAGATTCCTAAAGCTTTCTGTTGTCCAGGCCTTTTCTGTTGTTTTACCTTAAATTAGTTTGCTGGGGCATCTATTGAGCACCAAAGCAGCACTGCAAACTGCTTAAGCACAAAACTTATGCTTTCAACCACTTTATTTAAGCATGCTGCTGGACATTTTCAAGATGATATGATTTTACCATTTCATCACTCCATTTTGTTGCTGTATATAAGGTGCTATGAATTATCTACTTGAAATCTTGTACAATTGTTTGTAAAGTCTGTAAATTTTGGCCTGAATCCCTTCTGATTTAGAATGCAGAAAATTATTTTTTTGTTTGAAGTCATCAATGAGGATAATGAAATGCTTCAAGTTCAGACCATTATGTGAAAGTATTTGTTGGATCACATCAATTGGCACTAGAGCCATTGCTTCCTGACCTTAAACTCTAGTACAAAAGCATTCTTATGTGGTTGCTGGGAATAAAAGCTTCACACGACTGTATTCTGTCTTAAACTGGGGATTAAACAAAAACTATATATTACTTAACTAAGATTAATGTGATTCGAATGGTGATACCTTCAATACCAGAAGTTATCCAAAGTATGGTGATTTACTACAAGAGCCTCATGATTTGCCGAAATTGAATTATAATTTGTATAGATCCCGTTCTTGCACTCGTTTGCCATGACTTGAATTTCTTTCTTCATCTTGTAAATCAAACACCTCTGGATAAAATTTAGTTTTATACGATTGGTCCAATAGAAAGCAGTTTCCTTGTTAGAGCAGGAATGTATGAAACATGGTGAAAGCATTCATTTTACCATTTCGCATAGAAATTCAGTGAACTTTGTCATTGAATATTGTGTTGCAATCTCCAAAAATCACCACTTCATTTCTGCATTCATTTTCACAGAATTTAGGAAATACAAAATTTCTAATCATCATAATCTTAGATATCGTAGAATATAAATGCTAATGTTGTGAATCATCAATTTTTTTGAAGGCTACAAATACAGTATCGCCTTTGTTCATTTTATCAAATTCTTTTAGTAAATAATTCTGATGTCGCTTTGATTCTACAGGCTAATATCTAGCTGTTACTTTCCACAATATATCCTCAAACATCCAAGCATTCCACAGTAATGACATTTGAATTTTTTTTATCATGTAAATGTGTACGTAGCTTTCATTGTTGCCACCTGACAATCCCTTTTTATAACCATTACTGTCGCATCCACATTGAGAACTACTTCAGGACCCACAACCGCTTTGAAATCATTTTTCACTTTGACTCTTCCCCTTGATTGAAGTTTAAAATGAAAATAAATTAACTCGCCTCTCTCTCTCTTTCTCTTTCTAAATAAAAATATAACGGGTTATATGGGATTGAATAAGCCCCAACAGTATAACATGATGACCACATTACCATGGTATTTCAATAAACTGCATAGTTGTACTTTGGCAATTATGTATATATCACCTGGCAAGATTTGAACCTAGGGTCTTCGCATTGAAATTCACATTTTTAACCATTTGAGCTCATGCCATTTGATAACTTGCCTTTGTCTTTTTTTTTTTAATAGGTTAACTTGCCTTTGTCTTTTTTTTTTGGCTGCAAAAAGTGGTATTTTTTGAGATCTAGATTCTCAGTTTTCTTTTTGCAACAAAGATTGAGTGTTCAAAGGTTTTTGCGTTAGCTTTATTCATGGTTGTCCAATTCCTACAGAAATGTGGAAGGTCGGCAAAAGTATTATTAGCAATTTTTTGGTCCTTAATCTACTTTGTAGTAATTGCATCGTGATAATCTTTAGTATCATTGAGCTTAGCAGTTTTCTATTATTGATTCTTCATAAGATAGTCACAGATAGTTTAATTGGTCTCTGTCTCTGTCTCTCTCTCTCTCTATATATATATATATAGTGTTTGGTGAGTGTCTATATATATATAGTTTGATAAGTGTCTTCATACAATATTTTAATATGCCCTAGCCATATTGGGATTATCTATTCCATGTATATGAGCCAAGAAGGAAGGCAAAAATGTGTGTGAGAGAGAGCGTTTATCGATGTGCACAATTGATGGAAGTAGCTAGGGAGTCATAAGTACAACAAGGATGGAACTAGAAAATATCTAGTAACTAAAAACTAAATATAACAACGGAAGTTTCTTACTAGGGGATGGACCCAGAATGGGTAAACCCTAAGACATATGCTATCACGAACAATTACGAGGAAGGGAGACCCATCACCCAAAAAGAAAGGTCATAAGGCAGCAGGCCAAAGTTGGCTCTACTTTTTATGAGAATGAGAATAGAAGAAGAAATACATCCTCATCGGTTACTCAATGGACAACACAAGATCTGATGGTGTCCATTAGATAATGCTGTAGACTAAGGGGTTCTGGCTGGACAATCTTGAGAGATGGCCAATGATCCTCCAAATGTAGTGAGAAAACTGATTATGCGTGTTTGCTTAAGCAACTTGGGACCATGAATGGGAATTGGTTGAACTTCCATACCAAAGAATAGTGGACCTACCTTGCATAATGGAGAATTAAAGGGTGGGGCTACCCATATGTCCCATGGAATTTCTGAGATGACGATGACAGGATGTGTTGCTGGGATGGCAGGGGTTTGGCCCCAATAAATTTAAGCCCAAAATTATATATATATATATATATATATATATATATAAGTATGAATATGCAACATACCATAATGTAAAAGCAAAAAATTAAATTATACTTCCTCGAAGGACCAAACATCTATACATCCATCATCTATGTAACAATTATGAAAACTATGTTAGAAAAACAAATATTACGAGCAAGCAAAAACAATAACACAGAAAAACAGTAACACCGAGATTTTACGTGGAAACCCTACAGTGTGCAGGTAAAACCACGGGGCAATGGCAGCTTCGTTATTTTATTGATTTCGGAAAACTTTTACATTCACTAAACTGTTACATGCAAGGGGTCATTCCCATTTTATAGAAAAACAAAGGAAGACTCCAAAAACTGTTCGTTTCCTCTCCCAAAGGAAGACTCCAAAAACTGTTCGTTTCCTCTCCCAAAGGAAGACTCCAAAAAACTGTTCGTTTCCTCTCCCAAAGTATGGTTGCGCGTGGGGAAGGATCACTATAAACTGCACCACCATGCACCTCTCTGCTGAAGAACATTGGAGATCAGGATATTCACTTTACCTCCTAACAAACTATAAGAAATTAGGGATTTTCAATTCATTAGAGTTGAAACTTTGAAACATAAAACATTATAAATTTCAAATTTCAGTTATAGTCCAAGTTTCGACTGCATAAGTAAAATGCCAAAATGAAAGGAAAATTTCAAATCTGAAACCAGAGCAGAGACAACGAAACCAAAAATACTGAAATGTGAAAGTCTTCAATCACTTTTGAGGTCATTTGCAATGTCAAAGGTTTCAAATTAACCTTGTCCTTATGGTACAAGCAGATTCAAATTCATGCTATGAGGCACAATGGGAACTCATTTGCTTTGTAATATCGGGTAGTAGAAAAGTACTGCAGCATAATAGATGTAGCATGAAAGTTTATATGAAAACAATAACACATTATCATCATAGCTGAATAACTCCTGTTTGGGTCTTTTGAATTGAGGAATTGCAATATTTCTACAGGCATCCAAGTCTTAATTTCAGTTCTTTTTCAAAAATTATTATTATCTTTTGGGTATAGGTTGAAGGGGGGGGATCCCAGCCATCTCAGGGTTTGTGGGGCATCCCAAGAGAGCCTTGTTTTGGGGATGCCATCGGGAGGTCCCAGACATTTCAGGGACAGGCCCTTCTCCTGTCCCCAAATTTTGGGACATCCTGGGGATGTTTCCTCTTGACCCCTGTCCCCGCAATGTGGGGAATGGGGAAACAGTGTCCCGGGGGGTGGGGACATGTTCCTGTGGAATACTAGGATACCCTGGTAGTTGCTTGTGAATGAGCCTATCAGTAAACAACAAATACCTACAATGGAATTTTGCTCTACTTTAATGCCTGTTCTATTTGCTTCTCAAAGAACAATTCTAGTTATCTCTTTTGTTCCTTCTATAAAATTTCAAAATGTTCCATGATTGAGTCTCTGTCTTTTCATTTTATTTCTGCTAGACGAATAAAGGTATTGTTGGTCACGAATCTGCCACGAGGAAAGGATTTTGTCGTTATTGCGCCCTGGACCCGCGAACCAACATTGAAAGGCCGGAAGGAAGGGATGCCTTCCGGGCCAATCTCCGGAGAAGGCTGGCTCCTTTTGGGGGTTAGTAAGATGAGAGTGCAGGAAAGAGATAAAGGAACGGAAAGAATTTACAAATGAGAGTGGAGTTGGGTGGGGGGAACTAACAGTACGGCAACCAACAATCACCAATACTTACTGCATTACAAATATAAAGCATGACTGAGAACTGCAAAATCTATGTATACTTCCGATACCTAAGCAGTGTACGCACAGCTACAATGGCTCCCTAACAGACATTCCCTACAAGGAACTAACAGTACGGCAACGCATCAATCACCAGATACGTACACTAACATGAGTAGAAAGCAACCTAGAGATATCAGAGCCAGGTATGTGTGTCGTGTAGAGAATTTAACCGCACGGCTACAATGGCTCCCTAACAGACATTCCCTACAAGGAACTAACAGTACGGCAGCGCATCAATCACCAGATACGGACCAGCAACGTGACACACAACTGATGAAACTGCTACCACATCTATTCTATGTATCGTTTTAATCTATGAAGTATAGAGGGTGCTTTAAACAAGCAATGCTAAAGGCACCTGATCACCAAATGCTGAAATGAATCAACGAGCCGTGACACAGGTTAGCCTTAGGCATGAATATAAAGAAAGGCAGCATAAAAAACAGAAGCAGCAGAACAGAACCAGGCATACAAATTATATTTATAAGCAGAAGCACGGTTACATTGGTTCCCTAACAGACATTCCCCTTCCACCACTTTACAATGAAAACGTGGTGGCTATTTATAGCCCAAAGTTCCCCCCGTTACATTAATGGGCACAAAGTCCCAGTCAAACATTAGCTGACAAAAGCAGCCGCGGAACTGCTGGTGCTGACTTCTGTCGGGCTGGACTGTACTCTCGGCATGGTCTCCCTGAAGGTTGAACAGCCACGTGGCAGCGCGTTGGGTAGAACTTTATATTGACAGGAATGCGGGTAGCTGAGGTAGGTGGAAACTCACATCAGCATTAAATGAGGCGGCTGGCATAAGTAGTGCGGCCCATGCTTGTCCTTTTTCTCGGCATGTATTGGCTCAGATCCCAAAGCTGGACACTTGTCGGATGATGCTGCTTGACACGTGTCTGCCTTAAAAGGCAGTCTATCCAACTTCGCCCGGGATTAGAGCGCAATCGGGTAGCACAGGTGAAAAACAGCGCAGTCGGGTTGACCTATTTCCCTACTACGCACCGGTCAAAGGGCGCAGTCCGACTTCGGCTGCGAAGTCGGGTTGCGCACCGGCACTTGCTGATTCTCACTGCCGTTCGGACTTCGCACTGGACAAGGGAGAGCAGTTCGAACTTCGCGCGAAGTACGAACTTTGCCCCATCACTTAGTCATTTTTCCTGCCAGCCTGCCAGCTTGCTACAAGGTGCACCCAGAAAGAAGGGCGAAGTCGGACTTCGCACCAAAACTGGGCGAAGTACGAACTTCGCACCAAAACTGGGCGAAGTCGGACTTCGCACCAAAACTGGGCGAAGTACGAACTTCGCACCAAAACTGGGCGAAGTCGGACCGACTTCGCACAAAAAAACTGGGTTTCCTGGTTCAGCTTCCCGGGGCCATAACTTTTGATCCGCTGACCCGATCGCCTATTATGATATATCGTTGGAAAGCTGGCGAGAAGATCTACAATAATAAAATATCCAGGGCTCATTTTGTCCATTTTATCGCCCCTGTTTATGGCCCGCAAAATCCCGAACACCTCAGCATGCCCTAACACTTAGCCATTTTTCAGGGCAACTGCTGTCAATTTTGAGAAGAATGAGAATGTAGGGAAGAGAGAGAAAGGGGGAGAAGGAAGAGCAGCTCTCTTACAAAAATTGAAAACATTGCACCCCGTGCAAAATGTGACAACATTTCTGGCGGCTCGCGGGGTGTCGAGCTCGCCTCGGCACAAAGAACCCATGCCTTCATCCATTGGGCAACAGAGTCACCCTCGCTGCAACTGCTCTTCAGATCCACTTCCGGCAGCTGCCTCCTCGGAACACTTAAAAAGAAAACACTGCACAGACTGAAATAAGAAAAACAACTAAAACTTTAAATAATAGCCGGATATTTATACAAAATTTTGCGGCGTTATTGGCATGCCGCCACCACAAATCTAGCTTTGGTTGCCTATCCGGTGAACCTGCAGTGCTCGGACCAGATCTGATTGTACTTCAGGTGATCTTTGAAGTCCGGCTGGCCTCCCAAAGCTTGCCAGGTCGCGAACATGGTGCAACGTGGCAGATTGTCATTCATGCCGGTACCCGTACAATTGATGAACGATGTGGCAAGGAGATTTTTCAGACGGGAGCCCTCTTCGGGTACCGGTTGCGGTGATGGTTGGAGCCAATACCACCATGGTGGAGACTGTAGGTGAACATTCATTTCTCCGCTTATGAGGTCAAGGCTGCTCACCAAACCTTGATTCCTCCGGGGTGTCTTCTATCAGCTTAAAAAAAGGGCGCCTGCGATCAAGAAATCTGGATCTTCAGCTCAGTCAGAGTCACCAGGTGATTTTTCCAGATGGAGGCAAGCCAAAGATTCACCAACTCGGGATTCCTTAAAATATGGAGACTGATCGTCTCTCCTCACTGATTCGTCTATGCGAGCTTGGTAATCAGCCAGCCTAACGCGCTTGCCTGGAGCGTTGGTATTAATTTCGTAAAGTCAGGCTGGTTTCTCGGGTTCCTCGCTCGCCACCTTCTCGTTTGAATGAAGGCGTTAGGACCGGTCTTTCGGACTCAGAGAATATGAACGTGCAGAGTCGCCAGGTGCTCTGATTTTGAACAGCAATGAAGCGAGCACCAGTGCTTCAATTCTGTTTGGGGGTGGGAAACCTCCTTGTCCCACCGAGCATTCGGAAAGAAACTGTCAGCCCAAACAAGGACGAGCTTGAGATCTTCCAAATGCGAGACAAAGAGTCCCACCGGGCGTGCCAAAAACTGTTGGTCACGAATCCGCCACGAGGAAAGGATTTTGTCGTTATTGCGCCCTGGACCCGCGAACCAACATTGAAAGGCCGGAAAGAAGGGATGCCTTCCGGGCCAATCTCCGGAGAAGGCCGGCTCCTTTTGGGGGTTAGTAAGATGAGAGTGCAGGAAAGAGATAAAGGAACGGAAAGAATTTACAAATGAGAGTGGAGTTGGGTGGGGGGAACTAACAGTACGGCAACCAGCAATCACCAATACTTACTGCATTACAAATATAAAGCATGACTGAGAACTGCAAAATCTATGTATACTTCCGATACCTAAGCAGTGTACGCACAGCTACAATGGCTCCCTAACAGACATTCCCTACAAGGAACTAACAGTACGGTAGCGCATCAATCACCAGATACGTACACTAACATGAGTAGAAAGCAACCTAGAGATATCAGAGCCAGGTATGTGTGTCGTGTAGAGAATTTAGCCGCACAGCTACAATGGCTTCCTAACAGACATTCCCTACAAGGAACTAACAGTACGGCAGCGCATCAATCACCAGATACGGACCAGCAACGTAACACACAACTGATGAAACTGCTACCACATCTATTCTATGTATCCTTTTAATCTATGAAGTACAGAGGGTGCTTTAAACAAGCAATGCTAAAGGCACCTGATCACCAAATGCTGAAATGAATCAACGAGCCGTGACACAGGTTAGCCTTAGGCATGAATATAAAGAAAGGCAGCATAAAAAACAGAAGCAGCAGAACAGAACCAGGCATACAAATTATATTTATAAGCAGAAGCACGGTTACATTGGTTCCCTAACAGACATTCCCCTTCCACCACTTTACAATGAAAACGTGGTGGCTATTTATAGCCCAAAGTTCCCCCCGTTACATTAATGGGCACAAAGTCCCAGTCAAACATTAGCTGACAAAAGCAGCCACGGAACTGCTGGTGCTGACTTCTGTCGGGCTGGACTGTACTCTCGACATGGTCTCCCTGAAGGTTGAACAGCCACGTGGCAGCGCGTTGGGTAGAACTTTATATTGACAGGAATGCGGGTAGCTGAGGTAGGTGGAAACTCACATCAGCCTTAAATGAGGCAGCTGGCATAAGTAGTGCGGCCCATGCTTGTCCTTTTTCTCGGCATGTATTGGCTCAGATCCCAAAGCTGGACACTTGTCGGATGATGCTTTGCTTGACACGTGTCTGCCTTAAAAGGCAGTCTATCCAACTTCGCCCGGGATTAGAGCGCAATCGGGTAGCACAGGTGAAAAACAGCGCAGTCGGGTTGACCTATTTCCCTACTGCGCACCGGTCAAAGGGCGCAGTCCGACTTCGCTGCGAAGTCGGGTTGCGCACCGGCACTTGCTGATTCTCACTGCCGTTCGGACTTCGCACGGACAAGGGAGAGCAGTTCGGACTTCGCGCGAAGTACGAACTTCGCCCCATCACTTAGTCATTTTTCCTGCCAGCCTGCCAGCCTGCTACAAGGTGCGCCCAGAAAGAAGGGCGAAGTCGGACTTCGCACCAAAACTGGGCGAAGTACGAACTTCGCACCAAAACTGGGCGAAGTTGGACTTCGCACCAAAACTGGGCGAAGTACGAACTTCGCACCAAAACTGGGCGAAGTCGGACTTCGCACCAAAACTGGGCGAAGTACGAACTTCGCACCAAAACTGGGCGAAGTCGGACCGACTTCGCACAAAAAACTGGGTTTCCTGGTTCAGCTTCCCGGGGCCATAACTTTTGATCCGCTGACCTGATCGCCTATTATGATATATCGTTGGAAAGCTGGCGAGAAGATCTGCAATAATAAAATATCCAGGGCTCATTTTGTCCATTTTATCACCCCTGTTTATGGCCCGCAAAAACCCGAACACCTCAGCATGCCTTGACACTTAGCCATTTTTCAGGGCAACTGCTGTCAATTTTGAGAAGAATGAGAATGTAGGGAAGAGAGAGAAAGGGGGAGAAGGAAGAGCAGCTCTCTTACAAAAATTGAAAACATTGCACCCCGTGCAAAATGTGACAACAGGTATATTTTGCATATTAGCCATTGATCAAAGTATCTGATTTGAAAAACACAGTATGTTCAAAGGAAAAAAATTCTGATATATCTAAAGGTCCAATTCCAGCTCACTAAATTTCAGAGAAATAATTTTAATAGCTCCAATTCAAAACTCTAATCAGCAAACATACTACCAAATATCTTTAATTCCATGGAACTACTATGTATTTTAGAAAGAAATTTGATGGACCTTACGAGTAAACATTTCCCTTCTCCGCATAGAAGTTTAGTTTTTGAAAATTTACAATCTGGTTCGAGATTTTGTAACTGTGTCCTAGAGTTTCAAGTATTTGTTTCCAGTCATAGTATGTAAGTTTTATTTTTTTCAATGGCAACTCTTGTATGAGAACTTTGAAATTCCTGAACAGTATCTGATCTGAATTTCCCACTAATGGAACCTCAAACAGATCCTTTTACAAAATTTGTAGTGCTTTTAGGCTTAATTTCACTTGGCCTCTTAAGAAACTAGTCACTAGTCCCTAGTGACCTAATTTTATGCATCAGCGTTCTCTTACATCTGTAAAGAACCTCTTGCAAGATAAGAACAGAGTATGAGCGGCAAATAAATATCTTGATACAAATGTTTGGACTGTTTTTCACAATATTAATTGCCTCTTTATTGCTGAGTGCCAAATTAGTATCCACTTCCAGCATTAACTTGCTACTTTCCAAGCATGAAGCAAATGTCACTATGCCATAGTGGGTCCAACAAACAAAACAAAAGGTGGAACCAACAGAGACAAATGAATTACACTTTGTTAACAGTAAAGCGATATAACATGGGCAATTTTGTTGGGGAAGAAACCCTAGATGAATCAGTCAAACTTCATAATCCTTGCAAAAAGAAAAAATATAAAGCCTATTTTGCATCAGTTTATACCTTGCTGGGATGTATAACTCTATCTTTTTGCAACATTATATAGTTTTTGTAAGTGGTCTTCTTGCTCTCCCTTTGTCGGGAATTACATCCTGCTGTTCTTGGTTCCAAAACTGCCCTTTTTTGTCAATGGTCTTGGCCAAGCATGCTTCATTTAGTTCCTTCTCTTCTAAATTTGGGATTAAGTGATATTTTTCGATTCATGAGGTTTCTTGAGGGTCTATAGATGCTTGGGGGTGATGTGTCCAATTTTTAAAAGTACAAGATTATCAGCTCGATTCCATCAGGGCCTCTATTCTCGACACTACTACACCTTCAAAAGTCTATTAGCAAGCTGTTGTGATTAACTTGGAAAGTGGGTACCTTGCAATGGCCCCTGCTTTGGGCTTTTGGTTAAGGATCCATATCTACAAGGTTATGGGTTCGATTCCCTTTATTGTTGATATTGCTATGTCATTGCAAGTCTATTAGGAAGCTGTTATGAATAACTTGGAAAGTGGGTTTCTTGCCATGGTTCCTGCTTTGGGATTTTGGTTAAGGATCCATAGCCACAAGTACAGGGTTATGAGTTCGCTTCCCTCTATTCTTGGCATTGCTACACCATTGCAAGTCTATTAGCAAGCTGTTGTGAATAACTTGGAAAGTGGGTACCTTGCCATGGCCCCTGTTTAGAATTTTTTGGTTAAGGACCCCTATGCACAAGTACAAGGTTATGAGTTTGCCATTTTGGCCCATACACTGCCAACTCGCAGGCTAGACTGTTTTTTGATTTTTGAGGCCATAAGTGAACAGATTTTAGGCTGGTTTTTATAGGTATATAGGCTGTGATGCCCAAAAGCTTCAGTAGAATGTTTGGCTCATTTTGAGCTCATATGAGGCAGAAATCATAATTGTACATCGGACGGTGTTTTGCCATTTTTAAAAGGGTCAAATGGATGTATTTTAGGATCAACACTGTACTGTAGATAGTCCTTTGAAATTTATTTTATAGAGAAAGATAATAATGCAAATTGGACTTAATTTGGTTGAGTTATACGCAATACAATTCCCGGTTCTGAACTGTTCTTCGCTCTGTTTTAAGAGTCAATTGCTGGAATTTTGAACTGACTATAGTTATGCATAGTGCTCTTGATGTGAAAAACCTTCTTCTAAAGTTTTGCTCACTTCTGAGTATTTGAGGAAGTTATAGCCAAAGGATGATGAGACCCAGTTTTGATACCTTGTTAGGTCACCATCACGAGGTAATTCTTTCTTGGTGCCCACTAGTCATGCTTCCACGTGACCTGTCATGAACCCCATATTAATCAATGTCCTTGTTAACAACTGACAAGATTTCATGTGAAAATTCTCTGGAAACTTCTGCTTAAGGGTCAACAGAACTTCACTTAGTTTTGCATCAGGTTGTATCACCCCCTGTGTTATGAGCGCCTGGAATTCTTTATTGGGTTGGCAAAAGTGTGGCCTGCAATTCTTTAACTCTCTCTGGGAGACTCATCAAAGTGATTTGCAATTTTTTCTTTATGGTCTTCACAAAAATGTTTCTATTATGAGGGTGGATAAATTAAAAATATTTCTTTGCCTTAGCAAACCATCTCGGCTATGTCACTAAACAAAAGTTGGTTCACAGCAGCATTGCTCCACACATATAGTCTCGTGGCAGCTATGGATTATGATGGCGGAAAAATGGTCTTACAATCGCTTCTATAAGAGCTTTATAATCCTGTAATAGTGTTTGCTAGGGTTTGGTCTTTGATGTCGGTGTTTGCTTGGAAATGTTTGCATACATCACTTTCTCAATTTTGTAACTACTGGTTAATCTTAAGTCATTCCCATCTTCAGAATCTGCAGTGATTATAAACCATCAATCACTCGAAGCTTCATATTGTTGGTTTATGTGCTTGCAAGGCCTTGGACTCAGAAGCGCAATGCCTATGCAATTTAAACATGGGTCTTGTTCTTGTTTCTTAAAATCACTATTTGACTTCATTATTTTATATCTTTTATTTTACTTGTACTGGCTTTGATCTTGTTTGACACCCCTTCTCCTTAAAATCTAATCAAATGTATCTAGTAACACCCTTTCTATTTTAAACTTCTACATTTATTTAATAATTGAATCTTTTATTTAACAATTGAATCTCTTTTGTCTTCAAAAGGAAAAATATTTCCAATCTTGCCTTTTTGGTATTTGTATAACTTATCTTTGTTTCTTGTCCAGAAATTTCTCTTGTTCATCTGCTTAAAGTATAGGCCTTTGTGTAAATTTGTTTATGCCATTCCTATTACCTTGGTCTATTCAATTCAAAAATTAATAAAGTTGACACTGCTTAGATACAATATTTGTTTATGAGGTAGAAAAAAAGAAAATACACTATTTTTGCTTTTACCAATATATTGGATGAAGCATTGGGCCTACCTATTCAGTAGGCCTTTTTATTGTATTTCTGCTTGTATGAGGTCTCCTTTGTGTTGTAGTGATCCTCTCTCTGGGGGGTCTTTTTTGGGGGGGCTGGTCCTTTTGCTCCCTGGTGGTTTCCATTATCAGGGAATATGCTTGGTGTATTGCCCTCACACTTGCTTTCTGGGATTGGGGTTTTGTTATCTGCATCTTGATGTATTTGCTGCCCTTCCAGTCTTATGCAAAAATGGAGCAGGATCTTTGGTGCCTCTAAAAGAAAGTTGAAAAAAAAATTCTCCTTTATTCCCTTCTGGGTGGGTGGGCTGGTCTATGCTGTATCATGGCGTTATATTTCTCTTTTGTTCTCTTGAGTGGCTGTTGGATTTAGTTTATGTTCTTTTGGCCTTGGAGGCTGGCCTGTGCTTAATTGGCCTTCTCTTTCTCTGCCTCCTCTAATGTAAAAGGTTATGGGACCCTTCAAAACCCTACTTTTTCACCATTAATAAAAAAATATATATATTGGATGTACACAAAGTATTTATGGTTGGTGTTTAGACTTGTCCATTAGGAATGATGAACTTGTAGTATGGATTCTGGAACATAGGTGGTGTTGATTTTAAGAGGCATTTTGTGGAAGCTTTTTGATAGACACAGCTTTTTGCCTTTGGGGAAATTGAACAGGCATGCCAGTTGATGTGTAACATACCATTCGGTGTTCATGAGGGTTACAATTGCATGCTCAAAGTTAATTGCTCCCTATAACTCTTGCCCCATGAATTGCTAATAGGACAAGGACTGCAACACTAAGCACAAGAGACTTTGTTTTGTCTTAGCACATGGTTCTACCTCTATTTCCTCAACCCGTACAGAGCATTGATCTCTCAGACAAAAGAAATGTGAGTTTCTTGCACTTAAGTGATGGAAAATCCTTGATGCTTTTCATAATTCATTAAAGCCCTTTTTGCATACCCCTCATTCCTAGAAAAGTCAATCACTTTGAAATTGATCCTTTAACTTGTGTTCTACATACTTGTTCTTATTGGGCCTTTGAAAGCCTATCCGGACAGCAGATCTTCCGACAGCAGATCTCCTATGAGAGTTTGAGCCCCCATTGTGCCATGCTTGTATTTTCCTTGTAATGTATATGAATGATATGAGAATTAGATGTTCCACAAGATGCCATCCACACACAGACATCTTGCACCCATTTTGGGTTGGAGTTCATATTCTGTACTCTTCCTGTACTTTCTATTTTTACTATTCTTGTATTTTTGGAGCACAATTTTTGGCTTCACCCAAGCTATTGTTTCAAACTGTAACATCTGAGTCCCATTGGCCTATTTTGTCACCTGTGAACAGTAACACACACACCCTCCACCTTCCCCATTGTCTCTTTTCACCTCTTTTGCCCTAGGGATATCAGGAGAGCAATTTGGAACTTATGTGCTAGTAGAGCAATTAATTGTAAAGGGCTTTAAATTCTTTTTTTGAAAACATAGGATTGAGTCACCATTGCCTTCTCCATTGACTCTTGTTATATCTCTTTTGCCCTAGAGACATAAGGAGATCAATTTGGAAGTTATGTGCTAGTGGAGCAATCGATTGTAAAGGGCTTCAAAAAGAATTTAAAAAACATAGGATTGAATCACTTGTCTATTCTATTGTATTATATTCAATAAGGTTCTATGGTTTTGCTTCTGTCCTTGTTGGTCATAAGAACATCATTCAGTCAATCCACAAAGTTGTGAATAACATAGAGCCAAATAACCATAGGACCATTATGATTGGACATATATTTGTCAAGTTGTATGCCATGGTTTTGTGCATGAAGCTCTCTAAAGAACCAAAACAGAGTATATGCAGAGCAAGATGGAAGGCTGGATACAAGAGGGGTTTTCAAACTAGCAACTCTTCAAGCTTTCATTGAGGAGGCTTAACAATGATCTTGGAAAGTCTTTTGTTGTTTTATAGTCTTTGGAAAGGCCTTTAATGCAATGCCTGGATGCATACCATTTTAGAGATATATGATATTGGTAACTTTAAGCTCCCTATTCTAGTTATCATGAGCGTTTATGAGACAATTGTCAGTTGCTCTTGGACCACACAAAGATACATCAAAGAGGTTAAGAGCACCATTGGCTTTGGGAGGGGTACCTTCTTTGGCCAACCCTTTTTGGTATAAACATGGATAAGCTCTATCACGGCATTCGACAACACACTCAAGTAGGATGAGGGCATCTTATATAATAGAATACTTATCGTAACATCAAGAGAACACTTCCAGTAACATCAAATATAGAATGACATATGAGTATCAACACTAACACTCAACAATGAGGTGCCTAACAATGATCATACTTGGGGGTCATTTGATTACATGTTAGACTGTGAGCTTAACCCTAAAGAAAATCTTAGCTCATGAGTGTAAGACCTTACCATATCTTCTTTCGGCATGTGACACTAACCTTGTAAAGAGGGTGATTATCAAACTAACTTAGGAGGTTCTATCCTTCATTAGCTATAACAAATTTTGCTTTATGCAACTGATAGCTACAAGAAGTTGAAAGTCATTGCATAAAGAAGGATGTAACTGTATAAATGAAACTCTTAAGAAGGCAGCTGCAAATGATATGGAAATGTCCCAGGGGAAAAATGGAAGTTAGCTTAAAATGAAAAATAAAATGAGGACCATTGCTTTACGTTGCAAATAGGCAACTCAAATCTGAAAGATCTTTTTGGGTTTTGGAACTCAATGCAACTACTGTTTAAGATAGACGACTGAAAACCAGCTGCAAAAGTTGATAGTTTGGGGTTTGGTAGCTGTTGGTTACGAATCTGCCATGAGGAAAGGATTTTGTTGTTAATGCGCCCAGATTCGCCCACCAGATTGAAAGGCCGGGAGGAAGAGATGCCTTCCGTGCCAATCTCCGGAGAAGGCCGGCTCCTATGGGGTTGTGTTAAGATAAGAGTGCAGGGAAAGAGATAAATAAGATAAGAGTGCGGGAAAGAGATAAATAAGATAAGAGTGCAGGAAAGAGATTCCAAATGTGATTGGAGTTGGGTGGGGGGAATAAGCAGCACGGCAACGAATCAATCACCACTACTAACAACATTCATCTACAAACACACATCGAAACTACAACTATCAGCGATCCCATGTATCCTCTATCTATGCATTCCAGGAATATCTGGCCACCAAATGCTGGAGTCCAGAGTTCAGTACAACAGCAAGCAATGACACAAGAAACATGAGGCAAAAATGACAAGGAGAGGCAGCATGCAAGATAAAAGACAGTAAGCAGAGCCAAGTATGTGTCTGTATTTGAGGCAAACACACAGCTACAATTGTTCCCTAGCAATATATTCCCCTTCCACCACTTACATTGAAAATGTGGTGGGTATTTATAGCCCAAAACTCCCCCCGATTACATTCATGGGCAAAAAGTCCCAGACAAGACAACAGCTGACACGAGCGGCTGAAGAGCTGCTGATGCTGACTTCTGTTGGGCAGGACTGTCCTTGCAGCATGGTGTCCCTGAAGGCGGTACAACTACGTGGCAGCGCGTTGGAATCAGTCTTCAGTCAATAGGAATGCGGGTAGGTGCGGCAGATGGCACTTCACATCGGCTTTAAATGCTGACAGCTGGCGCCGGTAGCGAAGCCCATGCTCTGTCCTTGCGCGGTCAAGTCTTGGCTCGAATCCCGGGGGTGGATACTTGTCAGATGCTGAAGCGTGACATGTGTCTGCCTTGAAAGGCAGTTTATCCAACTTCGCCAGGAATTCGGGCGCCGTCGGGTTGCGCGGGAGGAAGACAGCGCAGTTGGGAGGCCTTCTTGCCTTAGTGTCTTCTGAGTTGACTTCATCGAACTGCGCACCGGTCGAAGGGCGCACTCCGACTTCGCTGCGAAGTCGGGTTGCGCACCGGTGCTTGGTGTCTCCGTCCGCTGTATAGACTGCGCACCGAAACAGGGGCGCACTCCGACTTCGCTGCGAAGTCGGGTTGCGCCCCAGCACTTAGCCATTTTCCTGATAGGTCATTCCCCTAGTGCGCCCAGGAAGAAGGGCGCAGTCCGACTTCGCTGCGAAGTCGGGTTGCGCCCCTGACACTTAGTCAGATTTTCAATTGTTTCCTGTCCTGCTGCGCACGGGATGCCTACTGCGCTCCAACTGAGGGGCGCACTCCGACTTCGCTGCGAAGTCGGGTTGCGCCCCAACACTTAGAAAATTTTCAAGGTACACCTGCTGAAGTTTTGCTGGGGGAGAAGAGGGGAAAGAAGAAGAGCTGCGAAGTCGGAGTGCGCCCCAACACTTAGAAAATTTTCAAGGTACACCTGCTGAAGTTTTGCTGGGGGAGAAGAGGGGAAAGAAGAAGAGGGAATGAAGCTGTGAGGGAGAGGAAGAAAGGGAGAGAAGAAGAAGGGGGAAATGAGGAGAAGGAAAGGAAAAGAGCAGCTTACATGCATAATTCAAAAACATGGCACCCCTGTGCAAAATGTGGCAACATTCCTGGCAGCTCGCGGGGTGCCGAGCTCGCCTCGGTGCAAAGAACCATGCCTTTATCCTTTGGGTGCAGAGGAACTTCCTTCCCCTGCCTTCTGCTGCTCTGGTCGTTTCCCTTGAGGCAACTGTTCTTCTTCGTTTTCACTTTCACCGGTTGCCTCCTCAGTCTCGCCTTCTGAATCAGAAGGTTCTCCGCTTTCGGCCTCTTGCTTGCTGATGCGTTCAACCACAGTCTTAGCTTGGTCCCAGACTGCGGCTTGGAAAGGAGAGGGGTCGCTGATTTCTCTAAGTACTGCATGGAATGCAGCGACCGCGTGCAGGTCAATGGTGTGAAATCTTTTGCCCAACTCCTCGAGAGAAGAGCTGATTTTACAGTACTTAGCCACCATTTGAGTGACCTGCGCTTCTTGAACTGGCTCTGTCCAACTGTCAATTTCTGCTGTATCTGCCTCAAAGGACAGCTAGTTATCTTTTACCTGCTCAAGGGTGAGGAGCTCGTCATCTCTGACGTAGCTCGAGCACCCATGCTCGGACAAAACACGGAAAGGGGCCAGGAGAATTTGTCTTTCCTGTTCTAAGGCGTCCAGCGCCTGCCTGGCTGCTCTGGTCCTTTCCGTCCGGGTGAAGTAAGTGTGCAAGGTTACCCTCGCATTTGCCCACTCTGAGGCAAGACGGGACATAGGGGAGATTTGGAAGCCATCGCGCTCTATCTTCTCAAGTTTCATAGCCAGGTCTAGCAGTTGCCTCGCCTGGTGTTCGGCTTCCTCTACCACAGGCTTGCCCTGGGCAGATATTTCTTCAATTCTAGATAAGAAATCCAGAACTGTCAAGGATTTGACAAGGTTGGGCTTGCAACCTTGTAACAGACTTCCTGCGCTGCTGCTTGCGGCTGTTCTGCAGGCGTCTGTTGCACTGGCTCCTTGGGTCGTTTGGCCCTTTCGACCTTTTTATTTTTCTTTTCTCCCAACGCCGTGGCTGGTTCAGAAGGGAGCGGCAATAGAGGGGCGGGAAGCGCTGATGTGCCTACGGTAAATTTATACTTGGGCCGCGTTGGTAAGATACCTGCCGCACTCAGCCCACTGGCTGGTGGTGTGATTGTCTTCTCTATCGATGGAGGGGCTAGCTCAGGAGTTGACCGCTCTGAACCTTGCGCCACTTGGCAATCCATCCTGCCCTCTTGTCATCTCCAGCACTCCGTGCCATTTCTGCATCGTGCGCCGTCAAAGAAAAGCTTCCACAGCTTCTCAGGTGCTGGTCCTGTTGGCAATTTTGCCACATTAAAATTTTGGCTTAAGTATGGAGCTTTCAAGCGGCAAAGAGCATGCTGAGGTGTTCGGGTTTTCGCGGGCCATAAACGGGGGCGATAAAATGGACAAAATGAGCTCTGGATATTTTATCATTGCAGATCTTCTCGCCAACTTTTCGACGATATATCATAATAGGCGATCGGGTCAGCGGATCAAAAGTTATGGCCCCGGGAAGCTGAACCAGGAAACCCAGTTTTGGTGAGAAGTCCGACTTCGCCCAGTTTTGGGGAGAAGTCCGACTTTGCCCAGTTTTGGGGAGAAGTCCGACTTCGCGAGAAGTCCGACTTCGCCCAGTTTTGGGGAGAAGTCCGACTTCGCCCAGAGAAGTCTGACTTCGCGAGAAGTACGACTTCGCCCAGTTTTGGGGAGAAGTCCGTACGGCGGCAGAAATCAGCTTTCACCTGTGCGCAACCCGACTTCGCAGCGAAGTCGGAGTGCGCCTCTGACAGGTGCACAGTAGGGAAATAAACTCAGAAATGCACCCAAGGCATGAAGGCCTTCCCGCCTGCGTTGTTTTCTGCCTGCGCAACCCGATGGCGCTCTGACCCCGGGCGAAGTTGGATAAACTGCCTTTCAAGGCAGACACGTGTCAAGCAGCATCATCCGACAAGTGTCCAACTTTGGGATCTGAGCCAAGACGTGCCGAGCAAAAGGACAAGCATGGGCCGCACTACTTATGCCAGCTGCCTCATTTAATGCTGATGTGAGTTTCCACCTACCTCAGCTACCCGCATTCCTGTCAATATAAAGTTCTACCCAACGCGCTGCCATGTGGCTATTCAACCTTCAGGGAGACCATGCCGAGAGTACAGTCCAGCCCGATAGAAGTCAGCATCAGCAGTTCCGCGGCTGCTTTTGTCAGCTAATGTTTGACTGGGACTTTGTGCCCATTAATGTAACGGGGGGAACTTTGGGCTATAAATACCCACCACATTTTCATTGTAAAGCGGTGGAAGGGGAATGTCTGTTAGGGAACCATTGTAACCGTGCTTCTGCATCTAAATATAAAATATATGCCTGGCCCTGTTCTACTGCTTCTATTTTTTATGCTGCCTCTCCTTTATATTTCTGCTTTACGTTTTCCTGTGTCACGGCTCGTTGATTTGCTTCAGCATTTGGTGGTCAGGAATACCTGAGGCATTGCTTGTGTCATGGCTTGTTGATTCACTTCAGCATTTGGTGGCCAAGTACTCTTGAACTTAATTGATTAGAGGATACATAGAATAAATGTGGTAGCAGTTCCTTCAGTTTGTGTGTTATGTTTGTGTTGTTGTACGTAGTGGTGATTGATGCATTGCCGTGCTGTTAGTTCTCCTTGTAGGGAGAATGTTTGCTAGGGGACCATTGTAGCTGTGCGTACAAATTCTCTGCATAACACACATACTCGGATCTGACATCTCTTGGTTGCTTTCTGTTGCTGTCCGTAGTGGTGATTGATGCGCTGCCGTCTTGTTAGTTCTCCTTGTAGGGAGAATGTTTGCTAGGGAGCCATTGTAGCTGTGCGTACCCTGCTTTATACAGAAAGTATACTTAGGCTTTGCAGTTCCTGGTTATGCTTTGTATTTATGATGCAGTAAGTAGCGGTGATTGATGTGTTGCCGTACTGTTAGTTCCCCCCACCCAACTCCAATCACATTTGTAAATTCTTTCCGCATTTTTATCTCTTTCCTGCACCCTCATCTAAAACCATAAAACCCACAGGAGCCGGCCTTCTCCGGAGATTGGCACGAAAGGCATCCCTTCCTTCCGGCCTTTCAATGTTGGTTTGCGGGTCCAGGGCGCAATAACGACAAATCCTTTCCTCATGGCGGATTCGTGACCAATAGGTCCTACTTCTCTCCTTGCTGACTTGTCAACTCTCTCAGGCTGCACAATGGTGTAATAGCCTTGCTCTGTTTCAATCACGGCGTTGAAGTCCCGCAAGGAGAACTCATCTTCTACTTGCAGCTGCTCGAGAGCTTGTTCTGTCATGTCCACTGTCACCAGTTCTTCCTCTGCCAGCTGAATCATGCAATCCTCAGGCTCTTCTCCGGGTATCTTCTCTACTAGGTAGGTGGAAGGCTTTTCATTGAAAATCTTCAGCCTTCTTCCTTTGAAGGGCACTTCCATGTGCGAGTAGTCCAGAGAGAGATATCCTCCCAACTTCGCAGTGAACTCCCTAGAGAGGCACATGCCGAAGTAGGGTTCCAAGTCGACGACCACAACCTCTTGGATGACCACAATGTCGAGAGCTTTGTGCAGCCGAATGGGGATGTCTTTTATGACACCGACTGTCTTGACAGGGGTGCCGTCTAGTTGCAGCACGCCTTGGCTGCTCTTTGTGTACTCCATCTCGATTTCATCGCAGACGGCTCTCGGCATCACGGTTGTGGAAGCACCAGAATCCACCATGCAGTTATGTACTATATACCCTTTCATCCGTAAAGACAGATAAAAGGGAGGTGGTCTGTTCTTCCCAGTGGCTGAGACTGTTAGGGGTTGCACCAGGACAGCGGGTTGTATCTGCTTGCCGTTCTTCATGATTTTCAGGGATTCTTGCAGTAGATCAACCTAGCCTGGGAGCTGAAGAGCATCATACATGCTAATTCTCGCGAGAGTTCTCTTCAACTTGTCGACTATACTGTAGCCCGAAGTGCTCGCTCCTGCTTCTTTCGTTGGCTCGTACTTTGTCCGGTATTGTTGAGTGGCCTCAACTCTCTGCCTCTTGGTCAGAGACAGATATCTCAGCCTCTCCTGAGCTTGTTCTTTTGTTTCAGCTGGAGGCCGAGCGACGGGAGCTTTAGCCGGAAGAGCTTTGGCAACGGGAGGCTTGACTGCGGGAGTCTTCGTCGGAGGAGTTTTGTCTTTGGTTGTGTAAGGCCACAGCCTCTTGTACGGTGGTATCTCCTCGGGTTGTGCCTTGTCTCTTCTGGCGTACACCTTTAGGGGTTTGGCTGCAGCATCGGCAGACTTCTTATTTTCCTTGGCGGGAGGCGGCATTGGAACTTTGTCTGAGACGGCGAAATTGCTCTCGTCGCCCAGGATCATGTAAAGTTCTTCGTCCTCAATAGCGCTGCCGGCCAAGGTCTGGAGGTAGTGCTGATGCAGTGTACAGTCATCCTCATCATGCGGGTCGTTGCACGTGGTGCACCAGTTGACCTGGTCAGAAGTACCAGGTTCGTCCTCAATGGCAGCATTCCTCGGAGGGGGCCGCCGTTGCAAATGTTGCTCGGGGGGCCGATCCTTTGTCAATGCCGGGGGCGGATATGGCCTCCTTGGAGCTAGGTCCATCTGGGCCTGCTTCTTTTTCAGAACAGTCATGTCGTTAGACATGGTATGATAGCCAGAGGCCAGGGCCCGTACTTCCTGTAGGATTTGATTCTGAATATCGTGGTTAGGAGGTGGCGGCAATTGAGCTGGGGGAGGCAATACAGCCAATGGAGGAGGAGTGGAATACTGTGCATGCTGGGGAGGAGCAGGAAGTGCTGGAAAACGTGGAGGACGAGGAGGCGGATAATGAACTTGAGGCGGGCCGTAAGGGTTCACGGCCGGCGCCGGGTTCCATTGCTGCTGGGGTTGCTGTCCTGAAGTGGACGGCTCCAAACCAGAAGCTGATGGATACTGCGATCGGGGAAAGTCAGGGTAGATGGGCGGTTGCACTCTGTGCGGAAGCCTGCCAATGGAGATGATGTCCATTTCAGCTTGCTGGGCAGCTTCGTACAGAGCGGGGAATGTGTTGATTCTGGCAACCTTCAGCAGCAGGCAAATGTCTGAGTTGAAAGATCTCAGGTAATAGTAGGCGGCATGTCCTGCTGACGGTCGGAGTTCACGAGGGACTCGTTTCCAAGACCTCGCAAACCTGATATTGAAGTCTGACACCTCCTCTTGGGGGTGTCTCTCGAATACTTTGGAACCGATGCGATAAAGAAGAGGGATCAGCAGACTCGTTGCATCCTTTCACGAGCCTGCCGGCTAACTGTCGCCACCCTGTGATGGATCCCTCTGGGAGCGATCTCCACCAGTAGAGAAGCTCTACCCTTAGGGAAAGGGCCAGCAGACGGGTCTTCACACTTTCATCAGTAATGGAGTGAAGCGCAGCCAGGGCAAGAATGTCCTGGATGTGTTCATACGCCGTCTTGCCGTAGCCGTCGTACGTAGGGATAGACTTTAAGGCAGCAGGGGGCACAGCTTGCTGTCCGACTAGGGCCAAGGGCCCCGTAGAATCCACCGCCGGGAAGAGGTCGTCTTCATCCAGATGATCAGCCATTTCTGCTTTTGATCCGGTAGTGTATTCGATATCGGAACTATCCGAAGAGGTAGATTCTTCTTCGGCCTCAACTTGTTCAATCTCGGCTTTGGCTTCTTGGATTTCAGCCTCGGCCTCTTCTTGGATTTCTTCTTCGCGAGCTTGGTAATCATCCAGCCTGACACGCTCGCCTGGAGCGTCAAGGTCAAGTTCGTAAAAGTCGGGCTGGTTCTCCGGATTCCTTGCTCGCCACCTTCTTGTTTGCATGAAGGCGTTAGGACCGGTCTTCACGGACTCAGAGAGTATTCAGGTTTGTGCAGAGTCGCCAGGTGCTCTGATTTTGAACAAGCAATGAAGTGAGCACTAGTACTTCGATTCTGTTTGGGGGCGGGAAACTACCATGCCCCACCGGTTAAGACCAAGCAACTGCTGGTGCCAGGTGGAGACGGGTTAGAAATTCTCGTGAAGTATGGGACCTTGGTCCCACCGGGCGTGCCAGAGAAACTGTTGGTTACGAATCTGCCATGAGGAAAGGATTTTGTTGTTAATGCGCCCAGATTCGCCCACCAGATTGAAAGGCCGGGAGGAAGAGATGCCTTCCGTGCCAATCTCCGGAGAAGGCCGGCTCCTATGGGGTTGTGTTAAGATAAGAGTGCAGGGAAAGAGATAAATAAGATAAGAGTGCAGGAAAGAGATAAATAAGATAAGAGTGCAGGAAAGAGATTCCAAATGTGATTGGAGTTGGGTGGGGGGAATAAGCAGCACGGCAACGAATCAATCACCACTACTAACAGCATTCATCTACAAACACACATTGAAACTACAGCTATCAGCAATCCCATGTATCCTCTATCTATGCATTCCGAGAATACCCGGCCACCAAATGCTCGGAGTCCAGAGTTCAGTACAACAACAAGCAATGACACAAGAAACATGAGGCAGAAATGACAAGGAGAGGCAGCATGCAAGATAAAAGACAGTAAGCAGAGCCAAGTATGTGTCTGTATTTGAGGCAAACGCACAGCTACAATTGTTCCCTAGCAATATATTCCCCTTCCACCACTTACATTGAAAATGTGGTGGGTATTTATAGCCCAAAACTCCCCCCGATTACATTCATGGGCACAAAGTCCCAGACAAGACAGCAACTGACACGAGCGGCTGAAGAGCTGCTGATGCTGACTTCTGTCGGGCAGGACTGTCCTTGCAGCATGGTGTCCCTGAAGGCGGTACAACTACGTGGCAGCGCGTTGGAATCAGTCTTCAGTCAATAGGAATGCGGGTAGGTGCAGCAGATGGCACTTCACATCGGCTTTAAATGCTGACAGCTGGCACCGGTAGCGAAGCCCATGCTCTATCCTTGCGCGGTCAAGTCTTGGCTCGAATCCCGGGGGTGGATACTTGTCAGATGCTAAAGCGTGACACGTGTCTGCCTTGAAAGGCAGTTTATCCAACTTTGCCAGGAATTCGGGCGCCGTCGGGTTGCGCGGGAGGAAGACAGCGCAGTTGGGAGGCCTTCTTGCCTTGGTGTCTTCTGAGTTGACTTCATCGAACTACGCACCGGTCGAAGGGTGCACTCCGACTTCGCTGCGAAGTCGGGTTGCGCACCGGTGCTTGGTGTCTCCATCCGCTGTACTGACTGCGCACTGGAACAGGGGCGCAACCCGACTTCGCTGCGAAGTCGGGTTGTGCCCTAGCACTTAGCCATTTTCCTGATAGGTCATTCCCCTAGTGCGCCCAAGAAGAAGGGCGCAGTCCGACTTCGCTGCGAAGTCGGGTTGCGCCCCTGACACTTAGTCAGATTTTCAATTGTTTCCTGTCCTGCTGCGCACGGGTTTCCTACTGCGCTCCAACTGAGGGGCGCACTCCGACTTCGCTGCGAAGTCGGGTTGCGCCCCAACACTTAGAAAATTTTCAAGGTACACCTGCTGAAGTTTTGCTGGGGGAGAAGAGGGGAAAGAAGAAGAGGGAATGAAGCTGTGAGGGAGAGGAAGAAAGGGAGAGAAGAAGAAGGGGGAAATGAGGAGAAGGAAAGGAAAAGAGCAGCTTACATGCATAATTCAAAAACATGGCACCCCTGTGCAAAATGTGGCAACAGTAGCCAAAGGAAATGATCAGAGTTGTAAAACTAACTCTACCAGTATGTCTTACTGCAAAAATTGCCTTCTAGAGGCTGTGCATACTCCCAAGGAAAACAAACTAAAATCGTTCAATTGCAAGAAAAAATCCTCATAAGATCTTATTGATGCATAGACGAGAAGAGTTTCTTAAAGAACAATTTATGCAGACAGTATGCGGTAAAAATGTTCTACATGCTTATGTATCCCCCAAAATTATAAAGCCAGCAAAAGTTGTCTCCAATATATCCCAAGAAAGTTAGTGAAAATGAATTTGAATTTAAGAGAAAACAGATTGTTCATTGAATGTTGCAGAAGTGAATTTATTTTCCAAGAAGAATGACGTTATACTCGATGACAATCTATGGTAAAAAATAAATGTTCAAATGAGCCTGGGAATTGGCTTTAATATTTACTCGTTAATTGATGTGTTATTTAAGATAGATTGTTTGCATGGCTGTTGTGAAGCTGACTTGTGAATTTGTTCTAGCACTTCATTTCAAATTTCTTGTAGATCAGTGCTATGTTGGTTACGAATCTGCCACTTAGGATAGGATTTTAATCTTATTGCGCCCTAGATTCGCCCAGCAGATTGAAAGGCCGGAAGGAAGGGATGCCTTCTGTGCCAATCTCCGGAGGAGTCCGGGTCCTATGGTTTTGGTTTGGGGGTTTAGCTCAGAGTGCAAGAAAGAAATTAGAAAATGCAGAAAGAAACATAAATATGCTTATTTCGGGTGGGGAAGATAAGCAGCACAACAACTAACCAATCACTATTACCAATAGCAATCAAAACAATGTATGTAGCAGAAACTATTAGAGTTATTCTATCCTATGTATCCTCTACGTCAGTATTCCAGATATACTTAATTACCAATACTGATATCCAGAAATGCAGAATAAAAGTAATAAAAAATATAACCAACATGAAGCAAAAATACTTAATAAAGGCAGCATACAAGACAAGGACAGCTAATAGAGCCAAATATACTTTGTATTTAAAAGCCAGTGCACAGCTACAGAAGTTCCTTAGCAATATATCCCCCTTCCACCCTTATACAATGAAATGAAGCTGCTATTTATAGCAGAATAAACCCCCCCGATTACATTTTGGGCACGAAATCCCAGACCTGACAAAAGCTGCAAAAGCTGACAAAAGCGGCAAAAAGCGGCTGATGTTCGACCTCTGCAGGCAAGAAGTGTACTTGCAGCAAGGTCCACTTAGAAACGTTGCAGCTCCGTGGCAATCTGGCAGGTGAAAAGTTGAGTCTGGTTAAATGGTGGCAGGTGTGGCACGATCTGGCTCTTCATGCTCATCTACTCTGCACGTGGGTGGCACACCTTCTGTCACATCCTGACTCTAATCCCGAGATTGCACACTTGTCAGCATCTGAAACTGCTGCTGAAGGAGGGGGGTATGAAACTTAGACGTTCGGTCACTGTCCCCTTATCCCGCCCAACAACGCACAAAAATGAAGCGCAGTCGGACAGCGCACGCTGAAAACAGTGCATCTGGGCGGGTCACGCCTTGAAACTCTTTTCTGCGGTTTATCCCTTTTCCCGTCCGATGGCGCACCAAAGCAGGCGCAAATTCGGGCTGCGCAGCGTAGTCGGACGGGCCTTCGTACCTTAGTCATCTCTTCAATGCCTTCTTCCTCTTCCGCCCAAGTGCGCACCAAGACAGGCGCGCAGTCAGACGACGCAACGCAATAGGGCGGACCTCCGTGCCTTAGAATATTTTTCTATCTTTTGACAGGCATCCTCCCACTGGCGCACAACTGGATGAGCGCCGCCCGACTTCGCTGCGAAGTCGGGCGGGCTCACACTCAGCACATTTTTCATCGTTCTCTGGATACGGCCGCCCAAGTGCGCACTGATCTATGGGCGGCGCCCGACTTCGCTGCGAAGTCGGGCGGCCCCAACACTTAGTCGATTTCTCGGCTGCTTTCTCAACATGACCGCCCAGGTGCGCGCCGAACCTCGGGCGCTGCCCGACTTCGCTACGAAGTCGGGCGGCCCCAGTACTTAGCCATTTTTGGGCCTTCCTTCGTGAGACCGACCGGGTGCGCGCAGAGTGATGAGCGCCGTCCGATTGCGCTGCGCAGTCGGGCGGACTCCACACTTAGACAAATTTTAGGCAGATTTTTGCCTTCTTGCAGAAAACATTAAAACATGAAATGGATGATGGGGAAACGAAAACTGACAGCAGAAGGGGAGAAAGAGCATGGAGAAGAATGGGGAAGAAGGAAGAGGGGAGGTAAAGCAGCAAACTTACAAAATTTTCAAAATTCGGCACCCCGTGCAAAATGTGGCAACGGTTACTAGAGTTTATTCTTCTGATCTTTAAGGCCATTGCTTATGTCTCAAGGTCTACTCATTGTATAGCTTTGATCGCTTATGTACTTTTATGCTAGAGATGCTCTACTCACTGTGTTAATCTACTCTATATGTCCATAAAGTGCTTTTGTCATCTGTATATGTAAATCTGAGTTTTTTTCCTTCCATTTTGTTAGATTTTAGTTTATGCCATGTGCATAGTGATGAATGTGGAAAGCCTTTTTTGATGTTGGCTTGCTTGAGTTATCAAGTTATCAACAGTATAGTTTTCTTATCTTTTTGCGATTGTTGTTTTGTTTTTGCCCAGACATCAGAAAACTGTTTATGACAAGAAGCACGGTGTGGACCTCATTTCCTTTACACACCATCCAAGTTCTGTTATATGTTCCTCAAGAAACAGTTCAGAAGGTTTGCATAATCTTTCCTCAATTGTTTTGCAATAGTTTTCTTCTGGATGTACGGTTTTGTTTCTATGGATTTGGATAATCTGAAATATTTTCCAGTATGGTTTCAGAATCATTGCAATATCTATCTTTATATGATAATCGAATTCTCCGATACTTCAAAGGACATCAGGGTAGGTAAGAATTCAAAAAGATGCTGTGGCATGTCAACCTTAGATGATTACTAGTTTTTCCTCTTTTATTTTCTGTTAATTAAAATTACAAACCTTTGTGTTTCAATGATTAATTTTGCACAGGGTTACATCACTCTGCATGTCCCCAATAAATGATAGCTTTATGTCAGGATCAATGGACCGTAGTGTGCGGTTATGGGATCTTCGTGTCAATGCATGCCAGGTTGGACTACAGTTGATGATAGGTTTAAACTTGCTATTTACTTTTGACATGGAGACATGTATTAGCACACTAAGATGGCATATCAGTTTAGCTTAGCAGGATTTTTGAACTCTGTTAATATAGTATTTTTGCAGGGACTGCTGCAACTACGTGGTAAGCCAACTGTAGCATATGATCAACAGGGACTCGTATTTGCTGTGGCTATGGAAGGCGGGGCAATCAAATTGTTTGATTCTCGTTATTATGATAAGGTCTAAAATTTATGGAGGAGATTCGATTTGTTGATCTTCTCAGAATTTGTCAACAACTCATGTTGTATCTGTTTCTGTGATTGGAATTTCAGGGGCCTTTTGATACTTTTCTCGTTGGTGGAGATACTGCTGAAGTATCTGATATCAAATTCAGCAGTGATGGCACACAGATGCTTTTGACAACAACAAATAGCCATGTATACATTCTGGATGCTTATGCAGGGAAAAAGGTAGCCTCTACTGATAGTGAACAAGCTCTACATCTAAGCGATTCGTCTTGGATATGGTTCCATAGTTTAAGTTGTAGAAAGCTTTAGAAAAATGAATGAGTTGAAGGCTTAAATTCAGGAATTAGTAACAAATGGTATGCTAATAATATTTTTGAAGTTCTTACAAATTATTCATGTTTATTTCATCTATTGGATTCTGTGTTCTGTAACTTGGAAAAATGATCTCTGTTGGATAAGCTAAATGTACATTAGTGAATGTTCATAGTTAATGTTTGGTGTCCTTTCTTATAATATGAAGTTATTCAGACCCCTTCACTTCAATATGGACATAATGGCTGAGATTCTGGGGTTATATCTGCCCATTGGCAGTATATGTTTTCTAAATAGCTTCATAACTGATTCAGAATTTTGCCTCTCTATAGTTGACATGGAATTATCAATTGACCTTCTAGTTGATTTACAATGGAGATAAAATATTTATGCTTGCAAGCTTGTGAATTAACAGTATGCTCAGCCATTCAAAACTGAAACTAAAGCAGATAAATGTAAAAACAGCCATAACACAAATTGGAACAGAGATTTAATGTGCTGAAAGTTGTCTTGGGGCAGGAAAATAACTATATTCTTCTCAACAGAAATATGGAATACAACAAGAGTGGTAGCTCAATATGGCTTTCCTGAGCTCAAACTCTCTGTGGACCCTTTCTTCTGGTCTGCTACATCTGGAACTCTGTCTATGCTCTGCTCTACACTGCTTTCTACTACCCAAATCTTCCAAAAGTATGCTGCAGAAGACAAGGGTTATAACATCTTGTTCCCAATCTTTCACTCCTGAAAGAGAGTTGGATTGTCAAACTGGATGAGCAGAACCTGGACGGAAGGCCAAAAGTCATTCTTGACATGTCCCATTCTGGTTTGTTCCATTGGGGACAAAATCCAGGTGGCAATCTTGTCCTTATGGTATTGCTGCTTTCTGCTGCATAATCTGGTGACTTCAGTAGGATGGAGGTTTTGTCAAACTCCTGCTGGTCCATACACATTCTGACATCATGCTAAGTTCAGCCCTATGCCAATTTCTTAGTCTTCAAAGTGTTCCGTATCTCCCCTTGGTCCCTCATAATTTGCCTTTGTTATGCAAGGTTTTAGTGCTGTCATTGAGTGTTAAGCAGTTTTCACTGTCATTCTTGTTGGTAAGGATAGACAAGATGCATATTCATCTTTACACAAACCATGTCTCTGACATGCTGGTGAGTGTGAATACTTTTTTGTCATTCATTTTTGATGGGCTCTCATCTTGAGTCTTTGGGTTCTTCCTGTTGTAGCCTAGTGTTAAGCAGTTTTCTCTGTCATTCTTGTTGATAAGGATAGACAAGATGCATATTCATCTTTACACAAATCATGTCTCTGACATGCTGGTGAGTGTGAATACCGTTTTGTCATTCATTTTTGATGGGCTCTCATCTTGAGTCCTTGAGTTCTTCCTATTGTAGCCTCTTGATAATTGCAGCAATGTGCAAGTAACTATATGGATAGGAAGCAGATGATCTCTTTGATTGACTATCCATCTTCCTCCTCAGTGAGGTCAAAAGGAACTCAAGAACCTTTTGTTCCTAAACAATAAGTTTGGCAAACAAAAGTAAATCCCAACATTGGGGAAAAAAACTTGCAAGTTGTTTCTTGTCCCTCCATAGTCTTGTCTTGTGTGTAAAATCAACACTTACATCTTGCTAATTTTTTCAACCACAACAAAAGAGTAATCATTACCTTGTCTTATCTTTGGTAGTCGTCCAAGAAAATCCATAGACTTGCTTTCCAATTGTCTCGTAGGAATTGGCAATGGTGTAAAGAGTTCCAAGTTTTTAATGCTTGGTTTGCTTGTGGCACACATGACACATCTTCTTATGAACTTTTCAATATTTTTTTGCATCTTTGTACAAAACAGATATCTTTGCAGATATGCAACTGTCTTGTATTTTTTAAAGTGTTCTTCAATATTGAAAGAGTGCTTCCCTCATCAACTGCACTCTACTTTCCTTGATGTATGCATAACTTCCTCAACTTGTACAGAAAACCCTCTTGAAGGTAGTAGTTACCCAACTTCTTTTAGTTTGGTTCAAGCAAGTAGCAATTGATGGTTTTTCTGCCCAAAGTCTTTGACAACAGATTTCTCTTTGTATACCTCATGGTTAATGTTGTCACATTTTGCACGGGGTGCAATGTCTTCGGTATTGTAACAGTGCTGCTCTTCTTTTCCCTCTTCCTCTATTTTCCTCCCTTCTTCTCTCCCTTTCCTTTTCTTTCCCACATTCTCTTTCTTCCCCCTTTTTCTCGGAGTTCCCCAGTTGATTTTTCAACTTTCCAGAAGGTTACCTGAAAAATGGCTAAGTGTGAATGCGAAGTTCGCACTTCGCCCAGTTTGGGTGCGAAGTTCGCACTTCGCCCAGTTTTGGTGCGAAGTGCGCACTTCGCCCAGTTTTGGTGCGAAGTCTGACTTCGCCCGGTTCTGGCGCACCTTGCAGCGCGGTAGCGGGCGGCCAGAAAATGACAAAGTGCCGGAGCAAAGTCCGTACGGCGGCAGACACCAGTTTCCACCTGTGCGCAGCCCGACTTCGCGGCGAAGTCGGAGTGCGCCCTTGACAGGTGCGCAGTAGGGAAACAAACTCAGAAAAACATCTAAGGCATGAAGGCCTTCCCGACTGCACTGCGTTACGCCCGCGCATCCCGAGGCGCTCCGATCCCAAGCGAAGATGGACAGAGCGCCCTCCAAGGCAGACACGTGTCAAACGGGCATCACCCATCTTCTGACAAGTGTCCAGCTTCGGGATTTGAGCCGAGACGTGCCGAGCAAAAGGACGAGCATGGGCTGCACTGCTGTGCCGGTAGCCTCATTCAAAGCTGATCGAGGTTCTACTGCTCCGGCTACCCGCATCACTTGCCAGATTGAAGTTACGCCCAACACACCGCCACGTAGCCGTCCGGCTTCCGGGAAGACCATGCTGCGGGTACGGTCCGGTCCGACAAAAGGTCGGCATTTGCGGCTCTTTCGCCGCTTTTGTCGGCTTATGTTTGGTCGGGACCTTGTGCCCATTAATGTAACGGGAGGGACTCGGGCTATAAAAGCCCACCATGAATTCATTGTAAAGGGTGGATGGGGAATGTACATTAGGGAACCAATGTAACCGTGCTTACGCTTATAAATATAATTTGTATGCCTGGTTACGTTACTGCTGCTTCGTTTTTTATCCTTGCCTTTCTTTATATTCATGCCTTAGGCTAACTTTGTCACGGCTCGTTGATTCATTTCAGCATTTGGTGAGCGAGTGCCTCTAGCATTGCTTGTTTAAAGCACCCTATGTACTTCATTAATTAAAAGGATACATAGAATAGATGTAGTAGCGGTTTCATCGGTTGTGTGTTAAGTTCGTTGGTCCGTATCCGGTGATTGGTGCGCTGCCGTCTTTGTTAGTTCCTTGTAGGGAATGTACGTTAGGGAGCCATTGAAGGCTGTGCGGTTAAATTCTCTACACGACACATATACACAGCTCCGATATCTCTATGATTGCTTTCTACCCATGTTAGTGTCCGTAGGTGGTGATTGACGTGTTGCCGTACTGTTAGTTCCTTGTAGGGAATGTACGTTAGGGAGCCGTTGTAGCCGTGCGTACTACTGCTTAGGTATCGGAAGTATACATTGGATTTTGCAGTTCTCGGTCGTGCTTTATATTTATAATGCAGTGAGTATTGGTGATTGTTGGTTGCCGTACTGTTAGTTTCCCCCCACCAACCTCCAAGTATATTTGTATATTCTTTCTGTACATTTATCTCTTTCCTGTACTCTTAGCTTAAATCGGAAAACCCCCCAAAAGGAGCCGGCCTTCTCCGGAGATTGGCTCGGAAGGCATCTCTTCCTTCCGGCCTTTCATCTTTGGTGGGCGAATCTGGGCGCATTAACCCAAAATCCTTTCCTCATGGCAGATTCGTAACCAACAGTTTCTCTGGCACGCCCGGTGGGACCCTGGTCCCACGTTTGAAGAAAGATTTTCTGATCAGTCTCCACCTGGCGCTGACAGTGGTTCCTGAGCACCTGGTGAGACAAGGAAGTTTCTCACCCCCGACAGAATTGAAGCACCGGTGTTCGCTTCATTGCTGTTCCAAATCTGAACACCTGGCGACTCTGCACGAACAAATCCTCCGAGTCAGAAAGACCGGTCCCAGCACCTTCATGCACACAAGAAGGTGGCAAGCAAGGGATCCAAGAAGCCCGCCTGAGTTCTACGAACTGGATATCAACGCTCGAGGCGAGATTCCCAGGCTGGCTGACCCGCGAGCTCGTGTCGACGAAGCCGAGGCTGAGATACAAGAAGAAGCCGAAGCTGAAATCGGCGGAGCTGAGTACGAAATAGAAGAGGCCGAGGAAGAAGAAGATCCTGCATCCTCGGAAAGTACCGACACTGAGTACACAACCGACGGCGGAGAAGAAGAAGAAGAAGAAGAAGAAATGGCTGCTCAACAGCCGAATGACGATGATCTCTTCCCGGCGGTGGACTCTACGGGGCCCTTGGCCCTGGTCGGACAACAAGCTGTGCCCCTGCTGCTTTAAAGTCTATTCCCACATACGACGGCTACGGTAAGACGGCGTACGAGCACATCCAGGACATCCTTGCCCTGGCCGCATTGCATACTATCACCGATGAGAGTGTGAAGACCCGTCTGTTGGCCCTTTCCCTGAGGGGAAAGCTTCTCTCTTGGTGGAGATCGCTGCCAGAGGGATCCATCACAGGGTGGCCCCAGCTTGCCGGAAGGCTCGTAAAAGGATGCAACGAGTCCGCTGACCCTACTTCTCTACTGCATCAGTTCCAAGCTATCCGGAGACATCCTCAAGAGGAGGTGTCTGATTTTAACATCAGGTTTGCGAGATCCTGGAAACGGGTACCTCGCGAACTTCGGCCTTCAGCCGGCATGGCTGCTCACTACTATCTGAGATCCTTCAACTCAGACATATGCCTGCTGCTGAAGATCGCCAGAATTGACGAGTTTCCTGCGCTGTACGAAGCTGCCCAGCAAGCTGAAGCTGACATTATCTCCATCGGCAGGCTTCCGTCCAGGGTGCAGGAACCCATTCATCCCGACTTCCCCAGATCACAGTATCCTTCTGCTTCTGGTGGTGCGCCGTCCACATCAGGACAGCAAACCCAGCAGCAGTGGAATCCGGCGCCGGTCGTAACTCCTTACGGCCCGCCTCAGTTGCATTACCCTCATCCGCCTCCTCCCGCTCCGCATTTTCCAGCACTTCCTGCTCCCCCACAGTACGCATCTTATTCTAACCCTCCTCCATTGGCCGCATTGCCTCCACCGGCACAATTGCCGCCACCTGACAGCAGCATCCAGAACACGATTCTACAGGAGGTGCGGGCTTTGGCCTCCGGATACCATGCCATGTCCAATGACATGACCGCTATGAAGAAGAAGCAGGCCCAGATGGACCTTGCTCCTAGGAGGCCGTATGCGCCACCCGCAGCGACAAAAGACAAAGCCCCGGAACATCGGCCGCAGAGGCGTCCACCTCCGAGGAATTTTGCTATAGAAGACCCGCCTGGTCCTCCCGACCGAGTTAAGCTGGTGCACTACGTGCAACGACCCGCATTCGGAGGAAGACTGCACTCTGCACCAGCACTACATCCAGACATTGGCCGGCAGCGCTATAGAAGACGATGAGCTGTACATGATCTTGGACGGCGAGGCCAACTTTGCCCTCCCCGAAGAGAATCTAGCGTCACCCGCCAAGGAAGAAAAGAAAGCTGCGGATGCGGCCAAGCCTTTGCAAGTCTACGCAAGAAGAGAAAAACCGCAGCCCGGTGGGCTGCCGCCATACAAGCGGCTGTGGCCTTACACGGCCCGGGGAGAAGGCATCCAAAGATAAAGCTCCAGCCAAGCCTTCTCCGGCAAAGGCTGTTGCTGTTCCGGCCAAACCTCCAGCAAAGGCCCCAACTCCGGCTAAGGCTCCCGTACCTCAGCCTCCAACTGAAACCAAAGAACAAGCCCGGGGAGAAGGCTGAAGTACCCGTCTCTGACCAAGAGACGGCGAGTTGAGGCCACCCAACAGTACCGGACGAAGTATGAGCCGGTAAAGCAAGCAGAAGGAGCTAGTACCTCGGGCTACAGCATTGTAGACGAGTTGAAAAGAACTCCTGCTAGAATCAGCATGTATGATGCTCTTCTGCTCCCAGGCCAGGTGGATCTGCTGCAAGAATCACCGAAGAACATGAAGAGCGGCAAGCAGATGCAGCCCGCTGTCCTGGTTCAACCTTTGACGAGTCTCACGCCATTGGGAAGAGCAGGACCGCCACCCTTTTATCTGTCTTTACGGATGCAAGGGCACATAGTTCACAACTGCATGGTGGATTCTGGTGCTTCCTCGACTGTGATGCCGAAGGCCGTCTGCGATGAGATCGGGATGGAATACACACGGAGCAGCCAAGGCGTGCTACAATTAGACGGCACCCCTGTTAAGACAGTTGGTGTCATAAAGGACATCCCTATCCGACTGCACAAAGCTCTCGACATCGTAGTCATCCAAGAGGTCGTGATTGTTGACCTGGAGCCTTACTTCGGCATGTGTCTCTCTCGGGAGTTCACTGCAAAGTTGGGCGGGTACCTGTCTCTAGACTACTCACACATGGAAGTGCCCTTCAAAGGAAGGAGGCGAAAATTTTTAATGAGAAGCCTTCCCCCTTCCTAGTAGACAAGATACCGGAGGAGAGTTGGACTGCATGGTCCGGTTGTCGGAGGAAGAAGCGGTGACGGTGGAGCTGACCGAGCAAGCCTTCAAAGTGCTACAGCTTGAAGATGAGTTCTCATTGCGGGACTTCAATGCCGTAATCGGGACGAACGAGGCTGTTACTCCATTGTACAGCCCGAGAGGCTTGACGTGTCAGCTGCGAAAGAAGTGGGACCCGCACCCGAAGAGCTGTGGAAGCTTTTCTTTGACGGCGCGCGATGCAAGAATGGCGCCGGTGCAGGGGTACTTCTGGTTTCTCCAACTGGAATCCAGAAGGACTATGCCTACAGGCTGGCCTGGAGCTGCACTAACAACTCGGCGGAATACGAAGCCCTGTGCTTGGGTTTGCGAAAGGCGGAGAGGCTCGGGATCAAACACCTGCAGATCTTCGGAGATTCAGAGCTGGTGTGTCACCAAGTTACGGAGAAATGCGCATCCAAACGGCATTTTCTTAGAGCGTACCGTAACCGGGTGTGGGACCTGATGGAGTCATTCGACTCGTTGAATGTCAAAGCAATATCGCGTGAGAAAAACAAGCACGCCGATATTCTGGCGTCTGTTGGAGCCAGGTACGTTCCGGCTGAAGACGTTGTCCAGAGACCGAAGCCGGTTCGTACTATCTACAGGCCTTCTGTGCCTGATAAGGACACCCACTGGCAGGTGTTCAGTTGTGACGAGGAGATCGTCACATTCCTGGTTAACGAAGTGTGTGTAATCGAAGGTAGAGACCCTGATGACGAGCAATATGAGGGGTTGATACAGTTACGGAATAATCATGTCCCAAAAGGACTGATTACATTAGAGAGTCTCTTTGATCAGAATGACAGAGCAATATCTCACGAGAATCAAAGTAGACCCGAGGCGGTATGCTGACACGGAACTTGAACCTGGTAAAACTATCAAGGTCGGAGACAGATCGCACGTCGGAGGAACTTGGGCAGATCAGATCACTGTGCCAGGAGTTCCCCGACATCGTGGCCTGGTGCTACGAGGATTTGAGGGGGTATGACAGAGCTGTCATCCAGCATACCATTGATCTAGAGGATGGCGCCAAGCCGTTCCGACGAAGCAGAGGGCCGTGAATCCAAAGATTGAGGCCATGATGAAAACCGAGCTCTTGAAGATGCTGGAGGCCAAGATCATCTACCCCATCAAACATTCATCTTGGGTCGCGAATTTGGTGCCCGTGAGGAAAAAGAATGGCGACATTCGTCTCTGTGTCGACTTCAGAAACCTAAATCAGGCTTCCCTCCGGGACCACTATCCGCTTCCCCAAATCGACCAGATTCTACATATCGTTGTTGGAGCCCAGAGATTTTCACTTTTAGATGGATTTTCCGGCTACAACCAGATTTGGGTCAAAGACGAAGACCAGCATAAGACGGCGTTTACCACGAAGTGGGGACGTTCGCCTATCAGCGCATGCCGTTTGGCTTATCCAATGCTGGTGCCACGTTCCAAAGGGCCATGGACTTGGCCTTCCGAGAGCTGCTCAATAAGATTATTGTCATCTACCTTGATGACATGACTGTTTTCTCTCATCAACGAGGAGATCATGTTTCGCACCTACGGCAAATATTTGAGAGTTGTCGAGAATTCGGCATTTCTATAAACCCGAAGAAGTCTGTCTTCGCGGTAAAGGAAGGAAAGCTGCTGGGACATGTCATCTCCGAGGAAGGCCTCGCCATTGACCCTGACAGAGCAGAAGCCCTCGTTCGCTTGCCAGCCCCCATTGATAAAAAAGGGCTGCAGTCCTTCTTCGGTCAGATTAACTCCGTGCGGAAGTTCATTCCCGACTTCGCACGAGTGATCAAACCTATGGCCGAACTATTGAAGAAAGATACACCTTACGAATGGACTGATGAGAGAGAGCAAGCCTTCGAGGAAATCAAGGCTCGAATTGCGCAAGCTCCGGTATTGACAAACCCGGACTACTCCAAGGACTTCATCCTGTATGCAGTGGGAGAACCCGAAAGTTACGCTGCAGTCCTGACTCAGAAGGGAGACGATGGTGAGGAGCGCCCCATAGCGTTCCTGAGCCAAGTGATTCTGCCGCATGAAGAAAAGTATAATTTTATAGAGCGGCAGGTTCATGCTGTCATGAAGTCCCTTCGAAAGTTCAGGCATTTTGTCTCCCAGAGCAAGACCACTGTCTTTGTGATTCACCGGGACGTTCGAAGCTTCATCTTACAAGGAGAACCGGGTCACAAGAGAGCGGGATGGATTGCCAAGATCCAGGAGTTTGACATTGAAGTGCGGCCCACCAAGCTTATCAGAGGCCGAGCCTTGTGTCAGGAATTGGCCCGAAGCGCTGTAGCCGGCATCTCCGCTTGTAAGTGGGAGGACACAGCGACACGCATCTACCTAGCCAACTCCTTATCGGAGGGGAGTGATTGGACGAGATGAGCTGGTGAGATTCTTACGCACCGGAAGATGTCCCGATCACCTGAACGCCTCACAACGAAGGAGATTTCGGCTAGGTGCACTTAGGTACACTCTTCGCCCCGAGGGGCTTTACTTCAAAAACATCGACGGCATCCTGTTGCGGTGCGTCAGAAAATCAGACCAGCCTAGGGTCCTCGGAGATTTTCATTCCGGGATGCCTAGGGGTCACCATTCTTCAAGGCCAACGGCCTTAAAAATAATAAGGGCTGGGTACTATTGGCCCACTCTGTTTACAGACGCGCATGCGGTCTGTTCAAAATGTGATCAATGCCAGAGGTTTGCTGGCCGAAACAGAAAAGCACCCCTGCCCCTTCAACCGATTCAGGCCGAGACTCCGTTCCAGCAATGGGGTCTAGACTTCATTGGGGTGATTTCTCCTAACTCCTCCGCCGGACACAAGTTTATTCTCACGACTAGCGACTATTTTACACGGTGGACGGAGGCAATCCCGACCAAGAACGCAGACCAAGAGACGGTCATCAGGTTCATTGAGAGCCTGATTACCCGCTTCGGGGTTCCAGAGTCGATTGTGACCGACAACGGTCCGGGATTTGTAGGCGCTGTACTCACGGAGTACACTGGCAGACTTGGCATCTATCACAAGATGTCTTCTAATTACTACCCGCAGGGGAATGGCCTTGCCGAGTCTACTAACAAGAACCTCCTGAAGATCATCCGGAGGACCATTGAAAGAAACAAGCGGACTTGGCACTTGCTCCTGAACCGGGCGCTGTGGGCGGACAGAGTTGCATTTAAGAAATCCCTCAGAACGTCCCCCTATGCGCTCGTCTATGGCAAAGAAGGCTGTCATGCCATCACACATTGAGATCCCCGCCCTGTGGATGTTGGACGAAGACAGGAGCAGCGGAGACCCGGTGGACGACAGACTGTGCCAACTCCTGCAGTTGGAAGAAGACAGAGAAAGTGCATACCAGGCCTTCACTGATCATATTGCCGCAACCCAAGGCTGGTTTGCAAAAGGCACTACTGCCCGAGTTTTCGAAATCGGGGACCTAGTGCTGAAGTGGGACTCATATAAAGCAAAGCCGGGTAATCACGGGAAGTTTGATGCTCTCTGGGAGGGCCCTTATCAGATTGCCCGGGTGAACCAGTTCAATGCCTACATACTTTGCGGGATATGGAGGGTCAGCTCCTACCTATCCCTGTCAACGGGTTCCACTTAAAAATTTACCGCTGCTGAAGGTGCCCAAGTGGCCCTTCCTTGTAAAAAATTTCCCTTATGCTTTTTCATTTCCCAGCATGTACAGTTTCTGGTTTTCAGCTTTTAATTTTATTTTTTATTATTTGAGCTTAACTGCGGCACGGGAGAGAAAGACAGACTTCGCAGCGAAGTCCGTCGGCGCCCCTCAGGAAGGGCGAAGTTCGGCTGTGCAAAAGAGGAAGCAAACAAAGAAAGAAGAAAAAAGGAAAAAGGAAAAAATTTGGCTAAGTGTTGGCCGAAGTCCGACTTCGCAGCGAAGTCGGGCTTCGGGCCAGCCGAAATGCGAAGCTTGTTCAAGGAAAAGACTGCAAAGCAAAGGAGGACGGACTGCGCCCAACCTTGGGCGAAGTCCGACTTCGGCCGGCTAGTGTGCGAAGTCCGAACTGCGCACGACCTCCGCGCGAAGTGCAAACTTCGCGCGAAGTTCGCACTTCGCCGAACTTCGGGCGAAGTCCGACTCACTTCAATGTGCAAGTTGCGCAGTTCGGACGATCAAAGGAAACGAGAGCGAGTTCAACGCGCACTTCGCGCGAAGTTCGAACTTCGCTCGAAATTCGGGCGAAGTCCGACTTCGCCGGCGAAGTCGGGTCGCGCCCAACTTTGGGCGAAGCCCGACTGCGCCTCGTTTTCTGGGCCAGTTTGGGCAAAAGTTAAAAAATGAATAAAATATTCAAAAAAGGTCCCAAGCTGGGCCCAAGGCGCGTTGCGACCGTTTCAAAGTGGGTTTCCGCACCAATGCTTCTTTCTTGAGCAGTGTGCCCCGATTTCGGCAGTGACGTCAGCCATGGCGCAGCGTCCAAGACAGAGTTAATGATTGCACGTTCCTCAACGAAAGTGCAAGCAAAAGAACATGGCACGTCTGCCGGAGTGCACTTTTTCCAAACATTCTCCTGCGCAGCCATCTAAGAACCTTAACTCAGCCGACCTACCCCCTCCTGCGCGGCATTTATGGCGCTGTCTTTATCTAGAAAAGGGGGTCAGATGTTTTCAAACATTCCAGACTACACAGATTATTCCTCGGACGGTGCTAATTATTCCTGTGACAGCGAAATCTGCTGCAGACGACCTGAACCTGTAATTATTGCTGATTCGAAGAGATGGACCGAGGAAAGATGCCAGTGTCAGCGCAGTCCAGTGGAAGTGGCGAACCAAAGGATTTACCGCGGCCGGGCGTTTTCAGAAGCGAAACCCCGCCAGAAAGAAAGTCAAAGTCCCGGACGAAAAAGGTACAGCGTGGGCAAGCCCCACCACCTCCGTTGAACTACTTAGCGGGATACAAGGACGGCTCATTTTCTATGAGCTTGACGAAGCTGCGGGCAAATGTGGAGAGCTGGGCCGACAAAGTTTCGCCCTCCCACCATTTCGGAGCGGCGTACAAATCCAATCTGTTCAAATTCTTGTGCCCTCCTGTCCACCAATGCCCGGAACTGGTAGACCTAATTGTCAGACACTACGGACCGGTTACCGGCAAATTTGCGGCTCCAGCGGTAAACCCTTGTTCACCTCTGCGCGAGGAGAGCATCCGACCGACTTTCGCCCCAGGGTTGGAGTATGACTCCAGCACCATCCTCAGAAAGATAAATTTGGGCGAGCAGGCGGGACGCTTCGCGAATACCAAACGGATGAGGGATTTCCTCAATTCAGAGCTGAACGCCCCGCTTGCAGCTGGACAGTGGCCAAGCGGCCCCATGCCCTTGGCACAATTTCAGAGCAAGTACTTGTATACCATTTTGGCATCAATTCTTGGCTGCGACTACGATGGTGATACGGCCGTACCGACTAGCGCTAGCGAGAATGTCTCCTATGCGGAGAATCCTACGAACCGGCAGCACAGAGAAGCGGAAAACGTCCCATCTTTTTCGACTGGGCAGACTGGCTGGCATACGCCATCCACTCCAGCCTGGTCAAAATTCAGAAGAAGCAGTCCACCGATTTTCGGTTTAGTTCTGTTCTAGCCTGGCTTTGTTTGTACCATTTGCACCCCCGAATGCCGATCCCAAACCTGAAGAAGGTCAACGAGAAGGGAGAGCCACAGCCCGTCTATAACTGGACGGATGACTTATACCGGAAAGGGTCCTACTACAAGTTCAACTTCAACTTTCTGGGATTCGTCATGTCAGTCTTCAGCGAAAGCGAAATCCCCCGTCCCCCGAGAGAAATGACAAGCGCTTTGATGAATCAGAAGCTCGGGGACGTTTTCAGACTGACGCAAGGGATTGTGGTCAGAATCTACGGATTCAAGGGCAAACCCCATTTGCTGCCCTACTGGTGCTCGGAGCATTTGTTCGGGATGGAGGTTGCCCGACAGATGGACTATGTTGAAGAGGAGTTCGGCCTAGGAAAGAAGAGAGGACAGATTTTTCAATACCCTCTTTCCTGGGCAAACGTTGAGATTTTTGAGGTAGGACAGCATGTCTACCTTGAGCAAGAATTTTCCCGGATTGGCCTGGTTTTGTTGCCGCAGCGTTGGAAGTATGACCCGTATGGGATAAGGGGAAAGTTCGCACATCTCTGCCCCCGGGCAGATATAACCGAAGATAAGTGCGATGTGGTCCATGTGGACCTTGGTGGGAAATCGAATTGATGGAAGCTTCTCCTCCTTGGCGGGATTTTCTGCGTGAGGAGGTGACATATGACCCCAAGAGAAACCCGGACCACCGGTTCTCATCTCCGGGGTTCAAAAAATTTCTATCCAAGATAGCGAGGCCTTAAGCTGGTCTAAAGAAAAGATTCCTGAATCTTTGGAAGATGAGATGCCGCACGCAGCACGACAAGTCCACGAGAAGAAATCTGGCCGTAGATGACGACTTTTCGGTTCTCTATGACCCGCATCATGACAGCTGGCGGCCGTTCGCATATCAAGGTTACGTTCCCCGAGGCCCCTTTGAGGACTATAAAGGAGGGTCTTCCTCCCAACAGTTGTACACTTCGGCAACTGCCAGCGTGGGCCCAGCAGACGTCCAGATCGATCCGATGCAGCCCGTGGCTTCTAAGACGGCGCCTGAGAAGGCGAAAGAATTAATCAAGGCAACGCCTGAGGCAATCCCTCAGGCACGAAAAGCGCCGGCGCCGTCGGAGGAGCGGACCGGTTGCGGCGGACCTTACGCAAGTCAAACCCCGGTACAAGTTTACCGTGGGAGCATCGGCGCCTGCTTGCACTGCTTCATCTCCTTCCCACGATCCATTGTTATTCCGGAGGAGAAGAAGCGGAAGAGAGTTGAGAAAATCGGGCGACCCTAGCACGATAGTGCGGCGACCGGTCGCGAGCCGCGGCCGCGTTCGCCGCCGCGAGAGACGGTTTCTCTAGGCAGTCCCAAGCCAGCCGCCGAAATCAGGAGCACAGACATCCATCCGGCATCGGCTCAGGCGGAGCCCGCAGGTACGTTTGCTGCCCCTGTCTCTTTGGTCTCACCCAGTCCTACTCCCACTCCGTCTCCCGCTCAATCCGAGCAAGTTATGACCGCATCCCCCTCTCCGTCTCCGCGCCCTTCTAGCGGCCCCCATTCTTTTGATCAGTTTGCTCAGAACCCTAACGTCTCTCTTTCTCTGAGCACAACTCCAAACCCTTCGCCTGAAGTTAGTGTTGAGACCGTCCGGTCACCGTCACATCCACCTTCTCAGCCGCTTCAAACCCTCACAGTATCAGCCGCTCCCATCTCCATTTCCCGGTCGCCCCCACAAGCGGCCGATTCTTCCAAGGTCTGTCCGGTTCCTCCTGATCCCATTCCCGCAGGAGAGACGTCTCAGCAGAACCCTAGGCTGGGGGAACCAGATTTCATGGACGACCTCCAGAATACAGACGACTTGCCCCTGGCAACGAGAGCTGTAGAGTATTCTGTCTCTTTCCTCCGGAACCTGAAGCGGAGGAGACCTGAAGAGATAGCCGCCCCGGTAAAACGCGCAAAGTACAATTTCGAGAGGAGAGTGATTACAACGAGAGAAAATAATCCCAAAAGTGAAGAAGCCTCTCCGGGAAATGACCGGGGGCGGACTACGAGCTCCAGGACAAAGGAGAAGAGCTTTGACGACATTAACAAGCAATATCGGATTCGATCGATTATGCGCAAAGGCGACGATCTCTTTGTCAAAAGTGCGGAGGAGCGGGGAAGAACTTTTCGGGTTGCGGGATAAAACAAGGCAGCTTGAAGAGGACTGTCTAGGTCCACGGAGCAGGCTGGAAGCGGCGCGGCAAGAAATAGATGAACTCAAAGCCCGGCTGGCCGCTTCTCGGCAACAAGCCGCAACCGAAAAGCAAGCGGCCTCGGAGCGGATTTCTCGGCTCCAAGAGTCTTTGAAGCGAGCGCGATCGCAACTTGCGAGAGAGAGCATCTCAAGCGACGGTCTTTTCAAAGACAAAGGTTAAGGAGATGCGGGCTGGTTTGCTGCGGGAATGCAAGCCCCACACCTATAAGGCGATGGCAGTTCTGGATTTCGCATCCAGAATTCAAGAAGTTTCTGCCCAAGGAAAGCTTGTGGTAGAGGAGGCCGAGCGTCAGGCGAAGCAATGGCTGGACCTGGCGGTAAATCTTCAGGAGCGCGAGCGCAACGGCCTCCAATTTTCTCCCGTGTCCTCATTCGCTGCAGAATGGGCAGGTGCAAGGGTGACCTTGCACAAATATTTCAAAAAAGTTGAAGAGGTGAGGGTTGCCAGACGAATGCTTGATGCATTCGGACATGAAAGGGATATCTATCTGGCCCCCTTTCACGCTCTTTCTGAACTAGGGTGCCCAGGTTTTGTTGAGAATGGCGAGCTTCTCACCCTAGATCGGGTGAAAAGGAATTGGCGAGTCCTTTGAAGCGGATACGACTGAAATTGATAGGCTGGAGTGAGCCAATTCAAGACAATCGGGTCACTCGGATGGTGTCCAAATATTCCAAGATCAGCTCCTACTTCCAGGAGTTAGAAAAAAGATACCTCACCATCGACCTGCACGCGGTCGCTGCTTTCCACGCAGCATTAGAAGATGTAGCTGACCGCCGGCCATTTGAAGCAGAAGCTTGGCGCCCAGCCCAGGCCGCATACACTCGCATTTGCGAGGCAGAAGCAAGAGATGGAGAGCTTTCGGAAGGTAACTCTGAGGAGGCAACTGACAAAGATGAATCTGAAGAACAGTTGCCGCAAGGAGAACAACTAGAGCAGCAAAAGGCAGGGGAGGCAAGTTCCTCTGCACCCAAAGGATGAAGGCATGGATTCTTTGCGCCGAGGCGAGCTCGACACCCCGCGAGCCGCCAGAAATGTTGTCACATTTTGCACGGGGTGCAATGTCTTCAGTATTGTAACAGTGCTGCTCTTCTTTTCCCTCTTCCTCTATTTTCCTCCCTTCTTCTCTCCCTTTCCTTTTCTTTCCCACATTCTCTTTCTTCCCCCCTTTTTCTCGGAGTTCCCCAGTTGATTTTTCAACTTTCCAGAAGGTTACCTGAAAAATGGCTAAGTGTGAGTGCGAAGTTCGCACTTCGCCCAGTTTTGGTGCGAAGTTCGCACTTCGCCCAATTTACAGTGCGCACCTTCCACAGCGCAGCTGGCGAGCGGTGACGAGAAAATGACAAAGTGCCGGAGCAAAGTCCGTACGGCGGCAGACACCAGTTTCCACCTGTGCGCAGCCCGACTTCGCAGCGAAGTCGGGTGCGCCCTGACGAGTGCGCGATGGGAAACAAACTCGAGAAAAACATCTAAGGCATGAAGGCCTTCCCGTGCCTGCGTTACGCCCGCGCATCCCGAGGTGCTCCGATCCCAAGCGAAGATGGACAGACTGCCCTCCAAGGCAGACACGTGTCAAACGGCATCACCCATCCTCTGACAAGTGTCCAGCTTCGGGATTTGAGCCGAGACATGCCGAGCAAAAGGACGAGCATGGGCTGCACTGCCTGTGCCGGTAGCCTCATTCAAAGCTGATCGAGGTTCTACCTGCTCCGGCTACCCGCATCATCTGCCCGGATTGAAGTTACGCCCAACACACCGCCACGTAGCCGTCCGGCTTCCGGGAAGACCATGCTGCGGGTACGGTCCGGTCCGAAAAAAGGTCAGCATTTGCAGCTCTTTCGCCGCTTTTGTCAGCTTATGTTTGACTGGGACCTTGTGCCCATTAATGTAACGGGAGGGACTCGGGCTATAAAAGCCCACCATGAATTCATTGTAAAGGGTGGATGGGGAATGTACGTTAGGGAACCAATGTAACCGTGCTTCTGCTTATAAATATAATTTGTATGCACGGTTACGTTACTGCTGCTTACGTTTTTTATCTTTGCCTTTCTTTATATTCATGCCTTAGGCTAACCTGTCACGGCTCGTTGATTCATTTCAGCATTTGGTGAGCAGGTGCCTCTAGCATTGCTTGTTTAAAGCACCCTCTGTACTTCATTAATTAAAAGGATACATAGAATAGATGTAGTAGCAGTTTCATCAGTTGTGTGTTAAGTTGCTGGTCCGTATCACGGTGATTGGTGCTGCTGCCGTCTTGTTAGTTCCTTGTAGGGAATGTATGTTAGGGAGCCATTGAAGGCTGTGCGGTTAAATTCTCTACACGACACATATACCTGGCTCTGATATCTCTATGATTGCTTTCTACCCATGTTAGTGTCCGTAGGTGGTGATTGACGTGTTGCCGTACTGTTAGTTCCTTGTAGGGAATGTATGTTAGGGAGCCGTTGTAGCCGTGCGTACACTGCTTAGGTATCGGAAGTATACGTTAGATTTTGCGGTTCTCGGTCGTGCTTTATATTTATAATGCGGTGAGTATTGGTGATTGCTGGTTGCCGTACTGTTAGTTCCCCCCACCAACCTCCAAGTATATTTGTATATTCTTTCTGTACATTTATCTCTTTCCTGCACTCTTAGCTTAAATCAGAAAACCCCCCAAAAGGAGCCGGCCTTCTCCGGAGATTGGCTCGGAAGGCATCTCTTCCTTCCGGCCTTTCATCTTTGGTGGGCGAATCTGGGCGCATTAACCCAAAATCCTTTCCTCATGGCAGATTCGTAACCAACAGTTAAATGGTTATAGCCTGATGATCATGCCTAAAGTTAGAACTTGTTCTTATGGTGGCCTTGAAAGAAAATCAGTCATCTACTTTGTGCTTTCCTCCCTGTACTTTATGACAACCTGGAGTTGTTGAAGGAATCCTGCCCATTTGAAGTGCATTGTTTCTTCAAGCTTGCTTTGTATGTGCAAGTATTCCAATGGTTGGTGGTCGCTGTGAACAATTCTCCTTCCCAAACAATTAGTGCCTCCATTTCTTGACCTCTTGTACTGATGCAAAAACTTTGTCATACACAGGATAGTTTAAAACTTCCCCATTGAACAATGTGGAATCGTAGAAACTAGTATTTATCTTTGCATAAGATGGACTCCAAAGCATAATTACTTGCATCCTTTTTTATCTCAAAAGATTGCTGCAAATTTAGCAACACTAACACAGGTACATTGCTAACGAGTCACTTCAAATCACCAAAGGAAAGCTAATATGTCACTTCTCAAATGAATTCTTAGTACCCTTGTTTAACATGGTATGCAGAGGAGTTGCTATTATAGAGAAAGAAGGAATGGATTTCAATTATTGGGCAATCCCTACAAAGCTTCGAACCTGTGTCACAATTGAAGGCTTTGGTTAATTCCAGATTGACTTTTAACCTTTCTTTTTTATTATTTTTTTAACGGGTAAGAAATACAACGTATATTACTTCAATGAACAGAAAGTTTACAACCACTAAGCCTTTAAAGTTACAAGGAAATTCCTTTCCTAAATAAGCATGAGAGAGAACACTTGAAGTTTTTGCTTCAATGGGTAAAGAGTCAACATCCTAATGAATTCATCTCAAATGGACTTTGACCAGAAGGGCTGATTCTTGCCTGAAGAATTTTAATTTGGATAGACTGATTAGAAATGTATCTTCCTGGAAAATTGCTCAGCAATACAACTTCCGAAAGAGCATTGGAGCAAAACACATGCCAGAGATTCTTGAGAGTAGCTGATATCATCATGAGTTCCCAAGCAGCAGTTTTTGCTCAGAGAGTGTTGAACAAAAGAACATGCTAAATTCTATTTTGAAATAATACTAGAAACTTCTAGTAAATAAATGCCACCAAAAGACATGAATACAGAATAACTGATTCTTCTCCAATTTTCTGAAATTCCAATTGGAATCAGAAATGCCCATTTTTTGAAGATGTAGCTTTATGGCTAGCTTGGGATGAAGCACGAGTCATCCAAAAACTTTGTTTGAAGGGATATCTTACCTTTTAAATTTCTTGGCTTTACCACTGCTAACTTTTTTCCGGATCACTTATTCAACTGTTTACCAATCTATTGGAGGGAGAGGTGAATTGCATTTATCTTGTTAGGATTAGTCTTCAACTTTGCACCTCCAACAAAAAACCCTAAGTACACTAGGGATTGTTCTGTAAAATCAGACTTATATTGAGATGAATTTTTCTTCGAAGTTTCTGAGACTTCTTAAAGTGATGCACATGTTCTTCCCAAGACCTAACAACATTAGTTTAGAATCCTTCATTATAGCCTCTAATACCAAAATATTATATAACCCTCAACCAACATATCAAACCAAGGGCTTAATAACAAAGTATTCCTTAAAGCTTATAATATGTTGTGCCTAAGGACACAGCATGCCCTCCCTTCTGGAGAGATTTTGCCCCAAAGCTAGTGAAAACTCTGTAGTTAAGTATGCTCAACCTAGAGTAGTACTGGAATGGAAAACAAAGCTCTATACATACACCATTATAAAATTTTGAGCTATGCACCTATTACCAAAGGAAAGCTATGGTGAGGATTGAACCATAGACATATGCATTCCAAAAAATTGCTCTAGCTTGCACACTATATAATTTGACTCAAACCATGAAGGAGAATTAGGTTTTTTCTACTTTTTATTTTTTATTTGGAAAGTCACAAGCTCCTCCAACTTCCATGTTGCTCTTTCCTTTTTTTAACAAACTCTAAAGTTGCTTCCTTTTTTGACAAACCTTGCACTTTGACTTAGAATCCTTCTAATTAGGACTTGTACCTTTTGCTCATCACTGAATTAAAATTTTAAGACATTGCACTCAACTTTGCTTATGAGCATAGATTGATTTCTACATGCCCTTGGCATTTTGTTTTTCACCCTAGAAAGGATTCATGACTGAAGCTTTTATCCCACTTGTGACATTCCTAAGGGACTATAAGAAAGAGTATTGCAATATGAGTAATAAAAATCAAGAAAATTGAGAGGGCACTTGCACGGTCAAGGTGGATTCGTAGTTGCAAATCCAAGTAAAACAACACAAGAGGTCCAAGGATTGAATTGGATAGGTTCCCCCTTGCTCGGGGATGCGGGGCAGAGCCCCCAACCCTAAATTTTTGGCTGTTCGTACAACCGTATGTTGGGAGAGGAAGCGAACAGTTTTCTGGAGCCTTCTTTTGGGAGAGGAAGCGAACAATTTTTTGGAAGAGGAAGCGAACATTTTTTGGGAGTTTTCCTTTTGGAAAGGAAACAAACAGTTTTTTGGAGTCTTCCTTTGTTTTTCTATAAAAGGGAAATGACCCCTTGCATTTAATAAATTTTAGGGAATGTAAAAGCTTGCCGAAATCAATAAATATCGAAGCTGCCATTGCCTCGTGGTTTTTCCTTAACACTGCAGGTTTTCCACGTAAAAATCTATGTTAGTGTTTTTTTTGTGTTATTGTTTTGCTTGCTCGTAATATTTGTTTTCTAACACCCTCACCACGTAACTTAGCCAATCAATCGGATTAGAGCCAAAACAAGGACTCAAAAAGTCTTCCCGGTAGTGGCTAAAGTAGGTTTTGTTAATATTTGGAACCCTCAAGTCTTTTTGGTGATGGCTGAATGGGACCCATTCCTAACAGGGTCCTACTCCAACTAGCACTTGTGACCTTTCCTTCTCCTTGGAAAATGGAAACTGCGAGCCTGGTCCCTTTCCTCAGCTAAGGGTGTTCCCCAATCAATGGTGCAATCCCAAGTTGACACCACCGGTGAATCTTGGGGACTAAGAACCATTCCTCATCCGAGGAGGAGGATCTGGGGTGGCCAAGTATGGAGGCAGCAAGGCAAGCCCTTTCCCTCCCCCAGGAAGGGATTAATACCCGAAGGACAGGGGAGAGTAGAGCAACCTGAAAGTTCTTTGGCTATGACATGTTCCTCAGACTTTCAGGCTTGCAAACTCCCCCAAGGCCTTCCCGTGATCCATGGTGGAAGAGGAGTATCCAAGAGCAGAAGAAGAATGCGAAAGGCGACGACCGTAGTCTCCAAGGGGTGCATTGAAGAACATATTCACTAAGGGACTTGTTAAAGGAAAATGGGAAAGGCCAAGCACCAATCACCACCTGGACCACCGGACCAACCCATAGCGATCGTACGCGAGGGAAGGGATGATGATCCAGTTCCAGTCCTAGCATCCCACAACCGGACACAGTTCCCCAGGCGACAACTGGAGCATTAAAGCGACGACACGGAGTAGCTCAAGGGGCAACAGAGAACCCAAGGCATTGATGACGAAAGATACCATAGGTCTAATCATGGGGATTTCTAGTGTGAAGTAGCGTAATGACACTCAACGTGCCAACAACATTTATGGCTACGAATCTCACCTCAAGATCATTCATTGTTGATGTCGACTAGCTCAGGCAATTTTGAATTCCTGTGCAAATTTTTGGGGGAAAATTCCCCTCCTAATTAATACCTCCTTCATTGTAAGTATCGAAAGCTACCCATACCCATGCCCAATACTTGGTCTTGTATGTGGTTTTCCTTCATTCTCTTTTGTATCACAGCCTGGCTCGAGCCTTGCATTGTTTCGGCTGATTAGTTTTTGAATCTCTTTCCTTGGCATGTATGTAATTTGGAGTTCACATAAATAAGTTGCGACTATTTCAGTATTCCTATCCTAGTTCTTGTGTGGGTGTTTTGTATAATACATGATTAGGGAGACCCTGTTCCTTGTACACTGTCAGCTGCGATGCATTTATTCATTCAACCCACCATGGTGCAGAGAGTCTCTTGATCTTTGGCGCATCGCCACTTGTAGCTTAGGCTAGTTAGGCTAGGTAGTCTTTACTGCATTTAGTGATATTTTATTGCATTTTCCTCCTTTCCCTTTTCCCTGGAAAAGCACTGGGTAAAGTAGGCTAGCGTAGGAGGAAGAGCATCAAAGATTGCATCCAAGCAAGGAGTCGGCCTTGGTAAAAGATCTCGGAGGTTGTCCAAAGGAGCAGCCTATCACACTCCCTGAACTTCCCGAGTTGGCACTCCATGCAGGGCGTGGGCAACAGACGCACCCAAAAAAAAACCACATTGCAGGGTGTCATGGTGCTCGGAGCATAAGGACCACTTTTGGTCCCCAACAAAGAGGATCTTGGTCTAATCACACCTTGGTCCAATAGGCTTTGCTCATGCTTTCTAATATAGTTTAACTATACAATCCACTAATGTGTGATGGTGCATCTTGTTTCATTTCAATCTCCTGCACTGTATTCCTCTTTGGTGGCAAACTCTTTATTTTTGGAATGACTTTCCTAAGCCTTGGATAAGTTCTTCCATTGTATTCTATGCTCTTTGGTCCAACTTGCTTGTGAAGATTCAACATCTGTTTGTGCTCCTTCTTGCTTTTCCTTTGAGAACAACAATGCAAACTTCTTCCTTGCATTTATGTGTCTCTTTACTTGATTTGATGAAACAAGAGAGATTCCCTGCTTGCCCCTATATGCATTTAGGAAATATGGGCTTCCTTGATTTGGTGTTACTTGTTCTTCCTTATCAAAATTTATATCTTAAAGGTATGGACTGCTTAAGATCATTTCCCACACATTAAGTGGAACCACATCACACACATTCTCATTCATGGAGTTAGAAATGAAATATTATTAATGTCTGTGATGGGCCAAAATAAGACCCAAGGGACTATAAGAAGGACAATAATGATTGCCAACTAGCAGGCTAAAAAGCCCAACAAAGAAAGGAACTAAGATAAATACAAGATGAAACCCGACAATTGGGCCAAAGAGAAAGGGAAAAGAAAAGGAAGAGCAGAGGGGGGGAGGGTTGCAATCCAGAGGAGAGGAGTGCACGCCAAGAAGAACAGAGAGAGAGGAGGGGGGAGGGAGCAGCCCAGGAGGGGGAAGCTCCAAGAACCCCCTAGAAACTAATCTCTCCTAACAGTCGAGGTCGAAGTATCGGAGTTGAAGAAGTCCACGATGTCTCTGACCATTGCTAGGTTAGAACCTTGACAAACTGTGGGTACGTTGTCTAGTGACCCTGCTTTCATCTGAACTGGATGATGTGGGGTGTTTCTATCCGGAGTCACCTGGTCCATCAGAGTTGGTGAAGTATGTTGTGATGAGGCAATGTTGAGGAGGGTGAGATCCATTTGGAGGAGAACTTTTATGTCGTCGAAGTTGAGTTATCTCCCTAAGAAAGAGTGCGAGACACCGCTGGTCCGAGTATCTGAAGAAGGTAGAAACAGATCGAGAGTTATCCTTGAAAAGGTTGAAAAGGAAATGGAATCTACCTCGGATCTCATAATAAATGGGACAACAAAAAATAAAGTGATGTAGGGTTTTAGCTTCACCTAAGGAGCAAAACAAGCAAAGCCGCTCCTCCGTCAGAAGATGGTGATCTGACTTAATCCGGAGTTGGTGAGAACACACCCTGAGTTGCCCAATAGTGATCCAAACACTATGCCTTGTGTGCTGCTGAAGGTATTGTGTAGGAACTATTCTGCCCTCCAGTATCTGTAAGAAGTGCTCATGGTAGAAAGCCAGCTTGGGGGAAAGAGGGGCAACAGGAGAGATCCATGTGCATCTGGTGTACTGGAGACTAACATCCTTTCGGATCTTGTGGAGCATCTTCTCCTTACTAAGTCGAGAGGGGGGGAGAACACCCAAAGAATAAGGGGGGAGCCTATCTATCCATATCTGAATGCTGGCCAGGAGGGCACAAACCTGAAAAAAGCAGCTCCTCTGGCCTCCCCGAGAACTCGGAGAGAGTTCCATCGAGGAGCGAAGGGCGAGGTTAGGGTACCGCCTACAACTCGCAGGGGTATCTCCTAAAGTACGGATCCTGTGAAGATAACCGATAATCAAGAAGATAATCTCAAGTTGGAGAGGAGAAGCCCCAAACTCTACCAGAATAATAGAGTTAGGGATTGTGCAATAAATAGTCGAAGAAAGACTGTCTGGACTCGTTCAACTTGTGACCACTTAGTCGAGCCAAGACTAGGACCCCAAACCATTGATCCATAAGTAATAGTTGGCTTGACCAAAGCGTCAAAGATCCTCATCCTCATAGGTATATCTTGAAAATGTGCTTTGAAGCAATTCCTCTCTAGCAAAGACAAAGCTGCATAACCCTTACACACCTTGGCTTGGGCAACATATTTCATACTAAAAGTGGGATCGGTGAAAAGGACCCCCGAGTACACATAAGAGGTCGTGATCTTGACCTCCCGACCTTGGAAAAAGAATGGAGATGGGATAGAGCCTCTTTGGTAGTATTGAATACCATAACCTTGGTCTTAGAAAGATTCACCGTCAATTGTCTCGAGTCACAAAAAGCAGCAAGTGTGTCGAGCTGACGTTGAAGCCCCTCAGGGGATGAGGCCAAAAGAACATCATCAGCAAAGAGGAGAATAGAAATCAGCACATAGTGGAGAAGGCAACCATCCTCGACGTGAGCATTCTCCCTAATAAAATTCTCAAGCTCGTCGATGAAGATCCTGAAAAGTGTCGGGGAAAAGGGGCACCCCTGTTTCACTCCTATGGTGCTAAGAATATTGGCTGAAAGCCCTTGAGGGGAGTGAAACCGACCTTTCACAGTCTCATATAACCGTGTAACCGCTGTCAAAAGCTGCCCAGAGATGCCAACTAACCGAAGTCTCTCAAGAAGTAAATGTCGAGGCACCGTGTCGAAAGATTTCCTAAAGTCTACAAAGCAATAAATAAACCTTCGAGGACCTGGAACGTGCCTCCTCAATAATAGCTCTAAGGACTAGAATGTGATCTATGGTTTGGTGATCTTGCCAAAAACTAGCTTGGCCAAGAGCCTTGAAACCCTCCTCCAACCTTCGAGAGAGAAGCACATCCAATGCTGTGGCATAAAGCTTGGCAAAGATATGCCCAATCATGATAGTCTTGTAATTATTAGGTTCATGGGGATCTCCTGCCTTATGAATGGGGTGAATGATATGCTGAGTCTAGGAATCATGAAACCCACAATAGACAGAGAGATTAAAGAGATTAGTGAGGGGCCCAACAAGAGTGTCAATACCATGCTACAAAAATTCTGCCTGTAACCCATCCAAATCTACTGCTTTGCTCATACAAAGTTTCCGATAGCTTGCCTGACAAGACCCGTAGAAAAGAGGTGTTACGAAGAGGGGGGGGGGGGGGGAGGGAATAGTAATAGGAGGCTTATTTGGGATGGTATAGAGGGAAGAGGCATGAATGGTCCAAGAGGAAAGATCGATTCCATGAGTAATCCGAACACGGGGAAGGATAAGGCACCAGAAGTATTTAGGAGACCGTTGAAGGGAGTGGATAAGATCAAGTCAATGCTAAAAGAGGAAGAGGCGCTTCTTCTTTCGAAGAAGCATCCTGTAGTATTTGTGAGAAATGGCATAGAGCTAAGAAGGATTTCGAATGGCATATTTCAACCTTTGGTGGGCAGACTTACATTCCTCATCATACCAGGAAATTAGCTCTGATATGAAATATAATTCAGAATTGCGCAACTGTACCATCGACAAAAATACATTACAATGGGCCTCTTAGTTGATTTACAACTGAGATTACGTATTTATCTTTTCATTTGTGTGAATTAGCACTTACTACAAATCATAGTGTTAAGACTTTAACTAGATAGGCCCATTTTGGGCTCACATCAGACAGGTGAAAAAGCTTGGTGAAAACTTGAAAATAATTGACAATTTTTTCTTCTAAAAGTAAATTTAGCAAATTTCACAAAACTGAATGCTATTTTTTTAAATTTCCATAGCAAGTTAGCATCATTGACATGCAAAATCAAACATATACATGCTAACATACATGGCATCTATCAAAATGTGAGGAAATTTTATGATTGCCTATAAGTGAAGAATGTTTGGTTGTAAAGTTCAACAATTGTTTCAGGAATGCCAAATTTATCGATTTTGGCATCCATGACATAAAAAAAAAATGAACATCATAATAAACTACACATGAGCCGGTATACATTGAGCTACAAGACCTTTTTGCTGGAGCTAATATAAAGAGTTGCAAGACATTTTCTACTGGAGTAAGGCATTTTTTTGTTAGAGTTGGAGGCATTTGTTTTGTTGGACTTGAAGAGTTTTCTGCTGAAATGTAAGTATTAGAGAAGTGTCAGAAGATTTACTCTTATGTTCATGTTTCATCTTTAGGTTGTTGACATGAGTGAGACCTGAGAATTTATGCTTAGGACACAAATTCAGCTTGGACTTGTGATTGTCCAAAAGACTCAGCAAGACTCCAGATTCAAAGTCAATTTTACACATTTGGGTTTACTTGGCTCAGTAGTTGAAGAGCTTTATACATACTTGCAGAGTTTCAATGCTATACTGTAAATTACTATGCTCCTGTGGCGGGGAATTATACTTAGCTGTACAGAACTGAAACTGTACAAGAGCAATGATAAGAACAATTATTGGACGATCTGAAACAGAGATCTAAAGTTGTCAAAATATCTTGGGTCCGAAATACACCTCAGGGAGCAAAAAAAATTAAAAAACCTGTATTCCTCTTAATAACAATACACAATACAATTCCCTTTGAGAGGTCCAAGGTTCAAACCTCACTCAGTAAGAGGGGACTGGGACCCCTCATAAAAACCTGTGTATACTCATTGAAAAAACAATACAACAAGAATACTCAGCAAGACTTCAAAGTCGAAGTCAATTTTACACATTTGGGTTTACTTGGCTCAGTAGTTGAAGAGCTTTCTACAGACTTGCAGAGTTTTAATGCTATACTGTAATTTACTATGCTCCTATGACAGGGAACTATACTTAGCTGTACAAAACTGAAACTGTACAAACGCAAGGATAAGAACAATCATTGAACAATCTGAAATAGAGATCTTAAGTTGTCAAAAATATCTTGGGGCAGAAATACACCTCAGGGAGAAAAAAATAAAAAAAAAACCAAATTCCTCTCAATAGCAATACACAATACAACAAGAATGGCGGCTCAATATGGCTCTCATGATGCAAAACCTGTTGTGGTCCCACTTCTTTGGTCTGCTACAATTGAAACATTGCATATGCTCTGATTTGCTCTGCTCTCTATTGCTCAAATCTGTAAAGGAACCCTTATGGAAGACCGTGATTTTGACTACTTCCACCTAACCTTTCAGTTTAGAAACAGAGTCACATGGTTGAATTGGGCAAGAGGGAGGATGATAGGAGGGCAAAAATCATTTTTGGATACATCCCTTGCTGGTTTGTCACATTGGGAACAAAATCACAGTTTGACAACAGATGATTATCTCATCCTGGTTATATTGCCTTTTGCTGCTAGATAGCCTAAGGCTTCATCAGGATGAACTTGTCTGTGCAGATGCTGATGTCATGGTGAGTTTAGCCTTCTGCTAGGCATCAATCTTTTAATTGTCTGGTAATATTTTCTGTAAGCCTCTCACAATTTACCTTTGTCATGCAAGGTTTTACTTTTGTGATGGAGTGTTCAGCAGGTCTGATCTGTTTCTGGCTTTTGCTTATGCCTTGATATTTTTGGAATGTTTGGATAGTTCCCCTGTTGATCTATATCTATACCCAATGCAAAGCATTCCCCATGATTCACAAATAGTCCGGAAAAAATCATGTTCTATACCCAAGTAAAATTTCCTTCTGAAGTAGTTGTTGCCATTTTCAAGGGGTACATCATTTTTGTTTCTTTTCTGAAAGAGCAGTCCTCCCGGGTTCAGCCCTAAGCCGCAGCAGAAGAGAGCACCTCAGAGTGAACCCGGGAGGTTTTAAAAAATTGTTATTTGTGGTGAATTCGTCTAAGTATTTTTCGCCCCAAAGCGCTGCAGTTCGGAGCGCTTTGGGGCATTTTCGCCGGCCTTGAGCGCTTTAGGGCGTTTTCTGAAGGTGGGGAGAAAGGAGGAAATGAGCTTTTAATTCAAAATTTTGGCTAAGTATTTTTCGCCCCAAAGCGCTGCCAGTTTGGAGCGCTCCAGGGCAAATTCCCCCCTTTCGAGTGCTTTGGAGCATTTCCTCGCCGGTTGGTAGATGTTTGTGCAAAGTTGCTTGTTTTTGGCTAAGTGTTGTTTTGTGCCCCAAAGCGCTCCAGTTTCGAGCGCTCCAGGGCACTTTTTCCCTTTTGCCGCGCTTTGGAGCATTTTTGAGGCGGCCCACGTGAAAGCAAGAGGCCCTAAGATTTTCTAAGTGTAAAAAGTGCCCCAAAGCGCTCCAGTTTGGAGCGCTCCAGGGCAAAATCCCCAAAGTCGAGCGCTTTGGGGGTTATTTTCGACACTTAGCAAGAAGGCGAAGAAATCCAGTTTGGCTATGAACTCAACATGCGCCCTAAAGCGCTATCATTTGGCAGCGCTAGAGGGCAGATCTCTCCTTCAGGAGCGCTCTAGGGCAGTTTTGCCTTGCTCATTTTGGGTAGCCAGCCAGTTCTCAGCTTTTGCGGCAGTGCGTTGTTTGAAGTAGTGTCGGCGCGTTTCCCGCCCAAATTTTGCCGGTCAAGCAGCAGGTGTCCCCGGAGTTAAAAGTCAAGTTTTTCGGGACAAGGGCTCATCCAGGTACAGCCAGGGCCATACTTCAGCAGCAAAGTGGGTGACCATTAAAGACGAACAGTAACAGACATTTGATTCAAAATGCAAAAGCACCCACCGCATTGATGAGCCGTTCCCTCCCAGCTACCAAATCTGTCAGAGACCATGCCATCATAAAGGAAAAGAGTTGCAGATTCAGATACGGCCGACAAGGATAATATCTGGCCGCTTTTTGCAGCTTTTACAGGTTTGGGTATTTGTGCCCATATTGTAATCTGGGGAGGGTTCTCTGCTATAAATAGCACCATTTTATATTGTAATAGGGGGGGAACATATTGCTAAAGAAAGCTGTTGTAGCTAAGATCGTTTGCTTCAATACAATCCATACTTTGGCTCCAATTGTGTCTCTTTCTTTTATGCTGCCTTATTCGTGTCATTTCTGCATTTACTCATTTATTTTTCTGATTGCTGTCATTCTGAACTCTGGATCGCAGCATTGGCAATTATCTGAGCCTGGAATGCATGTTTAAGGATACATAGGGAAGAATTTCATAGCTGGTTTCTGTTACATGTATTGTTTTGATTGTTGTTGGTTTAGTTGCTAGTTAGTGACTGTGCTGCTTGTTCTTCCCCAACGTTGAATACCACCGTTTCTAACCCTTATCCCTTTTATTTCTTTCCTGCTCCCTTATCTTAAAACCAAAAGTCACATAGGAAGCCGGCCTTCTCCGGAGATTGGCACGGAAGGCATCCCTTCCTTCCGGCCTTTCAAGCTGTTGGGCGAATCGAGGGCGCAACGACACCAAATCCTTTCCTCATGGCAGATTTGTAACCAACAGTATCTTTTCTGGCACGCCCGGTGGGACCCGTCCCACCGCATAAGCAGCATTGAAGGTGTCGATGTTCACTTCATTGCTGACGTTGTTTTTGAACATCTGGCGACTCTGACTCTGTCGAACTCAGACACCCTCCAAGTCTCGTAGACCGGTCCAAGCATATCCTGTCTTCATGCAAACGAGATGGAGAGTAAGAAATTCTGAAGAAGAACCCGAGTATTACGAGCTCGACATCGACGCTTTTGGAGAGCGTCCTCGGCTAGTAAGAACACACGTTTCTCGGGACGGATCATCATCAAGGGAAGCTGAAGTTGCCGAGCAAGGTCCAACTCCAGATAGCACTGCAACCGGCTGCCCTCCAGGTCCTCCCAACTCTCCAGATCATCCGGTTGCTCTTGAGCAATTCAATTGGCAGCAACAAGTGCCGGAAGAACCTGTTCAACCGGACCCGCTGCAGCCTCCGCCATTACCGCCAAATCAAAACGCCAATATGGCGGATCAAGATCAAAATCAGCAGAATGACCTGTTTCCTGCTTGGGATTCTGCTTCTCCGCTGAACCTATTGGGAGATGATCCAATTCCGCAAGCGGCCATGAAGGCCTTGCCCACGTTCGATGGAAACGGAAAGACGGCCTATGAACACATGCAAGACATCGTAGCTTTGGCCGCGTTTCATCGCATCACTGACGAGAGCGTCATGGTTCGATTGCTCGCCCTTTCATTAAGAGGAAAGCTCCTGTACTGGTACCGGTCCTTGCAGCCCGGGTCCATCACCAGCTGGGCCGAGTTGGCCGAACGTTTGGCTAGGAGTTTTAATGAATCAGCTGATCCAACGTCCCTCCTGCACCAATTTCAGTCAATCCAAAGACACCCGCAAGAAGAGATAGCGGACTTTAATGTGAGGTTTGCTAGATCATGGAAAAGGGTGCCCAAGGAGCTGCGGCCAAGTGACGGTCAAGCGGCGCATTACTATCTTAGATCTTTTAATGCCGATGTGGCCATGCAGATTAAGGCCGCTCGCGTTAATACCTTTCCTACGCTGTATGAGCTAGCTCAGTTAGCGGAACAGGACTTAATCTCAGTTGGCAAGCTTCCACATAGGATGCCGACGCCGATTTATCCTGATTTCCAGCAATCCACTCAGTATCCTAGTGCATCCGCTCAGCCATATTCAGCATCTTCTTCCTCTTCGCAGCCTGTCGTGCCGTGGAATCCCACGCCTGCGATTACTCACTTTCCCCCTCAAATCCATCAGTCTACTCCACCTCCGCCGCCGCCTACAACAACCCTGTCGTATCCCTCACTGCCTCCTCCTCCTCCCGCTGCTCCGCTATACCCTCCATTGCCTTCGGCTCCGCCGTTGGCTCCATTGCCACCACCCGCTTCGGCAGCTCCTCTAGCTGTTGATATCCAAGCAAAGTTGTTACAAGGAATGGAAAATCTCAGTTCTGTCTGCCGGACGCTGTCCAACGACATGGCAATCATGAAGAAAAAGCAATCCCAGATGGAGTATGCTCCCAGAAGGTCTTACCCTCCCCCGGCGCTGACAAAGGATCAAGCGGCAGCCCAAGATAATAGACCTCCTGCAAGAAATGCGGCCATTCATGAAGGACCGAGCACTTCAGACCCTGTGCACTGGTGTTCTACCTGCAACGATCCTCACGGCGAAAGTACCTGCATGTTTCATCAGCATTACGTGCAGACCCTGGCGGGTACTCGGCCGAGCAGTGACCTGGAGGACCAAGTGAATATGCTTCGAGAAGAGGATCACGACTTAGTCGTCCCGGAGGAAAAGGTGTCCATTCTGACCAAAGATGGCAAAAGGCCAATCGAAGCAGATGCGGCTCAGATGCAACCATTGAAGGTGTACACGAGGAGGAACAAGGAGCAGCCCTCGGCTAAAGCTCCCGACAAGGATCCTGTACTGCCGCCGGCGAAAGAAAAGACCGTCGCTCAGAAAGCTTCAGCCCCCTTGGCTCCTCCCCAAACCGAAACAAAGGAACAAGCGAGGGAGAAACTCAAATATCCTTCGCTGAATAAACGGCAGAGGGTTGAAGCAACGCAGCAGTACTGTAGCAAGTACGAAGCTGCAAAAGAGATAGAAGGGTCTACTGCTTCGGCCTACAACATCGTCGAGGAACTCAAGAAGACCCCGGCCAAAATTAGTATGTACGATGCCCTTCAGCTCCCCGGCCAGGTCGATTTGCTGCAAGAATCTTTGAAGTCTGTAAAAGGAGGTAAAGCGCAGCAACCGGTACTGGCCCAGCCATTAACCAGTTCAATCACTGGAAAGAATAGACCACCGCCGTTTTATCTGTCCTTGCGGATGGAAGGATGCGTGGTGCACAATTGTATAGTTGATTCCGGCGCCTCAACCACAGTCATGCCTAGGGCGGTTTGCGAAGAAATCGGCATGGAATACACACGGAGCAGCCAAGGCGTACTCCAGCTAGATGGCACTCCTGTGAAGACTGTTGGTATCATAAAGGACATCCCCATCCAGCTACATAAAGCTCCACAGATTACAGTGATCCAGGAGGTCGTAGTGGTGGACCTAGAGCCCTATTTTGGCATGTGCCTCTCAAGGGAGTTCACCGCTAAGTTAGGCGGATATTTGTCTTTGGACTACTCTCACATGGAGGTCCCTTTCAGAGGAAGGCGAGTGAAGATTTACAATGACAAGCCTTCCACCTTCTTGGTTGAGAAACTACCCGAGGAAGGACAACAAGATGAGGCAGTTCACCTAGTGGCAGAGGAAGTTGAGGAAGTGGACATAGTGAGCGAAACTATAAAAGAGCTACAAGCGGAGGACGAATTCTCCCTACTAGACTTCAATGCCATGATTGAGTCTGAGATCGGCTGCTATTCCATAAGTCAGCCCGAGAAACCGAAAGAGACGGTAAAGGAAGGTATAGACCCTGCTCCCAATGAGCTGTGGAAGTTGTACTTTGATGGTGCCCGATGCAAAAACGGCGTCGGGGCGGGGGTTTTACTTATCTCACCTACAGAAGAGGAGAAAGCCTACTGCTACCGGTTGGCTTGGAGTTGCACCAATAATGGCGCAGAATATGAAGCTTTGTGCTTAGGACTGAAGAAAGCAGAGAGGTTGGGGATCAAACAGCTGCAAATCTTCGGAGATTCAGAGCTAGTTTGCAATCAGATTACCAACAGGTGTGCCTCCAAGAAGCATTATCTTAAGGCATATCGTAATCGGGTCTGGGACCTGATGGAGTCGTTTGAAGCCCTCAATGTCCGAGCTATTCCCCGAGAGAAGAACAGGCACGCAGACGTCTTAGCGTCTATCGGAGCCAGATACTCCCCGGCTGATGATTTAATGCAGAAGCCCAAGGCGGTAAGAACCATCTACAGGCCTTCTGTGCCTGATAAAGACACCCACTGGCAGGTGTTCGATTCTGATGAGCAAATCATCAATTTTCTAGTTCATGAAGCCAGCACAATCGAAGGTAGAGACCCTGATGACGAGGAATACGAGGGGTTGATACAGCTAAAAAATAACCATGTCCCCAAAGGACTAATTACCCTAGAAAGTCTCTTTGATCAGAATGACCGAGCAATATCGCATAGGATCAAGGTGGACTCCAAGCAGTACAAAGACCTGGAGCTTGAGCCAGGCAAGGTGATCAAAGTAGGGACTGACTGCACTCCAGAGGAGCTGGATCAGATCCGAGCTCTCTGCAGAAGATATCCAGATATCGTCGCTTGGAGTTATCAAGACTTAAAGGGGTACGACCGAGAAGTCATCCAGCATACGATTGAACTCGAAGAAGGGGTTAAACCCTGTAGGCAAAAGCAGAGGCCGGTGAACCCAAAGATTGAGGTCTTGATGAAGGCCGAACTCTTGAAGATGCTCGAAGCAAAAATAATATATCCCATCAAGCATTCCTCTTGGGTCGCGAATCTGGTCCCAGTCAGAAAAAAGAACGGAGATATCCGCCTTTGCGTGGACTTCCGCAACCTGAACCAGGCCTCCCTCAAGGACCACTATCCGCTCCCTCAGATCGACCAAATTCTCCATGTTGTCGCAGGAGCACGGCGGTTCTCCCTCCTAGACGGCTTCTCGGGCTACAACCAAATTTGGGTGAAGGACGAAGACCAACACAAGACGGCGTTCACCACCAAATGGGGAACGTTCGCATATCAGCGGATGCCCTTTGGCCTATCCAATGCCGGGGCTACGTTCCAGAGGGCTATGGATATTGCATTCCGGGAGCTGCTGAATAAAATAATTGTAATTTATTTAGATGACATGACAGTATTCTCTCACAAGAGGGAAGAGCACGGCTCTCACCTGGAACAAGTATTTGAAAGGTGTCGGGAGTTCGGCATATCTATTAATCCGAAGAAATCAGTCTTCGCGGTGAGAGAAGGAAAGTTGCTAGGCCATGTCATCTCCGAAAAAGGGTTAGCAGTTGATCCCGACAGGGCAGAGGCTCTGATGAAGCTCTCCATCCCAGTGAACAAGAAGGGTCTTCAATCCTTCTTTGGCCAGATCAACTTCGTGAGGAAGTTTGTGCCAGACTTCGCCCAAGTGATAAAGCCAATGTCCGAGCTACTGAAAAAGGATGCCGAATTCATATGGACTGAGGAGAGGAAAAAGGCTTTTGAAGAGATAAAAGCCAGGATAGCTCAGGCCCCTGTCCTGGTTAACCCGGACTATTCCAAGGGTTTCATTTTATACGCGGTCGGAGAGCCGGAAAGCTATGCCGCAGTTCTAACCCAAAAGGGAGATGACGACGAAGAACGTCCTATTGCCTTCCTAAGCCAAGTAATTCAACCACATGAAGAGCGGTATAATTTTATCGAGCGGCAAGTGCATGCAGTCATGAGGTCTCTGAAGAAATTCAAACACTTTGTCTCACAGAGCCGGGTCACCGTGTTTGTCATCCACCCGGACGTCAGGAATTTCATTATTCAAGGGGAACCAGGTCATAAGAGAGCTGGCTGGATCGCCAAGATTCAAGAGTTCGACATAGAAGTTCGGCCCACCAAGCTTGTCAGGGGGCGAGCCCTTTGTCAGGAATTAGCCAGAAGTGTCGCCGCAGAAGTGACCGCTTGTCAGTGGGAAGACCCTATGACGGAGGCTGACTTTGCCAATTCTTCAGAGGAATCCAGGGACTGGACCGATGACCTAGTGTGGTATTTCAATACTGGGCAATACCCTGATAACCTTGATGCCTCGCAGAGGAGAAGGTTCCGGCTCAAGGCCCTAAAATTTGTACTGCGCCCCGAAGGGCTCTTTTACGCAAACATCGACGGTGTTCTCTTGCGATGCATCAAGGGAACAGAAAAGGAAAAGGTCCTCACGGAATTCCACTCCGGGATGTCGGGAGGACACCTTTCAGGAAGGCCGACGGCCTTGAAAATCATCAAAGCAGGCTATTATTGGCCCACCCTTTTCACCGATACACACGCAATCTCTCAGAAATGCGAGAAGTGCCAGAGGTTTGTTGGCCGCAGCAGGAATGCTCCAATGCCTCTTCAGCCGATTCGGGTTGAAGCACCCTTTCAGCAATGGGGCTTGGATTTCATTGGAACCATAACCCCGAATTCTTCGGCCGGCCATAAGTTCATTCTAACAGCCACAGACTATTTCACCAGATGGGCTGAAGCGATACCCACTAAGCATGCCGACCAGGAAACGGTTGTCAGTTTCCTAGAAGGTCTAATCACCCGATTCGGGGTCCCTGAAGCTATAGTGACAGACAACGGCCCAGGTTTCACAGGCACCGTACTCACCGAGTTCACCTGCAGGTACGGGATTTATCATAAGATGTCTTCTAATTACTATCCGCAAGGGAACGGTCTGGCCGAGTCCACCAACAAGAACCTCATGAAGATCATAAAGAAGATGGTGGAAAGAAACAAGAGAACCTGGCACCTGCTACTAGATCGAGCGCTATGGGCAGACCGGATATCAGTCAAAAAATCTATCGGGACATCTCCATATGCCCTCGTATACGGAAAAGACGTTGTCTTGCCTACTCATATCGAGATGCCCGCACTATGGATGCTAGACGATGATAGGGGCAATTTAGACCCCCTGAATGCCAGGCTCGCTCAGCTGATACAACTTGAAGAAGAAAGAGAGAAAGCCTATGAGGCTTTTATGAAGCACACAGGCTCTACCAGAAAATGGTTCTCGAAAGGGGCCACAACAAAGGTTTTCAAAGTCGGAGACCTGGTGCTCAAGTGGGACGTCTGGAAGACCAAGCCCGACAACCACGACAAATTCGATTCTTTTTGGGGAGGCCCCTTCGAGATTGCCCAGGTAAATCAGTTCAATGCCTTCGTATTGAAGGACATGGAAGGTCGCATCCTCCCAATCCCGGTTAACGACTTTCATCTGAAAGCCTACCATCACTGAGAAAGAGGTACCGAGAAGTTCCATCTGTATATATTTTGTCTTTTTTATTATTTCAATTCATCTATTTCCTGCATGTAAATATCTCTTTTGTAAAGTCCCTTAGATTCTAGGCTGATGAGCCAAGAAGGTTTTGTCTCCTCCTCGGGTGAGAAAAGGTTTGAGCAAAGGAGAGGTTTCCAAGTGCTGTAAATTTCCCTCCATCGCTCGCCCTCAAGGTAAAACCCGAAAGTCGCCAGCAGTTTGGAGCGATTTCGGGCAAAAAATATAAGGGCGGATGCTCTGTCAAGGCGAAAATTCCTAAGTATTGAATTCTTGCCCCCCCGTCGCTCCAGATTGCGAAAAAATGCATCAAAACGCCACAGGGTGGAGCGCTTGGCGGCGAAAAAAGAAGGCAAAACAAGGCGTCCGTTTGAAAAGGAAAGAGAGTGGCAAAGTTTCCTTCAAAAATCCTTCTAAGTATTCTCGGCTCCGTAGCGCCCGCCAAAGACTTTTTTCCCCCAAGGCGCAGCACTTTGCGGCGATGTAGGGTGCGGAGACCGGTTCCACCAAACGAGAGCAAGGGAGAAAAATGTTAAAAATCAAACAAGTGTGGGATTTTCCCTCCAGCGCTCATCCGTGGGCAAAAAGGCCTTGCAGCGCTCTTATTTTGAGCGATCCAGGGTAAAATCGGCAAACCAAGGCCTAGTGCTAGATAGTGGAAAATCTTCTAAGTCCACTAATTCGCCCTCTAGCGCTCGCTCAAAGCAAATTTGCCTCAAAGCGCTCTCCTTTTAGAGCGATCCAGGGCAGAGTTTGGCTAGCCAAAACTTAGCGCCAAAGGGATAAAATTTCTCAAAGTTCAAAAGTTTCCCTGAAGCGCTCGACCGAAGCAAAAGTTTCCCTGAAGCGCCCTTCTCTTCGGCGATCTGGGTAAGATTTGGAGGGACGAAGCTTGGCGCCAATTCGACAAAATTTTTCTAAGTGTCAATTTGCCCTCTAGCGCTCGTCCGAAGTAAAAGACACCTTAAAGCGCTCCAAGCGTGAGCGACCCAGGGTAGCATCCAAAGGGGAAAGTTCTTTTAAATTTTTAAAGCTTCCAAAGGGCCCGCGAAACTAGCGCTCTATGTGCCCCATATCGCTCTCCAACGGCAAAAGGAACCCGAAGGCGCTCGTTTGTCGAGCGCTCTAGGGTCAAAATCATGTCCCTTGACAAAAAAGGGAAGAGTGGAGGCGCCCACCTTCTAGCTGGCTGACCTCGAAAATCGTGCGGGGCACACTTGCCAAGAAACGTGCAATAAATGAATGCGGCTGCACGAGGTTTAAGAGGGATTGAGGTCTAAAAAGGTATAAAGTACACTCTGCAAAGATTCGAAAGGTCCCATCTCATAGATTTTCTGCATGGCCACCCTGAGGAAATAGAGCGACGTCCACCAACTTTGTGCGGACAATTAAAGACAGATACTTGCCATTAATTTGCGCCCAGGCCCAACTCTTCACTATAAAATCAATTGCTGCAGAATTTTTACCAGGCTAAATTCAAACTGTTTCGAGCTCCGGTAAAAAGTGAATTTAAATTTTACACCTACAAGACAGCAGCTAGAATTGTGAATTGCGCCATGGGGAAGAAGGGAGCTGGTGGGCAAAGTACTACAGCCAGACAAACAGCTTCAGAAGCGCCTGAGGACACCCGGGGCATGCAGAAAAAGGAAAAGGGTAAAGCGCAGTCATCTGAGGCGAAACCTAGGAGGAGAGCTCAGCCAGAGCAGCCAACGCAGCCTCCACCACCACCCCGTGACAATTGGAGTAGGCTCAGGGACGGGCCTTATTCCCAGAACATGAATGACTTGCGGAACACCATTAAAGCATGTAAGGACAGAGTTCCCAAGTCGCCGCCGCTCGCTGCTGCCTACCGGTCGCGCCTGTATTGGTTTCTATGTAGCCAGGTGCATCATTGCCCTGAATTGGTAGCAGTGGTGGCGGAATATTATAATCCAGACACCAGACAAATCTGTGACTATACCGGCGCGCCCCTGTTTCATATTGATCCGGAGACCATGGAGGCAGCCTTTGCACCGGGTCGTCCGATAGACGGAAAGAGTGTGGCCAAGAAGGTTAACCTCAAACAACAAGCAAGCAGGTTTACAGACACTCAGCTGATGCGGCAATTTCTGGAAGACGAGATGTACAGGCCACCTCCGCCCCGACAATGGTCCCAGAACCCCCTGCCCTTAACAGCATTTAAAAGCCCCCATGTTTACACCATGCTAGCCTGGGTCCTGGGTTGTGGGTCGGACGCATTCGTCCAGCCACACCAAATTGCTATGGCCGAGTCTCTCCAGCACGGGGAGTTTTTCGACTGGGCTGACTATTTGGCTCGAGCAATCCATCTCGCTCTATGCGATTTAAAGGAGAAGAAGACAGGCACCTTCCGGTTTTGTTCATTCTTGGCCTGGCTCTTTTTGTTCCACTTCCACGGCAAGATGAAGTCAATCCCAGTGCAGCGCGGGGATGAGCATGGTGCGCCTCGCCCGGTGTATGAATGGACCCGGGTGTTGTACAAAGAAGAATCTTATTACAAGTTCAACAAGTATTTTCTGAGCCGCGCCCTCAGCGTCGTCCAAGGTGGCTGCGCACGTGTCCCACGCGCAATGAGCGAGCACTTTATAAGCGGGGAGATACCCTTCGGGGATACTTTCCGACTGACACAGGGCTTGGTGCTTAGAGTTCACGGGTTCACAGGCAAACCCTTCCTGCTACCTTATTATGCCTCGGAGTACCAATTTGCACTCGAGGCATCACGTCAGATGGACTACACTGATGAGAAATACGGCCAAGGTAAGAAGAAAGGCCACATATTCAATTACCCAATCAAATGGGGAGAAGTGGAGATTGGCCTCAATGGACAGCATCAGTTTTTCACTGCCATACTCTCAAGTTTTGGACTGATCCAGCTGCCGCAGAGGTGGAAGTATGATCCTCTGGATATAATCAAAAAATTTAAAAATGTCCAGGAGTTTCATGTGTGCCCTAGAGAGGACCTAGTAGCCGGGCGCAATAACCCTGAAGGGCGAGACCTGGAATGGAATATAGAGGAGATGCAATCATTGCCGCCATGGCACGACTTCTATGAGATAGAGGCGGAATATGATCCTGTCAAAAATGAGGACCATAGGGCAGAGGCTCCTAATTTCAAAAAATGGCAAAAGAAGCTAAAAAGGAAAGGATGGACAGCTGGCAAGATAACAGAATGGTGGATAATGCGCTGTCAGACAAGGAGGGAGAAGTCAGGCAAAGACCTCGAAAACGACGGACAATTCTCCACACGTTACGATGCACACTACGCCACGTGGCGGCCTATCATTTTCCGGGACATCGTGCCCAAAAGTCTTCCACGACTATATAAAGGCCAAGCCCCACCTCAACGACCACTTGTATTAGGGGAAGGTTCAAGGAGTGGTGTGGAGAAAAGTCAAGAAAAGGAAAAGGGTCAACCAGTGCCAATGGTACGACCAACTCCCGAAAAGCGGCCTACCGAAAGGACCCCACCCCAGAAAGTTCCATCAAAAGGCGCGGCCACTGCCGCCGTTCCGCAAGCTGCTTCTGAAGAGCCCACAAAGAAAAAAACAAAAATATCCATTGTCCACAAGGGAGTCCCTTCGAGCGTTATTCCAGAAGAAGAAGTGCCTCTGCAAAGGAAGAAGAGAGCCGAAAAGCCCAAGGAGGTAAGAGCTACACCGGCGAAGGAGCCTGCACCGCAGAGGGCTATACCCTCTGAAATAATCACCCTGAAGGACGACACTCCTTCGCACGGCGAGGACGCAGACCAGTGGGTGTCCCAGATCTTTTCCTCTCCGGCCTCCACAGGGCTCGCAGGTACGCACTCCTCTATCTTTGAAACTGCCAAGTCCAAGGTTGCGGCTCCCTCATCTTCTGCTGCTACCCGTACCCCCGCAGCCACTTCTTCGGCCGACAGAATAGCAGTCGCCCACTCCAGTTCCGCTGCAGATCCCCACATAGAGCTCCAGGCCTCCGCTGATATCCTGTCCCATCACCCCGCCTATGTCCATTCTTCAGAAACCCTGACTCAAGACCAGTCAGTCGTTCCCCCGCAAGGACCCTTGCAATCTCCGCAACCCTCTCCCGCAGCCGATCACCCGGTCGAAACCCTAGTCCAAACCCCAGAGCGCCCATCCTCAGAAGATCCCGCGCCCCAAAAATCCGCCTCTCCTCGCCCATTTACCGAAGAGCATACACCCTGGGGCTATAGCAGCATGGACCTCGTCAGAATCATGGACGCGCAGCCTCTAATGGCTCAGGGCGATCTCGGCTGCACCAAATGGATGAGGACCCTGAAGAAGAGGAAAGGTGAGGACCTCGCGCAGGTCCAAAAGCGCTTCAGGATTGACCCGGATAAAATGGTTACCTATAAGGAAAAACGGGTCCCCAAAGTGCCGAAGCAAAAGAAGGACATGACAGATGACGACTATGAGTACATTCCAAAGGAGAAGGATATCAACAACCTCAACTGGGAGAACACGGCAGTTGGAATCCAGGAGAAAACTGAATCTATGCTTGCAAATCATTTCCAACTGCAAGGCCTGTACTATGAGCTTGAAAATGAAAAGTCCGAGTTGGAGGGAGAAGTGGCGAAGTTGAAGGCCAAGGTGAACGAAGCTCAATCCCAGAACCAACAGCTACAGCAGAAGTTGGAGGCGGCGGAGAAAGAAAAGGAGGAAATACAGGCCCAAAACGCCGAACTTCAGGGCCTATTACAACAAACGCAGCAGCAGTTGGAGGAGCAGGCCTCCAAGGTCAAAACGTTTACCAAGGAAGGGATAAAAGAAATGCGATTCCGTCTCCTGAGGAACTTCAAGCCCCGGGCTTCTAGGTCGTTGTTCGTCCTTGCGTTTGTGAAAAAGATCCAAGAGGTATCTGCCCTGGGAAAGCCAGTGGTAGAGGAGGCTGAACGCCAGACAGAGGGCTGGCTCAGTTTGGCGCTTAAGGCTGGGAACCTTGAGCGTCGCGGCCTCCAATTTGTCCCAACTGACCCCCTTGCTCATAATTGGGCAGTTGCAAGGGCAACCTTGCATTTTTACTTTGAGAAAATTGAAAAGATTCGGAAGGCCAGGTCCACCCTGGATATGTTGGAAAAGGAGGACTTTTGCCTGGCTTCCTTCAAAACACTTCACTCACATGGGTTCCCTAGCTTCTTTGATGCTAACGGGAACGTCCTGGCCGAGGAGAAGCTGCAGTCGAAGTGGGATGCTTTTGAGGCCAATACAACGGATATTGATGCATGGGCCGACCCGATCCAGGAGGCCCAGGTGATGCAGCTTTCAGCCAGGTTCTGTCAGATTCGCTCCTGCCTCACCGCCTTGGACCTGAAGGTTGAGAATATTGATACCCTCCAAGTTGAGATGTTCAGGTGCCTAGTGGAGGACATTAGCACCTTCAAGCCGATTCCTGAGGAGGCCTGGACCCAGGTCCAGTCTGCGGTTGATGAGATTCAAGAGCGCCTCGCCGCGGCCGATCAGGAGCAGGATGGAGAAGAAGATACACAGGGAGACCATTCTGAAGAAGGAGAGGAGGAAGGTTTGGAAGAGGAACGCGCCGAGGAGAGCGCAGAAGAAGTCCTGCCAGGGCAAGACCAGCAACAAGATCAGGCAGGGGCCGGGGGTGACTCCGTGGCCCAATGAATGAAGGCCTGGGTCCTGGCACCGAGGCGAGCTCGATACCCCGCGAGCCGCCAAGAATGTTGCCATTTTCAAGGGGTACATCATTTTTATTTCTTTTCTGAAAGAGCAGTCCTCCCGGGTTCAGCCCTAAGCCGCAGCAGAAGAGAGCACCTCAGAGTGAACCCGGGAGATTTTAAAAAATTATTATTTGTGGTAAATTCGTCTAAGTATTTTTCGCCCCAAAGCGCTGCATTCCAGAGCGCTTTGGGGCATTTTCGCCAGCTTTGAGCGCTTTAGGGCGTTTTCTGAAGAAAGGAAGAAAAGGAGGAAATGGGCTTTTGATTCAAAATTTTGACTAAGTATTTTTCGCCCCAAAGCGCTCCAGTTTGGAGCGCTCCAGGGCAAATTTCTCCCTTTCGAGCGCTTTGGAGCATTTCCTCGCCGGTTGGTCATGTTTGTGCAGGTTGCTCATTTTTGGCTAAGTGTTGCTTTGTGCCCCAAAGCGCTCCATTTGGAGCGCTCCAGGGCACTTTTTTCCTTTTGCCGCGCTTTGGAGCATTCGTGAGGCGGTTCACGTGAAAGCAAGAGCCCCCATAATTTCTAAGTACAAAATTGCCCCAAAGCGCTCCAGTTTGGAGCGCTCCAGGGTAAAACCCCCCAAAGTCGAGCGCTTTGGGGGTTATTTTCAACACTTAGCAAGGAGGCGAAAATTCCAAGTTGGCTATGAATGCAAAAGTCGCCCTAAAGCGCTATCATTCGGCAGCGCTAAAGGGCAGATATCTCCCTCAGGAGCGCACTAGGGCAATTTTGCCTTGCTCATTTTGGGTAACCAACCGGTCCTCAGCTTTTGCGGCAGCGCATTGTTTGAAGTAGTATAGGCGCGTTTCCCGCCCAAATTTTGCCGGTCAAAGCAGCAGGTGTCCCCGGAGTAAAAGGTCAAGTTTTTTCGGGATCAGAGCCTGTTTTAGTACAGCCAAGGCCATACTCCAGTTTCACGGTGGGTGACCATTGAAGACAAACAGTAGCGGGCATTTGAGGCAAAGTACCGCTACAATCCACCGTATTAATGGGCCATTCCCTCCCAGCTACTAAATCTGTCCGAGACCATGCCATCATAAAGGAGAACAGTCGCAAAATCAGATACGGCCGACAAAGATAATATTTGGCCGCTTTTTGCAGTTGTTACAGGTTTGGGTATTTGTGCCAGTATTGTAATCTGGGGAGGGTTATCTGCTATAAATAGCACCATTTTATATTGTAATAGGGGGGGAACATATTGCTAAAGAAAGCTGCTGTAACTAAGATTGTTTGCTTCAATACAATCCATACTTTGGCTCCAATTGTGCCTCTTTCTTTTATGCTGCCTTATTCGTGTCATTTCTGCATTTACTCATTTATTTTTCTGATTGCTGTCATTCTGAACTCTGGATCGCAGCATTGGCAATTATCTGAGCCTGGAATGCATGTTTAAGGATACATAGGGAAGAATTTCATAGCTGGTTTCTGTTACATGTATTGTTTTGATTGTTGTTGGTTTAGTTGCTAGTTAGTGACTGTGCTGCTTGTTCTTCCCCAAACGTTGAATACCACCGTTTCTAACCCTTATCCCTTTTATTTCTTTCCTGCACCCTTATCTTAAAACCAAAAATCACATAGGAAGCCGGCCTTCTCCGGAGATTGGCACGGAAGGCATCCCTTCCTTCCGGCCTTTCAAGCTGTTGGGCGAATCGAGGGCGCAACGACAACAAATCCTTTCCTCATGGCAGATTTGTAACCAACAGTAGGTAAATGCTTCTCTTGGCGGGATGCAAAAGATGACTGCAGGATACTCTCTTATCAACCAAGGCCGATAAGCCTTCAACTATAGTTGAGACTTGGACTTGGACTATGGTGGCATATATATATATATATGCCACCATAGTTGGAAAAATTGTAATTCAGAAAAACTCGACCAAAAGAAAAAGCCGAAGAAAATATTTCAATTAAAAAAAAACATTTTAAACAACAATTGGAGAGCCAGAAAGCTGATTTTATATTATATATTCATAAAAAAAAGTACAATTACAGTTCTTGATCATGAAATCCAATCAAATACATCATACAAATTCAAAATTTCAAAATATAAAGCAATACTTAAACTACTTTTTGTTTTCCCCTCCCCCTTGGATAGATGGTCGAATTGGAGGCTCCTTAGGTATGGGATCATTATGGTATATCTCCTCCAATTCTCTCAAATGTTTCTCTTCTGCCTCTAGTGCTTCAATGTCCTTTGCAGTAAACATGGTATTTAGTGGACTTTCAGCAATCCAATTTGATAGTGGATCTAGTTCATCCTAGTCAATCGTCTCGTAGGATTCATTAGCATCAACTTGTTTGGTGTGAAGCTGAAGATTGTAATGTATGAATACAAGGTCACTGAGGTGCTCTTGGGTCAACCTATTGTGCTTCTTGGTGTGTGCGGCCTCAAATAGAGACCAATTGCATTCACACCCAGAAGTGATACAAGGCTAAATCAAGACGTGGATTGCCATTCTCCTTAGATTAGGTATTTTTGAACCATAATACTCCCACCATAAATCTACAAAAAATATTATTTTCAAATTATTAATTTACATTTGTAATTGTGTCATTGTAAATGTAAACTACAAAAAAAATGTTTAAAAGTTTAAAAATTTTACCTTGTTGCAAGGTCGACCTTGATTCTTTAGAGGAGGATGAAAGCAGGCTCCAATGAGTGCCCTTATAGGTTTGGAACTCGGCAAGGATGAGGCGATGTTTTGTGGGGTCATCTATCATCCTCTCTGCGCAAGTATAAAACCTCCCCTGGACCTCTTCATCAACACTAAGATTGCCAGTGTGAAAGAATTTGGGGTTCAAGAAGTACCCGGTTGCATGAATAGGTCGATGTAGTTGCCTTGTCCATCTCTTACCAATGATATGCCAAATTCTTTCATACTTGCTTTGGTTGCCACTGTAATAGTTCTGGATGGCCTCTATCGCCTCGTATAGATAACCCATTGCTAATATTTCTCCACCTACAAGGCAAAGAACCCTTATCAAGGGTTCTATCACCTACTATTGAACATTAAAATTTGATCATTGTAATTTACTTAATACCTTTAATTCAAAATTATAAATAAGAATTTGTAATTTTTAGTTAAATTTAGAAAAAGAGTACTAAGTATCTTAAGTATAAAATAATTTTTAAAATTTAAACAGTCAATTACCTTGAGAATTTTTTGCATGCTCACAGTAAATTAATCATTAAAAACTTGTCTCTAGACCTGTTCCCTCTCCTCTTTTGAAAGAAATGGTGAGGCATACCATTCCTTGCTCACTAACATCTACTTCAAAGCAAGCGATGCCACTAGAAAGCTTTGCATGGCGATGAAATTTGAGGTAAATCGGGTGATCCCTAGGCAAAGAATGTCCCTTCCCTCATTATGCTCCCTCATCAAGCTGAGCACCCATGTGTGGTTGTATATAAACCGTGTAATGTTCTTCGCCTCTTCCACCATTGTCTCCATCCATGTCATTTTGCCAATGTCCTCAAGCATGAGGTCAATGCAATTGGCAGGGCATGGGCTCCAAAAATTAGAGTGGTACTTCTCCTCTAGAATACTACCCGCCAGACACATGCTGCAACACTGTTCGTTACAACTTGGGCAACATTCTCTATTCCTACTTCCAGCATGACCTCCTCCAACAAATTGAATAGTATCTGTGCATTCTTCACCTCTTGCGAGGCATCAACCGAGTTTAGGAAGACCTGTTGCCACATTTTGCACAAGGGTGCCATGTTTTTGGTTTCTGCATGTAAGCTGCTCTTTTCCTTTCCCTCTCCTCATTTTCCCTTTCTTCTTCTCTCCCTTTCTTCCTCTCCCTCACAGCTTCATTCCCTCTTCTTCTTTCCCCCTTTCTTCCCCCAAGTAAAACTTCAGCAGGTGTACCTTGAAAAGTTTCTAAGTGTTGGGGCGCAACCCGACTTCGCAGCAAGTCGGAGTGCGCCCCTCAGTTGGAGCGCAATAGGTAACCCGTGCGCAGCAGGACAGAAACGATTGAAAATCTGACTAAGTGTCAGGGGCGCAACCCGACTTCGCAGCGAAGTCGGAGTGCGCCCTTCTTCCTGGGCGCACTGTGGGAACAGTCTGTCAGAAGGTCAGCCAAGTGCTGGGGCGCAACCCGACTTCGCAGCGAAGTCGGAGTGCGTCCCTGTTCCAAAGGCGAAGTCCGTACAACGGATGGAGACAGCCAAGCACCAGTGCGCAACCCGACTTTGCAGCGAAGTCGGAGTGCGCCCTTTGACCGGTGCGCAGTTTGGTGAAGTCAACTCAGAAAATGCCAAGGCAAGGAGGCCTTCCAACTGCGCTGTCTTCCTCCCTGCGCAACCCGATGGCGCCCGAATTCCTGGCGAAGTTGGATAAACTGCCTTTCAAGGCAGACACGTGTCACGCTTCAGCATCCGACAAGTATCCACCTTCGGGATTCGAGCCAAGATTTGACCGCGCAAGGACAGAGTATGGGCTTCACTACCGGCGCCAGTTGTCAACATTTAAAGCCGATGTGAAGTGCCACCTGCCGCACCTACCCGCATTCCTGTTGACCAGAGACTTGACCCAACACGCTGCCACGTAGCCGTACCGCCTTCAGTGGACACCATGCCGCAAGGACAGCCCGCCCGACGTAAGTCGACATCGGCAGCCTCCTCGCCCGCTCGTGTCGCCTATCGTCTTGTCCGAGGACTTTGTGCCCATGAATGTAATCGGGGGAGTTTTGGGCTATAAATACCCACCACATTTTCAATGTAAGTGGTGGAAGGGGAATAAATTGCTAGGGGACAATTGTAGCTGTGCGTTTGCCTCAAATACAAACATATACTTGGCTCTCGCTTATCGTCTTTTATCTTGCATGCCGCCTCTCCTTGTCATTTCTCGCCTCATGTTTCTTGTGTCATTGCTTGTTGTTGTACCGAACTCGGACTCCAAGATTTGATGGCCAGGTATTCCCGGAATGCATAGATAGAGGATACATGGGATCGCCGATAGCTGCAGTTTCGATGTATGTTTGTAGATGAATGTCGTTAGTAGTGGTGATTGATTCGTCGCCGTGCTGCTTATTCCCCCCACCCAACTCCAATCACATTTGTAATCCCTTTCCTGCACTCTTATCTCTTTTTATCTCTTTCCTGCACTCTTATCTTTTTATCTCTTTCCCCGCACTCTTATCTTATCACAACCCCCATAGGAGCCGGCCTTCTCCGGAGATTGGCACGGAAGGCATTCCTTCCTCCCGGCCTTTCAATCTGGTGGGCGAATCTGGGCGCATTAACAACAAATCCTTTCCTCATGGCAGATTCGTAACCAACAGCTTCTCTGGCACGCCCGGTGGGACCAAGGTCCCATATTTCAAGAGTGAATTTCTAACCCGTCTCCACCTGGCACCAGCAGTTGCTTGGTCTTAACCGGTGGGACATGGTAGTTTCCCGCCCCCAAACAGAATCGAAGTACTAGTGCTCACTTCATTGCTGTTCAAAATCAGAGCACAAGGCGACTCTGCAAATTATCCGAACATACTCTGAGTCCGAGAAGACCGGTCCTAACGCCTTCATGCAAACAAGAAGGTGGCGAGCAAGGAATCCGGAGAACCAGCCTGACTTTTACGAACTTGACCTTGACGCTCCAGGCGAGCGCGTCAGCCGGGCTGATTATCAAGCTCGCGAAGAAGAAATCCAAGAATCCGAGGCCGAAATCCAAGAAGTCGAGGCTGAGATTGAACAAGTTGAGGCCGAAGAAGAATCCACATCTTCGGACAGTTCCGATACCGAATACACTATCGGATCAGAAGCATAAATGGTTGATCATCTGGATGAAGACGACCTCTTCCCGGTGGTGGATTCTACGAGGCCCTTGGCCCTTGTCGAATAGCAAGCCGTGCCCCCGCCGCCTTAAAGTCTATCCCTACGTACGACGGCTATGGCAAGACGGCGTATGAACACATCCAGGACATTCTTGCCCTGGCCGCGCTACACTCCATCACTGACGAAAGTGTGAAGACCCGTCTCGCTAGCCCTTTCCCTAAGGGGAAAGCTTCTCTACCGGTGGAGATCACCGCGTAGGGATCCATCACAGTGGTGGCGACAGCTAGCCGGCAGAGCTCGTGGAAAGGATGCAACGAGTCCGCCGATCCCTCTTCTTTGCCGCATCGGGCCCAAAGTATTCAGAGACACCCCCAAGAGGAGGTGTCAGACTTCAACATCAGGTTTGCGAGGTCTTGGAAACGAGTGCCTCGCGAACTCCGACCGTCAGCAGGTCAGGCCGCCTACTACTACCTGAGATCTTTCAACTCAGACATTTGCCTGCTGCTGAAGGTTGCCAGAATCAACACATTCCCCGCTCTGTACGAAGCCGCCCAACAAGCTGAAATGGACATCATCTCCATCGACAGGCTTCCACACGGAGTGCAACCGCCCATCTACCCCGATTTTCCCCGATCGCAGTATCCTTCAACTTCTGGTTCAGAGCCGTCCACTTCAGGACAGCAACCCCAGCAGCAATGAAACCCGGCGCCGACCGTGAACCCTTACGGCCCGTCGCAAATTCATTATCCGCCTCCCCGTCCTCCACGTTTTCCAACACTTCCTGCTCCTCCCCAACATGCACAATATTCCACTCCTCCATTGGCCGCATTGCCTCCCCCAGCTCAATTGCCGCCGCCTCCTGGCCACGATATTCAGAATCAAATTCTACAGGAGGTACGGGCCTTGGCCTCTGGCTATCATACCATGTCTAACGACATGACCGTCCTGAAAAAGAAGCAGGCCCAGATGGACCTAGCTCCAAGGAGGCCATATCCGCCCCGGCATTGACAAAGGATCGGCCCCCGAGCAACATTTGCAACGGCGGCCCCCTCCGAGGAATGCTGCCATAGAGGATGAACTCGGTACTTCCGACCATGTCAACTGGTGCACCACGTGCAACGACCCGCATGACGAGGATGACTGTACACTCGCATCAGCACTACCTCCAGACCTTGGCCGGCAGCGCCATTGAGGACGAAGAGCTTTACATGATCCTGGGCGACGAGAGCAATTTCGCCGTTTCGGACGAAGTTCCAATGCCGCCTCCCGCCAAGGAAAACAAGAAGTCTGCCGAAGCTGCAGCCAAACCCCTAAAGGTGTACGCTCGAAGAGACAAGGCGCAACCCGAGGAGATACCACCGTACAAGAGGCTGTGGCCCTACACAGCCAAAGATAAAACTCCTCCGGCGAAGACTCCCGCAGTCAAGCCTCCCATAGCCAAAGCTCTTCCGGCTAAAGCTCCCGCTGCCCAGCCTCTAGCTGAAACGAAAGAACAAGCTCAGGAGAGGCTGAGGTATCCGTCTCTGACCAAGAGACAGAGAGTTGAGGCCACTCAACAATACCGGACAAAGTACGAGCCGGCGAAAGAAGCGGAAGGAGCAAGCACTTCGGGCTACAACATAGTAGACGAGTTGAAGAGAACTCCCGCGAGAATCAGCATGTATGATGCTCTTCAGCTCCTGTGCCAAGTTGATCTCGCCGCAAGAATCCCTAAAAATCATGAAGAATGGCAAGCGGATACAATCCGCTGTCCTGGTGCAACCCCCGACAGTCTCAGCCACTGGGAAGAACAGACCACCTCCCTTTTATCTGTCTTTACGGATGCAAGGGTATATAGTACACAATTGCATGGTGGACTCTCGGTGCTTCCACGACCGTAATGCCGAGAGCCGTCTGCGATGAAATCGGGATGGAGTACACAAGGAGCAGCCAAGGCGTGCTGCAACTAGACGGCACCCCCGTCAAGACAGCCGGTGTCATAAAAGACATCCCCATTCGGCCGCACAAAGCCCTCGACATCGTGGTCATCCAAGAGGTTGTGGTCGTCGACTTGGAACCCTACTTCGGCATGTGTCTCTCCAGGGAGTTCACTGCGAAGTTGGGAGGATATCTCTCCTTGGACTACTCGCACATGGAAGTGCCCTTCAAAGGAAGGAGACTGAAAATCTTCAATGAAAAGCCTTCCACCTACCTAGTAGAGAAGATACCCGGAGAAGAGCCTGAGGATTGCATGGTTCAGCTGACGGAGGAAGAACTGGTGACAGTGGACATGACGGAGCAAGCTCTCGAGCAACTGCAAGTAGAAGATGAATTCTCCTTGCGGGACTTCAACGCCGTGATTGAAACAGAGCAAGGCCGTTACACCATTGTTCAGCCTCGAGAGAGTTGACAAGTCAGCAAAGAGAGAAGTAGGACCAAGCACCCGAGAAGCCGTGGAAGCTTTTCTTTGACGGCGCACGATGCAAAAATGGCGCCGGTGCTCGGAGTTCTTTTGGTTTCCCCAACCGGGATCCGTAAGGATTACACCCACAAGCCGGCTTGGAGCCGTACCAACAACGCGGCGGAGTACGAAGCCCCGTGCTTGGGACTGCGAAAGGCGGAGAGGTTGGGAATCAAACATCTCGCAGATCTACGGAGACTCGGAGCCGGTGTGCCACCGGATCACGAATAAGTGCGCCTCCAAAAAGCACTATCTCAAGGCGTACCGAAATCGGGTCCGGGATCTGATGGAGTCTTTTGACTCGTTGAATGTCAAGGCTATTTCACGAGAGAAAAACAAGCATGCCGACATTCTCGCGTCTCGTTGGAGCCGTGCACGTTCCGGCCGATGACACCGTCCGTAAGCCGAAGCCGGTCCGTACCATTTACAGTGCCTTCGTGCTCGATAAGGACACCCACCGGGCAGTGTTTAGCTGTGACGAGGAGATCGTCACATTTTTGGTAAATGAAGCCTGTGCAATCGAAGGTAGAGACCCTGATGACGAGCAATATGAGGGGTTGATACAACTGAAAAATAATCATGTCCCAAAAGGACTGATTACCTTAGAGAGTCTATTTGATCAAAATGACAGAGCCATATCTCATCGGATCAAAGTAGACCCGAAGCAGTATGCCGACCTAGAGCTGGAACCTGGTAAATCAATCAAGGTCGGGACAGACTGCACCACAGAGGAACTCGAGCAGATCAGATCATTATGTCAAGAGTTCCCTGACATAGTAGCCTGGAGCTACCAAGACTTGAAGGGGTATGACAGAGAAATAATCCAGCATACCATTGAGCTAGAAGATGGCGCCAAGCCATTCAGGCAAAAGCAGAGGGCCGTCAATCCAAAAATCGAGGCCATGATGAAAGCCGAGCTCTTGAAGATGCTCGGAGGCCAAGATCATCTACCCCATCAAGCATTCATCCTGGGTTGCGAACTTGGTTCCTGTGAGGAAGAAGAACGGAGACATTCGTCTTTGTGTCGATTTCAGAAATCTAAACCAGGCCTCCCTCAAGGACCATTACCCGCTTCCCCAGATCGATCAGATCCTCCATATAGTTGCTGGAGCCCAGAGATTTTCCCTCTTAGACGGCTTTTCCGGCTACAACCAGATATGGGTCAAGGATGAGGACCAGCACAAGACAGCGTTCACTACCAAGTGGGGGACGTTCGCCTATCAACGCATGCCGTTCGGCTTATCCAATGCTGGCGCCACATTCCAAAGAGCCATGGACCTGGCCTTCCGAGAGCCGCTCAACAAAGTGATCGTCATCTACTTGGATGACATGACTGTTTTCTCTCACAAGCGAGAAGATCATGTTCCCCACCTGCGGCAAATATTCGAAAGGTGTCGTGAATTCGGCATCTCCATAAACCCGAAGAAATCTGTCTTCGCGGTGAAAGAAGGAAAGTTGCTGGGGCATGTCATCTCCGAGAAAGGCCTGGCTATAGATCCTGACAGAGCAGAGGCTCTCCTCCGCTTGCCCGCCCCAATCGACAAGAAAGGGCTACAGTCCTTCTTCGGCCAAATCAACTTCGTGCGGAAGTTCATACCGGACTTCGCACAAGTAATCAAGCCTATGTCCGAGTTGCTGAAGAAGAACACAGAATTTCCGTGGATCGAAGAAAGGGAGCAAGCCTTCGAGGAGATCAAAGCTCGCATTGCACAAGCACCGGTGTTGATAAACCCGGACTACTCCAAGGATTTCATCCTGTACGCGGTGGGAGAACCAGAGAGTTACGCCGCAGTCCTGACCCAAAAGGGAGAAGATGGCGAGGAGCGCCCCATAGCGTTCCTGAGCCAAGTGATCCAACCGCACGAAGAAAAGTACAACTTTATAGAGCGGCAGGTACATGCTGTCATGAAATCTCTCCGTAAGTTCAGGCACTTTGTCTCCCACAGCAAGATCACCGTCTTCGTGATCCACCCAGACGTTCGAAGCTTTATCATACAAGGAGAACCGGGTCACAAGAGGGCAGGATGGATTGCCAAAATCCAGGAGTTCGACATCGAAGTGCGGCCAACCAAGCTAGTCAGAGGCCGAGCCTTGTGCCAGGAGCTAGCCCGAAGTGCGGCAGCCGAGATATCCGCCTGCGAGTGGGAGGACCCAAGCAACACGCATCAACCTAGCCAACTCCTTACCCGAGGAGTGCGACTGGACAGATGAACTGGTGAGATACTTCTGCACCGGGAGATGTCCAGACCACATGAATGCCTCACAAAGAAGGAGGTTTCGGCTAGGTGCATTGAAGTACACTCTTCGCCCCGAGGGGCTTTACTTTAAAAACATGAATTAAACGAGGGCATCCCGTTGCGGTGCGTCGAAAGGCACCACCCAGGGTCCTCGGAGAATTTCATTCCGGGATGCCTGGAGGTCATCATTCCGCAAGGCCCACGGCCTTGAAAATAATCGTAGCCGGGTACTACCGGCCCACTCGTTTACAGATGCTCATGCTGTCTGTAGCAAATGTGATCAATGCCGGAGATTTGCTGGCAGAAATAGAAAAGCACCCCTACCCCTTCAACCGATCCAAGCCGAGACTCCGTTTCAACAATGGGGTCTGGACTTCATCGGGGTGATTTCGCCGAACTCTGCAGCGGGCCACAAGTTTATCTTAACCGCCACCGATTACTTCACACGGTGGGCAGAGGCGATCCCTACAAAGAACGCCGACCAAGAGACGGTCATCAGGTTCCTCGAAAGCTTGATCACCCGTTTCGGGGTCCCGGAATCAATAGTAACGGACAATGGTCCGGGGTTCGCAGGCGCAGTACTCACGGAGTACACCAGCAAATTCGGCATCTATCACAAGATGTCTTCCAATTACTACCCGCAGGGGAACGGTCTCGCCGAGTCCACCAACAAGAATCTACTGAAGATCATCCGAAGGACAGTGGAGAAAAACAAGAGGACTTGGCACCTACTCCTGAACCGGGCGCTATGGGCGGACAGAATTTCATTCAAGAAGTCCATCAAAACGTCCCCTTATGCGCTCGTGTATGGCAAAGAAGCTGTCTTGCCAACGCACATTGAGATGCCCGCTCTCTGGATGCTCGACGAGGAAAGAAGCAACGGGGATCCAGTAGAAGACAGACTTTGCCAGCTACTGCAGTTGGAGGAAGACAGAGAGAAAGCGTACTAGGCCTTCACAAAACACGCCAAAGCCACCCAAGGCTGGTTCGCAAAAGGTACCACTGCCCGAGTTTTCAAAATCGGGGACCTGGTGCTAAAGTGGGACTCGTTCAAGGCCAAACCCGGCAACCATGGAAAGTTTGATGCCCTCTGGGAGGGCCCCTATCAGATTGCCCGGGTTAATCAATTCAATGCATATGTGCTTCGGGACATGGAGGGACATCCTCTCCCCATTCCCGTCAACGGGTTCCACCTCAAATTGTACCACCACTGAAGGCGCCCGAAAAGGCCCTTCTTTGTACAGATTTCCCTTTTTGCATTTTAAAGTTTTCAGCATGTAATTATTTTAAGTTTTTCAGTTTTCCAAGTAGCCCAAGTAAGTCCGAGGCAAATGCCTGACTTCGCAGCGAAGTCAGGCAGCGCTCATCAAATGGGGCGAAGAAGGGAAGAAAGCAGTTAAAAAGAGCTAAAAATGTCTAAGTCTGGCTGCCCAACCCGACTTCGCAGCGAAGTCGGGCTGCGCCCTCTCCAAAGGGCGCAGTTGGGTAGCAGACTACAAGGAAATGCCAAGTGTGACCGCCCCCCAGTCGGACTGCGCCCATTTCGGGCGAAGTCCGAGTGCGCCCCTTCTCGCCCCTAATCCGAGAACAGCACCAAGTCCGAAACCAAGTTCGCCCTTTGGGCGAAGTCGGACTGCGCCCTTTTTCGGGCGAAGTCCGCGCTGCGCCCATTTTTGGGGCGAACCTCGAACTGCGCCCGTCTTTCGGGCGAAGTCCGCGCTGGCGAAGTCCGAATGGTAAGCTGGCGGAAAAGAGTGAAGTGTAAAGTCCGTGCCGCGCCCGTTTTTTGGCGAAGTTCAGGTTGCGCCCAAAAACGGGCGAAGTCCGACTTGCGCCCCTTTTCGGGCGAAGTCGGACCGCGCCCCGGATTCCGGGCGAAGCACGAACGTCTCATCACGGACGGCGCCAAAAGTTCACAAGTATGGGCCCGTTGCAAAGCCCGACACATGGCAAGGTGTGGTTAATTAATTGCAAAGCTCTTTGAAAAGTGTGCCCAATGGTGGCAGCGACGTCAGCAACGGCACAACGTCCAAGGGAAGGCTTTAAATGATTGCGCAATAACCAAGGATGGCGCATTTAAAGGGCAACCTTGCGCAATATCCAAGGGTGACGTATTTAATGGGTAAGGTGCGCCTTGGGCCAACAAAGCACGTTTTTCTAAAAAGGGCCCATGCGTAGCCGCCAAAATCACGCCTCCACCAACCCAGAGTTAACTGCTTTAACTTCCTCCCTCGCGCCATTAATGAGCAGTCACCGTCTACAAAAGACCCTGGCGCCAGCCAGAAAATTTATAAGTTCGAAGCTGACTCCCGGACTGCAGAGAATAAGCCTGACAAGCTCTGAAGTATTTGTCCCGGTCTCTGATTGTTTCAACGAGGATGGACAAGGGAAAAGCGCCCGTACAGGCGCAATCAAGTGTAAGTCCGCGCGAAGCTGACAAGTCTCCAGAATCTAGTGACCATGAGAGCGCAGCGCCTCAGAAGGGCAAGAAAGAAAAATCCAGAACGAAGAGGCGCGTAGCTGGTCAGACTCCGCCGCCACCAATCAATCGTCTGTCTGGATACAAGGATGGTTTGTTCTCCATCAGCATCACGAAGCTGCGTCTGACTATCGCAAAGTGGGTGGGTAAGGTTCCACCTTCTCACCACCTCGGAGCCGCATATAATTCGAATCTCCATTATTTCCTGTGCCCTCCGACTCACTGGTGTCCGGAGCTGGTTGAAGTAATTGCTGAATACTATAAACCAGCTGCGCGGCAGGTCTGCGATAACAAAGGAAGGGTGCTGTTCACTCTCTTCGGAGAGAGCATCCAGCCGGCGTTCGCCCCAGGGCTTCAGTACAGCCCAGACGCAATTATCAGAAGGGTGAACATAGAGGAGCAGACCGGCAGATTTTCGCAGACGAAGCGGATGAGAGAGTTTCTTAACTCAGAGCTGAAGACTCCGCTGAATCCTGGACAATGGCCGACTGGCCCCATACCGCTGGACCGATTCGAGAACAGATATATTTATATCATCCTGGCATGGGTCCTTGGCTGCGACTCAGACAGAGTGGTGCGGCCGTTTCAGCTGGCAATGGCCGAGTGCATCTTGCACGGGGAGTTTTACGACTCCACGGCGCAGAAGAGCGGGAAGCGCCCAATCTTCTACGATTGGGCGGACTGGTTGGCCTACGCGATTCATGCGAGCCTAGTAAGACTGCAGCAAAGGCAGTCGACGGACTTCCGGTTTTGCTCATTCCTCACATGGCTATGCCTGTACCATATGCATTACCGGATGAACGTCCCTAACCTGAGGAAAGCGAACGAGCAAGGAGAGCCACTCCCCGTGTACGAATGGACTGAGGCCCTGTACCGGAAGGGCTCGTTCTACGAGTTTAATGTCGGTTTTCTGGGCCAGGCAATGGGACTGTTCAACCGTGGCGCGACTCGCCCACCAGCGGCTATGACAAAGCATCTGACAGACAACAAGCTTGGTGATACCTTTCGGCTGACTCAGGGCACTGTCGTCCGAATCTACGGATTCAAGGGGAAGCCGTGTTTGCTGCCCTACTTCTGCACAGACCATCAGTTCGGGATGGAGGTGGCGCGGCAAATGGACTACGTCGAAGAGGAATTTGGCCAGGGGAAGAAGAGAGGTCACATATTCAAATATCCTATGACCTGGGCCAATATTCAGGTCTTCGAAATCGGGCAGCACGTTTATCTTGAGCAAGAGCTGCTGGAGATGGGCCTGATAATGCTGCCTCAACGCTGGAAATACGACCCAATCGGGGTCCGGGGAAAGTTCACACACATCTGTCCGAGACCCGAAATCATGAAAGAAAGAAGAAATTTGACAGGTGCAGACCTCCACTGGCGCATTCATTTGATGCAATCATGGCCACCATGGCATGAATTTTACTGTGAGGAGGTCGCTTACGATCCTGAACGGAACCCGGACCACCGAATGGAGTCAGCGGGATTCAAGAAGTTCCTCGCTAAGGTGGCGCCGCTTAACTGGCATAAGGACAAAATCCTCGAATGCTGGAAAATGAGGTGTCGCACGCAACACGACAAGTCAAGCCGGAGGAATCTTGCCGTTGATGATGAGTTTTCGGCACTATATGACCAACACGTCGACACGTGGCAGCCCCTCGAATTTCGAGTTTGCGTTCCCCGAGGCGCGAACATAAGGCATAAAAGGAGGGCTACCCCTCAGTCATCGTCAACCCCGGCGACTTCCAGCACGACTCCTTCCAGCAATCAGGTGGGCCCAATGCAGCCTGTTGCTTCTGTGGCAGCGCCCGAAGTGGCGCAAGGTTCAGAGCGGTCAACTCTTGAGCTGGCCCCTCCATCAACAGAGAAGACGCTCACACCGCCAGCCAGTGGACCAAGTGCGGCAGGTATTTTACCAGCGCGACCCAGGTACAAATTTACCGTGGGGACATCAGCGCCTGCCCCTTTATTGCCGCTCCCTTCTGGACCAGCCACGGCGTCGGGAGAAAAGAAAAAGAAAAAGGTCGAAAGGACCAAACGACCGCTGGAGCCAGTGCAGCAGCCACCTGCAGAGCAGCCACAAGCAGCAGCGCCGGAGGTTGTCTCTTTAGACAGCCCCGAACCAGTAGCAGACATCCAGGCTGCAACCATTCCTTCAGCGTCGGCTCAGGCGGAGCCCGCAGGTACGTCCTCTGTGCCATTTGCCCAAGTCCATGTCGGCCCTGCAAAAACCCCGACTCCCACTTCATCAGGGCAAGCCGTAGCCGCATCCTCCGCATCGCAAGCCACCCCGCCGTCCAGCGACTTTCACTCTTTTGACCAGTTTGCTCAGGACCCCAATGCCTTTCAATCCCTGAGTCAAACCCAAGAGCCTTCACCCGCGGTTAGTGCTGAAGCCGCTCCTTCATCTCCACATCCTTCGCCCCAGCCAACTGAAACCCTACCAGCGCCGTCTAGCCAAACCCCTGTCACTCCTAGGACCCGGTCACCCTCGAAGGTTACTACCCCCTCTGGTATCCCACCTACTTCATTGTTCGCGGGAAAAATGCCGCAGCAGGCCCAGGAGCTGGAAGATCTTGATTTCATGAGCATCACTGAGGACCAGCCTCTGGCAGTAAGAGCCGCAGGGGGATCTGCCTCCTTCCTTCAAGGAGTTAAGCGCAGAAGGGCCGAAGGGATAGCTGCCCCGGTCAAACGCACAAAGTTTGACCCGAATCGGAGAGTGCTTACGACGTAAAAGCTGATTCCTAAGGTGAAAAAGCCTCTCCGTGATATGACCGAGGTGAACTACGAGCTTCAGAAAAAGGAGAAGAACTTCGATGATATCAATGAAGAATATGAGATCCGCGATATTCGCTGCAAGACAGACAACCTCCTTGTCAAGCATCTCGAAACCCAAGAGGCGCTTTTCCAGCTGCAGAATACAACCAGGCAGCTCGAAGAAGACTTGGCGAGGGCTACAGCGCAGCTGGGGTCAGCACAGCAAGAAGTTGAAGACCTCAAGGCCCAGCTGGCCGCCGCTCAGCAGACAGCCGAACAAGAGAGGAAAGAAGCGCTGGAGCAGATTTCGCAACTGCAGGGTTCATCGAAACAGGCGCAGTCGCAGCTAGCAGAGCAAGCATTACAAGCGGCGGCCTTTTCAAAGAGCAAGGCGAAGGAGATGCGCGCAAGTCCGCTACAAGGTTGCAAGCCCAACCTTGTTAAGTCCTTGACAGTTCTGGATTTCTTATCCAGAATTGAAGAAATATCTGCCCGTGGCAAGCCTGTGGTAGAGGAAGCCGAACACCAGACGAGGCAACTGCTAGACCTGGCTATGAAACTTGAGAAGATAGAGCACGATGGCTTCCGAATCTCCCCTACGTCCTGTCTTGCCTCGTAGTGGGCAAATGCAAGGGTAACCTTGCACACTTACTTCGCCCGGACGGAAAGGATCAGAGCAGCCAGGCAGGCGCCGGACGCCTTAGAACAGAAAGACAAATTCTCCTGGCCCCTTTCCATGTTTTGTCCGAACATGGGTGCCCAAGCTACGTCAGAGATGATGAGCTCCTCACCCTTGAGTAGGTAAAAGAGAATCGACTGTCCTTTGAGGCAGATACAACAGAAATCGACAGCTGGACAGAGCCAGTTCAAGAAGCGCAGGTCACTCAAATGGTGGCTAAGTACTGCAAAATCAACTCTTCTCTTGGGGAGTTGGGCAAAAGATTTCACACCATTGACCTGCACGCGGTCGCTGCATTCCATGCAGTACTTAGAGAAATCAGCGACCCCTCTCCTTTCCAAGCCGCAGTCTGGGACCAAGCTAAGACTGTGGTCGAACGCATCAGCAAGCGAGAGGCCGGAAGCGGAGAGCCTTCTGATTCAGAAGGCGAGACTGAGGAGGCAACTGGTGAAAGCGAAAACGAAGAAGAACAGTTGCCCCAAGGGAAACGACCAGAGCAGCAGAAGACAGGGGAAGGAAGTTCCTCTGCACCCAAAGGATAAAGGCATGGTTCTTTGCGCCGAGGCGAGCTCGACACCCCGCGAGCCGCCAAGAATGTTGCCACATTTTGCACAGGGGTGCCATGTTTTTGGTTTCTGCATGTAAGCTGCTCTTTTCCTTTCCTTCTCCTCATTTTCCCTTTCTTCTTCTCTCCCTTTCTTCCTCTCCCTCGCAGCTTCATTCCCTCTTCTTCTTTCCCCCTTTCTTCCCCCAAGTAAAACTTCAGCAGGTGTACCTTGAAAAGTTTCTAAGTGTTGGGGCGACACCCGACTTCGCAGCGAAGTCGGAGTGCGCCCCTCAGTTGGAGCGCAGTAGGTAACCCGTGCGCAGCAGGACAGGAAACGATTGAAAATCTGACTAAGTGTCAGGGGCGCAACCCGACTTCGCAGCGAAGTCGGAGTGCGCCCTTCTTCCTGGGCGCACTGTGGGGATAGTCTGTCAGAAGGTCAGCCAAGTGTCGGGCGCAACCCGACTTCGCAGCGAAGTCGGAGTGCGCCCCTGTTCCAGTGCGCAGTCTGTACAGCGGATGGAGACAGCCAAGCACCGGTGCGCAACCCGACTTCGCAGCGAAGTCGGAGTGCGCCCTTTGACCGGTGCGCAGTTCGGTGAAGTCAGCTCGAAAATTGCCAAGGCAAGGAGGCCTTCCAACTGCGCTGTCTTCCTCCTCCGCAACCCGATGGCGCCCGAATTCCTGGCGAAGTTGGATAAACTGCCTTTCAAGGCAGACACGTGTCACGCTTCAGCATCCGACAAGTATCCACCTTCGGGATTCGAGCCAAGATTTGACCGCGCAAGGACAGAGTATGGGCTTCACTACCGGCGCCAGTTGTCAACATTTAAAGCCGATGTGAAGTACCACCTGCCGCACCTACCCGCATTCCTGTTGACCGGAGACTTGACCCAACGCGCTGCCACGTAGCTGTACCGCCTTCAGGGACACCATGCTGCAAGGACAGTCCGGCCCGACAGAAGTCAGCATCGCAGCCTCCTCGACCGCTCGTGTCAACCATCGTCTTGTCCTGGGACTTTGTGCCCATGAATGTAATCAAGGGGGAATTTTGGGCTATAAATACCCACCACATTTTCAATGTAAGTGGTGGAAGGGGAATATATTGCTAGGGGACAATTGTAGCTGTGCGTTTGCCTCAAATACGAACATATACTTGGCTCGCTTCATCGTCTTTTATCTTGCATGCTGCCTCTCCTTGTCATTTCTGCCTCATGTTTCTTGTGTCATTGCTTGTTGTTGTACTCGAACTCGGACTCCAAAGATTTGATGGCCAGGTATTCCCGGAATGCATAGATAGAGGATACATGGGATCGCCGATAGCTGCAGTTTCGATGTATGTTTGTAGATGAATGTCGTTAGTAGTGGTGATTGATTCGTCGTCGTGCTGCTTATTCCCCCCACCCAACTCCAATCACATTTGGAATCTCTTTCCTGCACTCTTATCTTATTTATCTCTTTCCCGCACTCTTATCTTATTTATCTCTTTCCCTGCACTCTTATCTTATCACAACCCCCATAGGAGCCGGCCTTCTCCGGAGATTGGCACGGAAGGCATTCCTTCCTTCCGGCCTTTCAATCTGGTGGGCGAATCTGGGCGCATTAACAACAAATCCTTTCCTCATGGCAGATTCGTAACCAACAAGACCACCATGATGTTGAGTGTGTGGTTCCTTGCATCTGTCCATCCATCAAAGAGAATGTTGCAGCCCTTTCTCCTCCATATTTCCTTTTGCTCTTCTACAAGAGCATGTGTGTTCATGACATACTCCAACAATGGCCCATTGAAATCATTTATTGAAGATGGCTTAACCCCTTTGCCAGCTTCGCTCAATGCCCTCACTAGGGCTTCCCCATAGGTGCTATTTGGACAATTGAAGGGAATGTTGCATTAATACCAAAAATTAGCCATCGTTGTTCTTACTTCCTTTGTCTTTTCCTTCCCCCATGTGGTATCTTGAAGGGTTGTTTGTGTTGTGTTCGAGCCTCGGCCTACACTCGAACTCCTCACTCCCACTACCTCGTTGGATGTGAGGGCTAAGAACAAACTTTTTGGCAGTGACATTAACATCCTCTAGTTGGGTCTCATCCCCATAAAAAGAAGCCCAAGGCCTTGCTTCATGTCCAACTGCAACTCTCGTCCATATGTGCTCCTGTTTCTTTTGTCTTCTTATTGCACATCCAAGCCTTCATCTCATTTTTTATCATATTGTCTGCTCTAGGGCATGAGTCCACATCATGTCTGGTTGCCTAGCCAAATGAGATTTAAGGTGATGGATGCTTCCTTGCATGTCCTTGCCGTAGTGTTTACAAAAACACTTGATTTGGAAAATTTCCTTTAATCGCATGTTTCCACGTTGGGTTCCTCCTTGGGCTTGGATTTGGGGTTGAACTTGAAGGATTTAGCTCATTGCCACCAGTGGCGTTTCTATGGCCCTCACCCAAAAAAATCCATCTATTTTTCTAAAAGGGAAGAAAAAGAAGAAATAAGTAACTAAACAAATGCCTAGGGCCTAGCTTCCATCTTTAGGAACAACAAACCCTAGATTTTTCCCCACCTCCTCCCAAAAAGAAGAAACACCTCTTAGATCTTTTGGAAATAAATAGAATCTCCTCTGAATGGTGTTAAATCCACCGATTTGATCTCCTAAAGTGGTTTAAAGTTAATGATTGACCTCTAGAAAAATTTCATTTTGAGCAAGGGAGAAGCAAATATGGTAAAATGGGGCCAAATCTGCTTTTAAAAATGTCATTTCCCATTTCTACCGCAAAATGTGTTTTTTGCCAAGTTTGGTGAGAGACGACGCAAAAATTGCCATGAGTCGGCAAATTTCTTGATGCCGAGAAATTAAAAATAAAAGATCTCAGCCTGCAAAGTCCCAGGAAATCTACAATTTTACCAACTATGCATGCCACTGTGAAATTGATCATCAAAGCTAAAATGAAATGAAATACACATCAAATAATGAAAATTTAAGGCCGACTAACAGTTTGATATTGAATTCAAAAACTTATTTTGCAAAAAGAGGTAGAAAATGTCTTAAATTGCAAAGTCAGTCCACTATAACTCAGCTATTTTTTTTTTGTGGCAGGGGTCTTCTGCGTTCTCTTAGATTTGGCTCTCTATTTTTGTGCCTGCCCTTGTTCCACTCATGTCTCTTCCTGCACCTTTGCATATGCCTCTTGCTCTATTCTTTGTATTTCATCCCTTAAAAGAGGGACTCCTCTCTTGCTCTATGATTCACTCAGATAATAGTTCAAATTCATCTAAATCAAATTACGCTGTAATCACTCTCCATTATTTACTCATGTTGGAGGCAAAGGTTATAGTGGATAAGATAATTTTATTGATGTCCATATATGGCCAAAGTAGGCCAATGGGACTCATTGAAAAGAGTTGTTACATTATAATAATAAAAAAGTGGAGAAACAAAAATTCATTCAGCCTGTTTTGCATGAGTTTGTTGCGCTTTTTGGAGTAGATATACTCGTACATATTTTAATTGCACTTACATCTTGAATCACTATATGGCTGGTCTAATGGTGAGACTCTCGAGATTGGTTGTTTTGGCACCATAGTCGTCCCATCACAAATCTATAAAATGCAAAAAGAAAATGAAATTAATTTAGATTTTATGTAAACTGAAATTCATTTTAACCTATTAATGACAAATCAATAATAAAATATTGAATTTTAAAGTCAATTTCTATGAGATACCTGGCATCATAGTTGAGCTTCCTTGAATCCACTTCAGAGTTGAGAAAGGGTAGCCTTCCCCGCTCTTTAAAAAATGCAACTCGTTCATTATCGAATCTAGAACCTCATGAGCAGGTGTCATATTCTCAATGCACATTTGAAAACCCATGCTCACATCTTCATCAGCTAGAAAGGATTCATGATAGAAAAATTTGGGGTTGATATAGTAACTCATTGCATGCAATGGCCTATGAGGCCGAGCAGTCCATTGATGATCAATTATGCCCCAAATGAGATGACTTTCGGTCTCCATGTCTATAACATAAGGAAATCGCCTCTTTGGTCCTATCCATGGCCTCAAAGAGACCCTATATGTGATTTGTCTCCATCAATGAGGTGGAGAACTCTTACCAATGGCCATACCACCTAAAGCAAAATGAGAGATTTTCTTTAGCTATGTGCAATTTTACATCTTGGATTAGATTCTAAAAGGTAAAAATTAGAGTTAAACAAAATTTGAATAGAGAACTCTATTTAAATTTGTAGGAAAAACAAAGAGGAAAAAGAAGAAATAACTTCCAAGCATGTACACACCTGAATAGCCTCATGCGTGACTGTCTAAAAGGGGTCCTCAAACACATACTTGAACACCTTCGTACTTTTATTAGTGAATCGATAATTTACATTTGCCTGTCCCACCAACCCCTTACTCAAGTCTCCCTTTGCTTCATGCAAGCGCTTCAATGTGATGCAAGTGGTGGGAAATCTTGTCACGCTAGGTTGCACAAGCTCCTTGTTTTTAATGAACCGCCTCATTAGATGAAGGACCCATGTATGTTTGTAGATAGTTTTGTGATTAAATTTTCCCTCTCTACAATCTTGGTCACCCATTCTACTTTCCTAATGTCTTCGAGAATCAAATCAAGACAATGACCTGCACATGGAGTCCAAACAATGGTGGGGAATTTCTCCTCCAAAATCTCTCTTGCTGTCAAATATGCTATTGCGTTGTCTATCATGATATGGAGAACTTTCTCCTTCCCCACCTCCCACACAATGTTCTCCAACATCCCAACAAGTGTTTCAACATTTTTTTATTTATGCTGATGCATCAACTAATATGAGGAACAATTGTCCTATGGAAGAAATCAAAAAATTGATCAATGCTCATTTCTTCCCATCAGTCCACCCATTGGACATGATCGTACAACCCTGCTTTCTCCATATTTTCTTTTCCTTTTCTGAAACTGAAATTGTAAATCCTCCGTGGACTCATTTAGGAGAGGACCTCTAAAATAATCATAAGTTGCAACCTTTATTCATGCACCACAAAAAAGTGGTCTCTATCATTCCCACTCAATATGGAGACCTGAAGAGTACCAAAATTTTGCACAAACCTTCCTTGCCCTATTGTTCCTATCTTGATCCCATGCTATCATAAGCTCAATTGAGGGTTGTGGACGGTGTGTAGAATAGGGTACAAAATAATGAGAGGACCCTCCTACTAACTGTGAACTGCCATGCCAAACTTTAGGGCCCATGCTGCTAGGTCCCACAAAAGGAGGCCGAGGATATGTGGAAGAAGCCATATCTATGTTAGTTCTTTTCTTTGCCAGCTGCTTCTCATGAACTGTCTCTAAGAAATAATTCATTTCCATTTGAATGTAAGGGTCTGCTTGCACAAATGCTTCATCTTGGTTAGTGATCCTTGCTACCTGGTATTTGAGGTGGTTTATGCCCCCATCGACTAATCAGCCACACTAGTTGCAAATAAACTTCCACTTCTTCACATGTTCTATTCTATTCTTTCAAGCTGGCTTTTTCTTTTGGTCATTTAAATTGTGGCTGCACATAGAGATAAATATCTAACTATAAACTCAAAACATGAAGAAGAAACTAGCATTTAATAACAAACAACAAAAAACTTCATATTTCTACCTCAAAATCTATTGTCAGGTCATAGGTGTTTGATAAATTCTTCTACAATTCGAATGATTTGTGTTTGGGCTGCAAATGCTTGCTGATTTGACCTCCTTTTAGCTGTCATTATCACTGGAAACATGCAAAAATGAGGCAAAATCCAAAGATTGGACTTGTTATGCCCCCTCCATCAACCTGTCCTGACACAGCTGAGTTTTTTCATTGGGACCTGCAAGTCCAATGAGTTTTTTTTAACTGATGGAGTTCTTCAAAAATGCAAAAACTCACAAATTGAACTCAAAAGACACATTTGGGCAACTCGGCTTGGGTCTTGGGAATTTAGAAAACAAAAAAAGACTTTCCAAGTTTCATAACTATGCCTTATGCCTTCAGCTATATCAAGAAACCTAGTGATGCACATCTCTCCTCAGTGCCTAGTCCATGGACAGGAATGGGTAGCTGCTTTCAATGTTGGAGTAGTAGATCCACCATGTCTAGTGCAAAAATCCGAGGGAGGAGGAGGTCTCTTAATAGCTGTCCTTGAAAGAGTATGGGTTTCATTACTGTTTATGTGGGTAGTTGTAGCATCTAAAGGACACTTAGTGCCTCCAAATGTTGGAATAAGTAAAAGGAGGAGGTATCTAGTCTACTAGTCCTTGAGATACATTTTAGAGTCTTATGCTTATGAATGACCACATCCCAGACATATGGTCAAGGTAGTAAAAAAAGTGACACGTAACCCTCCTAAATCTTTGCAGAAGCATTAGTATCTCCCTTTAATCTCATAGTACTAGGAAAAATAATTAGCTTCTTTGTCCACTTGTTGAAGAGAGCAAAGGCAGTAGATTCTACTCTTCCTGGTAACGTCTCTATCTATAATTTGCAAAAGTGACTCTCATCTTGCCAAGAGGAATCTTAGGAATTCTCTTTCCCTCTGATTGCATGCTTAAATAGGAATCAGACCTGTGTTACATGCAATCACTACTAATGCCTTGGAAATATGCCTTCCAATCACTTGTTTTGTGACAATAGATGCAGATGATTGGACTATAATCTGCAGGAAGGTTCATTATACTTTATCTGAATGGTACATGTGGTTTGTATTGCATAATTTTCTCAAAATGCATATGCATATTTCATGACAATATATCTGATATTCATTAGTGTACAATAATCATTAACAGTTAGATATTTTAAAGTTACATTGTGATTGTTATAGATTTTTGTTAACTATAGTATTAACTTGCTTCATGTTTGGTGATCTTCATGTACAGCGATGTGGATTTGTCTTGGAACCTTGTGCTGACAATCTTGAGGCTTGCTTTAGTCCAGATGGTCAGTTTGTGCTTTCAGGTAGGGTTCTTCGAGATATATATATATATATATTAGATGAGATGGAACTGAGTTTTGTTTCACTATGATTGCAAAATTGATATAGACAGGATATGGCATTGTCTTAAAGCAAAATGCGTAGATAGTGCATGGAGGTGGAATGATGCTACTTGTAGATCATTTTAACTTTATCCTATTATTGACTATGATTGTCTAGGTTGCAGCATTTTCCCTTTCAAAATATAGAAAATAAAGCTTTTGTATATTTTTGATGTTCGAGTAAAAATACATTTTTCAAATAATTGTAAACAATGTAACAGCTCCACATTGGCTATACTTTTTATTAGCTCGGGCCCTAGGATAAGGTAGTCAGCCCCTGGGCATTAGGGGTAGGGTTATAGATGATTTAGTCTATAAATAGGAAGAGTTATATTGTAGTTGGAATCATCTTTTAGATTTGAATCTTAATCACCTTTGTTGCTCATGAGACTTCACTCTTCTTAAGTGGCTATTGGACTTTGCCTTCTCTAAGTGGCTAGGATTTGTATTGATTTGGAATCAAGAATCTGATACTTTTTTTTGATTAGGGTAAAAACGGGATTTTGAAAGGGCACGAACCCTTTTACATCACAAAACAAATCTCTTGCCAAAGATCAGCCCATTAGTTATGCAGCTGCCAAGGGCAAGTAGCCAAAAAATCCCCTGGACGCAAGACAGGCAAAATCCACCCAGGACCCCAATTAGATGCAGTCCTCCCTCCTGAGCTTTTCTAAGTCTTGATGGACCACCCCCGGGGGGACCCATCTCCTATCCTCTTCTTTAATGGCACCAAAGTTCGCCAACCAGTCTGCTGGTTTATTACCTTCTCTATAAACATGAACAAAATCAACTTCTTCAAAATGCTTTACAATCTCTCTAATATCCTGCACAATGTAATCAATTTGCCAATTGGCTTCTCCCTCCTTCAAAACATTGATAATATTCAAGGAGTCTCCTTCAATGATAACTTTTTTAGCACCTAAATCCTTAGCTAGATTTGCACCAAGATGTAAAGCATTAACTTCAGCTTTATGGCTAGTAGTAATTCCCAAAAACTTGTAGGCTGCCCCCACCAATCTACCCTGATTGTCCCTCAAAATAGCTCCTGCTCTTGCCTTACCTGGGTTGCCTTTGGAGGCCCCATTAAAATTTAACTTCAACCATTCATCTCGGGGTGGTTGTCATTTTACATCATTTCTAACCTGAGCATTTTCCTCTCCACCACTAATGGGTTCCAGATTCCATGCCTTAGCAATCATAGTCTCTTCAGACTTCTCTGGTTTTATAAGGTACTTGACTGATTTTGCATTCTCCTCTAAAAATTGGGTGATACTTCCCAAACTTCTCACTTCTGGCCTTTTTTCCCCTCTAAAAATTATCCTGTTCCTCTCTAACCATACTCCCCACACAAAATGAAACGGAATAAGGTTCCAAATTACATTAAGACGAGGACTACAAAAGGGCTTCTCCCACTGCTGTAACCACAAAACCATATTAGAAGGCATCACCCAAGAGATGCCCATCCTGTTGATGAGGTGCTGGAAAATGTTTAGAGCGTAGGGACATTCCAAGAAGATGTGCTCCACTGATTCTTCTGCCTTTTCGCATAAACAGCACCTATTAGGTAACTGAAAACCTCTCTTCTTGAGATTATCCACCGTTAGAATCTTATTTTGGACTGCTTCCCAAAGAAAAATCTCCAATTTAGGAAGAGCTTTCTTACCCCAAATTCTATTCCAAGGGAAACCATTATCTTCAACAGGATCCAATAGATCATAGGCTGTCTTCACGCTGATTTCACCATTCTCAGTTCTGCCCCAAACCACCAAGTCTCTTTGCCTAACAATACCTAAGTAATAAGCCTTTAGTTTAGCCATAAGGAGGTTTAAAGCCTCCACATTCTCTGGGACTGCCTCTAACTCTTTCCAACTAAACCGGTTATCCACTAAAGTCCTGTAGTCACAAAACATTTTACCATATCTATCTTCTAGTTCCTCTTTCAGAATAGAGAAAAAACCATTATTGGCTAAAGGGTTGTCATCTAACCAGGCATCCTCCCAGAAGCTTATAGAGGCCCCATCTCCAACACACCATTTCACACCCTTCCACAAGGCCTCCCTAGACTCCACTAGGTGGTTCCATAGAGAAGAACCGCGACAGGGGTCCTGAATTGTGAGAAATCTGATATCCTCCTGGTTGTCAAGATATTTCTCTTTAAGAATCCTAGCCCACAGAGCCTGACCATCTCTTAGTATTCTCCATCCAACATTTTTTCAGAAGTGCTCCAAAGCATTTTTTTTGCGTTGTGTTGCTCCTAGTATATGAACGAACCCACTGCTTCTACTAGTTGGTTGTAAATCAACAACTGTTTGTAGCACATTGGTCATCTAGAGGATGTGTGCATGAGTAGAAAGAAGTGTCAACCCAGAAATCTCAGTAAGCATCACAACACCCCACCAAATATCAATAACGGGCTCTTTCTTCTTTAAACGCCATGGCTTTGCCTCCTCCCAACACCCCTCCTCCTGCCTCTCATCCTGCTACTCCACTTGGTAATGCTCTTCCCAAAACAATTGACCTTGGTCTGCAATCCTATCATGTGCATCAAGAAAAACTGGTTAACTCCATTTATGATGCTCAAGAAGAAATAAAGAAGACCTTAGATGCCATCCAAAGCCATCTCAATCTTACCCCTATTGAGTGTTCCCTTGATCAAGAGTTTCAATAAGTTGTTGGGCAGTAGCCACAGGGCATGTAACAGGCACCAAATCCAAAGGGACACCAGTATCAGGACATAAGCATCTACAAGTAGCTGCCGTTCAGTCGTAGACCTCCAATTTTTCCCATGGTAGTCTCATGGCTGCCTATGCTACCAGGGACACTCTTCTAGGTATGGGTGGTTTTAACTCAAGCTTTGCTACTGATCTTGATCCCTCTGTAGGAGGTGCTGCTAATTTCCTTTATTGGCCTCATGATGTTCTTGTTCCATGCATCGACATCCCAACCTTTGAGGATGTAGATCCATTTGGTTGGCTGGCCAAGATGGATAGCATCTTCCATATACACCATCTGCCTAAAGAAGTTCGTGTCACATTGGTTGCTACAAAGTTGGGAACCCATGCTCATCAGTGGTTGTTTTGGGAACTTTGCCAACATGAGACATCTCGTATGTGGCTCGAGTTCCAAGTGTTGTTCCTCAGAAAGTTCAACAAAGGATCTACTTCGTATGTGGTTCGTTTAATGCAAACCAAGCAAACATGCTCGATTGAGGATTGTTGTGTAGAGTTCACAAGTCTGCAATAACGATAGTGGTCTCAGCCTTTTTCCATGGCCTTAAAAAATGAAATTTGGTGGGAAGAAAACATGCTTGATCCATATGCCCTCGAGGTTGCTGAACATGTAGCTTTGGCGGAAAAAAAGAAGTTGCAGTTATCCCATCCCTAACCTCGGTGTGAGGCCTTACTTCAAATTCTGCAATAACAAGCACCCCGAGGGATTCTTCTATTTCAAATGTCGTTCACACCATCCTCGAGATCATGCATGTGAGAACATCGTAACTTCCAAGTGGAAGGCGAGGAAGCGACAATGTCAAAATATGAAGATGAAGATAAATTGCAGCGGGAGACGCCAAGTGAAGTAGCTGATTTTGAGCATGAGGATGATACCATGGCTCTCTCCGCATTTGCCCTTATGGGATTTTAGGCTCACCATATCATCAAGGTCCAAGCATTCATCAAACGATAGCACATCAATGTATTGATTGATTCAGGTAGCACGAATAACTTTATTAACAACAAAACAACAGTCTTTTGGACTGTATATTAATATTTTGACCTAGGACAAATTCCAAGTATTGCTTGCAAATGAGGGCACAACTTAGTGTGTGGGTCGAATTACTAAGGTTAACATTCAGATGGGTGATTATACTTGGTCTGGCTATCTCTTTGCCATGAATTTGGGAAGTGCAGATGTCATCTTGGGAGCACAATGGCTATCCTAGCAAAAACTATATGTCAAATGAAAGGAGAATGGCAAGGTCATTTGTCTCCAAGGAATCCAACCTCCTCCCTCCAAGGTGCTTAGTTCCCCCAACATGGAAAAGATATTGAAGAAAGACGATTGTGTATTCTTTTCCTAGGTCAATTGCACGGAAGTTTAGTCTTTGGAGCCGCTTCTTCCAGCTCTTCTTTAAGACTTATAGAAAATTATGGATTGTTATGCAAACTTCTTTGGTCAACCCATGGGTCTTGCCCCTAAGTGCACACATGATCAAGCCATCCATCTAGTCCTAGGATGTCGGCCTCCAAATGTTTGTCCTTACTGCTAATCCCAGCCCCAAAAGTCTGAGATTGAGAAGTGGGTTTAGGAAATGTTGGAGCAAGGAATTATCCGTTCAAGCATCAGTCCTTATTCCTCTTCAGTGGTTATGGTGCAACATAAGGACAACTCTTGGCACATGTGTCCTGATTTTTTACCTCTCAACAAGATCACCATCAAAGATAAGTTTTCTATCCTTGCTATAGATGATTTATTGGATGAATTGCTTGGCGCTAAATACTTTACAAAACTTGACGTGCTTTGGGTTAGAGAAGAGGATATCCCATTGGGTTTTGTCAAATTTGGGTTAGAGAAGAGGATATCCCCAAGGCTGCTTTTTGCATGCATGAGGGTCATTATGAGTTCTTAGTCATGCCCTTTGGTCTTACTAATGCTCCTTCCACTTTCCAAAGCCTCATGAATTTTATCTTTCTCCTTTTCTCTACAAGTTTATACTAGTCTTCTTTGATGATATCTTAGTTTACAGTAAGTCCTAGGAAGCTCATTTAGCTCATGTGGACAAGTTCTTCACCTCTTACAAAAGGAAAAACTCTTTGTCAAAAGGTCCAACTATTCCTTTAGGGTCCATGAGGTAAAATACTTGGGACATATAGTATTATAGGAAGGAGTCAAGATGGATCCTAACAAGATCAAAGCCATGCAAGATTGGGCCTTACCTAAATCCCTCAAGCAACTCTGTGGATTTTTAGATCTCATCGGGTGCTATAGGAAATTTGTTCGCAACTATGGCAAGATTGTCGATCCTCTCATTGCTCTCACTAAGGACACCTTTGTTTTGTCCAAAGCAACTTTCCAAGCCTTCGATGCCCTAAAGGGGGTTATGTGTACTATGCTTGTTTTGGCCACTCTTGATTTCAAAAACCCTTTGTCATTCAATGTGATGATTCAGGTATAGGTACTGGAGTTTTGATGAAGGATAGACATCCCTTGGCCTTGAAAGCAAGAAGCTTTTTGGCAAGAATTTGGAATGATCCACTTATGAGAAGGAAATGTTAGTTGTTTTTCATGTTGTAAAGAAATGGCGCCCTTATTTTTTGTGGCGATGCTTCATCATCAAGATTGATCATAGCAACCTTAAGCATTTCCTAGAACTGCGTCTCTCATGCCCAGAACAAAATAAATGGTTGATGAAACTCTTGGGATATGATTTTGTCATTGAGTACAAGAAGCAGAAGAATGTGGTGGCTGATGCTCTGTCTCGCAAACATGAGGACACTATTGCTGTTAGCGCTATCTCTAGTCCTCTTCCACAATGGATTTCCCAACTTTGGGAGAACTAGCTTTCTGACCTAGAGATTGCTAGCATCATTCATGAAGTGGAGTTTCGGTCTTTGCCACCTTTCTTTTACTCATATGCTAATGGGTTTCTTTGCAAAAAGGATCGCATTTATCTTCCTCCATCCTCGACTGTTAAGACTAGTGTCCTCCAAGAATTGCATGCATGTCCATTGGCTGGACAGTCTGGATTCTTAAAAACATGTAGGTGAAGCAATCGTTTTCATATAAAGGATTAAAAACGGTTGTCAAACCTTTGTGGCCGAATGCAAGGTATGTCAGTGGAACAAGGGGGAAATTGTTAATTCACTGGTTTGTTGAAACCCTTGCCCATTCTTGATTGCCAATTGGAGCACATTTCCATGGATTTCATTGAAGGCCTTCCCGAATCTAAGAGCAAAACAATGATCTTTGTGGTAGTGGATTGCCTTTCAAAGTACGTTCATTTTTGTGCCCTGCAGTATCCCTTCTTAGCCAACAAGGTTGCCAATGTATTCCTTGATTCTCCTTTTAAAATTGCATGGCATGCCTAAGTCCATTGTCAATGATTGTTACCCTGTTTTCACCAAGAAGTGTTGGAAAGAATTGTTCCGTCTTAGTGGTACTAAGTTGAATATGTCCTCTTCTTATCACCCTCAGTTGGATGGGTAGACAAAGATTGTAAACAAATGTACCTTCATTGTTTTGCCTAAGACAAGAAGTATCATTGGGTTCATTGGATCTCTTTAGCTGAATGGTTGTATAATACTTCTTATCACTCTTCCCTCAAGATGTTCCTATTTGAGGCATTGTATGGTCAGAAACCTCCATTAGTGGTAGACTGTGTTTCAAGATCCTCCAAGGTAGCTCAGGTGGATGATTTGTTGCGGCAGTGTTAGCTTGTGCTATAGCTCAGAGATAATTTTACCCAGGCCTAGAACCGCATGAAGCAACAACAAGACTTGCATCTTTCTGAGTGGCAATTTCCCATGGGGGATATGGTCTTTTTGCGTCTCCAAGCCTATAAGCACTTGTTCTTGAAGAACAAGTCCAGTTAAAAGTTGGCTCGATTTTACGACCCCTACAAGGTAGTTCTTCTCATTGATGAAGTGGCATATCAGTTAGAACTTCCATCGTCTTCTCACATCCATCCTATCTTTCATGCTTCTTGTCTTAAACAGGCTATTGGTCAAAAGGTGTAGTCCTAGACAGAGTTTCCAATACTCAATGGAGAAGGTTGGATCACTCTCCAACTGGAAGTGGTGTTGTGGTAAAGAGTTTGTATTCTGCTGTCTTGGCATATTTAGGTGTTCCTCATCAAGTGGCAGGATCTCCCAGAAGAAGATCTAATGTGGGAGCCTGAGAGCATTTTCCAGTCATTTCCAGCTTTGAGACGAAGCTTTCTAAGGGAGGGAAGCCATGTAATGCTCCAATATAGCCACGTCGGCTATCTTTATTATTATTAGCTGAGCCCCTAGGATAAGGTAGTCGGCCCTTGAGCATTACGGTTAGGTTTATTGATGATTTAGTCTATAAAAGGAAGAGTTATGCTGTGGTTGGAATCATCTTTTAGATTCAAATCTTAGTTGCCTCTATTGTGCATATGAGACTTCGCCATCTCCAACTAGCTATGAGACTTTGCCCTCTTTAAGTAGCTAGGATTTGTATTGATTTGGAATTTGGAATCTGTTAGTGCATTATTGATTTTTTGGCATTAAATCTGAATCATTGTTTCCAATGGATGTTTACTTTTGGGCATTATTGAATTGTTACTTCTATTGCTGTATTTCTGGAAGTTGTTTCATTACAAACAGAAACATAATTTATCTACTGCAAACCACCATATGTTTGACAATTGCAAAGAGTAGTTAGTACATAGAAGAGCATTTCTTCTATGTTATGTCTACTTCATAGTCACCTTTAGGGTTTAATAGAAAATTCCATTTGAAATGTTATTTACATTTACATGTTAAAGAAGCTTTCAATTGCAAAAGTAATGATTACATAGTAACCAGAGTTCATCCCAACCATCTAGATTTTATCATATTTAATCCATGTACTAGACACAACCTAAGTGGGATTTTGGTGGGCAACATATCCATGACATTGGAACATTGGCCTAAGGGCAGTGAGGGTCTAATAACTTCTATTCAAGAATTGGTCTATTGACATTTGGATATAACCACCATTCTCTATTTCAAAGGAAAAATAATTGGAGATATAATTTCTGTTGGTGCTTTTGCTTAAGGGCTAACTATCACCATAAAATGTGTTTGTGCTTAAATGCATGAATATAAAAATTTATTGAAATGGGGCACACTATGAACAAGAAAACTAGATTTGCCAAGTCAAAATAGTACTTTTGTTTGGAATAATGGTTGCTCCCAATAAGGAATCCAAACATAGACTGAATCTATTCTATGTACCATCCATGAAGGAATCATAATCATCTGCAATGGTATTGGTAATTACCTAGTGTAGACCAGGAATTATGTAGTTATTGCATTTGCATGTGTCCATTTTTACTGAAGTTGCAGGTGACTTGTCATGGACGAATTGGGGATGGTTTTCAAAAACCCAGGTATCTTGTAAGCATTATTTGAAGGGTGTATTGTGGCTATCAATATATACAATAAGCTTTTGGTACTTAGTCATATGGTGTTATTTGGCAGCTAGATACATAAGCTAGGTAAATGATTGACTGAAAAAGTATTTTTAATCCTTGCTTCCTTAATTGGCGAATTTTTACTCTAAGTTTCAAAGTATCTTTGAATTCTCAAGCAAACTAAAAGAGAGATCTTGAAAACTTTTGCTAACTTGCAAGGATTATAAGGGAATTTTGTTATGAATACTAGTAGGCGTGATAGGTTACTTACAAGTGGCACCTTTCATGTATACAAGGGTTTGTTTTTGTCTGTAGATAAGATTTAATTATCTTAACAAACCATGGAGTATAAAAGTTGGTAGTTTGTTCAGAAAAATGACTTAACTTACTCAGTGGTCAAAACACATGCTTCTATGGGTGTGTTTGGTGCATGCATGCCTTTGTACATGCACTTATGTGCTTATATTGTTTGTACCATGGTTTCATATTCAATATATTATACTTTAGTTTTTGTCGCTGTGGATAGTTTGTAGTATGCCCTAGGTGCATTCTAGTTCGAGTGCAAACTCTGTCAATTCAAACACTAAATGCTCAGTTTGTTTACACTTTGACTTTCACTTCAAAGTTTAGTAGGCAATGAGATTTAGTTTTTGAATTTTTTTAATACAGGTTTGCTGCTAAGGTCAACCAAGACAAGAAAATATTGGATTTTGGTATTTAATTCTTGATGGTTCCTTTGGCATTATTGCTTCTTAAGATATGCCTATTTAATTGAAAGCAAGATACAGATTGGTAGTGTAAATATCTCTTGATAGGTGAACTGACTATGCTAGCCAGCATTTTGAAGTCAATAGTCACATCTTCTGCACCTTGCCTGAAAGAGTTGTTGCTATAGTCCTACTTGAGCACTTAAGGAACATGATGATCGACCCTACTGGAGCAGAGGACTCAGTAAATTGTTATGATCGTTGAATGTCTTTCAAAAGCAAAATACTTACTATTAGTGCTAGTTGACAATGTTTAGTACCTGTTGGTCACAAATCTGCCAAGGAAAGGATTTTGTACGTATATGCGCCCTAGACCTGGACCAACATTGAAAGGCCGGAGGGAAGAGATGCCCTCCGTGCCAATCTCCGGAGAAAGGCCGACTCCTTTACTAAACTACTTGGGGTTTTAAGCTAAGAGTGCAGGAAAGAGATAAAAAGAGAAAGGGTGCAGGAAAGAGATAAAAAGAGTAAGGGTGCAGGAAAGAGATAAAAATGGTAGGGTGCAGGAAAGAGATAAAAAGAGTAAGGGTGCAGGAAAGAAATGAAAAGGGTAGGGTGCGGAAAGAAAAAAGCGAAAGAAATAAATGGATGTTTTAGGGGAAGAACCAGCAACACGATCACTAACTAATAGCTTGAAGTAGCAACAATAAATACAAAGAATAAAATAAAATGAACGCCGCACTAGCTTTCCTATGTATCCTCTGGAAGAGTTCCAGGATTCACCTATCTTCCTACGCCTAAATCCAGATTTCAGAATTACAGCAGTTAGGAAAATATGTGAATATAGCAAAAACACTAACCACAGGCAGCATACAAGAAAACTAACACAACATATTCTCCCCTATGTATCCTTCAGGAGAATTCCAGGGTTCTGTCCCCAATCACACACCTAAATCCAGGATTCAGAATTACAGTACATAAATGAAGACAGAATAGCAGAAATAATCACAGAAGGCAGCATACAAGAGAGAAATGAGGCCCAAAGTTCTTAATATCAATTGCAAAAAATCAAGTTACAGCAGCTTTCTAGCAGAAGTTCCCCCTTTTTTTCATTACAATGCTAGGGTTTTTATAGAGGACCCGACCCTCTTAGCCATTAATGCGCCGGATTCAAAAGTACGCCCTTGGGAGCTGGAAAATGCGCACTCGCCCTTTTATGCCACTGAGGTTTCACATCTATTTCCCTAATAAGCTACCATGGCCACGTCAATCGGGGAAACCTGCATTTATGAGCCATTGAACTGTCCTGGGCTGCCCCGGGGTGAGGTGCTCGAGTGGATGCACAAGTTGCCCTTGCCCTTCTTTGCGGCTGATAACTTGTATCCTATTGCTACAAATGGGCACCGGGTCTTTCGGGCCAGAAAAAATGCATTTATGAAACACTCAATTGCCTTGGATAAATACCCGGCCTTGGAATGTGTGCTTTTCGGGAGAAGCACCGTCGTCAGAAAAGGTTCCGGAGAAGCCTCGTTGAGAAATTGGCCCGAACTGGCAGTTCGTTGGATTTTTGGCCGACTTGGCCGACTTTGGCCGACGTTGGGATTCGCGGCCGACATTGGGATTCTGGCCGACGTGAGCTTCGCGGCCGACTTTGCATTTTTGGCCGACGTTGGATGCTTTGGCCGACATGAACTTCGGGGCCGACATTGCACTTCAGGGGCTCACGTGGAGGTTCGCGGCGAAGTGGAGTTTTCTGGCCGACTTGGTTGACTTGGCCTACTTGGCCAACATGGAGCTTCGGGGCCGACATGAACTTCGGGGCCAACGTTGCACTTCGGGGACGTGGAGGTTCGCGGCGAAGTGGAGTTTTCTCGGCCGACTTAGACATTTTGGCCGACTTGAAGCTTCGCTGGCCGACATAGCACTTCGCTGGAAATCTGCGCTTCGGGGGCTGACATGGAGCTTCGGGAGCGAAGTGAACCTTTTGGCCGACGTAGAGCGCTTTGGCCGACATTGAAGCTTCGCTGAAGTGGAGGCCCGAAGTGGCAGTTCGGCCAAATTCTGGGCGAAGTGCCCCTCATGCCTTAGAGATTTTTCTGCCAACTAGATGGAGGTTCGCTAAAACTGTGGCCGAAGTGAATGCTTCGCTAAGATTCTAGCGAAGTGACCCCACTGACTTAGAAAATCCCGACAACTTACAATCACAGCTTCGCAACTTTTCTGCCCGAAGTAGGTGCTTTGGTAGCTTCGCAAGCGAAGCTCCTTCCATGCCTTAGAAATTTTCCGAGCTCGAACTTAGGCTTTCCTGTCCCTTCTTTGCGAAGCTGCCCCTTTCCTTCTTTTTGTTCAGCGAAGCTTCTTATCTTACCCTGTTTTGCTGGCGAAGTGACCTGCCAGCCTTAAAATTTTTTCATCGTCGGGACGAGGAGGTTCGCCGGAGTTGGGGCCGAAGTGGATGCTTCGCCAGGCTCAAGCCCGAAGTGGCAACTTCGGCAGCGTTCTGGGCGAAGTGCCCCTCATGCCTTAGAATTTTTTTCGAGCCCGAAGTGGACTTTTGCTGGATTTGCTTCCGAGGCCATAACTTTTGATCCGCTGACCCGATCACCTATTGTAATATATCGCCGAAAAGCTTGCGAAAAGATCTGCAATAATGAGACATCAAAAGATCAATTCGTCCACTTTATCATCCTCTTTTAGGGCCCGCGAAAATGCCAACGCTTCTGCGTGTGATTTGCCGATTTAAAGCTCCATACTTAGGCAAAATTTTGTCAAAAAATTTAATGTGGCAAAAATGCCAACATTCTTGGCGGCTCGCGGGGCATTTAGCTTGTCTGAATGCAGAGATCCCAGGCCTTTATCCATTGGGCAACAGAGTCATCCCCGCTGTCCCCCCTTCTGACTGTCCACTGACGGCAGCAAACTCCTCAACTTTTTTGGGGCCTTCTCTTTTTTCTCAGCGCTCCTCTTGCCCATTCTGGCTGTACAATTGCCCAAGCGCTTGATCTGAAAATGACAGCGCCTTATATGGCACTGAACTGCTGTGCCAGGGGATGCTAAAAACAGCACGTGAAAACTGCTATCTCTTTGGAGCGCTAAAAAGAAACACAAACTAAACTAAAAACATAAAACTGTACTTAAGCTCCTAAGCAACACTTAGTGCCCTCGGCACTTTATTTACCAGCCGGGCTATTTACAGTATTTACACAAAAGTTTGCGACATGATTGGCATGCCGCCACCACAAACCCGACTTCGGGTGCCTATCCGGTGAACCTGCAGTGTCCGGACCAGATCTGATTGTACTTCAATCGATCTTTGAAGTCCGGCTGGCCTCTTCCCGAAGTTCTCCATGTTGCGAACAGGGTGCAACGTGGCAGGTTATCATTCATGCCAGTACCCATACAGTTGATGAATAATGTGGCAAAGAGGTTTGCCACATGGGGGCCTTCTTCGGGTACCGGTTGTAGTGATGGCTGGAGCCAATACCACCATTTTAGAGAGTCCACTGGCTGTGGACTCTTGAGTACGGGCTCCTCCAACTCCTTGATGCGACAACAGGACTTTTTCGGCGATAGGCCTTCTGCCAGGATCTCCTCAAGATCAGCCTCTTGATGAGGCATGCTTGTTGGGTTTTGGCTGGATACTTGCGTGATATGCCCTGGGACACAAAAAGGGTGCAAAATGGCGCCCTCTTCGCACTCAAAGCTTGTCGTTAGCCCCTGCTCCCCTTCTTTGCCCATATCCTGATGGAAACTGCAAGCAACCGTATTATTCATCGCTTGGGCGGTGCTTGCATATTTCCATCGTTGGCCTTGGACGAGATCTGCCTCTTGAGCTCCACACAACTGCATTTTAGGTCTCTGCACAGTATGAGGGATCTGCCATGGTGAATACTGCGCGGGATAGACAGGAGCAACAACCACCGGAGAAAGTGATGGAGTTTCTCCCCATTGCCACTTTCCTGATAGGAGCAGAAGCTGCTCTGCTTGTACTGCTTCCTCAAAGATTTGAGGGAATCTATGTTCACCTGATTGCAGTAAGAGGAGGCTTATGTCCGAGTGGAAAGCCCGAACATAGAAGAGGTGGGCCTGGGCGGGTGTCGGTTGGATCTCCCTTGGAATTCTCTTCCAACTTCTGCAGAATCGAACATTGAAGTCTGTGATGCTCTCCAGAGGTGCTCTCGTGATGGTGGAGAGGTGCATCAAGAGCTGGAAGGGATCCTGAGAGCCATCAAATGTGTTGATGAGTGCTCTCGCTAAGTCATCCCATGAGCATATGCTCTTACGCCCGAGCAGTCTGTACCACTGCAACGCCCTTCCTTCCAGAGACAGAACCAGAAGTCTGATCATGACATCTTCGTGGGTTATGTCATGGAGGGTCGCTAGAGCAGCAACATCTTCAAGGTGCTCTCGGGCCATTCCCTTGGTGCCATTGTATTTTGTCAAGGTTTTCAAGGCACTTTTGGGAATCTCGTGCCAACTTTGGAGATTCAGAGGGCCAGGATCATCCCAGCTGGGATAGCATACCCTCGCCATTATAGCAGTGGTCTGCAGAGATCACGGTTCTCGCCACTAAGTCGGAGTCGCCAGGTGAACATTCTTTTCTCCGCTTGTGAGGTCAAGGCTGCTCACCAAACCTTGATTCCTCCGGGGTGTCTTCTTTCAGCTTTAAAAGGCGCCTACGATCAAGAAATCTGGATCTTCAGCTCAATCAGAGTCGCCAGGTGATTTTGCCAGATGAAGGCAAGCCAGAGATTCACCAAACTCGGGCTTCCTTAAAATATGGAGACTATTGGTCCCACCGGGCGTGCCAGAAACTGTTGGTCACAAATCTGCCACAGGAAAGGATTTTGTACGTATACGCGCCCTAGACCTGGACCAACATTGAAAGGCCGGAGGGAAGAGATGCCCTCCGTGCCAATCTCCGGAGAAAGGCCGGCTCCTTTACTAAACTACTTGGGGTTTTAAGCTAAGAGTGCAGGAAAGAGATAAAAAGAGAAAGGGTGTAGGAAAGAGATAAAAAGAGTAAGGGTGCAGGAAAGAGATAAAAAGAGTAAGGGTGCAAGAAAGAGATAAAAGGTACAGAAAGAAATATAAATGGATGTTTTAAAAGGGGAAGAACCGGCAACACGATTACTAACTAATAGCTTGAAGTAGCAACAATAAATATGAAGAATAAAATAAAATGAACACTGCACTTGCCTTCCCTATGTATCCTCTGGAAGAGTTCCAGGATTCAACTATTTCCCTACGCCTAAATCCAGATTTCAGAATTATAGCAATTAGGAAAATATGTGAATATAACAGAAACCACTAACCACAGGCAGCATAAAAGGAATCTAACACAACATATTCTCCCCTATGTATCCTTCAGGAGAATTCCAGGGTTCTGTCCCCAATCACACACCTAAATCCAGGATTCAGAATTACAGTACATAAATGAAGACAGAATAGCAGAAATAATCACAGAAGGCAGCATACAAGAGAGAAATGAGGCCCAAAGTTCTTAATATCAATTGCAAAAATCAAGTTACAACAGCTTTCTAGCAGAAGTTCCCCCCTTTTCTCATTACAATGCTAGGGTTTTTATAGAGGACCCGACCCTCTTAGCCATTAATGCGCTGGATTCAGAAGTACGCCCTTGGGAGCTGAAAAATGCGCACTCGCCCTTTTATGCCACTGAGGTTTCACATCTATTTCCCTAATAAGCTACCATGGCCACGTCAATCGGGGAAACCTGCATTTATGAGCCGTTGAACTGTCCTGGGCTGCCCCGAGGTGAGGTGCTCGAGTGGATGCACAAGTTGCCCTTGCCCTTCTCTGCGGCTGATAACTCGTATCCTATTGCTACAAATGGGCATCGGGTCTTTCGGGCCAGAAAAAATGCATTTATGAAACACTCAATTGCCTTGGATAAATACCCGACCTTGGAATGTGTGCTTTTCGGGAGAAGCACCGTCGTCAAAAAAGGTTCCGGAGAAGCCTCGTTGAGAAATTGGCCCGAACTGGCAGTTCGCTGGATTTTTGGCCGACTTTGGCCGACGTTGGGATTCGCGGCCGACGTTGGGATTCTCGCCGACGTGAGCTTCGCGGCCGACTTTGCATTTTTGGCCGACGTTGGATGCTTTGGCCGACATGAACTTCGGGGCCGACGTTGCACTTCGGGGGCCGACGCGGAGGTTCGCGGCGAAGTGGAGTTTTCTGGCCGACTTAGACATTTTGGCCGACTTGAAGCTTCGCTGGCCGACATAGCACTTCGCTGGAAATCTGCGCTTCGGGGGCTGACATGGAGCTTCGGGAGCGAAGTGAACCTTTTGGCCGACGTAGAGCGCTTTGGCCGACATTGAAGCTTCGCTGAAGTGGAGGCCCGAAGTGGCAGTTCGGCCAAATTCTGGGCGAAGTGCCCCTCATGCCTTAGAGATTTTTCTGCCAACTAGATGGAGGTTCGCTAAAACTGTGGCCGAAGTGAATGCTTCGCTAAGATTCTAGCGAAGTGACCCCGCTGACTTAGAAAATCCCGGCAACTTACAATCACAGCTTTGCAACTTTTCTTCCCGAAGTAGGTGCTTTGGTAGCTTTGCAAGCGAAGCTCCTTCCATGCCTTAGAAATTTTCCGAGCTCGAACTTAGGCTTTCCTGTCCCTTCTTTGCGAAGCTGCCCCTTTCCTTCTTTTTGTTCAGCGAAGCTTCTTATCTTACCCTGTTTTGCTGGCGAAGTGACCTGCCAGCCTTAAACTTTTTTCATCGTCGGGACGAGGAGGTTCGCCGGAGTTGGGGCCGAAGTGGATGCTTCGCCAGGCTCAAGCCCGAAGTGGCAACTTCGGCAGCGTTTTGGGCGAAGTGCCCCTCATGCCTTAGAATTTTTTTCAAGCCCGAAGTGGACTTTTGTTGGATTTACTTCCCGAGGCCATAACTTTTGATCCGCTGACCCGATCACCTATTGTAATATATCGCCGAAAAGCTTGCGAAAAGATCTGCAATAATGAGACATCAAAAGATCAATTCGTCCACTTTATCATCCTCTTTTAGGGCCCGCAAAAATGCCAACGCTTCTACGTGTGATTTGCCGATTTAAAGCTCCATACTTAGGCAAAATTTTGTCAAAAAATTTAATGTGGCAAAAATGCCAACAGTACCCAATAAAATTGAGATAGTTTGGTTTGTAAATCCATATACTTCATCCATAATTAGTCATATTTATTATGCAAAAAGTCCTATGCACTCATACAACATGTTGGAGTGTAATTTGTACCTGTACAAATGCAATGCATGTAGATAAATATATGTATGTAATGTATATGATTCTATGAATACTAATTGAAGTTCCAATTCAACTCTATCTATCTATCTATCGCAAAAGAATAGGACTTTTTGCATAATAAAAATGATTAATTACGGATGAAGTATCTCGAGTTTATTTTGTACTAAATATTGTATTAATGTGTTTTTTGCTTTTTCTCTTTGTTAGGCATTGCCCTATGTCCTGATCTCATTGGCCCTGCTGTGCTGTCTCTTGAAATTGGGATGGTCTTTCTAGCTTTCCCCCAAGCTTAGCCCTTGTATCCATCCAAAGTTGGTTTAAGATAGATTTCATGATAACACTTACAGCTCAACAAAGTTCATTATGTATATTCCTCGAAACCTTACTCATTAGGCTGTATGCTTGAGTTTGAAAGGATTTTCCTTTAACCATAATTGGATATTTATTGTAAGAAAGAGCTCCATGGTATTTTCATTGCGTTAATATTCGTCATTTCTTCAAATGATACATTTAAAAAAATGAGTGCTCATTGTTAGGAAATGAAGTCATTATACAGCCTTTTCAGCATAGACTGCTGCTAGATGTCTAGGCAGCAGTACTAGACGTCTAGACAGCAGACATCTAGGCTGCTAGACGTCTAGGCAGCAGTGCCAGACGTCTAGGTTGCTAGACGTCTGGGCATGGCTGCTAAACGTCTAGGCAGCAGACGTCTAGGACAGACGTCTTAACGTGGAAGACGAACAGGTTCAGGCGCCTTCCTTGGGAGCTGAAACAAATAGTTTTTTTAGAGGCTTCCATCGGGACAGGAAACGAACAGTTTGGAGTCTTCCTTCTGCTCTATAAAAGGGATGTGATCCCTTGCATATGTTATGTTGTTGAAAACATTGGGAAATGTGAATGTAAAGTTTGCTGAAAATAATAAGAGGAGAAGTTGCCATTGCCCCGTGGTTTTCCTGCACATTGCAGGTTTCCACGTAAATCTCTCTGTCACTTGTGTTGCTGTTTTTCTATTTTCTGTTATTGTCTTTCCTCTTGCAGGTATAAAATTGAAAGAATTTCCTAACACTCATTAACCTTTATGACCTTTTAAAGTATCTTTAACTCAGTAAAAATAATACTTTGTGGGGACTTGCAAAGCAAACAAGCATCTTAAGCGATGTTAATACCAGAGAGCAGGAATATGCCAACAATAGCATCTAAACTCGGACTTGACCAGCCTGTTTTTGACCCGAATTTGAACTCAAGGCAAGATTCACCAAAAAACTTAACGAAATACTTGACAAATTTAGAAACAAGAAATGATTTTAAAAAAAATACCTTTCTTTTACATTTGCCAACAAAAAAAAATAATTACTGAAATGCGATCAACTCTGATTGTCGATCAATCGCCTCCAAGTTGATAGGCTCCAAGTTGGGCCCTACGATATGTCTATGGCAAAGACAAATGTTGTAGCATACAAATATGAGTCCATTCAACTTCTCTTGGGTCAATCGGTTGCACTTCTTGCAGTGAATGTGTTCAAATGTACTCCTGTTGAGCGCCTTCGGAAGCATTACAGGGCTGGCTCAAAATGTGGATAGCAAAGCCTTTGAATATGTGGGCATTCGACAATTACAAACTGAAAAGTTTCTAAATTACCATAAAAGTGAAAAACATAAATAAATAGAAAAGGAAAATAGATCATTACTCGAATGGATTTGGTCTATTGCAGTTGCATATGACAAAAACTCACCAATGTCCATTATTTACAATTGGAGCTCCTTGTAGATTTGTCCCCTTGTAGCTCAATCAGGCTGCATCATCTCAATGCCTTTGTAGAAAGCGTCCATAACGTCCACATCAGCTTTGAGTTTTATTAAACTGGAAATTTAGGTTAAAGAAGTATCCAAGGATATGTAAAGGCCTATGGAACTGAAATTGCCACCTTTGGCCATTGATACCCTATATGGGACAATACTCACTCTCCACCCCTTTGTAGTAGGATCTGATGGCCTTCTTGGCCCCATCCATCTCCTCATGTACATAAGGCATTGGCTCCTTTTCTTCATTGACCACATGAAGGAGCTTCAACAAGTGCACAACAAACTATTAAGTTATTAACATTAAAGAGAAATATTAGACTTTAAAGCAACGGCTAAACTTCAAAAGAATTATTAATTTTTTTGAATAAACACTAATAAAATAAAAAGAAAACAAGACACAGTTAAAATTTCCTTGGCCTTGGTCCAAAAATTGGCCTCATCAAAAACCTGATCAAATATCACCATACCAACCCCAGGTTTTCTTGAGTATTCTGATCTGCTCCATTTGTCACTAATAAACATTCTTTTCATATTGAACTTTGCTTCCATAAGGATTGCAGAGTGATGAAGGTGGTTGCAAATCTTGTGATTCTAGTTCTCTCAAGCTCCTTTCCTTCTGTGTATTTCCTTATTGTATGGAGCACCCAAGTGTGGGTGTAAATGTACTTGCAAATACTGTTTGTTTTGTCCACAATTAGGGTCATTCAATCAAGCTTCCCAAGGTCCTTAAGTATAAGATCATGGCAATGGACCGCACATACAGTCCAAAAAATGGCAGTGTACTTTTGCAAAAGATGCTTCCCTGCTGCACCATCTTTTGCAGCATTGTTTGTGATGATCTGGACAACATTTTGGACACCCCCCACCTCAATACAACCTTCTTTAAAACATTGCAAATGTATTCAGTGATTTTTATCTTTCCAAAAGCATCAATTGATTTCAGAAAAACAGTGCTTCCCAAAGAAGAGACGAGGAAATTCAGCAGCATTCTAATTTTTTCCATCAGTCCATCCATTAGACATAATAATGCAGCCCTTCTTCTTCCATATATCACATTGCATGTCAACCAAGTTTTTGATATCATTGACCTTCTCTTGCAGTATGCTGCCTCAAAGGTCTTGAATTGATGGGGCTTTGGATTCCAAACTAAGCACAATCAAGGCATCAATCATTGATGGCCAATAAGGAGACCTAAATGAGGTATAGAGGGGGAAAAATTGTAAGACTCTTAACATAAATTCTAAAGAATAGAAACAATACAAAGTAACAAATATCAATTAAAAACGTTCTTAGCTTGCCACATTGAAGAAGTTCCCTATAGCACTTCTGGCTGCTTCATGCTAGTCCCTGTTCCAAGCAATGCCTTATATCAAGGATTGGGGGAAGGGGGGAGGGATATTATATGCACCCAACCCAGAAGGTGTTGTATTTTTGTATCCTTTCCTAAGGACAATAGTAGGAGAAGATGCGGGGTATGGAGGAGGAAGAGCTGTAGACACATGAATAGAAGTAGAACTCCCCAGTACTTGGTTCTTGCTCACTGCTTTCTGCACGTTCTCATAAAAAGATTCCATATAAAGAATTATACATTGCTTTGCCTCAGGATGAGCAGATTTGCACTACATAACATTGTGTTCCTTTTTATGCATGCAACATGATATTTCATGCGGTTTGTTGGAAATTAACTTACCATTGTCGGTAAGGTGGACGGACAGATTTGTTTAAAACCTTCTCGCATCTTTCCTCCCTATTTTTCCTATTCCCTATTCTCTCTCCTATATTCTCGCATTTCTATTCCTAGCTTAATTTCTAAGCTATATAAATGTAACCTTTGCATTTCGTATGTTGAATATTATTGAAGCATTTTTTGATTGGACTATTGGTTCATATTTGGTATCAGAGCTGGGCAGCACGGATTCGGAGGTGAGGCCATCGTGGATCCCGAGGTGCAGGAGTGGCCCTCACAGGCACGCATCCCGAGACGGGCCCAGATTGAGGTGGTCAACGAGCAGACTCGACTAACGCACGACAAACTACGAGGACTGACGCGGACAACAGGGACTGACCGGACAGACTGACGCAAGGCGCAGGCTGCCGCCGCACTGACGTGGACAGAAGACTCACCAGACTAGCAGACGACGTGGCAAGGGTGAGTTTGGTAACGTGGCAGGAGGCTGTTCACGTGGAGGAGGGCAAAAGGGGGCAGATCCGACTGCCCGTAGGCAGTCGATAATTCTACCATGCATAGGATTTTTTAAAGCCTATAATAGGCTAAATCCCACTACGTGTGGGATAAAAGAACTTTAATTTTTTTTTGTTTATTTTGGCTCGATGAACCAGTGACCAGCAACGGCCACGATCGCAGCCAATCGGAGCCAGCTAGCAGCTCGACACCAAACCCCGATCGCAGCACACCGAAGGCCACACACACCGGAAGCCACGATCGCTTGCAGAAGGAAGCCACTGTCGTTGTTGCAGATAGGAGGTGGTCGCAGTTCAAAAATAGTCGCCAACGCGCTAGCCAAAGTCGCAGACGGAGAGACCGGAAGATTTGCTGTCGTAGGAGGCAGGAGAGGTCGAAGGAGCTCGCGGTCGCCATAGTCGCTGAAGGAGCTCACGGTCATCACAGACAGAAGGTTCGTGGTTCGTGGTTCACTGCAGAAAGGCGTCGCAGGAGGTTAAATTATTGTAAAGTCATCGTTTGATTTAATTAAAAGCTACTTTGTAGCTTTATAAAAGGAAGTATTACTTCCTTAGCTCACGACGAGTGAGCTACCGCCGTGGCAAGTGGCCAGGCGGTAAGGTCTTGTTCAACTAAGATCACGGGTTCGAAACCCGTATGCCCCATATTTTGCTATTTTGCTTTAAAAGTTTTTTTAAAATAAATTTTATTAAATATTTATTAATAATTTAAATAAAAAATATTAATTAAAATATTTTATTTTAATTGATATTTTATTTTTTTTATTAATTAATATCATTAATAAAGTTATTTTGCAAACTTTAAACAAGGAGGGCATAGAGATAAATATTTCCTAAGAGGAAATTTGTGTAAAAAGCCTAAGAGGCTTCAACATTTTGTTTTTCACGCTTTGAAAGGTGAAACTTTGTGTCACAATCTGAGAGTTTTTTACAAAGTGCAACATTTCCTAAGAGGAAATTACTGTAAAGAAAATTTCAGGGAAATTTTCTACATCAAACTTTTACAATTTTGCATTCTTGTAAACGGCCCATAGATGATAAGATCAAGTGGATGTTATCATGCTCTCTGTGGACTATTGATTAGATCCAACGCTGAAACTTTTGATGAGAATGTGCGAACCCTTGGCCTCCATACAGTTTTTGCTCAGTTGCAGAACGCGGTAATCGCACACCAGAGACATCCTGACTCAGGGTACTTGGCAGATTCTGAAGATAATTCTTTTGGGAGTAGATTTGAGCAATCTGAATCAGTTGAAATTGCCCCTCAAGACTCTGAATATACTCACTATAGTAATTCAGTGGAAATACTAGAGCCCGAATCACCAGAGATCATATTGATCAGTGACGACGAAGAACAAGTTGCTGACAATTTTGTGAATCCAGAGATAGCAGAGCCACAACAAGAAGAACAAGCTATCAGTGAACGGGTGAGTCAAGCAAGGCTTGATCTCAATTTGTAACTTCCTCTTCTTTCTTTCTTCTTTCACAAAGCAGATTGCTTTCTTGTAATAGGTCAATAAAAGTGAGTTTCTAGTTACTTGATTGTAATGGCCTCGAACAACAATCTCCCAATTCCTGAATTCAATGGGTATGACTATGAGTACTGGTCAATAAAAATGCGAACATTACTCATAGGAAAAGGATTATGGGACATAGTAGAAGACGGTTACACAGCTCCAACTGATTGGACAACTTTAAGTGCAACCGATAAGAAAACAATGAAAGAAGCCCAAAAGAACAACTCTTTTGCCCTTTACCATCTTCAAGCGGCATTAGAAAAAAGTATCTTTCCTCGAATAGCATCTAGTACAACTGCTAAGGATGCATGGCAAGCCTTGCAAGAAGGTTTCCAAGGAAGTGATAAAGTGAAGCAAGTCAGGCTTCAGACTTTGAAAAGAGATTTTGAAAATCTCAAGATGAAAGAAGATGAGAGAGTGGGAGATTACTGCGTGCGAGTTAAAGCCGTAGTCGATATGATGCAAACACTGGGTGATGACACCAAACCAGAAATAGTGGTGAAGAAGGTGTTAAGAACACTTCTTCCTAAGTGGAATCACATTGCGATCATCATCGAAGAATCCAAAGACCTATCCACTCTCACTTTTGACACCTTGATAGGATCATTAATGTCTCATGAGGAGAGACTACAAGGTGCACCTTCAACGAGTTATGGAGGTGATGACAAAGCCTTCACATCTAATGAGGCCGCAGGACGTGGACAAGGAAGAGGCAGAGGCAGAGGACAACAAAGAGGCAGAGGCAGAGGCCGAGGCAACTCTCGAGGAGGTAATTAGAACAGAGGAGGCAACTCCAATCGAGGAGGCAATCAGAACAGAGGAGGCAACCAGAATCAAGGCGGCAATACAGGACGAGGTGGAAATCAAGGGCGAGGAAGTAACAAGTCCAAAACAGCTTGCTTCAACTATGGCAAACAAGGACACTTCGCTCGCGATTGCTGGTCAAAAACTTCTCAAGGTAGCAGCAGTCAGTATGGCAACTATGGTGAAGAAGAAGACACCTCTAATATTTTTCTTTCTTATGGCCAATCAGACCAAAATCTCAATGACACATGGATTTTGGATACTGGTTGCTCCAACCATATGAGTGGCAAACAAGATTTATTTGCTACTTTAGATTCCACTTACAAATCTCATATCAAGTTAGGGGATGACAAATCATTGCAAGTCGAAGGCATTGGAGCCATGGCGGTTCCAACGAAAGAAGGCCTAAAGAAAGTGAATGACATCTACTACACTCCAAAGCTCCAACACAATCTGCTAAGCGTTGGGCAAATGATGGAGAATAATTACAAACTTGTTTTTGATGAAGGAAAATGTATCATTCTTGATAAAAACAATTGTAATCGAGTCATCACACAGGTCCCCATGACCAAGAATCGGTTATTCCCTCTCAAATTTGGTGAACCAGGGGGAGACCAACTTGCAAATGTAGCAATCACTAATCCAAGTGTACTTTGGCACTTGAGATACGGTCACCTTAATTCCGCTAGCTTAAAACTTTTGACATCTCAAGCTATGGTGACCGGACTTCCCAAAATCAGTGAACATAAGGAAGTTTGTGAAGGATGTGCTTTGGGCAAGCACTCAAGATCGAAGTTTCCAAAAGGCCAAGCGTGGAGAGCCAGCTATCCACTACAGTTAGTGCATTCGGACATCTGTGGTCCCATGCAAACTAAGAGTCTTGGAAACAATTCTTATTTTCTCACATTCATAGATGATTTTTCTAGAATGTGCTGGATATATTTTTTGAAACATAAAGATGAAGCATTTGATTGCTTCATAGATTTCAGAAACACTGTAGAAAAACAGAGTGAGCATTATGTAAAGTGTCTTCGGACAGATCGAGGAGGTGAGTACTCCTCAAATGAATTCTTGAAATATTGTAAAGCAAGTGGGATCAAGAGGCAATTCACCACTGCCTATACCCCACAACAGAATGGTGTGGCCGAGAGAAAGAATCGCACACTCCTTGAGATGGCAAGATCGATGCTTCAGACTAAGCATCTAACTAATATGTATTGGGCTGATGCAGTGAGAACAAGTGTATATATTCTAAATAGGAGTCCCACTTCTAGTTTAGAAGGTATCACTCCTTATGAAGGATGGTACGGAAAGAAACCAAATATAAAGCATTTCAAAGTTTTTGGTTCTTTAGCATATGCACACATTCCTGATGAGAAAAGGAAGAAGCTTGATCCCAAAATTCAAGCTTGTATATTTGTAGGGTATTGTGAGTCTACAAAAGGTTATCGACTCTACAATCCCAAGACTCATAAAGTCATACTCTCCAGGGATGTAATTTTTGATGAAGGGGGAGAATGGGGTCATAAAAAAATCTATATTGATGATGAGTCCCAAGATGTAAGTTCTTCACAGGTACAACAAGTGTCTTCAACAAAAGGGAAAGGCAAACCACCCCCACCAAGCCCAAGCAGGAGTACTTCATCAAGTACATCATTTACAACTCCAAGTCCTTCTCCACAACGATCAGTAAGTTCTTCACCGATGGACCTTGATTCTCCATCAAGAGGCAAAAGAACATTACAACATCATCCATCTTTTCAAATGTTGGATCAAAATTTCCAGAAAAGATATACTAGAAGTCAGGCTAGTGAAATGAATACAGTTTTGCAACAACTTGAAAATTTGCAATTGTATGGGGATGATGACTCCCATGAACCTAAGGGTGATGTAGTCAATTATGCTTTATTGGCTAGTGCACAACTAGAACCACCTAGCTATGAGAAGGCTTGTACTAAAAATGTATGGCAAGAAGCCATGAAAGAGGAGATAACCTCTATAAAAAATAATGATACATGGGAGCTAGTAAAGCTACCCAAAGGAAAAAAATGTGTTGGATGCAAATGGGTCTACAAGACCAAATACAATGCTGATGGAAGCATTGAGAGGCACAAGGCGAGATTAGTAGCTAAAGGTTTTACTCAGAAATTTGGAATTGATTATGAGGAAACCTTTGCTCCTGTTGCACGACAAGAAACAATCAGAACAGTTCTTTCCTTGGCTGCCCATAAAGGATGGAACATTCAACACATGGATGTGAAAAGTGCTTTTTTGAACGGATACTTGATAGAAGAGGTGTATGTTCAACAACCTCAAGGTTTCCAAGAACAAGGAAAGGAGAACCTTGTTTATAAATTGAAAAAAGCACTTTATGGCCTCAAGCAAGCACCAAGAGCTTGGTACTCGCGAATTGACGGCTATTTCAGTGAGTATGGATTCACAAGAAGCAAAAGTGAACCAACTCTGTACTACCTAAAGCATGATGTAGACATTCTCATAGTTTGTTTGTATGTGGATGATCTAATATTTATGGGTAGTAACACTAAAATGAATATGGAGTTCAAAAACTCCATGATGAAGCAGTTTGAAATGAAAGATCTCGGTTTAATGAGATACTTCCTAGGGATGGAAGTCCATCAATCAAATAAGGGGATCTTCATATGTCAACACAAGTATGCTCGAGATATGATCAAGAAATTTGCTATGGAGCAATGCAAATCAGTTGCAACTCCAACAGGACATGGAATCCAATTGAGCAAGGATGACGGAGCACCAAAGGTTGACATGACCACTTACAGGAGCATGGTTGGGAGTTTGATGTTTCTCACCAACACAAGGCCCGATATTCAGTATGTTGTTTCTCTAGTCTCAAGGTTTATGGCAAATCCATCTGAGCTGCATCTACAAGCAACTAAAAGAATCTTAAGATATGTAAAAGGTACATTGGATTTTGGAATCCATTACCACAAGTGTAATTCTGTGAAATTAGTTGGCTTCAGTGATAGTGATTGGGGCAGCAATATAGATGATAGGAAGTCTACATCAGGGAACTGTTTTAGTCTAGGATCAGGACTAATTACTTGGAGTTCCAAGAAACAAACTGTTGTAGCTTTATCATCTATTGAGGCTGAGTATATAGCCATCACTCATGCTAGTACTCAAGTCCTATGGCTAAGAAAAATCCTTGAAGAGATTGGAGAAAGACAAAGTGGTCCAACTCGACTGTATAGTGATAACATGAGTGCCATTCAGTTGGCATACAATCCAATCCACCATAGCAGATCAAAGCATTTTGATATGAAGTATCACTTCATCCGCGACATGGTGGAACACCAGATTGTTGAGCTTAAATATTGCAGCACTTTGGATAATATTGCAGATATCTTCACCAAAGGCATGGCTAAAGCTCAATATATAAAGCTGAGAGACTGTATAGTCAGTCCTCTCAACTTTAAGGGGGAGAATGTTGGAAATTAACTTACCATTGTCGGTAAGGTGGACGGCAAAGCACTGGACGACAAGGTGGACGACAGATTTGTTTAAAACCTTCTCGCATCTTTCCTCCCTATTTTTCCTATTCCCTATTCTCTCTCCTATATTCTCGCATTTCTATTCCTAGCTTAATTTCTAAGCTATATAAATGTAACCTTTGCATTTCGTATGTTGAATATTATTGAAGCATTTTTCGATTGGACTATTGGTTCATACGGTTTGACCCCCCCATACCTTTTTTTTGCATAAGTCGCAAATAAGCTTGCTATTTTTGAGGTTGCAGTGCAATGTTGCCATGTAGGGTCCTTTTTTTCTGGGTGTCTCTGATATTCTAGGGTAAAAAGGAAGGAAAAAAATATTTTGAAGTTGAAAAATTTTCTGTACAAGAAGGGAGAGGGGGTGGGGGAAGGATAAGAGAATAATGGAGATTCTTCTCTTACTCTTTTCAAAAACAGAAATGAAAGGGGAATGTTGGAGGAGGAAAAAAAAGGATGGGAGCAGAAAGACAAAATGGGGAAAAGATCTGATCTAAAGGCTCCAATCCTTTACAAATTTGGTGGTTCTTCTTCAAACCCTTTTGTCAGCTGCTCTTCTATTGAGAAACATTTGCAAATGATGGCTACTCTTCCTCCAAACCCTTTGCTATCTGGCATATCGACTCAGCTCCAAGTCTCCAACTACAAAAGAGAGAGAGAGGGAGAGTCATTGAGAGTGAGAACATGAGGATGAGGTTAATAAAAATCATGTCTTTTAGCATTTTAGGTGTGTGTGTGTTTTTTAAATGGTTTAGTCTCTTTTTTTTTTTTTTAATTTGATTTTGAGAGGACACAACCGTCGCATTGTGACTTGTTGAGTCAAGGGACGGTATTCAAGAGTCCCACCCCAGACTTGTGACTTGGTGTGTCTTGCCAAGCACTTGTGGCAAGGCGAGTTGAGCCCTAACAGCTTGTAGGGGGGTCACCTTCCTTGCCGATTCATTGCAAGTTTAGACACTATGATGCCAACATATCATCATGAGCACTCTCATACCAAACCCTACGGCAAAGTTTTATTTTTACTTTATTGAATATTTTTATAAGCTCCCAATACAATGATGTACCCTATTTCTGCTGTTTGTACCTCTTTATTTCTTGTTCAATTTTAACTAATACAAAATATAAACATTTATTATAACATGCACATGTCTATTGAAATGGTCTCAGCATAGGTATTCAAAACTATTGCCGAAAGTAATCATCATTTTTATAGGGAATATTTATAAAGAGGGTGTGCAGGGGCAAGACACTGATTAAGGGGAACTTGTATTTCAAATCTCAAATAGTATGATAAAATACATGGTAAGGCCACATTTAGCACACTTGTTCTTGATGGTGATGTGTAATAGTATGACTTTGGAAAAGTGCCATGTATTGGGGAAGACCCCTCTCAAAGGGTTTTAACAGTCACACAATAATATAGTTATCCAAAGTTGTACACACACAACTGTAGAAGAAGTCATACATCTAGGCATGGAGGCAGCCTCCACCAATAGGGTAAGGACAGCCTCATAGGATCCCCTCCCCGCTTTCTCTGATGGGAGAGCAATAACATTCAATCATGCTTTATTCTGGTTCCAACTCTCTGTGCAAATAAAATACCTGGTTTTGTTTTGTAGGTTACTTGCAGCCAATTTCCTAGTGACAAGGTCATATTGTTTTAGAATACCTTATTGAAATTGATTTCTGTAGGTTTGATTCTTGATAGATCAGTTACATTAGTGTCCTTGGATTAACTGTTGATGTTTTGGGAGGATATTCTACTATATGAATCTACAGTAACAGTCCATGTGCTACTGAAGGCAACTTTGACGACCTTTTCTTTGCCTATAAATGCCAAAGTTAGATTCATCCAGTTCTTGATAGTGTATTTGACATAAAGCCATTGCCTCAGCAATGTAAGTGCTATGGTACCTGTTGCCACATTTTGCTAGGGGTATAAAATTTCAAATTTCATCAGGTTGTTGCCACCCTCCTTCCTCGTTCTTCTGTTCTCATTGTTGTTTTAGTTTTCTTGGTTCATCTTCAAGTTGTTCAAATTTCAGTTCCCAGCTTTTCCCAGATTTGATGCCAGCACTTGCATGAAAAAATTGTAAAAATCTGCTAAGTATTTGTCTCTTCCCGAGATCGCTGTCGCTGCCTTGCGATTTCTGGCAAAAGCGTGTATTTTGAGCGACTATGGGCAGCGCATAAAATGGTGGAATTTTGCCTAAGTGTTGAGAAGCTCGCGATCGCCGTCACTTTTTGGCAATGCCCGTTGTCGCGGTGTTTTTCAGAGACTAAGGGAGCGGCGTTTAAAACTTGCAAAATCTCTAAGTTCCGCCAAGCCAGCGATTGCCATCGTTCACCGAAATCGCTCGTCACTGCAGTGCTTTCGAGCGCGCGAAGGAAGGAAAGGAGCGCTTGTGCTCAGGATAGCTATCGCGATTCCAAAGTGCCCGAAATCGCTCGGTTTTTTAGCGACATCCAGAAAAAAGGGAAAAGGGCAGGAAATTATCTAACTCTTCCCCCACTCCCGCGATCGCTGTCGCAACTCACCTTTCTCAGTAGCGCTTCAAGATCTCAACGATTTGCAGAACATTCCCAAGATCGCCGTCGACGAGCGTAATTTCTCAAAATCGCTCAAGTTTTGAGCGCTTTCCAGCTTGGCCCAAAGGTCGTCCTAAGCTCCCATTCCGAAGATCGCCATCGCTTTTTAGCGACTTTGGGCGTTTCTTCTCCATTTCAGCGATCTCCGGCGGAAGTCAGTGGGGTGTTTGAAGATGATTCTTCGCGCCATTTTCAAAGCAAGTTTCGGGATTCGAGCCAGCTTTGCGAAGGATAAAATGTACTTTACCTACCAAAATTAACTGATAATTCCCTTTCCAACTACCAAATTTGTCAGAATTTGTACGAAGTTCAGGAGAAGCATACTGCAAGTACAAGGATGGCCGACAAATATCAAATCTGGCCGCTTTTTGCAGCTTTTACAGCTTTTGGCAGGTTTGGGGATCTGTTCTCAAAATGTAATCGGGAGGGAAAATCTGCTATAAATAGCAAAGGCATTTCATTGTAAAAGGGTGGAAGGGGGGTATATTGCTAGGAAACTTCTGTATCTTTGCACTTGCTTTTAATTCAGAGTATATTTGGCTCCAATAGTTGCATCTGTCTTTTATGCTGCTTTCCTTAATTATTTCTTTTTCATGTTGCTTATTTTTCTGATTGTTGTCATTCTGCATATCTGGATCTCAGCATTGGCGATTAAGTATATCTGGAATAATATAGGAAGGATACATAGGATAGAATAATGCTAATGGTTTTTGTTGCATACATTGTTTTGATTGTTGTTGGTAAAGTGATATGTTAGTAGCTGTGCTGCTTACCTTCCCCACCCGAAACAAATCGTGTTTATGTTTCTTCTTGTTCCTTTTATATCTCTTTCCTGCACTTTGAACTAAACTCCCAAACTAAAAATTATAGGAAGCCGGCCTGTCCCGGAGATTGGCACGGAAGGCATTCCTTCCTTCCGGCCTTTCAATTTGCTGGTCGAATCTAGGGCGCAATAAGATTAAAATCCTATCCTAGTGGCATATTCATAACCAACAGTTTCTCTGGCATGCCCGGTGGGACACGAGTGTTCCACCCCAAAACAGAATCGAAGTGTTGGTGTTTGCCTCATTGCTGTCAAATCTGAACACCTGGCGACTCTGCTAAGCCTGAATATTCTCTGAGTCCAGTAGACCGGTCCAAAATCGAATTCCTTCATGCAGACGAGGAGATGGAGAGCTAGAAACGTGGGACGAGAGCCTGATTTTTACGAGCTCGACATCAACGCTGTTGGAGAATGCTCGAGGTTGGTTGATTATCAAGCTGATCAGGATGAAGTGCTCGATACGAAAACTGAACAAGATACTGTTGGTTACGAATCTGCCATGAGGAAAGGATTTTGGGTTAATGCGCCCAGATTCGCCCACCAGCATGAAAGGCCGGAAGGAAGAGATGCCTTCCGTGCCAATCTCCGGAGAAGGCCGGCTCCTTTGGGGGGTTTAAGCTAAGAGTGCAGGAAAGAGATAAAGAAACGGAAAGAATTTACAAATGATTGGAGTTTGGTGGGGGGAACTAACAGTACGGCAACACATCAATCACCATTGCTTACTGCATCATAAATACAAAGCATGACCAGGAACTGCAAAACCTAAGTATACTTTCTGTATTAAGCTATGTACGCACAGCTACAATGGTCCCCTAGCAAACATTCTCCCTACAAGGAGAACTAACAGCACGGCAATGCATCAATCACCACTACGTACAATCACATAAACAGAAAGCAACCAAGAGATATCAGAGCCAGGTATATGTGTTATGCAGAGAATTTATACGCACAGCTACAATGGTCCCCTAGCAAACATTCTCCCTACAAGGAGAACTAACAGCACGACAACGCATCAATCACCACTACGGACAGCAACGTAACACACAACTGATGGAACTGCTACTACATCTATTATATGGAGTTCAAAAGTGCTTGACCACCAAATGCTGAAATGAATCAACAAGCCATGGCACAAACAATGCTAAAGGCGCCTGACCACCAAATGCTGAAATGAATCAACGAGCCGTGACACAGGGAAGCGTAAAGCATAAGCATAAAGAAATAAAAGCAGCAGAAATGTAACCAGGCATACAAATTATATTTATAAGCAGAAGCACGGTTACAATGGTTCCCTAACAGACATTCCCCTTCCACCCTTTACAATGAAATCATGGTGGGTTTTTATAGCCCGAGTCCCTCCCGTTACATTAATGGGCACAAGGTCCCAGTCAAACACAAGCTGACAAAAGCGGCGAAAGAGCTGCAAATGCTGACCTTTGTCGGACCGGACTGTACCCGCAGCATGGTCTTCCTGGAAGCCGGACAGCCTACGTGGCGGTGTGTTGGGCGTAACTTCTTCTCGGCAGAATGCGGGTAGCCGGAGCGGTAGAACCTCCAATCAGCTTTAAATGAGGCCACCGGCATAGGTAATGCAACCCATGCTCGTCCTTTTGCTCGGCACGTCTTGGCTCAAATCCCGAGCCGGACACTTGTCAGATGATGGATGATGCTGTTTGACACGTGTCTGCCTTGAAAGGCGCTTTATCCAACTTCGCCCGGGATCGGAGCGCCATCGGGTTGCGTAGGCAGAAAACAATGTAGTCGGGAAGGCCTTCATGCCTTGGGTGCATTTCCGAGTTTGTTTCCTCATCGCGCACTCGTCAAGGGCGCACTCCGACTTCGCTGCGAAGTCGGACCGCGCACAGTGAAAGCTGGTCTTCGCCGCCGTACGGACTTCGCTCCAAAGACTTGTCATTATTTCGTCACCGCCACCTGCTACAAGGTGCGCCCAGAAAGAGGGGCGAAGTCGGACTTCGCACCAAAACTGGGCGAAGTGCGAACTTCGCACCAAAACTGGGCGAAGTGCGGACTTCGCACCAAAACTGGGCGAAGTGCGTACTTCGCACCAACACTTAGCCATTTTCCAGGGCAACTGCTGTCAACTCTGAAATCCAACTGAGGGGCTCCAAGAAAGGGGGGAAGAAAGAGAATGTAGGAAAGAGAGAGAAAAGGAGAGAGGAAGAAAGGGAAAGAGAGGAAGAGGGGAAAGAAAGAGCAGCACTGCTACAAAACTGAAAACATTGCACCCCGTGCAAAATGTGGCAACATTTCTGGCGGCTCGCGGGGTGTCGAGCTCGCCTCGGCGCAAAGAATCCATGCCTTCATCCATTGGGTGCAGAGGAACTTGCTTCCCCTGCCTTTTGCTGCTCTAGTCGTTCTCCTCGCGGCAACTGTTCTTCAGATTCACCTTCATCAGTTGCCTCCTCAGAACCATCTTCCGAAGGCTCTCCAGCTTTTGCTTCTGCCTCGCAGATGCGGTTGTATGCGGCCTGGGCTTGGCCCCAGGCTTCTGCTTCGAATGGCCGGCGGTCAAGCAACTTCTTCTAATGCTGCGTGGAAAGCAGCGACCGCGTGCAGGTCGATGGTGAGGTATCTTTTTCCTAGCTCCCGGAAGTAGGAGCTGATCTTGCAAACATTTGGACACCATCTCGGGTGACTCGACTTTCCTGAATTGGCTCGGCCCAGCCTATCAATCTCAGTCGTATCCGCTTCAAAGGACCGCCAATTCTTTTTCACCCGCTCATGGGTGAGAAACTCACCATTCTCAACAAAGCCCGGCACCCTAGTTCAAAAAGAGCGTGAAAGGGAGCCATACAAATGTCTCTTTCATGTTCGAATGCGTCCAGCATTCGTCTGGCAACCCTCACCTCTTCTACTTTCTTAAAATATTTATGCAAGGTTACCCTTGCATCTGCCCATTCTGCAGCGAATGAGGACATGGGGGAAAATTGGAGGCCATCGCGCTCGCGCTCCTGAAGATTTATTGCCAGGTCCAGCCATTGCTTCGCCTGGCGTTCGGCCTCCTCTACCACAGGCTTTCCCCGGCGTAAACTTCTTGAATTCTGGATGCGAAATCCAGAACTGACATAGCCTTATACGTGTGGGGCTTGCATCCCCGCAGCAGATCAGCCCGCATCCCCTTAACTTTGCTCTTTGAAAAGACCGTCGCTTGAGATGCTTTCTCTGCAGATTGCGACCGCGCTCGTTTCAAAGACTCCCGGAGCCGAGAAATCTGCTCCAAGGCTGCCTCGTTTCCGTTGCGGCTTGTTGCCGAGAAGCGGCCAGCCGGGCTTTTAGTTCATCTATTTCTCGCCGCGCCGCTTCCAGCTGCTCGCTGGACCCGGATAGGTCCTCTTCAAGCTGTCTTGTCTTATCCTCGCAACCCGAAAAGCTCTTCCCTGTTCCTCCGTACTCTTGACAAGGAGATTGTCCGCTTTACGAATGATTCCCCGAATCTCGTATTGCTTGTCAATATCGTCAAAGCTCTTCTCCTTTGTCCTGGAGCTCGTAGTCCGCCCCCGGTCATTTCCCGGAGAGGCTTCTTCACTTTCGGGATTATCTTCTCTCGTTGTAAGCACTCTCCTCTCGAGTTAAACTTGGTGCGCTTTTATCGGGGCGACTATCTCTTCAGTCTCCTCCGCTTCAGGTTTTGGAGGAAAGAGATAGGGTACTCTACAGCCTCTCGTTGCCAGAGGCAAGTCGTCCGTATTCTGGAGGTCGTCCATGAAGTCTGGTTCCCCCAGCCTAGGGTTCTGCTGAGACGTCTCTCCTGCGGGAATGGGATCAGGAGGAACCGGACGGACTTTGGAAGGATCGGCCGCTTCTGAGGGCGACCGGGAAGTGGAGATGGGAGCGGCTGATGCTGAAAGGGTTTCAAGCGGCTGAGGCGGTGGATGTAACGGTGAATGCACGGCTTCAGCACTAACCACGAGTGAAGGGTTTGGGGTTTGACTCGTAGATAGGGAAACGTTGGGGTTCTGAGCAAACTGGTCAAAAGAATGGGGGCCGCTAGAAGGGTGTGGAGACGGGGAGGAAGATGCGGCCATGGCTTGCTCGGATTGAGCGGGAGATGGAGTAGGAGTAGGGCTAGATGAGACCAGAGAGAGTGGGGCAGCAAACGTACTTGCGAGCTCCGCCTGAGCCGATGCTGGATGGATGTCTGCGATTCTGGTTCCGGCGGTTGGCTCGGGACTGCCCAGAGAAACACGCTCTGGAGCGGCTGAACGCGGCTGCGGCTCTGCGATCGGCTGCTGCACTGTTAGACTAGGTCGCCTGATTTTTTCAACTCTCTTCCTCTTCTTCTCTTCTGGAACAATGGCCGGATCGGGGGAAGGAGATGAAGCAGGTGCAGCAGGCGCTGATGTTCCCACGGTGAACTTGTACCGGGGTTTGACTTGCAGAAGGTCTGCCGCAACCGGTCTGCTCTCTGGTGGTGCTGGCGCCTTTTGTGCTTGAAGGGTCACCTCAGGCGTTGACTTGACTGGTTTCGCGCCTTTTCGTGCACCACCTTGGAAGCAACAGGCTGCATTGGGTCCACTTGGATGTCTGCTGGGCCCGCGCTGGCAGTTGCCGAAGTGTACAACTCGTTGGGAGGAAGACCCTCCTTTATAACCCTCAAAGGGACCTCGGGGAACGTAATCTTGATATGCGAACGGCCGCCACCGTCATGGTGCCGGTCATATAGAGCCGAAAAGTCGTCATCAACGGCAGATTTCTTCTCGTGGATTTGTCGTGCTGCGTGCGGCATCTCATCTTCCAAAGATTCAATAATCTTTTCTTTTGGCCGCTTAAGGCCTCGCTATCTTGGAGATGAATTTTTTAAACCCGGAGAAGAAAACTTGTGGTCCGGGTTTCGCTTGGGGTCATATGCCACCTCCTCGCAGAGAAAATCCTGCCATGGAGGCGAAGCTTCCATCAAGTCAATTTCCAAATCAAGGTCAACATGGACCACATCGCATCTGTCTTCGATTATATCCGCCCGGGGGCAGATGTGTGAACTTTCCCCTTATCCCGTACGGGTCGTACTTCCAGCCGCCGCGGCAAGAATCAGCCCAATGTCAAAAAGCTCCCGCTCGAGGTAGACATGCTGTCCTACCTTAGAAATCTCAACGTTTTCCCAAGAAAGAGGATATTGAAAAATCTGGCCTCTTTTCTTTCCTAGGCCGAACTCCTCAACATAATCCATCTGACGGGCAACCTCCATCCCAAACTGATGATCCGTGCACCCGTAGGGCAGCAGATGAGGTTTGCCCTTGAATCCGTAGATTCCGACCACAATCCCCTCGCGTCGCCTAAAGACGTCCCCGAGCTTCCGACTCAAAGAAAGAGTTCGTCATTTCCCGCGGGGGGCGAGGGATCTCGCCATCGCTGAAGACTGACATGACCAACCCCAGAAAGTTGAAGTTAAACTTGTAGTAAGACCCTTTCCGGTATAGGTCATCCGTCCAGTCGTAGACGGGCTGTGGCTCTCCCTTCTCGTTGACCTTCTTCAGGTTCGGGATCGGCATCCGGGAGTGCAAATGATACAAACATAGCCAAGCTAGGACAGAACTGAACCGAAATTCAGTGGACTGCTTCTTCTGGATCTTCACCAGGCTGGAGTGGATGGCGTATGCAAGCCAATCCGCCCAGTCGAAAAAGATGGGGCGCTTTCCACTTCTCTGCGCTGCTGGTTCGTAGGATTCTCCACACAGAAGACATTCTGCCAGCGCTAGCTGGTACGGCTGTACTAGCTCATCAGAGTCGCAGCCGAGGATCCATGCCAGAATGGTGTATAAATATTTGCTTTGAAACCTCGCCAAGGGCATGGGGCCGGTTGGCCACTGTCCAGCTGCAAGCGGGGCGTTCAGCTCTGAATTGAGGAAATCCCTCATCCGTTTTGTATGCGTGAAGCGTCCCGCTTGCTCGCCCAGATTTATCTTTCTGACGATTGTGCTGGAGTCATACTCCAACCCTGGGGCGAAAGCTGGTCGAACAGCTTCCTCGCAGCCGCGAACAAGGGTTTACCGCTGGAGCCGCAAATCGCCGGTAGCCGGTCCGTAATGTCCGACAATCGGGTCACCACTCCGGCATTGATGGACAGGAGGGCACAAGAACCGGAAAAGGTTAGACTTGTACGCCGCTCCGAAATGGTGAGAGGGCGAAACCTTGTCAGCCCAACTCTCCACATTTGTCCGCAGCTTAGTCAGGCTCATAGAAAACGAGCCGTCCTTGTATCCCGCCAGGTAATTTACCGGAGGTGGTGGGGCTTGCCCACGCTGTACTTTCTTTGGCCGGGACTTTAATTTTCGCTCCGGCGGTGTTTCACTTCTGAAAACACCTGGCCGCGGTAAATCTTCGGGTTCGCACCCTTCGCTGGATTGCGCTGGCATTGGCATCTTTCCTCTGTCCATCTCTCCGAAACAACAATAATTACGAATTCAGGGCGTCTGTAGCAGATTTCGCAGTCACAGGAATAATCTGCGCAGTTTGGCATGTCTGGATGCATCTGACCCCCTTTTCTAGATAATGACAGCGTCATTAATGTCGCGCAGGAGGGGGTAGGTCGGCTGGCAAGTGAAGGAGTTAAGTTTCTTGGGTGGTTGCGCAGGAGAATGTTTTGAAAAAGGTATCCCGGCTGCCGTGCCATGCTTTTTTGATTGCACTTTTCATTGAGGACTGTGCAATCATTAAATTTATCTTGAACGCCGCGCCATGGCTGACGTCACTGCCGCAATCTGGGCACACTGCTCAAGAAAAAACCCCTTGGCGCGGAAACCCATCTCAAAACGGTCGCAATGCGCCTTGGGCCCAGCTTGGAGCTTTTAGAATATTTTATTCATTTTTTTTTTTAAACAACTGTCCAAGCTGGCCCAGAAAACAAGGCGCAATCGGACTTCGCCCAAAGTTGGGCGCGATCCGACTTCGCCAGCGCAGTCGGACTTCGCCGAAAAATGGGGCGCAGTCCGAATTGCGACCTGCGTTGAGATTGTTTCTTTTCTTTTTCCTACCGCGCCCGAGGGTTGAGCGCAGTCCGGCCCTTTACAAACTTCGGAAGAGAGGCGAACACTTAGAGTTTTATTGCCTCACGGGACCGGGCGCACGAGCTGCGCTTAAACAATGAAGCGCGTTCGGACTTCGCCCGAAATTCGGGCGAAGTTCGAACTTCGCGCGAAGTTTGCACTTCGCGCGCGAGCTGCGCGCAGTTCGTACTTCGCGCGCAAGCCGGCCGAAGTCGGACTTCGCGCGCGAAGTCGGACTTCGCTCAAAACTGAGCGCAGTCCGATCTCTTAGTGCCTTTGCAGTTTTTCTCCCTTCGAGCTTCGCTCTTTGGCTGGCGCGCAGCCCGACTTCGCTGCGAAGTCGGGCAGCGGCCAACACTTAGACATTTTTTTGCTTTCTTCTTCACTCGAGCAGCCCCTTCACGAACTTCGCCCCTTCTGAGGGGCGACAACAGACTTCGCTGCGAAGTCTGTATTCTCTCCCATGTCGCAGTTCGGCTCAATAAAAAATAAAAAACTGAAAGCTGGAAACTGTACATGCCGGAAAACAAAAATGCATAAGGGAAATTTTTACAAAGAAGGGCCACTCGGGCACCTTCAGAAGCGGTAAGTTTTTAAGTGGAACCCATTAACAGGGATAGGTAGGAGCTGACCCTCCATATCCCGAAGTACATAGGCATTGAACTGGTTCACCCGGGCAATCTGATATGGGCCCTCCCAAAGAGCATCAAACTTCCCGTGATTGCCCGGCTTCGCCTTATATGAGTCCCACTTCAGCACCAGGTCCCCGATTTTAAAAACTCGGGCAAGTGGTGCCTTTCGCAAACCAGCCTTGAGTGGCTGCAATATGATCAGTGAAGGCCTCGGTATGCTTTTTCTCTCGTCTTCTTCCAACTGCAGGAGTTGGCACAGTCTGTCGTCCACCGGGTCTCCACTGCTCCTGTCTTCGTCCAACATCCATAGGGCAGGGATTTCAATGTGGGATGGCATGACAGCCTCTTTGCCATAGACGAGCGCATAGGGGGACGTTTTGATGGATTTCTTGAATGAAACTCTGTCCGCCCACAGCGCCCGGTTCAGGAGTAAATGCCAAGTCCGCTTGTTTCGTCCAATGGTCCTCCGGATGATTTTCGAGGAGGTTCTTGTTAGTAGACTCGGCAAGGCCATTCCCTCGCGGGTAGTAATTAGAAGACATCTTGTGATAGATGCCAAGTTTGCCGCTGTACTCCGTGAGTAAAGCGCCTGCGAATCCCGGACCATTGTCCGTCACAATTGACTCTGGAACCCCGAAGCGGGTAATCGGGCTCTCAATGAACCTGATGACCGTTTCTTGGTCTGCGTTCTTGGTCGGGATTGCCTCTGCCCACCGTGTGAAGTAATCGGTGGTCGTAAGAATAAACTTGTGTCCGGCAGAGGAATTAGGCGAAATCACCCCAATGAAGTCTAGACCCCATTGCTGGAACGGAGTCTCGGCCTGAATCGGTTGAAGGGGCAGGGGTGCTTTTCTGTTTCTGCCAGCAAACCTCTGGCATTGATCACACTTGGAACAGACCGCATGAGCGTCTGTAAATAGAGTGGGCCAATAGTACCCAGCTCTAATTATTTTTAAGGCCGTAGGCCTTGCAGAATGATGACCCCCAGGCATCCCGGAATGAAAATCTCCGAGGACCCTGGGCTGGTCTGATTTTCTGACGCACCGCAACAGGATGCCGTCGATGTTTTTGAAGTAAAGCCCCTCGGGGCGAAGAGTGTACTTAAGTGCACCTAGCCGAAATCTCCTTCATTGTGAGGCGTTCAGGTGATCTGGACATCTTCCGGTGCAGAAATATCTCACCAGTTCATCTGTCCAATCACTCCCCTCCGATAAGGAGTTGGCTAGGTAGATGCGTGTCGCTGTGTCCTCCCACTTACAGTCGGAGATGCCGGCTACAGCGCTTCGGGCCAATTCTTGACACAAGGCTCGGCCCCTGATAAGCTTGGTGGGCCGCACTTCGATGTCGAACTCCTGGATTTTTGCAATCCATCCCGCTCTCTTGTGACCCGGTTCTCCTTGTATGATGAAGCTTCGAACGTCCGGGTGAATCACAAAGACAGTCGTTTTGCTCTGGGAGACAAAATGCCTGAACTTTCGGAGGGATTTCATAACAGCGTGAACCTGCCGCTCTATAAAGTTGTACTTTTCCTCATGCGGCTGAATCACTTGGCTCAGGAACGCTATGGGGCGCTCCTCGCCATCGTCTCCCTTCTGAGTTAGGACTGCAGCGTAACTTTCGGGTTCTCCCACTGCATAAAGGATGAAGTCCTTGGAGTAGTCCGGGTTAGTCAACACCGGAGCTTGCGCAATTCGAGCCTTGATTTCCTCGAAGGCTTGCTCTCTCTCATCAGTCCATTCGTAAATTGTATCTTTTTTCAGCAGTTCGGCCATAGGCTTGATCACCTGTGCGAAGTCCGGAATGAACTTCCGCACGAAGTTAATCCGACCGAAGAAGGACCGCAGCCCTTTTTTATCGATGGGGGCCGGCAAGCGAAGGAGGGCTTCGCTCCGTCAGTGGTCAATGGCGAGGCCTCTCCTGGAGATGACATGTCCCAACAGACTTTCCTTCTTTTACCGCGAAGACAGACTTCTTCGGGTTTATAGAAATGCCGAATTCTCGACACCTCTCAAATATTTGCCGTAGGTGGGAAACATGATCCCCTCTTTGGTGAGAGAAAACAGTCATGTCATCAAGGTAGATAACAATGATCTTATTGAGCAGCTCTCGGAAGGCCAGGTCCATGGCCCTTTGGAATGTGGCACCAGCATTGGATAAGCCAAAAGGCATGCGCTGATAGGCGAACGTCCCCCACTTGGTGGTGAACGCCGTCTTATGCTGGTCCTCATCTTTGACCCAAATCTGGTTGTAGCCGGAAAATCCATCTAAAAGTGAGAATCTCTGGGCTCCAGCAACGATATGTAGAATCTGGTCGATTTGGGGAAGCGGATAGTGGTCCCTGAGGGAAGCCTGATTTAGGTTTCTAAGTCGACACAGAGACGAATGTCGCCATTCTTTTTCCTCACGAGCACCAAATTCGCGACCCAGGATGAATGTTTGATGGGGTAGATGATCTTGGCTTCCAGCATCTTCAAGAGCTCGGCTTTCATCATGGCCTCAATCTTCGGATTTACGGCCCTCTGCTTCGTCGGAATGGCTTAGCGCCATCCTCTAGCTCAATGGTATGTCGGATGACATTTCTGTCATACCCCTCAAATCCTCGTAGCACCAGGCCACGATGTCGGGGAACTCCTGGCACAGTGATCTGATCTGCTCAAGTTCCTCCGACGTGCAGTCTGTTCCGACCTTGATAGTTTTACCAGGTTCAAGTTCCAGGTCAGCATACTGCTTCGGGTCTACTTTGATCCTGTGAGATATTGCTCTGTCATTCTGATCAAACAGACTCTCCAACGTAATCAGTCCTTTTGGGACATGATTATTTTTTAACTGTATCAACCCCTCATATTGCTCGTCATCAGGGTCTCTACCTTCGATTAAGCCAACTTCGTTAACCAAGAATGTGACGATTTCCTCGTCACAACTGAACACCTACCAGTGGGTGTCCTTATCAGGCACAGAAGGCCTGTAAATAGTGTGAACCGGCTTCGGTTCCTGGACAACGTCATCAGCCGGAACGTACCTGGCTCCAACAGACGCCAGAATGTCAGTGTGTTTGTTTTTCTCACGCGATACCGCCTTGACATTCAACGAGTCAAACGACTCCATCAGGTCCCACACCCAGTTGGGTACGCCCTAAGATAGTGCTGTTTGGAGGCGCACTTGTTCGTAACTTGGTGGCACACCAGCTCCGAATCTCCAAAGATCTGCAGGTGTTTAATCCCCAGCCTCTCCGCCTTTCGCAAACCCAAGCACAGGGCTTCGTATTCCGCCGAGTTGTTAGTGCAGCTCCAGGCCAACCTGTAGGTGTTGTCACATTTTGCACGGGGTGCAATGTTTTCAATTTTTGTAAGAGAGCTGCTCTTCCTTCTCCCCCTTTCTCTCTCTTCCCTACATTCTCATTCTTCTCAAAATTGACAGCAGTTCGCACCAAAAATGGCTAAGTGTCAGGGCATGCTGAGGTGTTCAGGATTTTGCGGGCCATAAACGGGGCGATAAAATGGACAAAATGAGCCCCGGATATTTTATTATTGCAGAACTTCTCGCAAGCTTTCCAACGATATATCATAATAGGCGATCGGGTCAGCGGATCAAAAGTTATGGCCCCGGGAAGTTGAACCAGGAAACCCAGTTTTTTGTGCGAAGTCGGTCCGACTTCGCACAGTTTTGGTGCGAAGTCCGACTTCGCCCAGTTTTGGTGCGAAGTCCGAACTTCGCCCAGTTTTGGTGCGAAGTCCGACTTCGCCGGTTTTGGTGCGAAGTCCGACTTCGCCCTTCTTTCTGGGCGCACCTTGTAGCAGGCTGGCAGGAAAAATGACTAAGTGCTGGGGCGAAGTCCGACTTCGCAGCGAAGTCGGACTGCTCCCCCTTTCCAAGGCGAAGTCCGAACAGCAGTGAGAATCAGCAAGTGCCGGTGCGCAACCCGACTTCGCAGCGAAGTCGGACTGCGCCCTTTGACCGGTGCGCAGTAGGGAAATAGGTCAACCCGACTGCGCTGTTTTTCACCTGTGCTACCCGATTGCGCTCTAATCCCGGGCGAAGTTGGATAGACTGCCTTTTAAGGCAGACACGTGTCAAGCAGCATCATCCGACAAGTGTCCAGCTTCGGGATCTGAGCCAAGACATGCCGAGCAAAAGGACAAGCATGGGCCGCACTACTTATGCCAGCTGCCTCATTTAATGCTGATGTGAGTTTCCACCTGCCTCAACTACCCGCATTCCTGTCAATATAAAGTTCTACCCAACGCGCTGCCACGTGGCTGTTCAACCTTCAGGGAGATCATGCCGATGGTACAGTCCAGCCCGACAAAAGTTAGCATCAGCAGTTCCGCGGCTGCTTTTGTCAGCTAATGTTTGACTGGGACTTTGTGCCCATTAATGTAACGGGGGGAACTTTGGGCTATAAATAGCCACCATGTTTTCATTGTAAAGTGGTGGAAGGGGAATGTCTGTTAGGGAACCAATGTAACCGTGCTTTTGCTTATAAATATAATTTGTATGCCTGGTTCTGTTCTGCTGCTTTTATTTCTTTATGTTTATGCTTTACGCTTCCCTGTTTCATGGCTCGTTGATTCGTTTCAGCATTTGATGATCAGGCGCCTTTAGCATTGTTTGTCGTACTTTTAAATTTCATATAATAGATGTGGTAGCAGTTCCATCAGTTGTGTGTTACGTTGCTGTCCGTATCTGGTGATTGATGCGTTGCCGTGCTGTTAGTTCTCCTTGTAGGGAGAATGTTTGCTAGGGGACCATTGTAGCTGTGCGGTTAAAATCACTGCATATCACATATACCTGGCTCTGATATCTCTAGGTTGCTTTCTACTCATGTTAGTGTCCGTATCTGGTGATTGATACATTGCCGTGCTGTTAGTTCTCCTTGTAGGGAGAATTTTTGCTAGGGGACCATTGTAGCTGTGCGTACATTGCTTAGGTATCGGAAGTACACTTAGATTTTGCAGTTCTCAGTCATGCTTTGTATTTATAATGCAGTAAGCATTGGTGATTGCTGGTTGCCGTACTGTTAGTTCCCCCCACCCAACTCCACTCACATTTGTAAATCCTTTCCGCATTTTTATCTCTTTCCTGCACTCTCATCTTACTAACCCCCGCAAGGAGCCGGCCTTCTCCGGAGATTGGCCCGGAAGGCATCCCTTCCTTCCGGCCTTTCAATGTTGGTTCGCGGGTCCAGGGCGCAATAACGACAAAATCCTTTCCTCATGGTGGATTCGTGACCAACAGTAGGTATAGTCCTTCTGGATCCCGGTCGGAGAAACCAGAAGCACCCCTGCACCGGTGCCATTTTTGCATTGCGCGCCGTCAAAGAAAAGCTTCCACAGCTTCTCAGGTGCAGGTCCTACTTCCTTCGCAGCTGACATGTCAAGCCTCTCGGGCTGTACAATGGAGTAACAGCCCTGCTCTGTCCCAATTACGGCATTGAAGTCCCGCAAAGAGAACTCATCTTCAAGCTGTAGCACTTCGAAGGCTTGCTCAGTCAACTCTACTATCACCAGTTCTTCCTCCGACAACTGAACCATGCAGTCCAACTCTCCTCCGGCTATCTTCTCTACTAGGAAGGTGGAAGGCTTCTCATTGAAAATTTTCAGTCTCCTTCCTTTGAAGGGCACTTCCATGTGTGAGTAGTCTAGAGACAGGTACCCGCCTAGCTTCGCAGTGAACTCCCGAGAGAGACACATGCCGAAGTAGGGAGCCAAGTCAACAACCACGACCTCTTGGATGACCACGATGTCGAGAGCCTTGTGCAGCTGGATAGGGATGTTCTTTATGAGACCAACTGTCTTGACAGGGGTGCCGTCTAATTGCAGCACGCCTTGGCTGCTACGTGTGTATTCCATCCCGATCTCATCGCAGACGGCCTTCGGCATCATAGTCGTGGAAGCGCCAGAGTCCACCATACAGTTGTGAACTATGTGCCCTTGCATCCGTAAAGACAGATAAAAGGGAGGTGGTTTGTTCTTCCCAGTGGCTGAGACTGTCAGAGGTTGAACCAGGACAGCGGGCTGTATCTGCTTGCCGCTCTTCATGTTCTTCAGAGATTCTTGCAGCAGATCCACTTGGCCTGGGAGCAGAAGAGCATCATACATGCTGATTCTAGCAGGTGTTCTTTTCAACTCGTCTACTATGCTGTAGCCCGAGGTACTAGCTCCTCTCGCTTCTTTTGCCGGCTCATACTTCGTCCGGTACTGCTGGGTAGCCTCAACTCGCTGTCTCTTGGTCAGAGACGGGTATTTTAGCTTCTCCTGGGCTTGTTCTTTGGTTTCAGTTGGAGGCCGAGGTACGGGAGTTTTAGCCGGAACTGGAGTTTTTGCTATAGGAGGCTTGGCTGGAACAGGGGCAGCCTTTGCCGGAGAAGGCTTGGCTGGAGCTTTATCTTTGGATGCCTTCTCCTGGGATGTGTAGGGCCACGACCGTTTGTACGGTGGCAGCCCACCGGGCTGCGGTTTTTCTCTTCTCGGCGTAAACTCGCAAAGGCTTGGCCGCATCTCGCGGTTTTCTTTTCTTCCTTGGCAGGCGGCACTAGATTCTCCTCTGGGAGGGCAAAGTTGGCTTCGCCGTCCAGGATCATGTAGAGTTCATCGTCCTCTCTGGCGCTGTCGGCCAAGGTCTGAATGTAGTGCTGGTGCAATGTGCAGTCTTCCTCCGAATGCGGGTCATTGCACGTAGTGCACCAGTTAACCTGGTCGGAAGGACCAGGCGGGTCTTCTATAGCAGCATTTATCGGAGGCGGACGCCTCTGCAACTGGTGCTCTGGGGGCTTGTCTTTTGTTAGCGCCGGGGGCGCATATGGCCTCCTAGGAGCGAGGTCCATCTGGGCCTGCTTCTTCTTTAGAGCGATCATGTCATTGGACATGGCATGATATCACGAGGCCAAAGCCCGCACCTCCTGGAGGATTGTGTTCTGAATGCTACTGTCAGGAGGCGGCAACTGTGCCGGTGGAGGCAATGCGGCTAATGGAGGAGGGTTGGAATAAGGTGCGTACTGTGGGGGAGCAGGAAGTGCTGGAAAATGCGGAGCAGGAGGAGGCGGGTGAGGATAATGCAATTGAGGCGGGCCGTAAGGAGTTACGACCGGCACCGGATTCCACTGTTGCTGGGGTTGCTGCCCTGATGTGGACGGCGCACCACCAGAAGTAGGAGGATACTGGGATCCGGGGAAGTCAGGATGAATGGGTTCCCGCACCCGGACGGGAGTCTGCCGATAGAAATAATGTCAGCTTTAGCTTGTCGGGCAGCCTCGTACAGAGCAGAAAACTCGTCTATTCTGGCAATCTTCAGCAGCAGGCATATGTCTGAGTTGAAGGATCTCAGATAGTAGTGAGCAGCCATGCCAGCTGAAGGCCGAAGTTCGCGAGGTACCCGTTTCCAGGATCTCGCAAACCTGATGTTAAAGTCAGACACCTCCTCTTGAGGATGTCTCTGGATAGCTTGGAACTGATGCAGCAGAGAAGTAGGGTCAGCAGACTCGTTGCATCCTTTCACAAGCCTTCTGGCAAGCTGGGGCCACCCTGTGATGGATCCCTCTGGCAGCGATCTCCACCAGTAGAGAAGCTTTCCCCTTAGGGAAAGGGCCAGCAGACGGGTCTTCACACTCTCATCGGTAATGGAATGCAATGCGGCCAGGGCAAGGATGTCCTGGATGTGCTCGTACGCCGTCTTGCCGTAGCCGTCGTATGTAGGGATAGACTTTAAAGCAGCAGGGGGCACAGCTTGCTGTCCGACCAGGGCCAAGGGCCCTGAAGAGTCCACCGCCGGGAAGAGATCATCATCATTTTGCTGCTGGGCAGCCATTTCTTCTTCTTCTCCACCGTCGGTTGTGTACTCAGTGTCGGTACTTTCCGAGGATGCAGATGCTTCTTCTTCCTCGGCCTCTTCTATTTCGTATTCAGCTCCGCCGACCTCGGCTTCGGCTTCTTCTTGTATTTCAGCCTCGGATTCGTCGACACGAGCTCGCGGATCAGCTAGCCTGGCAATTTCGCCTCGAGCGTTGATGTTCAGTTCGTAAAAGTCAGGCGGGCTTCTCGGATCCCTTGCTCGCCACCTTCTTGTTTGAATGAAGGTGTTGGGACCGGTCTTTCGGACTCAGAGGATTTGTTCGTGCAGAGTCGCCAGGTGCTCAGATTTTGAACAGCAATGAAGCGAACACCGGTGCTTCAATTCTGTTGGGGGTGAGAAACTTCCTTGTCTCACCAAGTGCTCAGAAACCACTGTCAGCGCCAGGTGGAGACTGATCAGAAAATCTCTCTTCAAATGTGGGACCCTCGGTCCCACCGGCGTGCTGCAGAAACCGTTGGTTACGAATCTGCCATGAGGAAAGGATTTTGGGTTAATGCGCCCAAATTCGCCCACTCAGCATGAAAGGCCGGAAGGAAGAGATGCCTTCCGTGCCAATCTCCGGAGAAGGCCGGCTCCTTTGGGGGGGTTTAAGCTAAGAGTGCAGGAAAGAGATAAAGAAACGGAAAGAATTTACAAATGATTGGAGTTTGGTGGGGGGGAACTAACAGTACGGCAACACATCAATCACCATTGCTTACTGCATCATAAATACAAAGCATGACCAAGAACTGCAAAACCTAAGTATACTTTCTGTATTAAGCTATGTACGCACAGCTACAATGGTCCCCTAGTAAACATTCTCCCTACAAGAACTAACAGCACGGCAATGCATCAATCACCACTACGTACAATCACATAAACAGAAAGCAACCAAGAAATATCAGAGCCAGGTATATGTGTTATGCAGAGAATTTATACGCACAGCTACAATGGTCCCCTAGCAAACATTCTCCCTACAAGGAGAACTAACAGCACGGCAACGCATCAATCACCACTACGGACAGCAACATAACACACAACTGATGGAACTGCTACTACATCTATTATATGGAGTTCAAAAGTGCTTGACCACCAAATGCTGAAATGAATCAACAAGCCATGGCACAAACAATGCTAAAGGCGCCTGACCACCAAATGCTGAAATGAATCAACGAGCCGTGACACAGGGAAGCGTAAAGCATAAGCATAAAGAAATAAAAGCAGCAGAAATGTAACCAGTGCATACAAATTATATTTATAAGCGGAAGCACGGTTACAATGGTTCCCTAACGGACATTCCCCTTCCACCCTTTACAATGAAATCATGGTGGGTTTTTATAGCCCGAGTCCCTCCCGTTACATTAATGGGCACAAGGTCCCGACCAAAAACAAGCTGACAAAAGCGGCGAAAGAGCTGCAAATGCTGACCTTTGTCGGACCGGACTGTACCCGCAAGCATGGTCTTCCCGGAAGTCGGACAGCTACGTGGCGGTGTGTTGGGCAGAACTTCTTCTCGGCAGGAATGCGGGTAGCTGGAGCAGGTAGAACCTCCAATCAGCTCTAAATGAGGCCACTGGCATAGGTAATGCAACCCATGCTTGTCCTTTTGCTCGGCACGTCTTGGCTCAAATCCCGAAGCTGGACACTTGTCAGATGATGGATGATGCTATTTGACACGTGTCTGCCTTGAAAGGCAGTTTATCCAACTTCGCTCGGGATCAGAGCGCCATCAGGGTTGCGTAGGCGGAAAACACCGCGATCCGGGAAGGCCTTCATGCCTTGGGTGCATTTCCGAGTTTGTTTCCCCATCGCGCACTCGTCAAGGGCGCACTCCGACTTCGCTGCACAGGTGAAAGCTGGTTTCTGCCGCCGTACGGACTTCGCTCCAGCACTTGTCATTATTCTGTCAACCTGCCAACCTGCTACAGGGTGCGCCCAGAAAAGGGGCAAAGTCGGACTTCGCACCAAAACTGGGCGAAGTGCGAACTTCGCACCAAAACTGGGCGAAGTGCGTTCTTCGCACCAACACTTAGCCATTTTCCAGGGCAACTGCTGTCAACTCTGAAATCCAACTGAGGGGCTCCAAGAAAGGGGGGAAGAAAGAGAGAGAAAAGGAGAGAGGAAGAAAGGGAAAGAGAGGAAGAGGGGAAAGAAAGAGCAGCACTGCTACAAAACTGAAAACATTGCTCCCCGTGGAAAATGTGGCAACAGATACCACTTCGGAAAGCACTGAATATTACCAAGACGCAGACATGGCAGCTCAGAATCAGCAAAATGCCGCTGAGTTGTTCCCGGCTGTTGACTCCATCGGACCTCCCGTGCAAAATGTGGCAACAGATACCACTTCGGAAAGCACTGAATATTACCAAGACGCAGACATGGCAGCTCAGAATCAGCAAAATGCCGTTGAGTTGTTCCCGGCCGTTGACTCCACCGGACCTCTCAATCTAGCGGGGCAAGAAGTTGTTCCTCCTGCCGCCCTGAAGGCTATTCCTACCTATGACGGGACCCGGAAGACGGCGTATGAGCACATTCAAGACATTCTGGCCTTGACTGCGCTTCATTCCATTACTAATGAAAGTGTCAAGACTCGCCTTTTGGCGCTCTCTTTGCGGGGCAAGTTGTTGTACTGGTACAGATCCCTGCCCGAAGGTGTCATCACTGGATGGGCCTCGCTCGCCGGTCGGCTATGTAAAGGATTCAATGAGTCCGCAGACCCGTCCTCGCTGCTGCACCAATTTCAAACTATCCAACGACATCCACAGGAGGAAATCTCAGATTTTAATGTGAGATTCGCGCGGTCATGGAAAAGAGTTCCTCCTGAACTTCGTCCTTCTGATGGACAAGCTGCTCATTACTATGTCAGAGCATTTGGCCCAGATATCAGTCTGGTCATCAAGTTGGCCCGTGTAAACACTTTCCCTGATTTGTATGAGGCAGCTCAGAGAGCAGAACTGGATATGATAAGCATTGGTAGACTCCCGCACAAGATGCAACCGCCCATTTACCCAGACTTTCCGCAATCACAGTATCCGTCGGCGTCCGCCTCATCATCTCCATATCCCGATTCATCATGGAATCCTGCACCAGTGGTCACTCAATACCCTCCTCAGGTGCATTTCCCCGCTCAGTCTGTTCCTCCGCTCTCATCTCAGCCGCCATATTCTCCACTTCATGCTCCTCCACAATACCCAGCGCTACCCCCAACACCGCCATTAGCTCCGTTACCCACGCCAGCTCAGCCGGTACAAGCCGTGGATGTACAGTCTAAAATCCTGCAGCAAATGGAGTCAGTGACTACCGTTTGTCAGACACTGTCTAACGACATGGCCGTGATGAAGAAGAAGCAGGCCCAGCAGGAATTCGTTCCTAGGAGGCCATACCCTCCTCCAGCGCTGACGAGAGAGCAAGCTGCCCAAAACCAGAGGGCTCCGGCAAGAAATGCAGCCACCAATGCTGGACCAAGCACTTCAGATCGAGTGAACTGGTGCTCTACCTGCAATGATCCTCACGGGGAAGAAAGTTGCATGCTGCATCAGCATTACGTCCAGACTCTTGCCGGTAGCAGCATGGAAGAAGATCAAGTAAATATGATCCGAGAAGAGGAACGCAACTTTGCTGTGTCCGAGGAAGATCCCGTTTCTATTTTAACCAAAGAGGGTAAAAGGCCTATTGAGGTTGATACAGCCCAAATGAAGCCATTAAAGGTATACACCCGAAGGGAAAGGACACAACCTGCTGCAGATGCTACTGCAAATGCTCCCAACAAAGCACCTCCGCCGCCGCCAACTAAGGAAAAACTACCCCTCGCTAAGGCTCCAGTGACTCAGTCGCCAGCCGAAACCAAAGAGCAAGCCCGAGAAAAGCTTAGGTACCCGTCGCTGACGAAGCGGCAAAGGGTCGAGGCGACGCAACAGTACCGCACTAAGTACGAGTCAACGAAGGAGGTTGAGGGACCGTCCACTTCCGGGTATAATATTGTCGACGAGCTGAAGAGGACCCCGACGAAGATTAGCATGTATGATGCCCTTCAGCTCCCAGGACAAGTGGACCTGCTGCAAGAATCTCTAAAGACTGTGAAAGGAGGAAAACTGCCACAGCCTGTGCTAGCTCAACCCCTGACAACATCAATCACTGGAAAGAACAGACCGCCTCCTTTCTATTTGTCTTTACGAATGGAAGGGCACGTGGTGCACAACTGCATGGTTGACTCCGACGCATCAACCACTGTCATGCCGAGAGCAGTTTGCGAAGAAATTGGCATGGAATACACCCGAAGTAGTCAGGGCGTCTTGCAATTAGACGACACTCCTGTGAAGACGGTAGGTGTCATCAAGGACATTCCCATTCAGTTACATAAGGCGCCAGATATCACGGTGATCCAGGAGGTTGTAGTTGTCGACTTGGAGCCCTACTTTGGCATGTGCCTCTCAAGGGAGTTTATTGCCAAGCTCGGGGGGTATCTCTCATTGGATTACTCGCACATGGAAGTCCCCTTCAAAGGGAGGAAAGTCAAAATATACAATGAAAAACCTTCTACTTTCCTAGTCGGGAGTATTCCCGAAGAAGAGCTTCAGAGTGAAATGGTTCATCTGATGACCGAGGAGCTTGAAGAAGTGGACCTAGTAGAAGAAGCCATAGAACAACTGCAAGCCGAAGATGAATTCTCCTTGATGGATTTCAATGCCATGATCGAGACTGACATAGGCTGCTATTCTGTTACCCAGCCCGAGAAGCCGAAGGAGACGATGAAAGAAGACATAGGCCCTGCCCCCAATGAGCTATGGAAGCTGTATTTTGATGGCGCCAGATGCAAGAATGGCGCCGGAGCAGGGGTTCTCCTAGTCTCACCATCCGGCATACAAAAGGACTACTGCTACAGACTGGCCTGGAGTTGCACCAACAATGCAGCAGAATATGAAGCCCTATGCTTAGGTTTGAAGAAAGCAGAAAGGCTCGGGATCAAACAGCTGCAGATCTTCGGAGACTCAGAGCTGGTGTGCAATCAGATCACTAACAAGTGCGCCTCCAAAAAACATTACCTCAAGGCGTACCGCAATCGTGTCTGGGACCTGATGGAATCATTTGACTCCTTGAATGTCAAAGCCATCTCCAGAGAAAAGAACAAACATGCTGACATTCTGGCATCGGTTGGAGCCAGATACGTCCCGGCTGATGACACTATGCAGAAGCCGAAGCCGGTTCGTACCATTTACAGGCCTTCTGTGCCTGATAAGGACACCCACTGGCAGGTGTTCGATTGTGACGAGGATATCGTCACCTTTATGATACATGAAGCTAGTTCAATCGAAGGTAGAGACCCTGATGACGAGCAGTATGAGGGGTTGATACAGTTAAAGAATAATCACGTCCCAAAAGGACTGATAACCCTTGAGAGCCTGTTTGACCAAAATGACAGAGCTATATCTCACAGAATCAAGGTCGACGCCAAGCAGTATAGAGAGTTGGAACTGGAACCAGGGAAGACAATCAAAGTAGGAACGGACTGTACTCCAGAAGAGCTGGAACAGATTCGGGCCTTGTGCAAGAAGTATCCAGACATCGTAGCTTGGTGTTATCAAGATCTCAAGGGGTATGACAGAGAAATAATACAACATACCATAGAGTTGGAGGAAGGGGTTAAGCCCTTTAGACAGAAGCAGAGAGCGGTCAACCCAAAGATCGAAGCTATGATGAAAGCAGAACTATTGAAGATGTTGGAAGCCAAGATCATATACCCTATCAAGCATTCTTCCTGGGTCGCCAATTTGGTCCCAGTTAGAAAGAAGAACGGGGATATCCGCCTCTGCGTTGACTTCCGCAATCTGAACAAGGCCTCCCTCAAAGATCATTACCCGCTCCCGCAGATTGACCAGATTCTCCATGTGGTCGCAGGAGCTCAGCGATTTTCTCTCCTAGACGGATTTTCTGGCTATAACCAGGTCTGGGTGAAAGACGAGGATCAACACAAGACAACGTTCACCACCAAATGGGGAACGTTTGCCTATCAACGCATGCCTTTCGGCCTATCCAATGCTGGGGCCACATTTCAGAGGGCCATGGACCTTGCTTTTCGGGAGCTGCTAAATAAGATTATTGTCATTTATTTAGATGACATGACTGTGTTTTCCCACAAACGGGAAGAGCACACCTCTCACCTGGAGCAAGTGTTCGAAAGATGCCGGGAATTCGGCATATCCATCAACCCCAAGAAGTCTGTCTTTGCAGTCAAAGAAGGGAAATTGTTAGGCCATGTCATTTCTGAAAAAGGCCTAGCAGTTGATCCTGATAGAGCGGAAGCTCTCCTGAAACTTCCTCTCCCGGTCGACAAGAAAGGGCTCCAATCCTTTTTCGGTCAAATCAACTTTGTAAGGAAGTTCGTGCCTGATTTCGCTCAAGTTATCAAACCTATGGCCGAACTATTGAAGAAGGATGTTGATTTTCTCTGGACTGAGGAAAGGAAAAAAGCATTTGATGAGATCAAAGCTAGAATCTCTCAGGCACCTGTGCTGGTAAACCCAGACTATTCAAAAGATTTTATTCTGTATGCAGTCGGGGAACCCGAGAGCTATGTTGCGGTTCTAACCCAGAAGGGAGACGACGACGAAGAGCGACCAATAGCCTTCTTAAGCCAAGTGATACAACCGCATGAGGAAAGGTATAATTTCATCGAGCGACAAGTGCATGCGGTCATGAGATCTTTGAGGAAGTTTAAACACTTTGTCTCCCAGAGCCGGATCACAGTCTTTGTGATACACCCAGACGTTAGAAATTTTATCATTCAGGGTGAACCAGGTCACAAGAGGGCAGGATGGATTGCTAAAATTCAGGAGTTCGACATAGAGGTGCGACCCACCAAGCTGATCCGAGGTCGGGCACTATGCCAGGAACTAGCCAAAAGCGCCGCCGCTGAGGTGTCCGCTTGTCAGTGGGAAGACCCGGTGATGGAAGTTAACCTTGCCAACTCCTTATCAGAGGAGAGCGACTGGACCGACGACATAGTGTGGTATTTCAGTACAGGGAGGTGTCCAGACCAGCTCACTGCCTCGCAAAGAAGGAGGTTTCGGCTCAATGCCCTAAAGTACGTTCTACGCCCCGAGGGGCTATTTTATAAAAATATTGATGGTATTCTCCTACGTTGCGTCAAGGAAGCGGAAAAGCAGAAAATCCTCGACGAATTCCATTCTGGAATGTCGGGAGGACATCTTTCGGGAAGGCCTACGGCCTTAAAGATAATAAAAGCGGGCTATTATTGGCCCGCCATATTCACGGACACACAAAAGGTTTGCCAGAAGTGCGAGAAGTGTCAGAGGTTTGCTGGTCGGAACAAAAATGCTCCAATGCCTTTACAGCCTATTCAGGTAGAGTTCCCCTTCCAGCAGTGGGGCTTGGACTTTGTGGGCAAAATCTCCCCAGAATCCTCAGCAGGGCACAAATTCATTTTGACTGCCACAGACTACTTCACTCGTTGGGCCGAAGCTATACCCACGAAGCATGCTGACCAGGAAACAATCGTTGCCTTCCTGGAAAGTTTGATAACTCGCTTCGGAATTCCAGAGGCGATTGTAACAGACAATGGTCCAGGGTTCAAAGGGGCTCAACTAACAGAATTCACTTGCAAGTATGGCATTTATCACAAAGCTTCCTCCAATTACTACCCGCAGGGAAATGGCCTCGCAGAGTCTACAAATAAAAATCTGATGAATATTATAAAGAAGACTCTGGAGAGGAATAAGAGATCATGGCACTTGCACCTGGACCGAGCTCTGTGGGCAGACCGCATATCCATAAAGAAATCCATCAGAACATCGCCATACGCGTTAGTCTATGGGAAAGAGGCAGTTTTGCCTACTCACATTGAGATGCCCGCACTTTGGCTGCTGGACGATGAAAAGGACAACTTGGATCCCCTTGATTCCAGGTTAGCTCAGTTGTTGCAGCTTGAGGAGCAGAGAGAGAAAGCTCACGAAGCTTTCATGAAGCACTCTGACACCACACGAAATTGGTTCTCGAAAGGAACTACAGCCAGAGTCTTCAAAATCGGTGATCTAGTGCTTAAATGGGATGCATTGAAGGCAAAACCGGGCAATCACGATAAATTTGATGCCTTCTGGGAAGGCCCCTTCCAGATTGCCAGGGTCAATCAATTCAATTCATTTGTCCTGAGAGACATGGAGGGTCATATCCTCCCAATTCCCGTCAACGACTTTCATCTGAAAGCCTATCGCCACTGAAAAGCTCCGTCAAGAGGTTCCCCCTGTATATATTTTCTTTTCTGCTCTTTCAATTTATTTGCTTGTAAATATGCTTTCAGTTGTTTTTATTTTTAGGCTGTTGAGCCAAATTGTTCGCCAGATCCTTGGGTCTGTAAAGTTTTTGATTCTAAGTGATGCAGAAGCAATCCCCTTTGAAAGAAGAAGTTATGGAGATAGCCGGGAGAAAAACAAAAGTTTGCCCGCCTTCGCTCGCTAAATTGTCAAGTCCTGAGATCGCTTCGCTTTTTGGGCGATAGCGAGAGTTCATTCCAAGCAACGACCGAGTCAAAGAGAACAAAAGGATGCTTGCTAAGGGAAAATGCCCGAGATCGCCCAATTTTTGAGCGATCCCGAGAGCGCTGCCAAGTTTTGAGCGATTCCAAGCAAGAAGAAGGACGCCTTGATTGTTTTGAGTATCCGAGGAATCCCTAAAGCGCTCAAATTCTGAACGATTCCAGGAATCGCCCAATATTTTCGGCGAACAGCAGCCAAAAGAGTGAGGAGGAAGCGCAAGTAAAAGAAGTCCAAAATTCTTCTAAGTGTGGAAAATCCCTCTGTCGCTCGCTAGATGCACAAATTCTCAAAGGCGCACCATGTTTTCGGCGACGGCGGGGACAGCAGAAGCGAGGCGTTCTAAGATGCAAATCTCTCCGTCGCTCGCATTTGGCAAAAATGCCCGAGATCGCCCAATTTTTGAGCGATCCCAGGAGCGCTCATAAATTTTGGGCGAACTCGAGAAAAAATGCCTCAAGTGTTTCGAGTGCAAAATCTCCCCGTCGCTCGCTTTTCCGAAAAAGACAATTGTCGCTCCTATTTTTTAGCGACGGCGGTGGTTAAGTTAAAGGCAAGCGCTGCCAAGTAAGGGGGATGTTTTAAAAGTTTAAAATTTTTCTAAGTGTGAGTTCGCTCGCCTTCGCTCGCCTAACGCTCCTTCTCCCGAGCGCGCCCCTCAGTTTAGCGACAAAGAGCATAAAGGAGAAGTAAGTGATTGCTTCAAGGAGCAAAAATCCCTCCGTCGCTCGCAAAACAGGCCCGCGCCCAAAAGCGCTCAAGTTTTGAGCGATTTCGAGGAAAAGCATGAAATTAAAAGTGGGACCCCCTTTTCCTTTCCAGCTAACGGCGTAGAAAAGTGTGCCAAAGGATGTCTTGGGCCCGTCTTTCAAGGAGCGTGCCAAAAGAAAAAGGAGAGTTTGCACGTGTTCCACAAGTGATTATATAAAGGGATGTGCTCTAAAGGGACAAAGGTTTAAACATTTGCGCTCCCAAGAAAGATTTCATGCATGGCCACCCTAGAGCAAGATCGACGTCCACCAACTTCATGCGCCTCGCATTAAATTCAAGTACCCTGTTGCGCCCTCCATTAAAGACCCTTCCTCAATTCTCTGTTATAAAAGAACATCCTCTCGAAAGCGCTTTACCAAGTGAATTCCAGCGCACTTCGAGCTGCAACTAGACTGAAATCTTCCTTCGCCATGGGAAAGAAAGAAGGCAAGCAGAAGAGCGCAGCGCAGGGTCAAGCGGCTTCAAGTGCACCTGTAAGTGGGCAGAAGAAGGAGAAAAAGGACAAGGGAAAGGCATCTGAAGCAGAAAAAGAGAAGAAGCCCCGAGTCGTGCAACCGAAGCCAGTCCCCCCTCCTCCCATTGACTGTTGGATTAAGCTTAGGGATGGAATTTACTGGCAGGGCACTAGTCAACTGCGGCAAACAATTGAGAACTGGCGAGAGAAATTTTCTCCTTCGAACCCTTACGCCGCGGCATACCTGTCCAACCTTTATTGGTTTCTGTGCCCGCAGGTGCATCATTGCCCTGAGCTAGTGGCAGCGATTGTTGAATACTATAAGCCGAACACCAGGCAGGTCTGTGACCACAAGGGCAATGTTTTATTCTCAATCTACTCCGAAACCGTGGGAGCGGCCTTTGCGCCAGGCGTAAAGTTGAACGACGAAGATTATATTGTCAAAAACGTCAATCTGGGGGAACAGGCAAACAGGTATTCAGACAACCAGAGAATGCGGAATTTTGTGGACTCTCAACTCCATGAACCCCTTCCGCCACGGCAATGGCCAAAGCAAGGAAGACCTTTGAGCGATTTTAAGAGCACTAGCATATACACTATGTTGGCTTGGGTCTTGGGCCTTGGCACAGACGCGACAGTCCTTCCCTACCAAATCACCCTCGCCGAGTGCATTCTGAGGGGAGAATTTTATGACCCCAAGGAAATGACTGATAAGACCAAGCCGGTCTTCTTTGATTGGGCGGACTGCGTAACTCGGGGAATTCACCAGCAGCTGCGAGAATTGAAAAGCGGCGCAAGAGAGAGTTTCAGGTACTGTTCGGCCTTGGCATGGTTGTTCTTGTTTCACATGCATAGCCACATACGGTCGCTTCCGGTGCAACGCAAGGATAGCAAAGGGGCGCCTCTCCCAGTCTATGAATGGACCAGAGTGTTGTTGAGGGAGGAGTCCTACTACAAATTTAATATATCCTTCTTGGGCCCAGCTCTAGCCCTTCTTCATGGTTCGTGCCCACGCGTCCCGCGCGCGATGAGGAATCAAGTCAGCGACCAGACATTCGGCGATACTTTTCGCCTAACGCAGGGGTTTGTGATAAGGATTTTCGGGTTCACAGGCAAGCCTTTCTTACTGCCCTATTATACCTCGGAATACTAGTTCGCCTTAGAGGCGGCACGACAGATGGACTATACGGATGAGAAGTATGGTCAGGGAAGAAAAAAGGGCCATCTGTTTGAGTACCCCATCACCTGGGCCGGAATTGAAGTTGGTATAAATGGGCAGCATCAATACCTACATGCCACGCTCTCGAGCTTCGGTTTAGTGGAGCTGCCGCAGAAATGGAAGTATGACCCTCTCGACATAATAAAGGATTTCACATCATTACAGGAGTTCCATGCCTGTCCCCACGAGGGAATTATGGACGAGCGCAATAACCAGGACAGAGATCTGGAGTGGTACATTGAAGATATGCAGTCTTTTCCACCATGGCATGACTTCTACTGTGTAGAGGTTGAATTTGATCCTGCCCGAAAGAAAGAACACAGGCCGAGTACAGATGTATACAGGAGGTTGGAGGCTAGATTGCAGAAGAGAGGTTGGAGACTTGAGAAAATATCAGAATGGTGGATAATGCGTGTCAGAACCAGAAAGGACAAATCTCTAAAGGACATAGCTAATGATGACACGTTTTCCGACCTCTATGACAAGCATCACGCCACGTGGCAGCCTGTTGTGTTTCGTCACATCGTACCCCCAGGCTCTCGCCTACAAAAGGGGCAGGACCCACCCAAGCAGTTGCAAGCAAGTGGTGAGGGCTCCAGCAAGGAAATGCAAGCAGAGCAAGTTGTGGAGCCCAGGATGCAGCAGTCAGCTGAAAAGCAGCAAGCTAAGGCCGCGTCACCCGAGAAGGAGATATCCACACACGTGACTCAAGCAAAGCAGACTTCCTCGGCAATAGCGTCCCCTGCGCTCCAGAAGAAAAAGGCGGTCAAAGTAACAGTAAAGCCCCTCAAAGCCTCGAAGAGCTCCATTAGCTTGACGCCTATCACCCAAGAGGAGGAGCTTGCCCCTCTTAAGAGGAAAAGAACAGAGAGGTCTAAGGAGCAAGGGCCTGCACCTGAGAAGGGGGCCTCGCCACAATCTGATATAACGCCGCCACAAAAAAGGGGTAAAATCTTGGAGGCTGCTGCAGAAAAGGAAGATATATCCGCATTCGCGGGGAATCTGTGGATAGACCAAGTCTTCGACTCACCGGCTCGGGCGGAGCCCGCAGGTACGCATTCTTTCCCCTCACAAACCGCTGAGTTAGTGTCTGCGGCGTCCTTGTCTCCTGCTGCCGCATCCATTCCCGCCGCCATTCCATTAGACTGCAGTGCAACGACCACCCTCTCTCTCGCCGAACCCCACACCGTCGTTAAGGAAGTTCCACCCTTCATCTCTGAACAGTCCCAACCTGGCCTATCTCCCACAGAGCCTGACACCCTTCAAGCCCTAACTAAAGCCCAGTCAGGCGCCGTTGTCCTAGGTCCACCTCATTCTCCTCGCATTTCACCCGAGCATCCCGAAGACCCGCCTGTCGCTCCCACCCAGGCTGAACCGTCCCCCAGAGTAGAAGGGCATCAGGCTGCAGATTCTACACGCCTGTTCAAGGAGGAAAGTATGTCGCAGCAAAGTTTGCCCCTGGCCAGGTCTCTCTTTGGAAATACAGATTTGATCCAGGTAATGGAAAGCCAGCCCGTGGCAACTCGGCCAAAGCGCTCCTCTAACAGATGGTTGAAAAATGTGATGAAGCGAAGAGGTGAGGAGATCGCCACGGTCGAGAAGCGCACCAGGTTCGATTCTGAGAACATGTTGCTGTATAAGGAGAAGAAGATCCCAAAAGTAAAGAAGCCTATAAGAGATATGGCTCCTGAAGATTATGAATACAGAAGCGTGACCAAAGATTTGAATGAGGTCAGCTTCGAAAACGAGGCGCTAGCCCTTCATGATGGGACTGATACACTGCGCCTAAAGCACCTCCAGTTGCAGGAGCAATATTACGAGATGGAAAATGAGAAAATGAAATTAGAAGAAGGCATGGCCAAGATGCAGGCTCAGTTGGAAAACTCTGAAAAAGAATGCCTGCAGCTGAAGGAGCAACTGGCAGACCTACAGAAGGAGGCCTCGGAACAGAAAGAAGCTGTTGAGCGTCAGATAGAAGAGCTGCAGGATCAGCTTCAGCAAGCGAAGCAGCAGCTGGAGGACAGAGTTGTGGAGACATTCTCCAGGGACAACGTTAAGAGGATCCGAGCCAGACTATTGAAGAACTTCAGGCCACGGGCTTCTAAGTCCCTCAAAGTGTTCGCATTTCTCACTCAGGTCAAAGAAGCATCCGCGCAGGGTAAGCCTGTGCTGGAGGAGGCAGAGCGTGAAGCAGATCGCTGGCTCGATCTGGCCGTCAAGGCAGGGAACCTTGAGCGCCAGAACCTCCAAGTTCCTTCCACCGATTCTATTGCCTTTGATTGGGCAGCTGCAAGGGCCACCTTGCATTCTTTCTTTGAGAGATTCCAGAAAATTCAGAGAGCCAGGGCATTGCTAGATTTGCTGGACCAAGAAAAGGATATATGCACATCCCTCTTCCTGTCTCTCTCTTCATACAGATTCCCAAGTTTCACAGACAGTGAAGGCAATTGCTTGCCAAAAGAGACTCTGCGTCAGTCATGGGACGCCTTCGCTAATGACACTTCGGATATTGATGCATGGGAAGATCCGATCCAGCAAGAGCAAGTGACAGAGCTCACTTCAAGATTCTGCCTGATTCGTTCCTGCTTGCTGGATTTGAGCCAGAAGGCTGAGCAGATTGGTTTAGTTCAGATGGAAACCTTCAGGCACCTAACCAGCGACATTCGCAGTATGGAGCCCTTCTCGGAGAATGCCTGGGCTCAAGTTCAAGAAACATATGAGCGCATCAAGGCTCGCCTTGCCTCCGGGGAGTTCAACCCGGACGAAGATCCAGAGGAGGGGGAAGAGCCATCAGAAGAAGGGTCCGAGGAGGAAGACAATGGAAATGAGTCTGAGGAAGAAGATCCCACGAAGGAGGAGCAACAAGATTCAGAGCAGCAGGACCAGGGCCTACAGGAAAAGGAAGCAGAGACCGGGGGTGACTCCGGGCCCAAAGGATAAAGGCGTGGATTCTTGCATCGAGGCGAGCTCGATACCCCGCGAGCCGCCAAGAATGTTGCCACATTTTGCTAGGGGTATAAAATTTCAAATTTCATCAGGTTGTTGCCACCCTCCTTCCTCATTGTTCTTTCCTCATTGCTGTTTTAGTTTTCTTGGTTCATCTTCAGTTTGTTCAGATTTCAGTTCCCAGCTTTTCCCAGATTTGATGCCAGCACTTGCATGAAAAAATTGTAAAATTTTGCTAAGTATTTGTCTCTTCCCAAGATCGCCGTCGTTGCCTTGCGATTTCTGGCAAAAGCATGTTGTTTGAGCGACCGCGGGCAGCGCATAAAATGGTAGAATTTTGCCTAAGTGTTGAGGAGCTCGCGATCGCCGTCACTTTTTGGCGACGCCCAGTGTCGCAGTGTTTTTCAGCGACTAAGGGAGCGGCGTTTAAAACTTGAAAATTCTCTAAGTGCCGCCGAGCCAGCGATCGCCGTCGTTGACCGAAATCGCTCGTCGCTGCAGCGCTTTCGAGCGCGCGAGGAAAGGAAAGGAGCGCTTGTGCTCAAGATCGCTGTCGCGATTCCAAAATGCCCGAAATCGCTCGGTTTTTCAGCGACATCCAGCAAAAAGGCAAAAGGGCAGGAAATTGGCTAACTCTTCCCCCACTCCCGCGATCGCTGTCGCAACTCACCTTTTCCAGTAGCGCTACAGGATCGCAGCGATTTGCAGAACATTCCCAAGATCGCCGTCGCCGAGCGTAATTTCCCAAAGTCGCTCAATTTTTGAGCGCTTTCCAGCTTGATCCGAAGGTCGTCCTGAGCCCCAATTCCGAAGATCGCCATCGCTTTTCAGCGACCTTGGGCGTTTCTTCTCCATTTCAGCGATCTCCGGCGGCAGTCAGTGGGGTGTTTAAAAGATGATTCTTCCCTCCATTTTCAAAGCAAGTTTCGGGATTCGGGCCAGCTTCACAGACAAAGAAGAAGACCAAGAAAGGGTAGGTGGATATTGAAGGATAAAATGTACCTCACCTACCAGAATTAACTGATAATTCCCTTTCCAACTACCAAATTTGTCAGAAGTTGTACGAAGTTCAGGAGAAGCATACTGCAAGTACAAGGATGGCCGACAAGGATCAAATCTGGCCGCTTTTTGCAGCTTTTACAGCTTTTGGCAGGTTTGGGGATCTGTGCTCAAAATGTAATCGGGAGGGAAAATCTGCTATAAATAGCAAAGGCATTTCATTGTAAAAGGGTGGAAGGGGGGTATATTGCTAGGAAACTTCTGTATCTCTGCACTTGCTTTTAATTCAGAGTATATTTGGCTCCAATAGTTGCATCTGTCTTTTATGCTGCCTTCCTCAATTATTTCTGTTTCATGTTGCTTATTTTTCTGATTGCTGTCATTCTGCATATCTGGATCTCAGCATTGGCGATTAAGTATATCTGGAATAATATAGGGAGGATACATAGGATAGAATAATGCTAATGGTTTCTGTTGCATACATTGTTTTGATTGTTGTTGGTAAAGTGATATGTTAGTAACTGTGCTGCTTACCTTCCCCACCCGAAACAAATCATGCTTATGTTTCTTCTTGTTCCTTTTATATCTCTTTCCTGCACTTTAAACTAAAACCCCAAATTGAAAAAATATAGGAAGCCGGCCTTCTCCGGAGATTGGCACGGAAGGCATTCCTTCCTTCCGGCCTTTCAATCTGTTGGGCGAATCTAGGGCGCAAAGACCTAAAACCTTTCCTAGTGGCAGATTCGTAACCAACAAGACCTACGGATAGGTATATGGGGATATGATATTATATTGTATATGGATATTATGGATAGTTGGCATGAGCCACATATAACTGAAGGTTGATTGTAGTATAATATTATATTATATCAATGAATTGGGTAAGAGTTTAGGAGTAGGGTTAGGGTTATACCCTTCCCAAAGTAGCATTAGAAGATGGGTATATAAAGAAGGGATATTGTCATTGTGAAGAACCATCATTTTTCTCGAGTAATCTTCTTTGCCCATGGAGTAGCCTCTCATCTTGGGAGATCTTGTAGAGTTATTCCTTCCCTAAGGAATATTATTGGTGTTTCCCAACCTTAAGGGTATTATTTATATTTGTGTCTCATTGTGTGGATTATCATTGTGGGATATTATTTGTGGATGAATATTTTGATATTTTTGAATATTGTGGATAATTTATGAGAACAATTTTTTTTAATAAGTGGTATTAGAGTAACAATTCTGGCAAAGTGGGGATTGCTTTTTGTGGATTGTAGAATTTGGCAATTTTTTTCTCCATAAAATCTCTTATATTTTAGGAGCCATATATTTGCATAGGGTCATCCAATTTAGACGATTCTTGATCTGTCTTGTTCAGAATTTAAAGAGCTTCAAATTGAGTGGTCATATGAAAGGATCCGTGCAGTATTGAAAGAGATACGACCCTGTGAATTTAGCTGTCTGGAATAGGAGCAGTGACATTTTTTTTTTATATTTATTATTATCTAGAAAATGAAATTTGAGATATCTTTCAATCTAGGTAAGCAAATCATTTACTATTTGTTGGATTGGAGGGAGATTTATGGATGTACTTATTTATGTGGATTTTTATTTCAATTCAGTGGAGAATCTGGAGATATATATATATATATATATATATATATATATATATATATATATTCATGCAACCCTAGTTTGCATTATCATTTTTGTGGATGTAAACTCATGGAGTTACAAAAGATTTCTGGATATTGATATCAAAGAATGGTGGACAAAATAAGGTTTCTGTATTTTGGTAATAATTTTTGGAAATTCCACCTTAGCCAATTTTTAAAAGAGAAAGCTTCTTTTTGGTGGGTAAGTTTTGTTACTAAAAAGAATCATGAGTACACTTCGGACAAAATGGAGTATGCATTCTTAAGTCAACGGACCCTTATAAAAATTTAGCTAATTTGAAACATACCATCAATGGCAATGAAGAAGAAATAAAAATGCTCTAGTGGGAACATAAAGAAATGAATAGAGAGGACATGGTAGAAGGAAAAAATAAGGATGATAGTGTTTAGTTTGAGAGAACCATGTCTTTAGTGTCAGATAAGCCAAAGAGTGATCAAAGGGATTTGGATGAGTCTAAAAATTCTATTTTGCAGGTTCATGGTTTAGAAGGAAAATGTTATTATTTCCATAAACCATAACAATAGGTATAATTTCATTAATATTGTTTTGCTAAGAGGTTGTAAGTTCAGGCAACAAAAATAAGGACATACAACTTGAGGATGAGAATGTTCAATTTTTTGAAGATTTGAAGATCACTCGGATTTTCTGACGCACCGCAACAGGATGCCGTCGATGTTTTTGAAGTAAAGCCCCTCGGGGCGAAGAGTGTACTTAAGTGCACCTAGCCGAAATCTCCTTCGTTGTGAGGTGTTCAGGTGATCTGGACATCTTCCGGTGCAGAAATATCTCACCAGTTCATCTGTCCAATCACTCCCCTCCGATAAGGAGTTGGCTAGGTAGATGCGTGTCACTGTGTCCTCCCACTTACAAGCGGAGATGCCGGCTACAGCGCTTCGGGCCAATTCCTGACACAAGGCTCGGCCCCTGATAAGCTTGGTGGGCCGCACTTCGATGTCGAACTCCTGGATTTTTGCAATCCATCCCGCTCTCTTGTGACCCGGTTCTCTTTGTATGATGAAGCTTCGAACATCCGGGTGAATCACAAAGACAGTCGTTTTGCTCTGGGAGACAAAGTGCCTGAACTTTCGGAGGGATTTCATAACAGCGTGAACCTGCCGCTCTATAAAGTTGTACTTTTCCTCATGCGGCTGAATCACTTGGCTCAGGAACGCTATGGGGCGCTCCTCGCCATCGTCTCCCTTCTGAGTTAGGACTGCGGCGTAACTTTCGGGTTCTCCCACTGCATACAGGATGAAGTCCTTGGAGTAGTCCGGGTTTGTCAACACCGGAGCTTGCGCAATTCGAGCCTTGATTTCCTCGAAGGCTTGCTCTCTCTCATCAGTCCATTCGTAAATTGTGTCTTTTTTCAGCAATTCGGCCATAGGCTTGATCACCTGTGCGAAGTCCGGAATGAACTTCCGCACGAAGTTAATCTGACCGAAGAAGGACTGCAGCCCTTTTTTATCGATGGGGGCTGGCAAGCGAAGGAGGGCTTCTGCTCTGTCAGGGTCAATGGCGAGGCCTTCCTCGGAGATGACATGTCCCAACAACTTTCCTTCTTTTACCACGAAGACAGACTTCTTCGGGTTTATAGAAATGCCGAATTCTCGACACCTCTCAAATATTTGCCGTAGGTGTGAAACATGATCCCCTCTTTGGTGAGAGAAAACAGTCATGTCATCAAGGTAGATAACAATGATTTTATTGAGCAGCTCTCGGAAGGCCAGGTCCATGGCCCTTTGGAATGTGGCACCAGCATTGGATAAGCCAAAAGGCATGCGTTGATAGGCGAACGTCCCCCACTTGGTGGTGAACGCCGTCTTATGCTGGTCCTCATCTTTGACCCAAATCTGGTTGTAGCCGGAAAATCCATCTAAAAGTGAGAATCTCTGGGCTCCAGAGCAACGATATGTAGAATCGGTCGATTTGGGGAAGCGGATAGTGGTCCCTGAGGGAAGCCTGATTTAGGTTTCTGAAGTCAACACAGAGACGAATGTCGCCATTCTTTTTCCTCACGGGCACCAAATTCGCGACCCAAGATGAATGTTTGATGAGGTAGATGATCTTGGCTTCCAGCATCTTCAAGAGCTCGGCTTTCATCATGGCCTCAATCTTTGGATTCACGGCCCTCTGCTTCTGTCGGAATGGCTTGGCGCCATCCTCTAGCTCAATGGTATGCTGGATGACATTTCTGTCATACCCCCTCAAATCCTCGTAGCACCAGGCCACGATGTCGGGGAACTCCTGACACAATGATCTGATCTGCTCAAGTTCCTCCGACGTGCAGTCTGTTCCGACCTTGATAGTTTTACTAGGTTCGAGTTCCAGGTCAGCATACTGCTTCGGGTCTACTTTGATCCTGTGAGATATTGCTTTGTCATTCTGATCAAATAGACTCTCCAATGTAATCAGTCCTTTTGGGACATGATTATTTTTTAACTGTATTAACCCCTCATATTGCTCGTCATCAGGGTCTCTACCTTCGATTAAGCCAACTTCGTTAACCAAAAATGTGACGATCTCCTCGTCACAACTGAACACCTGCCAGTGGGTGTCCTTATCAGGCACAGAAGGCCTGTAAATAGTGTGAACCGGCTTTGGTTTTTGGACAACGTCATCGGCCGGAACGTACCTGGCTCCAACAGACGCCAGAATGCCAGCGTGTTTGTTTTTCTCACGCGATATCGCCTTGACATTCAACGAGTCGAACGACTCCATCAGGTCCCACACCCGGTTGCGGTACGCTCTCAGATAGTGCTGTTTGGAGGCGCACTTGTTCATATAACCTGGTGACACACTAGCTCTGAATCTCCAAAGATCTGCAGGTGCTTGATTCCCAGCCTCTCCGCCTTTCGCAAACCCAAGCACAGGGCTTCGTACTCCGCCGAGTTGTTAGTGCAGCTCCAGGCCAACCTGTAGGTATAGTCCTTCTGGATTCCGGTCGGAGAAACCAGAAGTACCCCTGCACCGGCGCCATTTTTGCATCGCGCGCCATCAAAGAAAAGCTTCCACAGCTTCTCAAGTGCAGGTCCCACTTCTTTCGCAGCTGACATGTCAAGCCTTTCGGGCTGTACAATGGAGTAACAGCCCTGCTCTGTCTCAATTACGGCATTGAAGTCCCGCAAAGAGAACTCGTCTTCAAGCTGTAGCACTTCGAAGGCTTGTTCAGTCAGCTCTACTGTCACCAGTTCTTCATCCAACAACTGAACCATGCAGTCCAACTCTCCTCCGGGTATCTTCTCTTCTAGGAAGGTGGAAGGCTTCTCATTGAAAATTTTCAGTCTCCTTCCTTTGAAGGGCACTTCCATGTGCGAGTAGTCTAGAGACAGGTACCCACCCAACTTCGCAGTGAACTCCCGGGAGAGACACATGCCGAAGTAGGGAGCCAGGTCAACAACCACGACCTCTTGGATGACCACAATGTCGAGGGCCTTGTGCATCCAGATAGGGATGTCCTTTATGACACCAACTGTCTTGACAGGGGTGCCGTCTAATTGCAGCACGCCTTGGCTGCTACGTGTGTATTCCATCCCGATCTCATCACAAACGGCCTTCGGCATCACAGTCGTGGAAGCACCAGAGTCCACCATGCAGTTGTGAACTATGTGCCCTTGCATCCGTAAAGACAGATAAAAGGGAGGTGGTCTGTTCTTCCCGGTGGCCGAGACCGTCGGAGGTTGAACCGGGACAGCGGGCTGTATCTGCTTGCCGCTCTTCATGTTCTTCAGGGATTCTTGCAGCAGATCCACTTGGCCTGGGAGCAGAAGAGCATCATACATGCTGATTCTAGCAGGTGTTCTTTTCAACTCGTCTACTATGCTGTAGCTCGAGGTACTAGCTCCTTCTGCTTCTTTTGCCGGCTCATACTTCGTCCGGTACTGCTGGGTAGCCTCAACTCGCTGTCTCTTGGTCAGAGACGGGTACTTCAGCTTCTCCTGGGCTTGTTCTTTGGTTTCAGCTGGAGGCCAAGGTACGGGAGCTTTTGCTATAGGAGGCTTGGCTGGAACAGGGGCAGCCTTTGCCGGAGAAGGCTTGGCTGGAGCTTTATCTTTGGATGCCTTCTCCTGGGCTGTGTAAGGCCACAGCCGTTTGTACGGTGGCAGCCTGCCGGGCTGCGGTTTTTCTCTTCTGGAATAAACTTGCAAAGGCTTGGCCGCATCTGCGGTTTTCTTTTCTTCCTTGGCGGGCGGCACTAGATTCTCTTCTGGGAGGGCAAAGTTGGCTTCGCCCTCCAGGATCATGTAGAGTTCATCGTCCTCTATGGCGCTGCCGGCCAAAGTCTGAATGTAGTGCTGGTGCAAAGTGCAGTCTTCCTCCGAATGCGGGTCATTGCACGTAGTGCACCAGTTCACCTGGTCGGAAGGACCAGGGAGGTCTTCTATAGCAGCATTTCTCGGAGGCGGACGCCTCTGCAACTGGTGCTTTGGGGGCTTGTCTTTTGCTAGCGCCGGGGGCGCATATGGCCTCCTAGGAGCGAGGTCCATCTGGGCATGCTTCTTCTTCAGAGCGGTCATGTCATTGGACATGGCATGATATCCTGAGGCCAAAGCCCGCACCTCTTGGAGGATTGTATTCTGAATGCTACTGTCAGGAGGTGGCAACTGTGCCGGTGGAGGCAATGCGGCTAATGGAGGAGGGTTAGAATAAGGTGCGTACTGCGGGGGAGCAGGAAGTGCTGGAAAATGCGGAGCAGGAGTAGGCGGGTGAGGATAATGCAATTGAGGCGGGCCGTAAGGAGTTACGACCGGCGCCGGATTCCACTGCTGCTGGGGTTGCTGTCCTGATGTGGACGGCGCACCACTAGAAGCAGGAGGATACTGGGATCTGGGGAAGTCGGGATGAATGGGTTCCTGCACCCTGGACAGGAGTCTGCCGATAGAAATAATGTCAGCTTCAGCTTGCTGGGCAGCCTCGTATAGAGCAGGAAACTCGTCTATTCGGGCAATCTTCAGCAGTAGGCATATGTCTGAGTTGAAGGATCTCAGATAGTAGTGAGCAGCCATGCCAGCTGAAGGCCGAAGTTCGCGAGGTACCCGTTTCCAGGATCTCGCAAACCTGATGTTAAAGTCAGACACCTCCTCTTGAGTATGTCTCTGGATAGCTTGGAACTGATGCAGTAGAGAAGTAGGGTCAGCAGACTCATTGCATCCTTTCACGAGCCTTCTAGCAAGCTGGGGCCACCCTGTGATGGATCCCTCTGGCAGCCATCTCCACCAGTAGAGAAGCTTTCCCCTCAGGGAAAGGGCTAGCAGACGGGTCTTCACACTCTCATCGGTAATGGTATGCAATGCGGCCAGGGCAAGGATGTCCTGGATGTGCTCGTACGCCGTCTTGCCGTAGCCGTCGTATGTAGGGATAGACTTTAAAGCAGCAGGGGGCACAGCTTGCTGTCCGACCAGGGCCAAGGGCCCTGTAGAGTCCACCGCCGGGAAGAGATCATCATCATTTTGCTGTTGGGCAGCCATTTCTTCTTCTTCTCCTCCGTCGGTTGTGTACTCAGTGTCGGTACTTTCCGAGGATGCAGGTGCTTCTTCTTCCTCGGCCTCTTCTATTTCGTACTCAGCTCCTCCGACCTCAGCTTCGGCTTCTTCTTGTATTTCAGCCTCGGCTTCGTCGACACGAGCTTGCGGATCAGCCAGCCTGGCAATTTTGCCTCGAGCGTTGATGTCCAGTTCGTAAAAGTCAGGCGGGCTTGTCGGATCCCTTGCTCGCCACCTTCTTGTTTGCATGAAGGTGCTGGGACCGGTCTTTCGGACTCAGAGGATTTGTTCGTGCAGAGTCGCCAGGTGTTCAGATTTCAAACAGCAATGAAGCGAACACCGGTGCTTCGATTCTGTTGGGGGTGAGAAACTTCCTTGTCTCACCAAGTGCTCAGAAACCACTGTCAGCGCCAGGTGGAGACTGATCAGAAAATCTCTCTTCAAATGTGGGACCCTGGTCCCACCGGGCGTGCCAGAGAAACTGTTGGTTACGAATCTGCCATGAGGAAAGGATTTTGGGTTAATGCGCCCAGATTCGCCCACCAGCATGAAAGGCCGGAAGGAAGAGATGCCTTCCGTGCCAATCTCCGGAGAAGGCCGGCTCCTTTGGGGGGTTTAAGCTAAGAGTGCAGGAAAGAGATAAAGAAACGGAAAGAATTTACAAATGATTGGAGTTTTGTGGGGGGAACTAACAGTACGACAACACATCAATCACCATTGCTTACTGCATCATAAATACAAAGCATGACCAGGAACTGCAAAACCTAAGTATACTTTCTGTATTAAGCTATGTACGCACAGCTACAATGGTCCCCTAGCAAACATTCTCCCTACAAGAACTAACATCACGGCAATGCATCAATCACCACTACGTACAATCACATAAACAAAAAGCAACCAAGAAATATCAGAGCCAGGTATATGTGTTATGCAGAGAATTTATACGCACAGCTACAATGGTCCCCTAGCAAACATTCTCCCTACAAGGAGAACTAACAGCACGGCAACGCATCAATCACCACTACGGACAGCAACGTAACACACAACTGATGGAACTGCTACTACATCTATTATATGGAGTTCAAAAGTGCTTGACCACCAAATGCTGAAATGAATCAACAAGCCATGGCACAAACAATGCTAAAGGCGCCTGACCACCAAATGCTGAAACGAATCAACGAGCCGTGACACAGGGAAGCGTAAAGCATAAAGCATAAAGAAATAAAAGCAGCGAGAACGAGAACCAGGCATACAAATTATATTTATAAGCAGAAGCACGGTTACAATGGTTCCCTAACAGACATTCCCCTTCCACCCTTTTACAATGAAATCATGGTGGGTTTTTATAGCCCGAGTCCCTCCCGTTACATTAATGGGCACAACGTCCCAGTCAAACAATAGCTGACAAAAGCGGCGAAAGAGCTGCAAATGCTGACCTTTTGTCGGACCGGACTGTACCCGCAGCATGGTCTTCCTGGAAGCTGTACAGCTAGGTGGCGGTGTGTTGGGCAGAACTTCCTCTCGGCAGGAATGCGGGTAGCTGGAGCGGGTAGAACCTCCAATCAGCTTTAAATGAGGCCACTGGCATAGGTAATGCAGCCCATGCTCGTCCTTTTGCTCGGCACGTCTTGGCTCAAATCCCGAAGCTGGACACTTGTCAGATGATGGATGATGCTGTTTGACACGTGTCTGCCTTGAAAGGCAATTTATCCAACTTCGCCTGGGATCAGAGAGCCATCGGGTTGCGCGGGCAGGAAACAGCGCAGTCGGGAAGGCCTTCATGCCTTGGGTGTATTTCCGGGTTTGTTTCCCTACTGCGCACCTGTCAAGGGCGCACTCTGACTTCGCTGCGAAGTCGGACTGCGCACAGGTGAAAGCTGATCTCTGCCGTCGTACGGACTTCGCTCCAGCACTTATCATTTTTCTGTCAGCCTGCCAGCCTGCTACAAGGTGCGCCCAGAAGGAGGGGCGAAGCCGGACTTCGCACCAAAACTGGGCGAAGTGCGTACTTCGCACCAACACTTAGCCATTTTCCAGGGCAACTGCTGTCAACTCTGAAATTCAACTGAGGGGCTCCAAGAAAGGGGGGAAAGAGAGAATGTAGGAAAAAGAGAGAAAAGGAGAGAGGAAGAAAGGGAAAGAGAGGAAGAGGGGAAAGAAAGAGCAGCACTGTTACAAAATTGAAAACATTGCACCCCGTGCAAAATGTGGCAACAGAAACTAATTATTTGCAGCATATTGGGCTTTTCATTTTCCAGTGTTCTTTGATATGCATCCTGGAATGTTTTATATGGCCTTTTTGTTATATTCCTTTTGGGTCTAGGGAACAATTCTGTCTCATGGTCTGCACTTTAGAAATGGCATGGCCATGCTGATGGAGCAACATGATGTACATTCTAGCCATTTATTTTGACTGTTACCATGATCATTACTACCAGACAAGTTCCATTCATCATATCTTGTCTCTAGATTGAAGACTACCATCTCTAGTTTTGCCAACTCTCTTCATAACAGGTCCAGATCTGGAGTCAATTATGGCTTCACTTCAGAAATGGAAAGCTATGCAGCTGACAACCAGGCATGACAATTCTTCATATTGGGGCTCACCTTGGGCTCGTATTAGCCATTTTATCTTTCAGGATAATTTTTTGGTCCACTTTTGAATCCATCTCCACATATGCAACCATCAAGGCACTTAAGTGACAGCTCGAGGACAGCATATTAGTCTCTATTCAGTGCCTTCATTTCTTTGTGTGTGATTCAACCCTTTATGCAATTCACTACGACTCTTGTCCTCTTCCTTATCTGGTTGTGGCTACTAAAATCATTGTCATCTTCCTACAGAAGATTGGGTGGCATGGTTACGTTCTCCCAAACATTTCCTTTCCTTGATTCAACTTTTATATTGCAGATTACTGTTGGCAATTTTGCCACATTAAAACTTTTGATAAATTTTGGGCTAAGTATGGAGCTTTCAAGCGGCAAAGAGCATGCTGAGGTGTTCGGGTTTTCGCGGGCCATAAACGGGGGCGATAAAATGGACAAAATGAGCCCTAGATATTTTATTATTGCAGATCTTCTCGCCAGACTTTCCAACGATATATTATAATAGGCGATCGGGTCAGCGGATCAAAAGTTATGGCCCGGGAAGCGAGAACCGGGAAACCCAGTTTTTTGTGCGAAGTCGGTCCGACTTAGCCCGCTTTGGTGCGAAGTTCGTACTTCGCCCAGTTTTGGTGCGAAGTCCGTACTTCGCCCAGTTTTGGTGCGAAGTCCGACTTCGCCCCTCTTTCTGGGCGCACCTTGTAGCAGGCTGGCAGGCTGGCAGAAAAATGACTAAGTGCTGGAGCGAAGTCCGTACGGCGGCAGAAATCAGCTTTCACCTGTGCGCAGTCCGACTTCGCAGCGAAGTCGGAGTGCGCCCTTTGACAGGTGCGCAGTAGGGAAACAAACTCAGAATTTGACTAAGGCATGAAGACCTTCCCGACTGCGCTGTTTTCTGCCTGCGCAACCCAATGACGCTCATATCCCGGGAGAAGTTGGATAAACTGCCTTTCAAGGCAGACACGTGTCAAGCAGCATCATCCGACAAGTGTCCAGCTCCGGGATCTGAGCCAAGACGTGCCGAGCAAAAGGACAAGCATGGGCTGCACTACTTATGCCAGTTGCCTCATTTAATGCTGATGTGAGTTTCCACCTGCCTCAGCTACCCGCATTCCTGTCAATATAAAGTTCTACCCAACGCGCTGCCACGTGGCTGTTCAACCTTCAGGGAGACCATGCCGAGAGTACAGTCCAGCCCGACAGAGGTCAGCATCAGCAGTTCCGCGGCTGCTTTTGTCAGCTAATGTTTGACTGGGACTTTGTGCCCATTAATGTAACGGGGGGGACTTTGGGCTATAAATACCCACCATGTTTTCATTGTAAAGTGGTGGAAGGGGAATGTCTGTTAGGGAACCATTGTAACCGTGCTTCTGCTTATAAATATAAATTATATGCCTGGTTCTGTTCTGCTGCTTTTATTCTTTATGCTGCCTCTCATTTACATTTATGCTTTACGTTTCCCTGTGTCACGGCTCGTTGATTCATTTCAGCATTTGGTGGTCAGGTGCCTTTAGCATTGCTTGTGCCATGGCTTGTTGATTCATTTCAGCATTTGGTGGTCAAGTACTTTTGAACTTCATAGATTAGAGGATACATAGAATAGATGTGGTAGCAGTTCCATCAGTTGTGTGTTACGTTGCTGTCCGTAGTGGTGATTGATGCGTTGCCATGCTGTTAGTTCTCCTTGTAGGGAGAATGTTTGCTAGGGGACCATTGTAGCTGTGCGTATAAATTCTCTGCATAACACTAGCTCTGATATCTCTTGGTTGCTTTCTGTTTATGTTATTGTACGTAGTGGTGATTGATGCATTGCCGTGCTGTTAGTTCTCCTTGTAGGGAGAATGTTTGCTAGGGGACCATTGTAGTTGTGCGTACACTGCTTTATACAAAAAGTATACTTAGGCTTTGCAGTTTCTGGTTATGCTTTGTATTTATGATGCAGTAAGTAGTGGTGATTGATGTGTTGCCGTACTGTTAGTTCCCCCCACCCAACTCCACTCTCATTTGTAAATCCTTTCCGCATTTTTATCTCTTTCCTGCACTCTCATCTTACTAACCCCCGCAAGGAGCCGGCCTTCTCCGGAGATTGGCCCGGAAGGCATCCCTTCCTTCCGGCCTTTCAATGTTGGTTCGCGGGTCCAGGGCGCAATAACGACAAAATCCTTTCCTCATGGCGGATTCGTGACCAACAGTTTTTGGCACGCCCGGTGGGACCTGGGTCCCACATTTGAAGAGAGATCTCAAGCTCGTCCTCACTTGGGCTGACAGTTTCTTTCCGAATGCTCGGTGGGACAAGGAGGTTTCTCACCCCCAAACAGAATCGAAGCACTGGTGCTCGCTTCATTGTTGTTCAAAATCAGAGCACCTGGCGACTCTGCACATTCATATTCTCTGAGTCCAAAAGACCGGTCCTAACGCCTTCGTTCAAACAAGAAGGTGGCGAGCGAGGAACCCGGGAAACCAGCCTGACTTTACGAAATTAATACCAACGCTCCAGGCGAGCGCGTTAGGCTGGCTGATTACCAAGCTCGCATAGAAGAATCAGTGAGGTTAGACGATCAGTCTCCATATTTTAAGGAAGCCCGAGTTGGTGAATCTTTGGCTTGCCTTCATCTGGCAAAATCACCTGGCGACTCCGACTGAGCTGAAGATCCAGATTTCTTGATCGCAAGCGCCCTTTTTTTTTAAGCTGATAGAAGACACCCCGGAGGAATCAAGGTTTGGTGAGCAGCCTTGACCTCATAAGCGGAGAAATGAATGTTCACCTACAGTCTCCACCATGGTGGTATTGGCTCCAACCATCACCGCAACCGGTACCTGGAGAGGGCTCCCGTCTGAAAAATCTCCTTGCCACATCATTCATCAATTGTACGGGTACCGGCATGAATGACAATCTACCACGTTGCACCATGTTCGCGACCTGGCAAACTTTGGGAGGCCAGCCGGACTTCAAAGATCATCTGGAGTACAATCAGATCTGGTCCGGACACTGCGAGTTCACCGGATAGGCAACCAAAGTTAGATTTGTGTTGGCGGCATGCCAATAATGCCGCAAAATTTTGTATAAATAATCCGGCTAGTATTCAAAGTTTTAGTTGTTTCCTTAATTCAGTCTGTGCAGTGTTTTCTTTTTCAGTTTTCCGGCAGAAGCAGAGTGCCGTGGGTGCCAAGGGTTTCAGAAGGAGGTTGCTGCTGGCAGTGATTATCAAGAGGACAGCGAGGGTGACTCTGTTGCCCAATGGATAAAGGCCTGGGTCCTCACATCGAGGCGAGCTCAATGCCCCGCAAGCCGCCAAGAATGTTGGCAATTTTGCCACATTAAAACTTTTGATAAATTTTGGCCTAAGTATGGAGCTTTCAAGCGGCAAAGAGCATGCTGAGGTGTTCGGGTTTTCGCGGGCCATAAACGGGGGCGATAAAATGGACAAAATGAGCCCTAGATATTTTATTATTGCAGATCTTCTCGCCAGCTTTCCAACGATATATTATAATAGGCGATCGGGTCAGCGGATCAAAAGTTATGGCCCCGGGAAGCTGAACCAGGAAACCCAGTTTTTTGTGCGAAGTCGGTCCGACTTCGCCCAGTTTTGGTGCGAAGTTCGTACTTCGCCCAGTTTTGGTGCGAAGTCCGACTTCGCCCAGTTTTGGTGCGAAGTCCGACTTCGCTCCTCTTTCTGGGCGCACCTTGTAGCAGGCTGGCAGGTTGGCAGAAAATGACTAAGTGCTGGAGCGAAGTCCGTACGGCGGCAGAAATCAGCTTTCACCTGTGCGCAGTCCGACTTCGCAGCGAAGTCGGAGTGCGCCCTTTGACAGGTGCGCAGTAGGGAAACAAACTCAGAATTTGACTAAGGCATGAAGACCTTCCCGACTGCGTTGTTTTCTGCCTGCGCAACCCAATGACGCTCATATCCCGGGAGAAGTTGGATAAACTGCCTTTCAAGGCAGACACGTGTCAAGCAGCATCATCCGACAAGTGTCCAGCTCCGGGATCTGAGCCAAGACGTGCCGAGCAAAAGGACAAGCATGGGCTGCACTACTTATGCCAGCTGCCTCATTTAATGCTGATGTGAGTTTCCACCTGCCTCAGCTACCCGCATTCTCGTCAATATAAAGTTCTACCCAACGCGCTGCCACGTGGCTGTTCAACCTTCAGGGAGACCATGCCGAGAGTACAGTCCAGCCCGACAGAAGTCAGCATCAGCAGTTCCGCGGCTGCTTTTGTCAGCTAATGTTTGACTGGGACTTTGTGCCCATTAATGTAACGGGGGGGACTTTGGGCTATAAATACCCACCATGTTTTCATTGTAAAGTGGTGGAAGGGGAATGTCTGTTAGGGAACCATTGTAACCGTGCTTCTGCTTATAAATATAAATTATATGCCTGGTTCTGTTCTACTGCTTTTATTCTTTATGCTGCCTCTCATTTACATTTATGCTTTACGCTTTCCTGTGTCACGGCTCGTTGATTCATTTCAGCATTTGGTGGTCAGGTGCCTTTAGCATTGCTTGTGCCATGGCTTGTTGATTCATTTCAGCATTTGGTGGTCAAGTACTTTTGAACTTCATAGATTAGAGGATACATAGAATAGATGTGGTAGCAGTTCCATCAGTTGTGTGTTACGTTGCTGTCCGTAGTGGTGATTGATGCGTTGTCGTCTTTGTTAGTTCTCCTTGTAGGGAGAATGTTTGCTAGGGGACCATTGTAGCTGTGCGTATAAATTCTCTGCATAACACATATACCTGGCTCTGATATCTCTTGGTTGCTTTCTGTTTATGTGACTGTACGTAGTGGTGATTGATGCATTGCCGTGCTGTTAGTTCTCCTTGTAGGGAGAATGTTTGCTAGGGGACCATTGTAGCTGTGCGTACACCGCTTTATACAGAAAGTATACTAGACTTTGCAGTTTCAGGTTATGCTTTGTATTTATGATGCAGTAAGTAGTGGTGATTGATGTGTTGCCGTACTGTTAGTTCCCCCCACCCAACTCCACTCTCATTTGTAAATCCTTTCCGCATTTTTATCTCTTTCCTGCACTCTCATCTTACTAACCCCCGCAAGGAGCCGGCCTTCTCCGGAGATTGGCCCGGAAGGCATCCCTTCCTTCCGGCCTTTCAATGTTGGTTTGCGGGTCCAGGGCGCAATAACGACAAAATCCTTTCCTCATGGCGGATTCGTGACCAACAATTACTTTGCTGATCCATTTATTGTCAGCATGAAAGTCTCTTTCCCCGCTTAGGAGGAACTGCCTTCTATTGTGTACATTTCATCTACTGCAGTTATCAATCACCAAACCTAGTAGAAACCTATTGGTTGGCTTTGTGATTTTCTGAACCACTTAGACAATGATCATATGTCATTTCTTTCACCTGCGAACAGGATCTTCTATGACAAATGGATAACAGAATCAATGTTTATAATGAACTAGCTTTAGAAACAATTGTTCGCCGTTGTAAATAAGATTTCTGTTCCATGCAATCTAATTACAAACATCAAGCAATGAACATATTGCACACTCTAACATATCCATGTAAACTATCAAATCCGCACACATAAGGAAGAATGAATACACATTGTTTGATCAGTCCTATTCTTTAATGGATGGAATCAATGTGCCTGGCAAACTGTGGCCTTCCTATAGTAACAATGCCTTCTAATTACATAGATGTGAGGGAGAACCCAGAAAACTAAATGAACTACTGGTATTTATCGTGGGACAAAAGAGATTGTATATTACCTTGTTTGAGACTTGTTGGCATTTCCTGCCACATTGACTTCCTCTGTATAAATTTTTATTGTTCTGTAATTTCTCCTTCCCTGAAGCTTTCTTCTTTGTACAGAATGCATTTTCTCTTTCCTGCTTTCTCTGTCAGAATTTGTCAGTTGTGCCCAAGGCCTGGTGCAGTTTTTCTTTTCACCCATCATGCAGGACGTTTGTCTTTTGGAGGGCGAGGGTAGTTCGCGCCATGTCTCCAGGCGCAGGTCAGTTTCAGAGCAGAAGAAGAGCGCAGGCCATTTCCAGCCAGAGAGTAGCGAAGCCCAGCTTTGGAGAAGCAGACGTGAGCGATGCCCAGGTTGTTTAGCCCCTGAAGGAGAGCGCAAAGTCTTTTCGGGGCTAGACTGGGCGAAGGCACCTTCATTCTGTCTAAGCACTTAGTGTAAATCTGCTTCAATGCAATGTGGGGCCCAGTTCTGTTTCGCTGCAGTCTTGGAGCGCAACCTGATTTTGGAGTTAGAGAGAGAAAACACCTTTGACTTTTCCTGGAGCAGCAACAATTTTTAACGAAAAAATGCTAAGTGTGGCCAGAGGCGTTTCGCTCCAGTTTAAGAGCGCAAGGCCGTTTCGCTCCTGCTAAGGGAGAAATGGCCTTTGACTTTTCAAAGGCTCAACCCAATTTCCAGGGAAGGTGCAAGTGAAGCCAAAGGCATTTCGCTCTATTTCCCCAGCGCAAGGCCGTTTCGGCCCAAAAGAGAGCGCAATGACCTTTGACCGTTCAAACTCCGGCGCCACTCCCGAGGCTGCAAGGCGTTTCACTCCCATTTTTAAGCGCAAGGCAAATCCGGAGCAGGTGGGAGCGCAATGACCCTTGACTTTTCAAACTCTGGCGCTGCTCCCAATGCTCCAAGTTGTTTCGCTCCACCTTTTGAGCGCAAAGCCTTTTCGAAGTCTACCAAGAGCGCAACACCCTTTGACTTTTCAAAGCGCAGCAGCAAGTTCGAGGAAAAAGGGCTAAGTAGTGCAGCAAGGCGTTTCGCCCAAATTTTCGAGCGCAAGGCAGTTTCGGAGTAGGTAGCAGCGCAATGCCTGTTGAATTTTCAACGCCTGCACTACTTCCAAAGTTTCAAGGCGTCTTCGCTCTGATCTACCAGCGCAAGCAACTTTGACTTTTCAACGCTAGTGCTGTGCCCAGGATAACTAAGTCGTTTCGCTGCAGTTCTTGGAGCGCAAGCGCTTTTCGGAGACAGCATCAGTGAAACGTAGGTGAGGCCTGCATCCATTATACGCCTGTTTCTGTCTAGCCCCTTTTGCCTCAACCAGAGTTCCTTAGAGGCGCTTCTCAACGACACAAGGCGTATCCTTATCCACTTGAACGCAGTCGATCTGAGAAGCTTCCAAACTTGATGTTTCCGGATTTCAGAATCCGATCCTTCATTGAGGCGGTTCCAGCAAGCAAGGAGACGGCGCCGCCAGCTCAACCTGTCAGCGCATTGAAGGGGTGCAGCTGCATTTCAGCGAGTCATCAGTTTCAGGTCATGCCTCATTACTGTCTGATGAGTGCTTATTTTCCAAATTCTATCCTTGCTGCCACCACGATGTTTTGTGGGTGTGCATTAAATGTTTCAAGCGGCAGAATTCTCTATAAAAGTCGGCAATTTCAATGTAATATGATGGACGTTTTGCTAGAAGCTTGTTGTAACTTGAATTTTGCTATCAATACAAGAACGTTTGGCTCTAATTCTGGACTTCTCCTTATGTGTATGTCTTCTATCTTACATTTCTATTAAATTCTCTGCTTTGTATGTGGGTTATAATTCTATGTCTAGATTTGACTCCCGATAGAGGGTGAACGCTGGAATGATTATGGAGATTGCACATGTTAGATGCCTGGTTTTAATTTCTGTTAGTTTTCTGTGTTGAGTGCTATTTGATTCAACGTGCAATTAAGTTATCGTGCTGCTTGTCCATCACCCCTGTTCTATCTTGGCCCTGAGCCCATATTTGCCATCCCTTTCAGTCATTTCCATTTCTTTCCTGTTCCTTAATCTCAATCCCCCCAAGTTAGAATAGCAAGGGAACCAACCCTCTCTAGAGATTGGCACGGGAGGCATTTCTTCCTTTCGGCCTTTCAATGTTGGCCGGGTCTAGGGCGCATGAATGAGACATTTCATACCTAAGGCAGATTTTTGACCAACAATTTTTGGCATGCCCGGTGGGACACAAACGTTCCATGTGAAAAGCAGTATTAAGAAGTTGATGTTCATCTTGATTACTGTCAAATCTAAACATCCGGCGACTCAGCTGAACTCAGAAGCCTCCGAGTCTCGAAAGCCGGTTTAAAATCCCACATCGTCATGTACACGAGACGGAAGGCTAAAAATATAGAAGAAGCAGTCGATATCTTCGAGCTTGACATTGACGCTTTGGGAGAACATCCTAGAGTGGTCCAGACGACTATCCTGTTAGACCGGACATCCTCGCAAGTAGTTGTTGTAGCTTTGTAGACTCCAAGTCCTACCAACACGGCGACTAGATTGCTCCCGCAACCGAATCCTCCAGTTCAACCGAACGTTCCAAACTTCCGGTCTAGTCTAATCCACCAAATTCTTCGGTTGAGATGGCGCAAGCTCCCCCCAGGCAGTTCCCCGCATGGAATCATTCGGGGCCTCTAGCTTTGACGGCTCAGAACCAAGTACCGCCTGCAGCGTTGAAAGCTCTACCCACATACGACGGTACAGGAAAGACGACTTATGAGCACGTCCAAGATGTCGCTGCACTAGCAACCATTCACCATATCACCGAAGAAGATATCATGGTGAGGTTTCTAGTTCTTTCACTACGAGGTAACCTTCTCTACTGGTACTGGTTGTTGCCGGTCGACACCATCACTACATGGGACCAACTGGCAGAACAATTGATAAGGGGTTTCAACAAACAGGCGGACCCCTTCTCTTTGTTGCACTAGTTCACCACCATCCAGAGGCATTCCCAGGAGGAGGTAGCGGATTTCAACGTCAGGTTCGCTTGGACCTGGTAGAGAGTCATTGCCGGCCTTCGGCCCACCCCGGAGCAAGCGGCGTTCTATTACTTGAGAGCTTTCAATTCCGATATTAGCATGAGCATCCGGCATGCTAATGTCAACACTTTCCCTTCCTTATATGAGCAGGCGCAAAAGGTTGAGGTTGACCTAGTAGTTATCGCAAAGTTGCCTCCGAAGATGACTATGCCGATTTATCCGGACTTTCCTCAGAATATGAACCCTACATTTGCGACAGGTGCATCTTCTCAGTCTATGCCTACCCCTCCGATGTACCCCAATCAATCATGGAATCCCAATCCTCCGAATCAAGCAATACCCACTCCGCAGTATCAAGCTCCCGTTGTTCCTCAGCTCCAAGCTCCTATCCCATATCCAACATTACCTGTACCATTGGCGCCATTGCCATTACCTGCGCCTCAAGCAACCTTAAATGCGGATCAGGCCAAGGAATTGCAGGATTTGCGAGCATCAATGAAGACGATGGCAAATGAGATGACCGTCATGAGGAGGCAAAATTATCAAAGCTTCCAACCGAGGAGATTTCCTCCCCCGATCACTAGGGAGCAAGTTGCTTCCACCAGCAAGGCTCCTGAAAGAAATGCGCTGTTTGAAAGTGAAGAAATTGGTTCATCCGACAGAGCTTATTGGTGCTCCACTTGCAACGACCCGCACGGCGAAGAAACTTGCATGGTTCATCTGAACTATGTACAAACCCTTGCAGACAACGCTCCTGGTGGGCAGGTAAATATGATAAGGGAAACTGATCACAATTTTATGATTACCCTTGTCGAGCAGGTCTCCGTCCTCATGAGGACGGGTAAGAAGCCCATTGAGGTCGATCCAGTTCAGATGGAACCATTGAAAGTGCCTGCCACTTCCAAGCTGCCAAGTGAGAAGTCACCGCCACCAGAAAAGGAGCCTGTTCAAGTGTTAGAACCGGCAGATACCGCCCGGTTAAAAGACTTCCTGCCTCCAAGAGCAAAAGGAGGAATCCCTCAGCCGTAAGCCTCAATCTCTCAACCCCAAACCGAAGCGAGGGATCAGGCGAGAGAAAAACACAGATACCCCTCGCTGACCAAGCGCTAGAGAGTTGAAGCGATGCAGCAGTACCGGACGCGGTACGAAACTGCAAAGGAGGGAGGCGAGTCCGGTACAGGAGCGTACAACATCGTTGAAGAGCTAAGGAAGACTCTAGCAAAGGTAAGCTTTGATGCACTTCAACTGCCTGGTCAGGTGGATCTGTTGCAGGAATCCCTGAAGTCTGCTAAAGGCAAGGGGAAGCCGACTCAGACCGTCTTGACACAACTGTTGACTACTTCTGCCACCAAAAAAAACTGGCCGCTGTCGTTTATCTGTCCCTCAGGATGGAAGGGTGGGTCGTGCATAACTGCATGCTGGATTCCGGCGTTGCCACTACTGTGATGCCCAAGGCTTTTTGCGAGATTATGGGCATGGAGTACACCAGGAGCAGTCCTGGAGTGCTTCAACTGGACGGAACTCCGGTTAAGACAGTGGGGGTGATCAAGGACATCCTGATCATGTTGCACAAGATGCCACAGATCATTGTAATTCAAAAAGTTGTGGTAGTGGATTTGGAGCCCAATTTTAGCATGTGCTTATCAAGGGAATTCACTGCCAAACTTGGATGCTATTTCTCTCTAGACTATTCGCACCTGGAGATCCCCTTCAAAGGAAGGAGGATTATAATTTTTAATTAAAAGCCCTCTACCTTTCACATTGAAAGGATCTAGGATGCGGAAAATAAATTGGAATCGGTCAATATGATCGAAGAAGCGGAGGAAGAAGAGAAGGTAGAGCTGATGGAGGAAGCTCTGGAAGAGCTCCGCATAGAGGATGATTTTTCTATGCGTGACTTTAACGTCATGATCGAATCTGACATAGGGTGTTACTCAATTACCAAGCCTGAAAAGGCTAAAGTACCGAGTGACGAGGACCCCATGGCCGATCAACTGTGGAAGCTCTTCTTCGACGATGCTCGATGCAAGAATGGTGCTACAGCAGGAGTAGTCCTTGTCTCTCCTTCTGGAAACCAAAAAATGTACTCATACAAGCTCGCTTGGAGCTGTACAAATAATGCTGCCGAGTATGAAGCCCTGTGTTTGGGGTTACGAAAGGCAGAAAAACTTGGAATAAAACAATTGCAGATCTTCGGAGATTCTGAGTTGATCTGCAACCAGGTAACCAACAAGTGTGTTGCCAAGCAACACTATCTGAAAGCATACCGTAATAACGTATGGGATCTGCTAGAGTCCTTCTCAGCTCTGAACATTCAGTCTATTTCGCAAGAGCGGAATAAGCATGCTGACGTCTTAGCGTCTATTAGATCTAGATGCTCCCTTGCCGAGAACATAAGGCAAAATCCGAAGGTAGTGAGGGTCATCTACCGGCCTTCAGTACCAGACAAAAACATACATTGGCAGGTCTTTGACAGTGACGAGCAGATCATCAAATTTTTGATCGATGAAGCAGGCAATATTGAAGACAGGGCCCTCAATGATGAATATGAGGGCCTGATTCAGCTGAAGAACAACCACGTCCCGAAGGGTTTAATCACCCTTGAAATTTTGTTTGACCAAGACGACAGGTCCCTCGCCCACAAGATCAAGGTGGACGCAAGAGAATACGAGGAACTAGAGTTGGAATCTAGGAAATCCATCAAGGTGGGAACTAATTGCTTGACATTGGAAATTGAGAAAATCAAAACCCTCTGTAGAGAATACCCAGATATCGTCGCCTGGAGCTATCAGGACTTGAAGGGGTATGACAAGAATGTCTTCCAACACACGATTGAGCTATAGAAGGGGGTCAAACCTTTCAGGCAGAAGCAAAGGCCGGTCAACCCGAAAATAGAAGTACTGATGAAGGCCGAAATTTTGAAGATGTTGGAGGCGAAGATCATTTACCCTATCAAGCACTCTTCCTGGGTGGCAAACCTGGTCCCAAACCGAAAGAAGAACGGAGACATTTGCTTATGCGTCGACTTTCGAAACCTTAACCAAGCATCTTTGAAGGACCACTACCCTCTGACCCAAATCGACCAGATCCTTCACGTAGTGGCGGGAGCTTAGAGATTTTCTCTGCTGGACGACTTCTCAAGGTACAATCAGATATGGGTAAAAGATGAGGACCAGTACAAGACTGCCTTCACCACCAAGTGGGGCACTTTTGCCTACCAGCGCATGTTCGGCCTTTCAAATGCCGGAGCAACTTTCCAGAGAGCGATGGACTTAGCCTTTGGTGAGTTGCTCAATCACATCATTGTGATTTATCTTGATGACATGACTGTTTTTTCCCACAAAAGGGAGGAACACGGTCTACATTTGCGACAGGTGTTTGAGAAGTGTCGGGAGTTCGGAATCTCCATAAACCCGAAAAAGTCCATTTTTGCGGTGAAGGAAGGCAAGCTCCTAGGCCACGTGATATCCGAGAAGGGACTAGCTATTGATCCTGCCAGGGCGGAAGCCCTCCTCAAGCTACCTTTGCCAGCAAGCAAGAAGGACCTCCAATCCTTCTTCGGGCAGATTAATTTTGTTCGAAAATTCATTGTCAACTTCGCCCAGGTAGTAAAGCCGATGACCGAACTCCTCAAGAAGGATGCTAAGTTCCAATGGATTGAGGAGAGAAAGCGGGCATTTAGAGAGATAAAAGAAATAATCGCTCAGGCCCCTGTTCTGGTAAACCCCGACTACTCCAAGGATTTTATCCTCTACGCCGTCGAAGAATCGGAGAGCTTGTTGGCATTTTTGCAACATTGTGTATATTTTGCTATGCTGTAATTTCTCCTTCCTTGAAGCTCTCTTCCTTGTACAAATGTTTTTTATCTTTCCTGCTTTCTCTGTCAAAATTTGTCAGTTGCACCTCAGGGCTGGCGCAGTTGTTTTGTTCATCTATCATGCATAGCATTCGTCTTTTAGAAGGAAGCAGCAGTGAGGCGTTGTTTCTGTCATATTTAGTAAGCGCTTGGGCAAAAGCTAGGTCAAAATGGGAAAAAAGAGTATCGAGCAGAAGAAAGAGAAGGCTGCAAAGAAGGATAAGGCCCCAAAGAAGGCGAAGGGTGAGAAAAAAGAGAAGAAAGAGAAAGCGCCACCGCCCCCACCTGAGGACAGATTGAGCAAAATCCGCGATTGTGTGCTCACCAGAACAAGTGTGGAGAAGTTGCACGAGACAGTTGAACTCATGCTCACGAAGGTATCTGTCGAAAGTAGGTGAACGACCGCCTATTATTCCCACCTATACTGGTACCTATGCACACCTGTGCACCACTGCCCCTAGTTGGTTCGCGCCATCGCCAAGTTCTATGACCCTATGACTAGAACGGTCCGAAATGCTGAAAAGGAGTTGTTCTCCATCTCTACCGAGGATATCTAAGAGGCTTTCGCCTGTGGGGAGAAGCCCCTCGAGGACTTCATAGTCAGAAGAATTAGTTGTACTAAGCAGACTAAAAGGTACACCAACACGGAACAAATGTGCCAGTTGGAATCGCAACTGAGGGAAAAGCCGAAGTTACCCGGAGTATTGCCCGACCTGCCTACATCCTTGAAGGCATTTTAGCACCCTGGCTTATACTCAATGTTGGCATGGGTTATGGGGCTGGCCACAGATACGACAGTATATAAGTGGCAGGTTTCACTTGCCGAGTGCATTTCACATGGAGAGTTCTATGCGCCCGCCACTATGAAGTTGAGTACCAAGCCCATATTTTTCGACTGGGCGGAATGGGTGGCATGGCACTTCCAGCTGACCAATGTGCAGAGTGGGAGAGACATGACATTGCGGCCCTGCTCCTTTCTTGCATGGTATGTCTTCTACCACATGCACAACTGCTTTGTTTTCATTGACACAACCTGCACAAATGGAGAAGACAAGGCACTGTTTGTTTATCAGTGGACTCAAAGTCTGTCAAGACGCGAGTCCTATTATAATTTCAACAGGATGTTCCTCGGTCCGGCCCTGGAGCTTATTTACGGCACATGCGAGCGAGTGCCGAGACAGATGAGAGATGAAGTAGTGCACGGGGACCTCGGCGATGTTTTCCATCTCACCCAGGGCCTCGTCAGAATCTACGGGTTTACTGGAAAATCCTTCCTATTGCCATACTACACGACGGAATACTTGTTTGCCCTCGAAGTTGCCCGACAGTGCGACTTTGCTGATGACACGTATGGACATGGAAGGAGGAAGCCACACACCTGCCTCGGGCCTTTCCACCTTAGCGACATCAAGGTCACAGATAACGGGCAAAATGCTTTTCTAGCAGCAACATTGTAAGATTTTCGCTTAGTTGAACTTCCCCAGCGCTAGAAGTACGATTCGCGGGACGTCTTCAGGCTGAAGATTGGGACGAAGAACTTTCATAGCTGTCCGCGTCCAAATATTGTGGCCCAGCGCAACAATCCTTCAGGGCTCGATTTGGAGTAGCACGTGGAGAGGATGATGTCATTTCCCTCATGGCACGACTTCTATGTAATAGAAGCAGAGTATGATCCCTCGTCAAATCCAACGCATGACTTTGATGATGAGCTGTTCAAAGCGGTGAAGGACAAATGGCTCGATTGGTCGGAGGAAAAGATTTCCAACTGGTGGATCATGAGGGTCCACAACAAAAAAGATACGTCTGATCTAGGTCTTGTAATAGACGAGAACTTCTCCCAGGCATACGATGCAAATTGCAACACTTATCGACCTATCCTGTTTGCTGACATCGTGCCTAGGAGTACGCAAAGCCCTAGTAGGGTGGAAGGCGCGGCACAAGTACAGCAGCAGCACGCTGAGCCGGACCCACTTGTCAAAAGGAAGGGCAAGCAGCTGCTCCCTGAAGAAGAGGTCACTCCAAAAAAGAGGAGTGTTGCTGCAGTGCTTTTGCCCACCAACGTCGCAAAGAAGCCTCGGATTGGTACAACCCGCCCCTTTGGTGCAAACCTTCCTACAGCATCAGCAGCTATGAGAGGAAGTGCTACAGAAATTCCCGTGCCGGTGCAGCAGGTGCGCCAAACTTCACAGCAAGCGTAGCAGGCGCAGTAGGAGTTCATTGACCTAGAAACGGGAGCATCGGATAAAGAGGTAGGAATGAACCCAATCACGCAACAGTTCGCCACTTCGGCTTTGGCATTGACCGAGCGCGCAAGTGCGTTCTCTCTCTCTCCCCCTCTCTCTTTTGTTCCTTTGACGACTTTCCTTTTCAACGCCAAAATCCCAGTTTCCACCCAAGTTGCATTCGGCGTCCCCATCTCAGTCGCTCCTCACCCGACATCTCAGTCGTTTCCCCCGTCATCTTTGCCCCTTGTTTCTCAGACGTTTGACGCTTTTGCGTCTGTGTCCAACGCATTTGCATTCCCTGTATCTTCTGCCCGTCCCTCAAGATTTTGTCCACCCAGTTGTTGCGTCTACTGTTGCAGTTAATCCTAGCCTATTCTCGCCCCCTTGCACCTCCTCAGTAGCAGCAACGACACCTCTTAATGTCCCTGCCTTGGCCCCTAGTACTTCAATCGTTGTTGTGCAGACCTCGACGCCTCCCAAGGTCGCCACAGTCGCCTCCCTGACTGTCCCTGAGTCCTCTACTGAAGCTGATCCACAGTGAGCTTTGTTCCCTTTCGCGCCACTCTTTGGCATATAGGAACCAATGGAGATGGAACTGGAGGTCATTCAGGAGGGTCCCATTGCAGAAAGCATACGCTTGGCGCAACAGAGTTCCTCACGCTGGCTCAAGGGTCAGAAAAGAAGAAAAGCGCAGGCTCCAGCCCAGACAGAAAGGAGGTCCATATTCGATCCAGAGAACATGCAACTCCATAGAATGGAGAAGGTGCCCAAGGTGCAAAAGCCCTTGGAGGAAATAACGTCGATTGACTATTCCTTCCGGCATACAGTCGAAGACATGAAAACGATCAATCTAGCAGACAAGATGGAGAACATCTGGGTTGAAATGGGCACCATCTATTTTCACGATGAACATTACAAGACTCGCTTCTACGAGGCTGAGTCTAAAAACGCAGAGCTGGAGGAGACCTTGGCGCACACAAGAGTGCAGCTAGAAGAGGCTCAGGCTAAATCCGAGCAGTTGCAACAGAGTGTGACCAACCTGGAGTAGGAGGTGGAGAATTATAGAAAGGAATCTGAGCAGCGCCTCAAAGCGCATGCAGAAACAAAAAGCTAGTTGTAGGCTTCGAACGCTTAGGTCCAAGAGCTGCAGGCTTAGTTGACGGAAAGGACAACGCAAATAGAGGTCTTCATAAAAGACCGCATCAAAGAGATTCGCCATCACTTCCTGTCAAACTTCAGAGTAAGGGCACGCAAGGTGATAGCAGTCCTCACATTCGTTTGAGAGGCTAAGCAGAAGGTTTCTAACGGCGGACCCATCGTGGAGGATGCTGAGAGGCACATTGAGCGATGGCTGGAGTTGGCAATGAAGGCACAAACCCTAGAAAAAATGGACTTCTTGATTTCTCCTATGTGCCTGCTTGCTCGGTCATGGGCAACTGCGAAGATGACATTATGGGCTTTCTTCACGAAGCAAAAAAGAGCCCGAAAAGCCAGAAAGCTGTTAGATGCATTCGTACAGGAAAGGCGCATCTCTTTGATGTATTTTGATGCCCTCACACAACTTGGTTTCCCTAGCTTCACTAGCAAGGATGAGGCTATTTTGACAAAAGAAGATCTTGGCCCAGTGTGGGATGCCTTTGAGGACGATACTTCGGAGATCAATGGTTGGAGTGAGCCTATTCAGAAGCTCAGGTGCTCCAGTTGACGGCAAAGTTCGTGCGGATCGAGTCTTATTTGGTGGACATTAGCCAGAGGGCTAACTTCGCTGATGCGGACCAGCTCGAAACTTTTGAATAACTGATTAAAGAACTCCAAGACCACGCTCTGTTCCAAGAAGAAGCCTGGGCCCTGGTCGAAGCCACCTACGAATCGATCCGTGAGTGTCTCTCGCAAACGCAGCCTCCCCAACAGCATGAGGACCAAGAAGAGGGAGGAGGCCAAGGAGAAGAAGAGGGCTGTGAGCCCCAAAAAGAAGAGGAAGAATAAGAAAGGGAGAGGTTGGAGGAAGAGTCTACTGCCAGCAATGAGCACTTAGAAGAAGACAAGGATGATGACTCTAAGCCCAAAAGATAAGGCTTGGGATTTCAACATTGACGCGAGCTCAATTCCCTCGCGAGCCGCCAAAGATGTTGGCATTTCCTGCCACATTGACTTCCTCTGTATAAATTTTTATTGTTCTGTAATTTCTCCTTCCCCGAAGCTTTCTTCTTTATACAAAATGCATTTTCTCTTTCCTGCTTTCTCTGTCAGAATTTGTCAGTTGTGCCCAAGGCCTGGTGCAGTTTTTCTTTTCACCCATCATGCAGGGCGTTTGTCTTTTGGAGGGCGAGGGTAGTTCGCACCATGTCTCCAAGCACAGGTTAGTTTCGGAGCAGAAGAAGAGCGCAGGCCGTTTCCAGCCAGAGAGCAGCGAAGCCCGGCTTTGGAGAAGCGGACGTGAGCGATGCCCAGGTTGTTTCGCCCCTAAAGGAGAGCGCAAAGTATTTTCGGGGCTAGACTGGGCGAAGGCGCCTTCATTCTGTCTAAGCTTAGTGTAAATTTGCTTCAATGCAATGTGGGGCACAGTTCTATTTCACTGCAGTCCTGGAACGCAACCTGATTTCGGAGTTAGAGAGAGAGAAAACACCTTTGACTTTTCCTGGGGCAGCAACAGTTCTTAACGAAAAAATGCTACGTGTGGCCAGAGACGTTTCTCTCCAGTTTAAGAGCACAAGGCCATTTCGCTCCTACTATGGGAGAAATGGCTTTTGACTTTTCAAAGGCTTAGCCCAAATTCCAAGGAAGGTGCAATTGAAGCCAGAGGCGTTTCGCTCTATTTCCCCAGTGCAAGGTTGTTTCGGCCCAAAAGAGAGTGCAATGACCTTTGATCCTTCAAACTCTGGTGCCACTCCTAAGGCGGCAAGGTGTTTCTCTCCCATTTTCAAGTGCAAGGCAAATCCGGAGCAGGTGGGAGCGCAATGACCCTTGACTTTTCAAACTCTGGTGCTGCTCCCAATTCTCCAAGTTGTTTCGCTCCACCTTTTGAGCGCTAAGCCTTTTCGAAGTTTTCTAGGAGTGCAACACCCTTTGACTTTTCAAAGTGCAGCAGCAAGTTCGAGAAAAAAAAAGGCTAAGTAGTGCTCCAACGCGTTTTGCCCCTATTTTCGAGCGCAAGGCAGTTTTGGAGTAGGTAGTAGTGCAACGCCTGTTGACTTTTCAATGCCTGCACTACTTCCGAGGCTGCAAGGCGTTTCGCTCCACTTTTCAGCGCAAGGCGTCTTCGCTCTGATCTACCAGCACAAGCAGCTTTGACTTTTCAACGCCAGCACTGCGCCCAGGATAACTAAGTTGTTTCGCTGCAGCGCTTTTCGGAGACTGCATCAGCGAAACGTAGGTGGGGCCTGCATCCATTATACGCCTGTTTTTGTCTAGCCCCTTTTGCCTCAGCCAGAGTTCCTCAGAGGCGCTTCTCAGCGACACAAGGCGAATCCATATCCACTTAAACGCAGTCAATCTGAGAAGCTTCCAGACTTGATGTTTCCGGATTTCAGAATCTGATCCTTCGTTGAGGTGGTTCCAACAAGCGAGGAGAGGGCGTCGCCAACTCAACCTGTTAGCGCGCATTAAAGGGGTGCAACTGCATTTCAACGAGTCATCAGTTTCAGGTCATGCCTCATTACTGTCTGATGAGTGCTTAAACTCCAAATTATATCCTTGCTACCACCACGATGTTTGGTGGGTGTGCATTAATTGTTTCAAGTGGCAGAATTCTCTATAAAAGCCGGCAATATCAATGTAATATGATGGACGTTTTGCTAGAAGCTTGCTGTAACTTGAATTCTGCTATCAATACAAGAATGTTTGGCTCTAACTCTGGACTTCTATTTATGTGTATGTCTTCTATCTTACATTTCTATTAAATTCTCTGCTCTGTATGTGGGTTATAATTCTATGTCTGGATTTGACTCCCGATAGAGGGTGAACGCTGGAATGATTCTGGAGATTGCACATGTTAGATGCCTGGTTTTAATTTCTGTTAGTTTTCTGTGTTGAGTGCTATTTGATTCAACGTGCAATTAAGTTATCGTGCTGCTTGTCCATCACCCCTGTTCTATCTTGGCCTGAGGCCATATTTCCCATCCCTTTCAGTCATTTCCATTTCTTTCCTGTTCCTTAATCTCAATCCCCCCAAGTTAGAATACCAAGGGAACCAGCCCTCTCTGGAGATTGGCATGGGAGGCATTTCTTCCTTTTGTCCTTGCAATGTTGGCCGGGTCTAGGGAGCATGAATGAAACATTTCATACCTAAGGCAGATTTTTGACCAACAAGACTTTTTGTTATTTTGGTAATTTGTGATTTTATTTTCATCAATTGACAATGCCAATTGGGAGTTACAGCCACCTTCCAAGAGAGCATTTGAATTTGTAGATAATGTCATGGTGCCGGATTTGGAGGATCATTTTACATCAAATGATCTATCTGCTATCATTTTCAACATTGAGACCACTCTTTCTTTAGGAACAGCGGTGACTTTCTGGCAACTTCTATACACTGGATAACCAGAGGTGTGTTTCAACTTTCCATCTTTGTACAAGAGCTATTTTAGCATAGGAGGAGTTTGCTTAATCGTAGATCTAAATAGGTTAAACAATATCTAGTCTAGAACAGTTTGGCATCAAGTCCTTAGAGATACCTTACTACTACAATAGTGTCTGAAATCACAAATTTATTCCCATCCTTGATTGCTAGAATACTCTTATATTGCAGATATGCAAGTTAGTACTTTTATGTCATTTTTTGTGAAGATTGTTTCATGGTTTTTGCACTTAGATGGCTTTATAATGATGTTCGGATATATTGTTGGTTATAGTTGCATTAGGTACTCTCTTTGTGCTGCATTATGTCCTTTAGTACTGTCCCATTATCCATTCTTTGCTCATGAGAGGACCTAATTAATATTTCACTTCAGTTTTCTCATTAGTTCTGCATCATTCAGCATCTTAATTTGTGTTGGAGAAGATGCAAGAGATATGAAACAGAGATGCTTATTTACTCGTCTTTAAAATTCCTCATTTGTGCTGCAGGTTCTGGAAATGGAAGCCTTCGTGCATGGAACGTCAGCAATGGAGATGACCTTGGAAAAGAGGTGTAGTAAACACTAGCCTTGTTATTTAGTGTGATGCAAATATATTCTCTGGAGATGGAAAAATTTAATGGTGACACTTGAGAATTGTTTTCTGAAATGCAGGTTGCACTTTGGACAAACCATACAGGTGTTCCAACAGCTCTCAAGTGGGCGCCTCGTCGTGTGATGTTTGCCAGTGCATCTTCAGTGTTGGCATTTTGGATACCTGGCATGACCAGGCAGATTCCTTCCAATGCCACGAACATTGATGCTACTCCTAGAGAATAGAGAATTATGATTTCTTCTTTAGCTAGATGGAAATGATGTATGATACAGTTTATGGATGTGCATTCTTGTTCAAAGTTCACAGAGTTACATGCTTCGTTATAAAATAAGACTGTAAAAGAGAGTGGAGAGATCAATGTATGCAGAAAAAAATGCAGCTTTTTCAAGGTGCAATTACTTTAAAATGTATGTTTGTTGATTAGCAGGGAAAACAGACAAGAACATTTATCGTCTTGTATTGTCTAGGAAAAATGATTGAAACTAGTTGTTCAGTTCTTTTTCCCCCCCCTTTTTTTTGGTAGCTTGAGCAATGTCTATGATTTTAATTTAGCAATTAATGCATGTTTGGGGAACTATTCTCTCCTTATTGCAAGGATATAAACTTTCTGGAACTGTGACATTACCAGCCACTCTTCTACACCCATTGCAAATAGACATTGAGATTATGCTAATATCCACAAATGATGAAAATAGGCCAATGGCACTGGACATGGGGTGAGGAGATTAAGAGCTCACAAAAGCAGCAACTGAGGAGGAGCAACTCCTGAAATTTGAGGGGAAAAAATGGAATACAAACAAAAAGATCAAAATGCATGGAAACTTTTGTTTTATATGAAATCCATAAGCCATATACTTTCAGCCAAGCTAATTTTGTGGCTATAACAATGCATCTTGTAACCCTAAGAACAAATCTCTTCTCTAGCCATATAAGTTATGATGTAATCATAGCTTTCCTTTACATGAATCTTTTTTGTAAAAGCATCATGTTGAATGTGAGATCAGTTTGGGAAATTAAAGCTTGATATGAGTGATCCTCCACCCCCTCTTGTGCCTTGTTCAAATGATTTGTTGTGCAACTTAAATGTCTTAATTGACAGTAAACTACTTACATGATTTTAGTGTTGGAATGTCAAGAATGATGAATGCATGTGCAGCATCATAGTGCAAATATTAAGTGGACATTCTTATATTCATGATATTCTATTGGACCTGACACACATTTAGACTAGGAATAGAAGAATTGCAATCACTATAAAGTTTCTGACAAGAGAGTTCAATTAATATAATTTGGTTTGTATGCTTTAAATATTTTCTCATGATTTTTAACTGACATGCTTTTCAAAATAGATCTTTCATCATTAAAATATTCTTACACTTAAAGCCTGCATGAACAGTGTACTATGAATAAAAATTAATTGAATTACTTCTCGACTACAGCAAAGTGAGAGAAATCAGAACAGGTAGTGTAGAACAGGAAGTATATTCATGAAAAACACTGTATTTTGATGTGGAGAGACCCTTTTATAAAAGAAAGTTCAACAAGGAAACATAAAAACAACATTTTTTCCTCAAAATTATGCTAGAAGTTCGAACTTGCTTTGGAGTGCTACCTTTATTTTTCCTTATGATGGAAACTCTATAGCACCTCTTTTTGGTTATGCTTTCCTCAAATATCCTCAAACTTTAAAAACTATGAAAAAATAACTGTTGCAATTTTTACTTGAACCTAAAGTTGGATTGTGAGGTTACAAAGGAAAATGGAAACGAATTGGTTGCATCTGCAATATATCCTTGTTCATCATTTTGAGTATCAATTTGCTTAGTAACTCTTTAGCATGGTACAATGATTTTTTTTAAAGGTCTGATTGTACCCTTGTCTTGCTTATGTAATGCTGATAACATTTATTCCTTACAATTACGTATGGTCAAAAGATAAAATTGTTTCTTTTTGTTTCAAAATAAATTTTAAATTTCATCTGCTTATATATTTAGCATGCTGATGCCATGCTGATCATTGCAACGAATAATATAATGAGGGTCTCTTCAAGAATTTGTCTTATCATCTAGACTGCTGTTTGAGTAGCACCAAGTTGCATGTCCCGTTGGTCATCATTGATCATTGTTTGCATTGATCTTGTCTGATGTGGATTCATCTAGTTCATTTTACATGATACATCCCTAACATTGAGTTTTTTTTGGTCCCTAAAAGTATGAGTAAGATGAGGAAATTCCTCTCCCACCTGGTCAGTTATATAGCATTTTGCCTTTATTGGTCATTGCCTCTTGAGGTGCCCCTACAATAATTCCTTTTGCTCCTTGTTGCCTTAATTGCGGATAATCTTTTTAAAATCAACATCTTTTTGTAGTGCTTCCTGCAGCATGTCTCATGTGAAAGGCTCTATTTACATGATATGCTTATGGCTATAATATTTGGTATGGAGGGTTGAAAAAGTATATATAATAATATAATAATGGCTGTATGTTTGTTGTTTTTACAATGACTTTGAGATTTCAGACATTGTAGAGGATGGTGATTGATGTGATTATGTAGTCCTTCCACATCAAGTAACGCCTCCAGTTTTGGCTATTTGTATCAATACATAATTACGCTATATGTAGGTATTTAAGAATTGCATTGGGAGACAATTTCAACTAATAATATATTTTTCTTCTGCCTCCCGTAAGAAAAAACATATTGCATGGTCTGATGCATCTGCTTTAACCAAATGCATTTTCTGTTTTCCTTTGGCACAAGTAAATGGTTTATTATCCCAACTCAAAGGATGCAATGAATTTGCAAACATATCGAGTAGCACGAAGAGAACCTCTCAACTTGGTTAAATTAGAAGGCTTTAGCCATCTCTGAATACTCTTCATCCTGCTGGATTTATTTGCAACCCTCTACCAATGACAAAGTCCAATCGTTTCCAAATTCATATTTCTTCAAGTTGATCGGCAATTTTTTTTCCAACCTCTCAAACACACCTGATGAAGAAGATGCATGTGTTCTTTGCCTGTCCTGCTATGGACAAGAACACTTCCATATCAATGAATGGAGAGCTCATATGGCAATTTTATGCAATCGATGCCACTGTGAATGTGGTCTACCGGCAAGGACGTCCTTGCATTATCGATGATGTGACCCGGGTTCAATCCCCATGGTGGATATGTATAAGAAGTATTACTCAAAAAAAAAAAAAAATATGCAATCGTCAAGTGTATTACAGATTTCAAATGGAAGTAAAGCATTTCATACAAACTCTATTTTGAGAGTGTCCTCAATGTACTGACTTATTCAAAGTGAAATTCATGGTCTTGATGTCATGCTAAACTTCATGTTAAGTATTTGGCATGTTTCAATTAATCAAGCAAGTCATCAATATTTAGAAAAGAATACATGTTTTAGACAATGACCACCTTAAGAGCCCCATAGTTGATGCACATCTTTTATCAGCCATCTTCCTTGAGAACCAATACAATAAGTCAAACACATGGTGATGTAGTTGGCTTAATGATCCGTTTAGCTATGAGCTCTTGTAATTTTTTTGCCAGGTCCTTCAATTCCAAAAATACTATATTACGCAAGGGTGAACTATCTAACAAACTAAAATTCATGTTCTACCTCTTATTGGACATAAACTCCTGGTATGAAACATGGCAAATAATTCATCCATTTGTTTCTATTTTTCCTCCAGACACCTTGATTTTGAAGTCTTCCACTTCAACTTTTTCTTTCATCCTTATATTTCAAACCACCTGATTTGAAACATCCTTTGGAACATGCCAAATAACTCATCCATTTGTTTCCAATTTTCCTCTAGACAACTTGATTTTGAAGTCTTCCACTTTAACTTTTCTTTCATCCTTATGCTTCAAACCAAAAATACAAACTTCTTGCTTACATTTATCAACATCTTTGCTTGGTTTGTGGTTTCCAATGAAATCTTTTGTTTGCCTTTTTATATATTAATGAAATATAATCTTCCCTTATTAAGTGAATATGTGTGCTAATCTTCCCTTATTAAGTGAATATGTGTGCTAATCTTCCCTTATTAAGTGAATATGTGTGCTTACGCCTTTAAAGGACCACATTCCTTATCCTATAGCTAGGGGCTACTAATACATCAACCATTCTTCCTTGTTGATGGAATTCACTTTTATGGCAAATTCAATCTTGCACTATTTAGTAACATGTAATTCAACATCATTATAAACCATTCAAAGAGGTTGGGCTATGAATGTTGATGAGTTTTGAGCTTAAGTTTTTGAAATAATACTTTGAAAGTCAAAGCTCTTTTAAGAACCAAAAGCAAAGAATATTTACCTTGGTTGTTTGCACTTGAATTTTGATATAAAATGGATTCCTTCTACATTTATCTTCTTCTTCTACATTTATCTTCTTTTTGTGTATCTTTATTAATAACATTCACTTTGATGTGCAAACTAATTTCTCTTCTACATTGGAATTATATTGTATTTCTTGCTCCCCAGTTGTAATGACCATATTTAAAGTTACAATGGTGTGCTTAAAATTCTCATGGGGTTCTTGTCAACACTTGCATTCCTTTTTCATTTGACATTATTGCCCTCCTTGTTGCTTCTCCTTGTACAACTTGAGTTGACCCAAATTTTAAGACTTTGGAACTCCAATAGGTCTAAGGTTTGAGTCTGATAGACATCATGTTTTAGTAAACAAAGTTTGGTTGGATAAACATACATTAGGTAAACACATAGTCTCTTATGGCTCATGGCCTTGTGGATGTTAAAATCTACTTGGCTTGACTTTAATGTTATTCTTTTTACCTTTGTTGTTATTGCCCTCCTCTATGTTGCTCCTCCATTAGCATTAGAAGAGATTCTACTTCCTTGTGTCCTCTTATGGACTTATTCTTTATGGAGACTAGTTACAAGCATCACCTAAACTCTTCTTGTTAAAGAGCAAAAATGGCCTCTTGATATAACTCTATAAACCTCCATAATAGTTCACAATAGTTTACCACTATTATGGGTCTCATACTCAACATGATTGCTTATTTTTTTGATGTTGAATATGTATTCTTGGGTGGTCCACAAAAAAAGAATATACAACCCAACAAAAATGTGCAATACCATACAAAATACAATGCAATGCAATACAATTGAGTAATTGGATCACAAAAACATACACAAGTGGCAGACAAGGAATGTATCAAGGCATAACATGATTATATTCTTCACTTAAATATACAACACAACAAGAACGAATCCAAGAGAGCATTGCAAGTAGACAATTTGACACAGGAATAAATGTGACATCTACATGAGTTCATGAACATATGTGCTAGCATGGTTATGAGTTATTGTTGTCAATAGAGTTATCATATGTGCGTACATGGAAACATAGAAGTGTTTATAATAGATATCATGTAATGTTTATGGGGTATATTTTAATGTTTTGGTGTACAAATAGTTGAGTGGCATTTAGGCAATTGCCAACTACTTAGAGGTCCATGCTAATTGTATGAATTTTGCAATCCTTTCTAGAAACAAACATAAGCATAACATTCATCCTATCTTATATACAATAATGGAAAGGTCAATGTGTGTGTGTGTGTGTGTGTGTGTGTGAGAGAGAGAGAGAGAGAGAGAGAGATAGAACATTATAATTATATATCACATTAACCTAGGTCGACATAAGACTTGAAGCTAAGTTCAATTTAACTATAAGTTACTAAACCCTTAATGAAGGTTTACTTAAAGTTAACCATACAAGTGGTGTAACCAATCTTGTGGCGTAAATACATCAAACCATTGCTTGTAGGCTACATCAAGGTTGCTCATAGGATTCCAACAACCATTGTTGGCCTAATAAGGTTAGGTTACCATCTTCCAACAACCCCCATAATTTGAACTTTGGGCCAAGAAGAGAAGGCATTAGAGATGGTAACATCTCTCCCCCATAATGGATGTTCAAATGGACCAAAGAGTATATGAACCTCCAAATTATATCTAAGCCTCTTGCATCATTTATAAGATTATCAATGCCCCCTTATGGATAACTCCATTGCACCAACTTACTCCCACAATTACACAAGAAGCTTCTTAGGCATGATCGTGGTTAGGATAGCCATTATTGGACACCCCTACACACATACAAAGAACACCTCTCCAACTTCAAAGTATCCAACTCTCAAACAAGATGCTCCTTGGTCATGACCTTGATCATGATAGTCATTGGATGCTTTGTTGAAGATAAATGCATTGGATCAAACATCCCATGGGTATGAAGCCATGGCTCTATCTCCTAGATCAAATATGTTGATATTCCTATGAGAAGATTATCAACATACAATGCAAGGGCCACAATCTATTCGTTAAGATTAAAATTGGATTACTATCGCATATAGATCCTCTTTGAAGCATTTTCATGAGTAAGGACACTCTACACACCCATCTTAAGTACATAGTGGGCAACAAGAGAGAATATCACCCATACAATGTTCATTCAAGCACTAGGAACCAAAATTGCCAAATAGCCAACTCCCCTTATTAGAGAAACCTACGTTGTACCCTTTTTTGACCATCAGATGTAACTTCATCCCTTCATCATCAATTTGTATCCAAGTATAAGTCTTTGAATAGTCAATTCCCTTCATTTGGGATAACCCCATATAAATAAGGCACACCCTATTCTCACTATAAGATTCATTCTTCTACTCATTGTCATCAATGTGCTTGTCCTTGGTTAGAGGAATAAGTTCACAATAATCATTGGTGCTCTTTCTCGTGAATAAAGTAATATCACAACCATAAATATCCTTGTCTCTAGTTAGAGAAGCAAGATAATAGCAACAATCAATGCTCTTGCCTATGGGTAGCAGAGTAGTTTCATAGCAACCATCAACATTCTTGCCTTTGGTCAAAAGAGCAAGCTAAGAACAACCATCAATGCTCTTGCCTGAGTAGAGGAGCATTCTTTCAACAAATATTATTTTTTTTCTTGTGGGAAGAGGAACAATATCCCAAGTCTAAATCTCACACTTTGTCAGTTGAAGTGGACTCATGTGCCTCAAGTAGCCATGGCAAGTGTGCCCATCCCAATATTTGCCGATATAACTTGTTTAAGTCAACACATATCATAATGCTTTGTCAGATGCCATGTTCTCCTCGAATTTATAATCCATTCCTCTAAAGATATGGAGGTCCAATAAGCCAAGTGAACTACATGTCCATATAATATATCGCCATTATGATCATTGTCACCTTGTGCAAGGAAAAGAAAGGATCATAGCCTCCCTTGTAAAAAATAGAAATAAGTGATACCAATAATTATGATGAATGGATTATGAAGCTCTTATAAAAATCCATTATTTTGTAGGTATAGAAACATTAAAATTGACACTACTATGGGAAGATAACAAAAAATAATGCAATCTAACAAGGGATCCAAATGAGGTCCGAGGTGTAGACCAATTGGTTCGACCAAACCCCGTAAGGGGGGAGGAGGTCCAAGGTTCAAATCTTGGGCCTTGTTGGATTGAACATTTGTTCCTTTTTTGGTGCTTTCAACGGCATAAAAGGCTTAAAATGATTGTGGCATGGTGGTTATAGAGGAAGACTGCACAAAAAACTATGTGGTGCCTTCTGGGGCGGACAACACAGAATACTATGGCGGCCATAAAATCCAGACAACATATTGGGATTCGTGGCGGCTACTGATTCCACCATGTAAATTAAAAAAAAAACAAGGGATCCAAATGCTTTTATATGCAAAAGTTATGGTCTCTAGAAGTTTACCCCTCCATGCACTAAAAGAAATACCAAAACACATGTAATTTTAATTAGTCAAATATACTTGCAATAAATAGGAAGGTGCCCCACATATCACAAATCCAATTGTTGAAACTATGACATGCCTTTTATGTCTGCTATTGAATTTGTATGTGATTGGGCATGTAAAGAGTTGATTTTCACCATTTACCATCATCTAATTTGTCAAAGTCCTCTCTATATATCAAAACCTTGATTTAATCACCCATCTAGGTGTCTTGGCTTCATAAAAGGGGTGCCATAGAAAAGATATGCACATCTTATAACAAACCAACAACAAATCAATCTTCTTTAATGATTGAGACCAAGAATATTTGATTTATACTCCTTATGTATAGGTCTTTAAGCCACCCACTGTACTATATGAGCAATGACATAGTTGAGTACTCTATAGTCATTCAATTGCTACCCCAAGTGCCACATTGAACTTCATACCTATTGGACATTAATGCACTAATACAAACCTTATGTAAATAACCATGTGAGCTACTACATTATCATTTACCATGTAATTTTTCATATCAACAAGAAAAGCGTTGACCACTACCATGGGGGATGCCATATTAGTGACAAGGAATAATACCTTCACAAAGCTTGCCAACCACAATCCATCACATGAAAATGAATGAAATGAAGGCTTTATAGGTTGAAGCCACGACCTTCATACCCATACCTTCTTATGCATCTTCCACTAAATGTAGTGCCTAGGGTGCATTCAACAATACAAAAGGAGAAATCGACAAGATATACCATTGTAGACTAAAAATTTGCCACCATTCTCAAAAGGCACTATCATCATTTCATTCAACATCTAAGCAACAATGACACATTAAAACCAATATTTAGTCAAGTTATGGCATAAGATTGATAGGAAAATGAGCATATGCAACAACCCTAGGAGATCCTTGGCCCTAATGAAAGACAACTCACTAGTTTTTAACCCAAGCCTTCCCCTCCAATAATGGATTAGGCTCCTTAAGATAACCATGAAACCTTTAGATCCTTCAACTATCACAATAGAACTAGTCATTATTGAATGACTTGTGCTTTTAGTGGGAGGATACATACACTACAACCCCACCAAGCCATCTACCATTGCACCTTAAACTATTAATCCCCATCCAAAAAGATTGTGTCTAGTCTCAAAATTATGACCTATAGTCCATCAAATGCAAATCTTACCACTAGGTTACATGATGCACTAAAACTTGCATTTCTTCTTGATGTCCCTCCAACATGGGCCTTATGATAAAAAGAGTAAACAAAGTCATGGGTCAAACCCATAATCTCTTTTGTGCCAATTACTCATGAGAGGGGGGCACATTGTTGCACTATGACACATGACTAACTCAAGAAAAGGAGGGGTTGCTTAGAGTTCCTCAAGGCATGACACCAAATTATATTTAGAGCACCTACCTTGACACATATTTAGTGTCCTCATAAAAAACATTGGTGCTAACTCATGATTTAGTGTGTCAATATTGTGCTAGTGTAAAATCACTTTTTTGCCATGACCACTTTAGCACCAAGCCTTTGGCACCCATTCGATGGGTGCCCATCTAGAAATAAAATATGTTGGTGCCCACATGAGTATGATAAATGGTCAATGAAATTACCATGCATCACCATGAGAAGGATGTTGTAGTCATTTTAGACAAGTTCAACTACTTGCCCACTTCACATATTGGCACTTGGATTTTTAAACATAAAAAATAGATTCTTGGATATTTCTTGATATTTCTAAGATGTGATAGAAGTTTAAGCATTTCATCTTTCAAATTATTTGTAACATTGTATATTCTATATATATATATATATATAGATAGATAGATAGATAGATAAATAGCTTAGGACTTCTCTACCCAATCAAGAAATCAAGAACTTAGGATTTCTTGTCTTCTCTTTCATTTCTTCTCACTATTACTACACTATAATAAAGCACCATACTCCTTGTAATGCCAATTGTATTCAACATATGTTTTATCATCTCATGTAAATACAAGAATCAATGAATCTAAGTATAAATTTGTATTTGTAACCTATTCTTTTTGTATGATTCTATTGATGTGCATTTCAACCAAACAATATGCCCAAATATTCCATAACATCTCTCTGGCTATAGTTTTTATGGTATTATAGGGTGGAATTAAGGGAAAATGCTCCTGCATGGTTTGAGATATAAACCCATCAACCCATAAATTTTATAATTTTTATTGTATGGTATTTTGATAGCTAGCATGATATAGGATTGTGACCTTTTTAGTTAATGGCTTTATATTCAAAAATTTCTAAAACCTTATTTTTTTAATCCTTACCATGTTGTTAGGGGCATAAATTTGTGCTCAGGAATCCATTTTGATCCACTCAAAAAGCATTGGAATTATTAGAGGGAGGATAATAATTTCAATACACAACTTATTATAGATAGTTTTCAGCAACTATGTGAAAAAACATTTTATAGGCCCTCAAAAATTCAAAACAAAATATTTACTAAAATATAAAATTTCTATTTTTAGATTTTCATAGCTAAAATACATCTTTACCCATGTTGTCACATTAGTAGAAGTCAAAATACAAAAGGAGAAGTTATATGTATGTAATTTTCATTTAGTATGTACTTTGTAACTCGTGGAAGGTGAATAACCATATTTTCATATGGGTGACCTTCTAACTCATCAAAGGTGAACATCATATTTCCATATGGGTATCTTTCCATATACAACATGATGGAATATGAAGACACCAAATGTTGTATAAAGAGAGATGCACCCTAGATTGTAAAAATACATTAGGAATGGATGTAATGTGATAACCTCACATCTCTTCTTAGAGTTGCTTGCATTGTACTCTACTTTCGAAGCAATAAAATTATTATGTTGTTTTGCTTATATATTTTTGCGTTCTGGTTTGTTTTACTCTATTTTTTTTAATTACGCTTTTTTTTATCTTTCTTAACTCAAAATTTTGAGTTTTAGATTAGTGGTATTATATTAGTCTATATTTTAATTGTACATCCATAAACACAAGATAAGGATATCAAAAGTTTGGGTATCACATATGAGATACATCTAACTACATATCTTGTTGTTTCAAATGATCTTAGATGAGAATTAGAATGAAGAAAACTAATACAATCAATACTTTTAAGGAGATGTTGAATGAATTTCTCATAAATTAGAGGAATGAGGTAATAGATAAATGCACTCAAATTATTCAATGGCTCCCTATTACAATTTTTTTAAACTCCACATAATATCTCAATGTCCTAGTACCATTTAGTGCTCCGACACCTTTTAAGGTGCAAGTGAATTTTGGTATTCCTAGATTCAAGGAAAAGTTAATGTTGATGCCCTAGAAAATTGGTTGGATTAGTTATCTTCATACTTTGCAAATAAATTAAAAATGGTGATAAAATCACTTTTGCACTTTTAAAAGGTTCATTTCCTATTAAAAATTGTTGGGATGCGTATTGCAATAGGGTCAAGAAGGAGAATAAAGATGAAGTAGTGTTTAGATGGGATTATTATATAGAGGTTGTCAAGGAAGAATATTATCCTATCAGGGCCTATGAAGACCAATATATGTGATGTTAATAATTGCATAAAGGTAAAGATAATATGTTCAATATTTTTCTAATTCTTTCTATTCCATGGAATATAAACTAGGTATTCAATATATATAAAATCATTGAATCCTTAAGTACAAGAGTGGATTGCAATGGAACATTAGATATGACATAGACCTTTTTAAATTCAAGACATTGGGTGAGGAATACAAACTTTCTATCAAATTGGAATAGAAGTACAAAAATAAAAATAGAAAATGAGGGGCGAACAATAAGAACTAAAACATTAAGTCCTAATAAAATAAAGGTAATAGTGACTCCAAAGAATCATGACAAAGGGGTTCATCCCCAAAAATAGAATATAATGTTAGTAGGTATTACATTATTTAGTACCATGAAGTACCATTGTAAATATTTAGATTAGGAGTATGTTTAATATTTGTGTCAATAGTAGGTGTCAAGTTATAAAGAGTGTTTATGTGTCATGTAATTAATGAGTGAAAGTTGTCAAGTGTGCAAGTGTGAGTGAAAGGTGTGCAAGTGAAGAGTCATAAGTAATAAGTGTTAAGTGTGGAAGTGAAGAGTCATGTGATATGTGTCAATATTAGAAGTAGAAGGTTATGTAATCATGAGAGACTTTATCATAATGTGAAGCATGTGAAAGGTTGTATCTCTTGTGAGTTTAAGAAGAGCAATAGTCATGAGTATTGAAGAATTTTTATGTAAAAGTTATATATTGTAGATAAAACCCCATGCAATTTAATAGTTTGTATTAAGATATTTTTATTATCAATAAAGTGTTATTTTGTGCAATATTGATGTTGTGATTGTGAGAGATTATTTGCAAGTGATTTACGATTCTAGGAAATTGGACCTATGATATATTTGGGTTTGTTTGCTAACAATGGTATTAGAGCCACTTTAGCTAGCCCTATATAAGCTAGAGAGAGAGAGAGAGGAAGAGAGAATATTAAAGGATAATAACATGAGATTTCTAGAGAAGATATTGTTGAAGTGAAGAATTGCTAACATTAGAGAGTTTGAAGGAGGATGAGAAGAATATTGATCATGGAAGGATGAGTGTGAATCTATATGTGAGAATTTGGATGTGAAAGAAGACTAAAGAAAGAAGTATATTGGAGGAGGAAGAAGGTTGAAGTAAGAAGAATAATATTGAAGTGAGAAGGTTGGAGGAAGAAAAATATTAAATAAGAGAAAATTTGCTGGGAGATATTCATGGAAGATCATTTTATAGAAATGGTATGAGTGCAGTATCAAGAGCACCTTTGCCTACATGAGAGAGTTTAATGCAACAAAATATGGAGCAACTATTTTTTTGAAGGAATGTACGAAGTGACTTATAGTGTAGTAGTAGAAGAAGCTAAATGCAATAGAGAGAAGGAGATATTGAATGAGGAAGGAGTCAAAAGTTGGAAGGAGACATTGAAGGAGCCAAAAGCTGGAAGGATATATTGAAGAAGCCTAATATTGGAAAGAGCCTAGAATTGAATGAAATATTAGAGCCAAAACTATAGTGATATTAATGTTGGATAAATTTTAAGAACTTGAGTATAGACATATTTCATAGGAATAGTAAGAGAATCGGCATGCATTGAAGCTTCTATAATGTAACAGTTGTAATAAAGCTTAGAAAATGAACATTTTATTTAATACTTGAGATATTTTCCTTAAATCAAGTTGATTTGATACATGGTGCCATAGTCAAGGTAAAGCTTTAATGTTTTAAAATGATTAAGGAAGGTGCATGTTAATTATTCATTTAGGCAAATTATTTAAGGGAAATATTTGCTTACTCAAATTATAAGGTTTTAGTAATTAAAATAATCAAATTTGGGAGTTAAAAGGGATATTTAAGGAATGAATTAATGAATGGGAGGTATAAGGAAATTAAATATTTGAAATTTGAATTGAAGTTTGAATTAATTGGAATTTGGATTAAATTAAAGTTTGAAAGTGAAATTGAATCATAAGGAGGTATGAGAATAAAATTAAATTTTATTGTTTATGAAATGAAATTGGGATTTGAAGATTTAGATTGATTGATATTGAAAAGATATATTGTGAATTTTGAGAGACATAAGAAGATTAAAGACTTGAATTTGAATGGTGAATTAAGATTTCAACATTTATTGTGAAATTAATTTTGAGAATTAGGGAGACATAATGAGGAGGAATTTGAAATTAAAATTTGGGAGTTATAAGAAGAGGATAAATTAATTAAAAAATTGATTGAAGTAAAAAATATTGAATGTGAAATTGAAATTGAGAATTTTAAGAAGAAGAAGAAGAAGATTATGAATTAAAGAAGTTGATTTAAAAGAAATTGAGATAAAATTAAAGTGAAATTATTTTGAGGTAAATCATCATGGAAGAAAATAATTAGAAGGTATTGATAGAATAAATTAAGAAAATATTGAAAGTTCTAAAACTCTACACACAACATCTGATAGAAAATTTTAGACAAACAAAGAGATTTTCCAATAAAATTGAAAAATAAATTACCTTTTATTCTTAAGGAAGCCAAAAATGAGGAGTTTAAGGAGAACAATAGTCAGGAGTATTGAAGAGTTTATATGTAAAATTATATATTGGAGATAAAACTCCATGCTATTTAATTAAATGAAGTTTGTATTAAGAGATTTTGATTATCAATAAAGTGTTATTTTGTGCAACATTGATGTTGTGATTGTGAGAGATTATTTGCAAGTGTTTTTATGATTATGGGAAATTAGACTTGTTATATCTTTGGGCACATTTTCTATCATTGAAAGTAGAAAAATACTCCCAAGAAAATAATCCCTTGAAGGTCAAGATCATAAAATTGTGCGATTATCACAAGAGCATTTGATAATTGATAGAGGAGTATTGAGTAATTTAATCATTGTTTTACAACCATGTACATCCATTGAACCATCACTAATAAGCATCATTAATTATTGCACTTTAGTCACTTTAGTTTATCAATCTAGGTTGGCATCCTATGGCTATATGCACTAGGAAATATTTGTGTAGTTTTGGTATGGAGGTTTCTAGATGTTAAATGAAAATAAAATTGCTACAGTAAGAAAATACAATTATAGAAAGAGAAATAAAATTACAAAAAAATAAAATACAAGTTTAGGAAAAAGGAATGACACTCACAAAAATATAAATTCTAAACTAACAACTACAACAAATTAACTTAGGAGAAAATATACAACATACATAATTGCATAAAAATAATAGTTTGCAAAATAAAATAAAATAAAATAATGAAATACTAATTAAATTAATCTACAACATACATGGGAAATGAAATTATATAAAACTTACATCCATGTCTTTGGATTTGACCCTTGCTCTTTATCTCAACCAAACGTAATATCAACTCATAAGTAAACTAATAAAATTACAATAAAGGAAAAGATAATTTCATTTATCAAAAAATAAATCATAGAGAGACAGTATTTTATCTCATAGTCTTCTTTCTCATTTAAAAAAAAAATTAAAAGTTCAAGGTTTCAAGATTCACTACATGTATCATTACATCCATTTATAACATCCAAAGACTAACTACTACTTCTAACATGACACTAATGTTGGAGGAGAGAAATCTTCATGTTTACTAGAATAATCAAAAGAACCAAAAAGGGTTATTCTATTTACTTTTGCCTTTCTTACAAATTCTATTCCAACCATTATTTAATTTGGACCCATAAATTATGTAAATAGACAAAAATCAGTTTTCCCTTCAATGATTTTAGATGTTGACATGGAATAAATTTTTTTTGTTGCATTGATGCATCCTAGAATTTTTGGATTTGGATGTGGAATTTATTTCATTATAAGGATAAATTCTATTATGGCTATTGGGTGATGACTTCCAAAACAACACATGTCTTCATTTTCCTTGGTCAACCAACTATGATTCACCAAACTATTATATCAAACATTATCATGCAATGTGTCTTGATGTTATTTCCATGCTACTCTATTTTATTTCTCTACCCTACCTCTAAACAAAGGGATTTATATTTGGTATATTGAATAACTTTTGTACTTTGATAGGTTTTTACATTGATTAGAGCTTCTAGAACATTATTTTAGAACCATTCTAAGGTTTTTGCGCCATTGCAAATTCCAAGCAACAATGCACCAAAAATACCCAATAGTGCTAGAATGAATCCAAAATCCCTACAAACCATATTTCTCTATTTGCACTTCTAATAATTTGGTTAGTCCAATGAGAGGCAATATAGATTTTCATAATTGGGGAAGCAACCTGAGTGTTAGCCAACCTGCAATCATAGTTCAAGTCCCCTGAAGGCCGGTGATCCACATTACATAGATTACAATAGTCGTGGTACATTTTTCAAAAGTGGTAAGGGTTATATAGTCTCAGGGGACAGCACAAAGATTCAGGATTTGGCTTTTCTTTGAGAGGTCCAAGGTTTAAATTGCAACCTGAGCAAGTGTGTGAGGAGCAGGTTTGCGAGATAGCCGATAAGGGAGGCGGGAGGATGTCGATGGGCGGGAAGTCTGCAGGGGATGTTAGGAGCGGCGGTGGTTCGATTCTTGGACGCAGCGGAGCAATCAGAGGGCATCATGATTTCGGGGGAGCGAAAACGCTCGGGCCCATTGAAGATGACCGGGCTGGCAACGGTTTTGGTCGAGGTAAGGACCCACCAGACAAAGGGGGTGGTGGGGCTCAAAAGTCTTATGCCCGAGCAGCGGCCTCAGAAACCCTAAACGAGTTTTTTACTAAAGAGTTGTTTTCGGTTGGGGATGAGCTGGACATCCCGACGGAAGTTCTTTCAAGCTTCATGGAGTTTGAGAAATTTACCATAATAGGTAAATTCATTGGAGGCCGTCTCGACATGGAAACTATCCAAAAATGGGCAGCAAGCAAATGGAGGACTTCTGGGAATTTGGAGCTAGCGGCCCTATCCTGAGGTTTTTTTGCCATTAGATTGAACAATAAGGAGGATTACTATAAAATTTTGGCTGGTGGGCCATGGTTTCTGGGCCGCAAAATTTTATTTCTCAGGAAGTGGGACATGGATTTCAGTCCCGAGACCCGAACATCAACATTGCCCCAATATGGGTTAGGCTCCCGAATCTTCCCCTCTTTGGCTGGCATGAAAATGTCATAAGAGGTATTGCACGTTCCATTGGGGAGTTGGTCACCATTGACCCTCCCACCCGAGCTCGAACAAGGTTCGTCCAGGCCCGATTTTGCGTTCGACAGATTTGGAGGCAAAACTCCCAACTTCCATCACTCTTCGGTCTGGAGGCACCATTCTACATAAACAAGCTATTGTCTATGAAAATAGACCAACTTTCTACACCCAGTGTCAGTCCCAAGGGTACCTCTAGTCCCAGTGTCCTCTTCAAAATTTGAGAAAATAGAAACGTGAAAATGGCAACCCCCTGGAGCACAAGAAAGATCAGGCAAAACAACCAAATATTCCAGATGCGAAGGGCCATGTATCCCTAAGCCCCTTTAGATACTGTGGCAGACTCTCTCAGCTTGAAGAGAATCCCTCTCTCTAATCAGACCCCGAGCATCTTGAGGCTGACAACCAACAAGGAGCAGACTCCCACTTGGAAAGCGAATCGTAGGAAGAGATGGAACAGACCCCTTCCCAAGTTTTGACTCAGGTTGTTCCTCTACTCCAAGATACGGGTCATCCCAATTTTAGTCAGTTGCAGACGCTGCTAGAAGATTACCTCTTAGGAAGGAGGGGTGACCAATCCGGTCACATTAGCCCCTAGAATACGAGGAGCCGAAAGCAAAGTGTGGATTTTGGTAGTGAGAGGAAGCAGGGTCATCCTCCTAACAAGGAAATGCGAGACAAAGAGACTGCAACTGACGTTGCAAATGGAACCCAACATTTGCTAGTTTTGGATGACTGTGACACACAGTCGGACGAAGCTCATGCATCAAAACCTCCCCCTAAACAAGGAAGGGGAGGCAAGAAAAACTTCAAACTATCCAGATGAAAGTCCTCTCATGGAATGTGAGAGGACTGAACGATGCAGCCAAGAGAAGGTTAGTGGCTGATCTTCGTAGGAGGATTAACCCTTCTATCCTTATTTTGCAAGAGACCAAGCTTGATGCTATCTCCTCTAACAAAGTGGCGAAGGCCATTTGGGCCAGGGAAAATTGTCTGTTCAGCGATGCAGTGGGAACAGCGGGAGGACTCATGGTTCTGTGGGACCCTTCAATGTTTGAGGGCAGCTCACTGTCAACTTCCAACAGAATCATCAATGTCTTGTTCCGATCCAAAACCTCCAATTTTTCCTGGATTCTATCCAACGTTTATGCTTCCAATTCTGCCACAGAGAGAGCAGAAATTTGGAAAGCTATCTCTCTGATGAGGGAGAATTTTAGCAATTTTCCTTGGGTTTTAGGGGGTGACTTCAATTGTCCCCTTCATCCTTTGGAGAAAAAAGGAGGGTCTGACCACTTCAGTCGTAGCTTGGAATATTTTAGAGATTTTGTCTCTGCTAATGGCCTGCTTGACATCAAACTCAAAGGGGCTTCCTTCACATGGAGTAACAGAAGGATTGGGGGCGGTTTGATTCAAGTCAAACTTGACAGATTATTCATTTCCCCAGAAGCCATTCCCATCCTTGGCGGGGCTATCCTTTTGGCTCTTCCAAGGATTGGGTCTAACCATAACCCTATTTTCTTGGAGGTGAACGATGGGCCTGTTTTTATGACCCCTTTCAAATTTGAATCCATGTGGATTTCCCACAAAGACTTCAAAGGATTGGTTTCAGCATGGTGGCAATCGAAGGTGGAAGGAAGCACTCCTAATACGGTGGCTTTAAAGCTCAAAATGGTCAAAGAAAATTTGAAGATTTGGAACAAAGTAGTTTTCGGCAACATTTTTGAGTCCAAAAAATCCATCGCTGAGAACCTGAAGGCTGTGGAGGAAAGGATGGTTACTGAAGGTTATACTGAGGGTCTCAGGGAGGAAGAGCGAAGCCTTTTGGTGGACTTTCATTCTATTCTCGCTAGGGAGGAAACATTACGGTGCCGGAAATCTCGTGACTGTGGTTGAAGAATGGAGACTCCAACACGAGATTTTTTCATGCGTCTACAATGAGGCACGGAGGGGCCAACAAGATCAGAGAAGTGACTTGTAAGGATGGGCACATTACCAGGGATATTGAGGAAATCAGGAGTGAAGCGGTTAATTTCTTTCAGGATTTGCTTGGCACTCCTCCATATAGCAACCTCCAGGTCCAAAAATATATGCTCGCCAATTTTTTGACTAAAGTTCCCCATGAGGTAAGCATGAAACTTCTGGAACCTTTTTCCTCATCTGAGATTAAGGAAGCATTGTTCTCCATGCAACCAGATAAGGCCCCTGGGCCCGATGGTTTCCCTCCCCTATTCTTCCAAGTCATGTGGGAGGTCGTGGGCCCGGATGTGTGTGATGTTATTTAGGTTATCCAAGCGTACAGATCTATCCACCCGAAACTCAATTCCACCTTTATTGCCTTCATTCCTAAGTATCCTTCCTACAAAATTTTCTTTGACTATCAGCCCATTAGCCTGTGCAATGTTTTTTACAAGATCCTTACCAAGTCTATAGCCAATAGACTCAAAACAGTCCTCCCCCTCCTGATGGATCCTTGTCAGGGAAGCACTGTCAAAGGCAGAAACATTCTTGATGGTGTTATCACTGTCCATGAGACCCTTCATTCCGCTTACCGCTCTAAGAATGCTACTCTTTTTCTTAAGCTCGACATGAACAAAGCCTTCGACCGTGTCGATCAAAATTTTTTGTGTGCAGTCCTCCTCAAGTTCGGCTTTCATCCCCACTAGATTGACCTTGTCTATAGTTGTATATCCACTCCATTTTTTTTGTCTTGGTCAATGGGTCCCTAGCTGGGTATTTCCAAAGCTCCAGAGGCCTTAGATAGGGCAATCCTCTTTCTCCCATCCTGTTCATTCTTCTGGTGGAGGTTCTGATTTGGTCCATGAAAGAGGCTCTTCGACAGAACAAGATTTTTGGCATCTTGTCGACTTCTAGAATTAATCCTATCACTCATCAGCAATTTGTGGACGACACCCTCATTTCCATTGGGGCATCCATTGCTCAATCCAAGTCGCTCAAGAGGATCCTATCCCGTTATGAGCAAGCTGCTGGACAAAAGATCAATTACATCAAGAGAAAAATTTACTTTATTAACACTCCTCTACGCAGACAAATTTAGATTGCTAGAATTCTTGAATGCACTATTGATTCCTTGCCTACGTCCTATCTGGGGTTGCCTCTATCTTATAGTGGGCAGGCCAGTGGGGACATGTGGAACATGATTCTTGAGCACCTTCACAGGAAACTCGGCACTTGGAAGGGCAAACTCCTATCACAAGCTGGGAAAGCCACCCTTACCAAAGCCTATCTTTAGGGGATCCCGACCTACTTCATGTCGGTGTTCATGCTTCCGAGTGCAGTCCACTCCAATATTGAGAAGATTAAGAGGACCTTTCTTTGGTCTGGTAACGAAGAGAAATCTAGACTTCCCCTTGTAGCCTGGGACAAGGTGTGTTCGATGATAGATCAAGGCGGACTGGGATTGAGAAGATCAAGACTTATGAATCTGGCTCTGATCATGAAGCATGCTTGGAGGATTATGTCTAGCGACCCGGTGGAGTGGGTTACATTGGTTAAAATGAAGTATCTTGGCCCCACCCCCTTCTTGGATCTTTGAAACATCCTCCATGGCATCGATCTTTTGGAAATCTGTGCTCCAAACCTGGCATCTGATCAGTCTGGGAGCCCGCTAGATTTTGGGTGATGGCAATTGCATTTCCTTTTGGAATGACAGGTGGGCAACTGAAGAAGCCCTTGGGTCGAGGGAGGACCTTGCTGGACTAAGAAGCTTGACCGACCCTAATGCCCAGCTCAGGGTGGCGGATCTCATTGATCGAAGCACTCGTTTCCCTCGATGGAAGCTTCCTATTGTGGAGGGGTTTGATAATGAGATTACCTTCCTTGATAATATCCTTCAGTCGATTTTAATTCCTTCTGCCAGGAGGAATGACAGGATCATCTAGAGTGGTACGGAGGATGGGTGTTTCTCTGTTAAATCAGCTTATGAGCTTCTCACCACCAAGACTGCTCTGGACTATAGGTGGAATACTATTTGGAGGAAAGGAGTTGTTCCTAAAATCAAATTCTTCACGTGGATTGCTTTCCACAATAAAGCCTTAACTATTGAAAACTTTCACAAGAGAGGTTTTGCCTTCCCCAACAGGTGTTACTTGTGTTTAGCAGATTGTGAGACGAGGGATCATTTATTCTTGCATTGCCTATTTTCCCACTATGTTCTGAGCATTGTCCTATCCTCCTTACAGATCCTTTGGTGCTTTCCCCGATCCCTTAGAGATGCTTTTCACCAATGGCCTAATCCTTTCAAGAATCCCAAGCTCCGCTTCCTCCTTGATGCCTCCTTCCACCATTTAATTTGGCAAATTTGGTTAGAGAGGAATGCCAAAATCTTTTGCAGAGCTCCTAGAGGGCCCCCTTATTTCATTCAAAGGGCGTTATCTTACACCATTGAGAATTCTATTGCGGTTCCCAGTCCCCGTCCCCATATTTCGAGGGAAGAAGCTATTCTCAAAATGATGAATCTCTGGCCATTTATGGAGGTTGTTAAAGGGCCCTGTCAAAGGAATGTTGTGTGGACCAAACCCCCTATGGGGTGGATTAAATTAAACTTTGATGGAGTGGCTAAGGGGAATCCTGGGCCCGCTGGCGCTGGTGGGCTTGTCCGTGATCATGACGAGAATATTGTGATGGCCTATTGTGAAGATTTGGGCTCCCAAACGAATCACTATGTTGAAGCCCAAGGCACTCTGAATGGTATTCAGATTCTCTCTAAGGATCCTCGACCTCTTATCATTGAGGGTGACTCGCTCAACATCGTGAATTACCTTCTTGGTACCAAAAATCCATCTTGGAAAGTCTACAACATCATCCTCGAGGCTAGATCTCTTCTCTCCTATCGCTGTAGATGGGAAGCAAATCATATTTTGAGAGAAGGAAATCACGTGGCTGACCACATGGCCAATAAAGGGCTCACGACCATGTGACCAGTTGTGTGGTGGTCTTGCTTCCCATCTGAGGTGGAAAGGTTGGCCAGGGCAGACATCCCTTCCTGATGTTTTCCTTGCGTAATTTTTGGAAGGCCCATTCTAATGTGTTTTGGGGTGGCATGGCAAAGAAGCTACTATCCATTCCTGGCAGATCTTCCCAGTGCCTATGAAAATTCAAAAAGGTGGAGAAGGATGTCCGTCCGTAGCACATCCCGTTGGACACGAAGAGCGACAAGGAGAGTCACGGTAATTCTCTCCTGGACTTGGCTGCTTCCATTCTTACTTCTGTCAACTCCATGATTTCTATCCTAAAGCAGAACCAGAAGTGCCCAAATTCAAGAGGACAGGAGGATCATGATTAGCAGTCCATGGTGTCTGTCTCCTTGTTTTTTGCCTCTTTTTGGGTTTCTCTCGGGTCTGTCCTATTTTCTTTGTTGTTGGGTCTCCAGGCCTAAAAGCCCTTTTTGCTCTTTTCAAGTCTGCAGCATTAGGATGGTTTTATTTTCATTTAGGTTTATTGTTACAGCCAAGAGGTATGATGCATCATTAGAAATTTGGCTAATTTTGTACATAAGGTTTTGGGATCCTCTATAAAAACCCACTGTTAATTTATTATAATAATTACCAAAAAAAAATATAGATTTTCATAATTTAATGTGATACTAAACCTAAAAGCTACACAAAACCAATAAGAATATCATGACAATAAACTTTATCTAATCATTGTATTTAACCTCAAATATTGACATATTCCACTCTTTGAATCCATATATTAATTTAGAATTACCAACACATGAATAGTGAAAGGCATATTTGTTGCTACTCATAACAATATAAACTAAGACCTCATAATTTCCCCCTACTTAGATAGATGCATGTCCTCTATCTCAGTGATTTAATCCATCTCTTTATAAATAAATTTTGGTAAACCATGGTGATAAGCTTTGTTCTCTTGAATATCTATCAACTACCATTTGGGTGCTTCCAAAGGTGGTCCTTCATATCCAGATTGAAGGATAGGATATATGATGCTAGTAGGCTTGAATATCTACCCTATCCACTCATGTTTAAGGGATGAGATAACTCTGATTACTACTATGGCCCTCCTATGGGACTAGTTCAAGTTTGTGGAGGAGATTGACTCCCTTATCTTTAGTCTAATGTTTAATTCTACCCACATCCTCTATAGGTTGTTGTAGCTTGTCCTTAGTATCTGCTAAAAAATACTCCAAAATCCTATATACAATGAGTAATTGAGCTATATAGTGTTTCCTAATATTTTCTTCATTCATAAGGATATAATGGTGATAAATAAAACAATTTAGACTTAGATGCTCACATCTAAGTAGCAACCCAATTTGTATTTTCCATGCTCTATATTCTATAAATTTTTCATCTCTATGAATATGATTCTAGATGGTGGACATGAAGACTCTTAATTGGATATCACCCACATAAATGTTTGGGTAGAAGGTTATCTCTTTTGGTAATGGATATTTATGGACATAAAATTCACACAACTAATTATTTTGTTCCATGGGACTATCATGGTAAGCCCCCATGATCTCCAATGTGTAAGTCAGACTTGAGTTGAGCCTTAAGAGCTATCATCTAAAATACTACTCCCTTAAAAAACTGTATACCTTGGTTGTTTGTCTACATTCTAACAATTGTTTTACAATATGGAAAGCTTCATTAAGTTTCTACTATAGATTAGCTATATCCTCTATCAAATTTTTGTTACTATCCTCCACACTCTTGAGGGTTTCTACTTTTTGTTCAAGGTAGTGATATCACTCCATGCCCCTTTCTTCTACCATAGTATAAAAATTAGTTTGACCTCCTACATTACTACTACAATAATAAAATCAATTTGTACCTCCTACTCTACGTATTCCTTAGTAGTAGACTGTTCAAGGGCTTTATGTAATTGCTTTAGTGCTTTTGCATTGGAACCCTTGCTTCAGCTACCTCAACATGTAGGTAATATAAAATGCTTACAAGTTTTGTATCCATCGGTGCTTGCTACATTTCTTCCTCATTGTAACAACCTACCAACTTGACCCACAAGAGAGGGATATATATATATATATATATATATATATATATTCACAAGAATTAACTCACAAAGAAGACCCAATATATTTTAGGTCACTCATGTCTTAGGACTTGTCCAAGCCTTACCGCTTTGAACTACCCAAGCTTCACTGCTTTTGGCCACCCAAGCCTCACTGCTTTTGGCCACCCAAGCCTCATCACTCAGGGTGTATCATTCACAAAAACCTAGTTGATTGCCTCATGGTATCACCACTAAGATTGGGTACATCTTGACTCAGGGGTTACTAATATGGCTCTAGTACCATACCCAAAATAACCCCCCATCCCCAACCCAAGAGTATTAACATATAAATAAACACCTCTCAAAAATAAAATAAAATGCTATATTAAACCATAACTAAACTCAACATACGCATTGTTAAAGACTAGGAAATCAAATACTTCTTCAATCATAATACTAGAATTTAGTTTTTACTTTATTTACAAATAAAGGATGAAAAAAACATCTAAAAAATCATCACCATGTTAGCTTTTGATGAGACTGTAGTATAGGGAATACAACCACAAGATGCAAGATAACTAATCTAAGATGATTATAAACTAATGATACAATAATATACAGGAAAATAATGAACTAAACATCTGTAAATAACTCAAAAAATATACCATTAATGAAAGTGATGAAAATAGTACAATGCTATATAATGGAGGACATGAACACTCCATGAAAAAATATGAAAGGACTACATTGTACCATACTACTAAACTATAACACACACTCTCTATACTTACTACTACTTTAAAATTACTCACTATGAGCCCTTTATACAGGAAGATAGATTCCTTGGCCCTTACTCTACCTAGGACTCATGTACCTGTGGACTACATGCACATTGACACTTGTGCATTTATTACATTACTTGAGGTAACTAACTAAATTTACTCTAAATTAAACTCCTATCCTATTTATGTACCAAAGGTGGTACATTTACATGACCCAAATGATGTAATATACTCTAACACCCCCTTGTATTACATTATTTGGGTATTGAATACTTTAGTATTCAATATGGATCTTTGATATGGTACTAGAATTTGTATTCTTCTTCTCTGCTTACTGTAATCTGCTCAAGCAAGTAGTTAGTATCTTCGTACAAGGCAGAGAAAGTTGTAATCAAAGGTTCTTCTAGTTCTGTAATTTGAATATGTCCATCTAGTTCAATCTTTGTGTTTTCTTCTCTTTTTATATCTTCTTTGCTATGTTCTCTTCTAGTATGTCTTTTCTTCCTCTTCCTCCTTCTGTGATTTTGTATTGGTACTAGTGGAATCTCTGTTTCATGATGAGTTAGTCTATCATCACAATAATATTGATTTGTATTACTAGTTTGCTTTTGTGTTGAGAAAGTACACAAATAATTAATGATAGATAAATCATCAAACATTCCTCTAATGTGAATATAACTATTTTTTGTGTATTCCACTAGGCTTTGAAGAGGACTTCATGAAGATAACTAATTAATGTTGCAAAGCTACCTTATTTTGCCTCTTTAAGGAATAAAAAAAATTCTTTATCGCTAGTAGATAGATACTTGTATCCTTCAAATATATCTATTAAGTTTTGGGAGTAAAACTCCACTTCATGAAATAGTTCTTTGTTATTGAAAGCATTTCTTAAAATTTCATCCATATTTCCTCTTGAATGTCCTTGAGGTAGTATTCCTTATTATTCCTTAGATTTTTTGAGATGGAACCTTTGATGTGGTCTACCTTATGACTCCTTAGTTTAAAGTACGTCAACTACTTTGATAAATCAAGACTTAGGTTTTGTAGAATTCCTTATGTCTCCCTAGTGATTGGAATAAGCTATAAGTTTGATAAAGTGCTTAGTAAGTAATAGTTCACTATTTGGGTTGAATTTGTAAATAACAATAATCAACTCCTATTTCACCTTATCTCTCCTAATGAACTATGCACTTATTGTTTTGAAGTTCTCTATGGTTGGATTTCTTTTGTCTCTTTAGTATGAGTATGAGACAAGTGTAATATAATTCTAACTCCTTTAAATAAATAATGAACTTCCTTTTATAGCCCTTAATATCCAATAATTTAATATTTCTAAATTCCAATAATTTATGTTTGATGTAGTATGCCTTATACCTCCCTAATTTTGGAATATTAGAAATTGATAATAATATTTGCAATAATAATATTTTTTCTCCAAGTAGTAATCCTTATACCTCCTATGATGTTTAATTGTAAATATTAAAGTATTTGTATTTCAACTAAATGATTTGAAATACTTATGGACTCCCTTATATGCTTTCAATTTTCTAAGGTTGATTTTCAACTTGAAATGAAAATAGTTTCAACCTTAAGTCATGCCTCCTTATTACTCCTTTAATGAAATCAATTTCACTTAATGTAGGACCTTATAATGCTGAATTCTTCTTTCTGAGTGAGCACTGTAAGTCTTCAACGGTGAACGTATGACATCAATTGTAGTGTGTACATATTCAGGCTTCAATGCACCTTTGACTCGATGAATACATGCTATATTTAATCTACTAAAGACTCATTGACCTTGCTATTAATCTTGTTTATACATCCCTTGACTTCTCTACGTTAATGCTTGCTCTAAATACACATTTATCACTTTGAGTTTTTTCGTACGAGCGCTCTTAATACAATGGCTAGAAATATGCTTCATTTATCCTCAAATGAGTGCCAAGTAGCACTAAGTGTTACCCAAAATGCTTTGTATCCTCTTGAGGTTATGCAACACTCAATATGAATTGTTTGAAGATGTTATGTAACATGGAATAAGCCTAGATGTAATTCCTAAAAGCAACATCATTCTTGAGTGTTAGGAATAATGATGATAGGAATTATTTTGATGAGTGCTCTTCCTTCTTGATCATGGGTGTTAGGACAGGAGGATTCTCTTACATTGTTTGTGCCAAGTGGTACAATATCTCTCCCTTGTCAAGACAAGTGTTCTTGTCTTCCTTGCATGCGCACTTACCTTCATCGTTCCAGATCCTTAAAAACTCCTCAATGCTTATTCTTACCAAATATTTGCAAGCTTTCTTTGCCTCCTTCATGACAACAAAGAGTGATATGGATCCTCCTTTTCTCCAACAAATATGGATGGTGTATTCCCACATGGATGGATCTAGCTATCAGGTGTTGCAATGGAGGTTCTTGGCTGGTTCTTCTTCCATGTTAGAGCTTGGTAAGCACTTATGTTTTATGTAGCTAGTGCTTTTTTTTCCTTGATATTAACCTCCTTTCAATAAGTGTTGGCTTCTTATGTAGAAATGTTGATGTTGCAGGTAGCTTGCTACGTAGATGCTGAGTTGGTGTCTTGGTACACCTTGGTGATGCAGGTATTGAGCCTTTTGGACTGAATCTACTCTAAAGCACATTGACAGTGCTTTCATCTTGTTGATGGTAGATTTTGAGCCTTCTAGCATGGCTCCTATTCAATCACATTTTTTGGTGTTGATCGTTGATATTGATCCCTTTAGGATGGCTCATTTTCAAGCACCTTTAAGTGTGCTTTCCATCTTATAATAACAACCGCTTGTAGATGTAGAGGATAGACTACTTAGAGTGTCCTTAAGACACTTATATTTTATCTCTTTTTAATGTAATAATAGAGAAAAAGTTGGTGCTTGTATATATCTATAATACCTTCTTATTTGCACCTTAAAACTGAGACTCTCCTAGTCTCGTTTTGTAGCTCTTTTCACTGATTTTAATGGCAACTTTCTTATCCACTCCTTGGAGGAATATTAACCTATTTTGGTGGTTTCTCTAAGCCATAAAATGTTATAGGTTTTGTACACCGAATAGTGTCCCTAGACACTTTCATATAAGTTGATTTGTGCACTTTGGTTATTCACTCCCACTTAACAACCAATGCACATAATAATCCTTTAAGAGTGATAGGTTTAATATAGGTACAAGTAACTAAAATAGTGCAACAATAATCTCACCTTATTTCTCCTTGTAAGATGCACTAATAGTAACTCTTAAAGAACTTTCAAATGAACTTAATAATCTCTGCAACCTTAATATAGTATTCTTAGTTGTAACTAGATAATAGGAAGATGATAGAATGTATCTAACTCCTATTAATGTGCAGGTATAACCTTAATAGAAACTTCCTTCTACACTTCTCTTGAAGACTATAATGCAACCTTCCTCTTTGCAACTTTTAAACTCTAATAAGGTGCTTAATGAAACTAAATAATAAATTGAATATAAGTGTTCATAAAATGAACCCTTTGCACCTAAGTTGCTTACCTTTAAGATATCTGAAGATGAATGATTGCTAGGTTATTAGATTCACCTTATTGCTATATTTAACTGGATGGACTTGCAACTATTCTTGGCTGTTTTGAGATAGCTCTCTAACTCACCTTTTTGTAGCTCTAAAAACACTTTGACTTGTTGCCATTTAATTGTAGTAGGTGATTTTATTAACCTTTAGGATGTATCCTAGAACACTATTTCTATAGTTAGTAATGTTGTCCTGATTGCTGCCTCTTTTGCAGTCAATATCTGCACTAAAATGTTGTTCTTGAAACTAAAAAATTTGGTAGGGAAATCTCCCAAATTACAACTAATTTTTCCTTCAATAACCCTTCAATATTTTGCTATATATTTAGAAAACCCCTATCTCTGAATGAGCCTTCTAGCCTTCAAATGTAATCTTCAAATATTTTAGGTTTGGTAATAATTTTTGGCTCCTTTTATCCTTCAATATCCTTGTCAAATTCTAACTTCAATCTAGGCCTTCTTCTCAAGAATCTGGAAGTCTTGAGGTATTCTAAAGTTTGGCTAACTCCTTGCCAAATATTTCTCTCTTGGGCTTATTGTCAGATTGTAATAATTGTCCCAAGTTCTTTACTATCAGGAACTTCTCCTTGGTAGTCTCCAATGAGTTCTTCTAAGAACTCCTTTAATGGACTTCTTCAGATCTCCTTTAATGAGGTTCACCAAGCCTCATCCTTATTTCTCCTTGAGACCTCACCAAGGTCTTCAATCTCGTAGCTCTTATGGTCTTCCAAGTAAGATCTTTCCATAAACCTTCTACTAAGGAAGTTTTGGTAATTGTTCTGGGAAATTTTGATATCCTTTAGTTAATGGTTTTCATGCTATCAAATTTCCTTTATCAAAATCAACATGCAAGATCTGGTGGACTTACCGCTTCGACTTATAAAGGGATTCTAAAGCAATTTCATAAAATAGCAGGTCAAGTATAGACACCCTAATAAGAGCTCAATTAATAATGGATGTTTTATCCTTTAGGATCAACCAGATCAGATTACTTTGTTATGGATTTGGATTTTGACCAAGCTTATTTAGCAATTCTCGGTTCTAGATTTAAGAGCAGACCGATGCCTAATCTATTGGATGATTGTAGCAAGAATTAAAATCATCATGAAAATACTAAAACGGGAGAGAAAAATTGGTTTGTTTTTGCTCATTCAAATTATGCAATGAATATAAACAATTGATCAAATAAAGAATGTGTCGTTCATATATTCAAATTATGTAACATATAAATAGGCAACAAACACATTTGCACCATAGAATGCAAGAAGGAAGAGATCAGTATTTGTATTACATTTCATGAAAAATATTACAATAAGAGTCTGGCAATGGCCAAGATCTTGATGAAATTCAATATAATGGTTCTCTCTGTTCAAATAATGTAACAGAGGAACTAAACTCTCAATCCTAATAAAGTGATCAAGAGCTTCCAATCTTTGATCCAATCGCTGGAAATAATCTCAACTGGTTGGATGCATCCTCTAGAATTCCTACACAAATGGGGGAAGAATGAGCATGGGATAGAGAAAAATCTAACACAAGGGAATACAACAACCTAAATATAGGGCACTCGATATACCTTGCTTGCAAAGTTTAGCTATGGATGCTTGATGCCAAATTTTGGCTTAGGAGACTTCTTTTATAATCTGATTTGCCAAAATTCTGTTATGAATACTTGGTGTAGGTTTATCCATGTGTGCTTTCCTCCACATTTCATTTTCTAAAGTGTATTCCAGAAAAAAGCTGGATGTCCCAAGTTGTCCAAAATTGAAAAGGTTGCCACCTATCCTCAAAAAAAAATCCAACTATACTATACTAGTGATGTTTGAGTTTCTATGTTTCAGTTGCATTTTTAGAAGGAACAAATATATTTCAAAAAGAAAATTCTGATATGTTTTATTTGTCAGATTCTATGGTAGGTCCAACATCAACATCTACATTTTTGTCCTTTTCTAGAAATATAAAGCCCAAAAGAGTGGCAATCTGATTTCATGCTTCATCATAAAAAGTGGTTGTTGACTTTATGTCTTGTTCAATGATCATCATTTTATTGATATGCTTTTTAAACACAGACTGATTTTCATTGGTGAATCCTATAATATTATGAACCAATAGAGTCAACTCCTTTAGCTTTTGGCCCAATTTTTGTGCATCTTCTTCAATGCACTCAAATTCTTCTATTTTCTTAGTGATAAGGACTTCAACATTTTGCTGTATAATTGGATCTCCAATCAGGATACATTCTATCTTCCTTTTGTCATCTATCTCTTTGACTAGTGCTTCTACTTCCTGTAGGGTGCTTTCCTAGTAAGATTTTTGATGGATGAAGGCACTTAATTGTTGAAATTCTATTATGCAATTATGGCTTTGTCCATATGCAATCAAAAATTGCTTGTCACCCACCTAACTATATTCTTCTTTGTATTTTAAGTATATAGGTTTAACATTTGATGTCCTCTTTTTTGTATCTTGTAATAAATTTCTGATAGTCAAAGTTAACTACATCATGTCTTTCAACTCTTTGAGTATTTGAGGCAGAGCTTATAATTCTCCTTTTACATCCTCAATCAGCTCTTGTTTATATTATTTTATGTAGCCTGTACTGTCAAGTTATTGCTTGGCCTACTAAGGTACCTCACCTTTCAATTGACTGATTTTTGCTTGTAGTATCTAAACTTTAGCTTGCATCTATTTTTTTAATGTTTGTACCTTTTGTATCTCAGCACTCAATACCTTGTTTATTTCATACAAATTCTTAACTGAAGCCCCCTGGGCCTGTGCTTGAGTTTTGCATATACCATAGAATTTTCTTGATATTGGATAAAAGCCACTTGAGTAGTGGGATCTATCTACATCATCTTTATCTTCTCCATGGGTATTGAATCTTATATAGTCATCAATGGTTCAACCAAAGCCTGGTATCTGCCAACTCCTAATTCTTTCATTTTATATTGTATTTCCTAGGGTCTTTCCCCTGTTCCATCTCACAATTCATTGCTCTTAATCATCATCAAAGACCAAAGCCTCTTATACCATGGTGAGAGTGAAACTCTTAGTATTTGTAAGACTTTCAATCCTGGATTTTTTCCATTTTAGAGAAGTAGTTGGGTCTCTAGTGGCCAACCTATATTCTTGGAAAATATTACCCATCCCTCCACTCAGCATAATATTTCTTTGCATGATATTAGAGATTAGAATTTCTTCTTGGTTCACTATTATTGATCTAGGACTTATTTTTGGTGCATTCAAAGTCGACCTAGGCTTTGTTTTAGGATCCATTATTGCTTGCACCATCTCTATAATTTTTGTCTAAGTAACATGAGATGAAAATGTGACTACTTATTTTCCCTTTCCTATGTCGTAAGAGCCAATTGTGATTTTTTATGAAGGGGCTTCTAACTATGCAAAAACAATATCTACCACCTCCATGACCACTTCAATTTCTTTTGGATTCTATTTTATTGCTTTTATTACTGGGTCTTGCAGTTATGGTTGAATTGGAATAATCAATGGTGCAACAATTTCTACCGAGTCTCATCTCAAAGTAATTAATTCTACAGAATAATGACCCACCCTCTTGATTTGAGTATGGTCTCTATGATTAGCATATTTACTCCATAAAATCACCAATGACTCATTCCTTGCCATGACTAGCAACCGTTTATCTTTGAACTCATCTTAGTGGTGTGTGACCATTGCAGCTAGTACTTTATTTGCCGCATATTTATTATAATAACCAAACAGATCATAGGACCTCCAGGTGATTTCAAAAAAACCAAACATATCCATTTTTTCTAGGGCATTGATTAAAATGAGTTGCCCCTTGTATGTGCAATGTCCCATTCGGTAAGAGAAAGATATCCATTTGAATTTTGATTTATTCCTAGTTACCCTTATCTTAATTTCTTTGGATATCTGACTTATGATTTCCAAGGTTGCAATTTATATAGGGAAATACTTCAACAACGCCTTGGAAGGGATTTTTTATCCATACAAACTTATGAAAGTAATATTTTCTATCATAAAATGGTCCCCTGTCAGATTATTTATTAGAAAAGCAAAAATCCCTTTCCTCATTCTTTTAGGTTTGTAACCACAAAGCCTTTCATGAATCTCTGAAAGAAAATAATTAAAGAGCTGGGTGTAACTAGACCAACCCTCATGCATCCATGGGAGTCTATCCTAGACCAACTCTTCATAGGCCCCACCCCATTTATCTATCAAAGGTTTCTCCAAAAGTACCATCATTAAATGAATGAAGAAAGAATAATGAGAGAACCTAAGCATTGTTTTTGCCTTCTGTTCAATATATTTTTGTAACTCTATCAATTCTCTATTTATTAAATCACTCAGTTCTTATTCCCACCTATACATGCTAGGTTAATTCCATCTATTGCACTAGCTTACTAAATATAATACTTCTCTAGCTACCTAGTTCAAGTCTCGTTCACCCATAATTATATTAATCATATCAGTGTAATCTCTAACCCATGGATGCAACTCATATTTATAAATGGGAAAGCGATACAATACTTGTGCTTTGCTATTAAATAAAATGGGGTAGAAAGAAGTACCTACCAAGTGATGGGATTGAACTTCTAGTACTCCTCTATCCAGTGATAGCATCACTTTTTCTAGTCTAAACAACTTGGCAATTTTCTCAGGAGTGATATTGAAGACTGACTGGTTGGAAAAGTTTCTGATCGTTATGGACTTAGAGTTATAAACCACTGCGAGCCACGATAAGAGGTCTAAAGAAAAGTATACTTTAGAACATATCAACCTCACCAAATTGCACATCCACCTATTACAGTGAGTGCTTTTTGAATTTCTATATCCCTACGCTTTGTCATACAATACATCAACAACTAGGGATGACAATTATAAGAATATTTGGTATTTTCATAGGTAGATATTGTTTACTCTTCTATCCACCATTGTTGCACTCTTCTATTTCATAAAATATTCTATTTTAATAGTGGATGCTTTACTTTTTAAGTGCTGGTAAGGGTAGCCATTAGTGAGGTCATCGATCTTGGCTATGATTGGAGGGAGAGGAGCTGATTGAGTTGAACTGGAGCTTGGATGTACCTTGTATTTTCTCTTTGCTACCAAAATATTCTACAAATTTTCTCTTACCTTTGGCCTTTCACAATGAATACCAATTGTAATAGAGTTTGAAAAAAATTGGCAAATATTGACAGTGGCTTCAAGTGTATGGGATTTTAATAACTTTGACTAAATTTCTATAAATGGTGCAATAACTATCGACCACCTTGTAGCCATGTATTTATTATTAACTAACACTAATGGTCATGATTCCTCCATTATATTTTATGTGGCTGATGATCTGGAATCATACATGAAACTAGGCATGAGTTGCTTTATAAAAATCTTCTCTCATAGTTGCTAGTAAACTTTGGCACACGTTCTCATGCAAATATTTCTTTTTGGCTTTATCTATCACATGCATTAGTTTAGAAAAAAATTTTAAATTTACTTACAAAGCTCTTCCATGGGGTACAAGACCTTTGTATTTTTCTTGAAGTGATCCTGGCCATTCATTTGTCTTCCTTGAACTCATCTGCACCATCCATCTCGAGCATGCATAATAGCTTGAGTACTTTCTCAGGAACATCACTAAATATTGGGTCACATTAGGTTTAATCAAAATAAATTTTTTTAGAACATATTTATTTAATGCAAACCTTAGGACCCAATAATTCCTTTTACTAGGGTTCACCCAATGGGATGTGGTCGGGTGATGGGGCTGACCAATGGGATGAGAGCGGATGAAATACCCGACCAATGGATTACAACACAAGCCACTTAAGCTTCTATAATCTCAAATAATTTGCACAATGCGGTGCTAAAGAAAGGGGAGAAACTAAACCTTAGTACTATTTGTGCAGATTTATCTTTTTGTGGTGGACCAATAGGATATCATTAAGCAAAGTGACCGATCTATGGGATATCATCAGACATCATGGCTGACCAATAAAATGGTCAAGGCTGATTTGACTATTATGCTCTCAATATTTATGGTGATAAAAATTTCACACCATGTGCTAACCTTTCGAATTAGGTTTTATTAAAAATTTCTTTTGGCCAATGGGGTAGCATCGGGTGATAGAGCTTACCAATGGGGTGTCATCAAAGAAGACATCCAACCAATAAAATGTAAACTTGAATTTGATCAATATAACATTGGGTGTAAGATGAGGGGAATATCTCCTACATAGAATTAACCCTTGAAAAACTTAAGGAATATTTGAAAAATCTTCTTCAATAAACTTTATCCAATGAGATGTTGTCAGGTAAGACATCTGCCCCATGGGATTTGGGCGAGCAACACAATCGACCAATAAAAATAGGTTTGACTTTTCAAAGGGGGAAAAACATTCATCATGTGTTTAGGACCCTCATTCTTAAATTGAAACACCTCTCCTGTGACTTAGGATTATTTTGTTTCTGCATAGACCAATGGGGTTTCATTGGATGACTCATTCGACCAATGGGGTGTTATGGAGAAAGACAATTGCCTAATGGTATATAAGTAGGTAAAATAAAGGAATTTTAAAAGTGGTACTTAGACACCTGGGGGATTAGAACTCCTAGGAGGGGGTAAACATTTCCATGCACAACACTTTAGGAATGGTAAGACATTGTTTATAACCTTTGGTGAATATTATTACATTAGGCCATAAGATGATTTTCAACCAACGGGGCATCGTCGGGTGAGTCATCCACCTAATGAGATATATTTGGGTGATGTAGCCGACCAATTATTTTTAAAAAACAAACTTAGAGATGACCTAAGGTTATTATTTTGGGAGCAAAGAGGGGAAGCATTTATTATATGTTTAGGATCCTCAAGCTTGAATTAAAACATACTTCTAATGACTTAGGCTTTCCTTGTTCTGCTCAAACCAATGGGATCTTGTCGGACGACTCGACCGACCAATGGGGTGTTGTAAGAGGACTTGACCCACCAATGGAACTTAAATGGAAACCTTAGGTAATGCTGAACTTTATGAAACCTAAAGATCCTTAAAAAAAAAAGTGAGGTATTTATTATGTGCTCCTAATCCTTGATGACCTTAGAAATGAACATAGTTTTATTTCTCAGCCAATGGGGTGACGTCGGGTGAATCGGTTGACCAATAGGGTGAGAGTGGATGAAAGGCTAACCAATGACATAACTTTGACTTTTCAAATGGGGAATGAACAACGTGCACTAGGGAATGTAAGGACTTGCAAAGAGGAAAAATTATTTCATGCATACTAGACCCTCATAAACCTTGGGGATAAACATCACATTTTATGACCAATGGGATATAACCTTTGATTATGGTCGATCAATGGGATGCAAGCAGATGGCTTGCCCGACTCCACCTGCACTGTTGATTTCTCTAGCCAATCAGATGATGTCGACTGAGATGCCCGACCAATGAGATGTAAGTGCTTATTATGGTCGCACCCTTAGTTATCAAGTTTGATTTCGTATTCGAGTTCAACATTCTTGAAATTTGAAAAAAAATCGACATGTTTAAAAATTCGAAATAAAATTCAACATAAAATTTGATTATTATAAATGCACATATTTTTTTTTTAAATAATTTTATTTTTTATTTTTATATAAAATTTAAAAATCAAAGATACAAAATTATAATATTTGATTTTAATATTTTTTTTTTCAAATATATACTTTAAAATATTTTTAAAAATATAAACATTTTTATAACTTTATCTAAACATAGTAATTTTTTAACAGATGAGAATATTTTCAAACATTTAAATCAATAATTTTTTTAAAAGATAAATTACAAGTTTTCTATCAATTATAATAAAAAATCAAGTGATAAATTCATTCTAAAAAAAGATCATGCATATTAACACAAAACTATCATTGTTGTCCATTCTCTCAAGTGATAATAAACAACTAAAGAAAATAGATTGAAAATGGTTGCATCCAACATAATTTGTGCAAGACGTGGATCTGAAGAAATTTTTTTATAACACTTTCACATTGATATATATTTTATATTTTAGAGTAAAGAGATTTTACCATATCGTAATTTTGCTTGAAATTTATATAAGTCATGAGTTTTATTTTTCAATTGTCAATGATTGATTTTAGGATTTTTTATACCTATTTCATGTTCAGTTTTTTTTTTCTACCAAATTTAGGGTTTGTTTACCAAATTTATTTGTTAGGGTTTTGAATTCGATGAATTTCAAATTTTATCTAAAAAAAATGATGAATTTTATAACTAAGGTAGCACCAATGGGGTTTGACTTGGGAGGATATCCGACCAATGATTTTTGATGTCTAAACTTAGGTGAAGTCAAATAACATCGATGACTAGCTTAGGGAATTTTGGACCAATGGAACATCATCAGGTGCAATAGCCGATCAATGAGGTGTACTTAGCTAGAACACCCGACGAATGGGATACAACTGGAAAATACACTCGATTAAATATGTTATAAGGACTTAGGGAAAATTAAAAATTTCAAGACCATGGGAGCTTTAGGTGGATGGGGAAATATTTGTGAGATGACTTTAGGCGAAGGACCTTATAAAGTGAAATATTCATGGGAAAGATCTATGGGTTTAATTGACATAGCACATTTCAAATATGATGTTTTTTGTGAACTGAACTCGCTAGGGGCTATGGTTAGGTGGATGAAACAACTCCTTTAAAGGGGGATTATGTAATTTTGAACTTGTTTTATATGAGGCTTTAATATGACATGGAATGAGTATGGGTAAATGGGCGGAGCAGTGAATAAAATGGAATTATTTGATGATAGTATGTTATAGCTAAGGGGAAATACAATGAAATGGATTTTTAGTGAAGGTTAATGTACAAAGTGGGTAGATGGATAATTTGAGGGATGAAAGTGTAAAGGAGATGCTTTCCAAGATTTAAAACTTTTCATAACAAAACTTCTTCCTTAAAAAGACCATAACACCCTAAGCTCACCTAGATATCAAATTTTGACAAAATTTTCATAGCTTGAGGTGTAAACTCGGTTGCAATCTTGAGATACAACAAGACCCCTTGAACTAATGTAACATCCCATGACATGATAATAACTTTGAAAAGACTACTGAACCTAAATCACCTAGACACTAACCTTATCAATTTTAAAATTAGGGGTGTATGGACTAGGTAGTCCAATAGTAATGAGAACTTCTTCTTAGATCTTTGAAATTTGTTGCTTTTGGATTTTGGAATAGGACCTTGCTGGTCCTTCTCTTCTGTAAACTGTAGACGTAATGGAGATTACCAACCTCCAATATTCTAGAACTAGAAGTTTTATAATTGGATCTTCTAAGGGTATTTTCAACTTCTTTAGGATGAAGTCTTCAATATGCACTAGAGATCACCAATCTCCTATCTTCATCGAGACTCTTCATTGGAGTCTTCTCTCCCTTGAATTTGTAACAAGATTTTTAGAGCTTTTTTTGCTTCTACACTCTACAGGTTTTGATCTTCAATGGATATCACCAATCTCCTATCTCCTCATTGAATCATATCTAGAGTCTCTTCTTCCTTGAGTCTGCAATAAGGCTACTATGGCCTTTTCTTCTCTTCTATAATCTATAGGTTTGCAGCTCCTATAATGGGACTTTTAATTAGGTATTTGAAATCTTTAGTATTCTACTTGTTGTTGCAAGTGTTGGAATGATTCTAATGAAGATATTATTCCTAGATCTATGTAGGAATGTTACCAACTTTCTCTTAATATCCTTTTCCTGCAACAAGATGTTAGAAACCATAATAGAAGAATTTATAATTCTGGAGATAATGAACTTCACTAGTTGATTTGTCAATCTAGTATAATTTATGTTGAGTCCTAGTCTTCACAAATTTTCTACAACCCTATGGAAAGACTCTAGCCAAATGTAATCTCAAAAATTTTTGTAAATGAGATTTTTGGATTTCTCTCAGTCTCACTTGTGGCTCTTCCTATTTCCTATTTGATATACCATGTGCTCTGATACCACGGTTAGATTTTGATGATATTTTAGTATAGGGAATACAAACAAAAGATGCAAGATAACTAATATGATATAATTATAAAATAATAGTACAATAATATGTAGGAAAATAATGAATTGAACATCTGCAAATAACTTAGAAATATGTCATTAATGAAAGTGACAAAATATTACAATGCTATATAATGGAGAACATGAACACTCCATGAACAAATATGAAAGGACTACATTGTACCATACTACTAAACTATAATACACACTCTCTATACTTACTACTACTTTCAAATCACTCACTATGAGCCATTTATATAGGAAGATAGATTCCTTGGTCCTTACTCTACCTAGGAATCATGTACATGTGGACTACATGCACATTTACAACTTGCACATTGAAACTTGTGCATTTATTACATTACTTGAGGTAACTAACTAAATTTACTCTAAAGTAAACTCCTATCCTAGTTATGTACCAAAGGTGGTACATTTACATGACCCAAATAATGTAATATACTCTAACACACAATAATCCATCAATTAGATTCTATCATTCCCATCAATAATACATATTTTTTATTTTGCAAATAACTAATTATTTTCAATAACTTAACTTAAAATAATAGCATCATTTAACATTCCATTCTTTGCACAAATCTCACATAATGTAATCATAATCTTGCATAACATATTTTCCATACAAGATACTTTCCAAGTACTTCTCAATTCAATTACAATAATACATTTCAACATAAATGGTCCCTAGTTTCATATTTTTCAAGGTCTTCCTCTTGAAAGGTCTTCTCCCATGAAATTTGAATGGTATCTAAGGGATTAGAATAGCTCTTTGAATGCATATACAAGTCTACCATTCTGTATGTAAAAAAAGCATACAAAAACAATGCAAGATTTTGGTCTTGATAGAATATATATGCAAGCCTAATATACATCATACAAATAAATTATTCCATAATAATGCAAGATCTCAGTTCCATGATAAAATGTATATGCAAGCCTAACATGCATCATACAAATATAATCATTCAATAACAATGCAAGATCTTAATAAAATGTATATGCAAGCCTAATATGCATCATACATTTATAATAATTCAATAACAATGCAAGATCTTAGTTCCATAATAAAATGTGTATGCAAGCCTACCATGCATCATACAAATATAGTCATTCAATAACAATACAAGATATTGATTCCATAATAATATGTATATGCAAGCCTAATGAATGATCTGGTGGATTATCCCATATCATTCCACTATTTAAGATTCCTAAGCCTCACCGCTAGGAATACGTCTAAGCCTCACCACTAGGACTTGTCCAAGCCTCATTGCTTAGGACTACCCAAGCCTCACTACTTTGGGCCACCCAAGCCTCATTGCTTAGGATGTATCATTCACAAATACCTAGTTATTGCCTCACCATAACTCAACTAGGATTATTATGGTGTAATGCTTATTAGTCATAATGAGAGAAGCCCATACTTCTCTCACTCATTTATGGATCTATTTCTACACAAGCCACATCCAAATAAAATTACGTAGGAACAATGCAAGAACATTGAGAGATTCCCATACTTCTCTCACTCAAATATAGATCTATTGCTACAAGCCACATCTAACATTGAGAGAATACCATACTTCTCTCACTCAAATATGGATCTATTGCTACACAAGCCACATCCAAATCATGCAAGAACATTGAGATAATCCCATACTTCTCTCAAATATAGATTCCATAACTATTGAAGCCTCATCTATCTCTTATAAAAAAATTCATTAATCCCTCAAAAATAACTTCTCATTTCTTAAATAAATATTCAAAATATTATTCCATTTTAAAATTATACTAACCTTTATGTTTAATAAATTAATATTGACAAACTAATCCACACATTATATTAATTAATAGTTTTATCCCTAAATATGTTAATTAATTACATAATTAGTTGATAAATTGTTGAGCAAGGTGCAGAAACAGTATTGTCATTGTTGTCAACACAGACAGATAGATCAATTGATGATGCAGTGGACAGGAGTTCAAAGGTCAGTCAGAACATGTACAATGAATTTCCAAGAAGACAGAAGTGGCCCAGATTCAAAAAATCAAAGAAAAAGACAAGTAAGAAAACTGTCACGATATCGCGACATGTTTTCTGTCGCGATTTCGTGACATATCGGAGGAGAGAGAAAATGTTGGCAAAAATGTCGCGATATCGCGACATATCGAAGGAGAGAGAAAATGCTAGCAAAAATGTCACGATATCACGACATATCGGAGGAGAGAGAAAGCGCAAAGAAAACTGTCGCGATTTCGTGACATGTTGGAAGAGAGAGAAAGCGCAAGGAAAACTGTCACGATTTCGTGACATGTTGGAAGAGAGAGAAAGCGCAAGATAAACTGTCATGATTTCGTGACATGTTGAAAGCAAAGAAGGCAAGTAAGAAAACTGTCACGATTTCGTGACATGTTTGAAGAAGAAGCGCATGCAGGAAAAACTGTCGTGATTTCGTGACATGTTTGGAGAAAAGGTGCAAGCAAAGAAAACTATCATGATTTCGTGACATGTTTGGAGAGAAGGCGCAAGCAAAGAAAACTGTCATGATTTCGTGACATGTTTGGAGAAATGGCGCAAGCAAAGAAAACTGTCATGATTTCGTGACATGTTTGGAGAGAAGGCGCAGGCAAAGAAAACTGTCATGATTTCGTGACATGTTTGGAGAAATGGCGCAAGCAAAGAAAACTATCATGATTTCGTGACATGTTCGGGGAGAAGGAGCTCGCAAAGAAAAGTGTCACGATTTCACGACAATCTGCAAGAGAGGCAGTACGGATGAAAATGTGTCACGATTTCATGACATGTTTGAGAGAAAGAGCTTGCAAGGAAAAGTGTCACGATTTCATGACAATTTGCAAGAGGAAGCGCTAAGGAGAAAAAGTGTCACGATTTCGTGACATGTCGGGTTTTCGTGATCCGATGAGATGAAAAGCGCTAAGGAGAAAAAGTGTCACGATTTCATGACATATTGCAAGAGAAAGAGGAGAGAGAAAAATATGTCATGATTTCGTGACATGTTTCATTTTCGTGGTCCAAAGCGAAGAGAAAGAGGAGAGAGAAAAATGTGTCACGATTTTGTGACATGTTTCATTTTCGTGGTCCAAAGCGAAGAGAAAGAGGAGAGAGAAAAAGGTGTCACGATTTCGTGACATGTTCTATTTTCGCGGGGTCAAGGCAAGAAAAGAGACAAGGCAGCAAGAGTGTCACGATTTCGTGACATGTGTTTTCATGGGCCAAAGATAGAAAAGGCACAAGGCAGCGAAAGTGTCACGATTTCGTGACATGTTCTGTTTTCGCTAGTGCAAGCCAAGTAGAGTGTACGAAAGTGAAAGGTGTCACGATTTTGTGACATGTCATGTTTTTGCTAGTGCTTGCAGAGAAGAGTGTACGGAAGTGAAAAGTGTCACGATTTCATGACATGTCATGTTTTCATGGATGCATGCCGAGAAGAGTACAAGGAAGCGAAAAGTGTCACGATTTTGCAACATGTCATGTTTTTGCTGGTGCATGCCAAGAAGAGTACAAGGAAGCAAAAAGTGTCATGATTTCGTGACATGTCTTGATTTTCGCTGGTGCAAGCCAAGTAGAGTGTACGGAGGCAAAAAGTGTCATGATATCATGACATGTGTTTTCGTGCATGTAGGCCGAGAAGAAGACAAAAAGGTTGTCAGAGCGACGGTTCTTCTGTCAGAACTGTAAGAGAACAGAAAATGCTATCAGAGCCGAAATGAGCAGAGAAGGCTGTCAGAAAGCCGTAAATGAGAAGATAAATCTGTTAGAACGACGGATACACTGTCAGAGCCGTAAAGTGGGTAGATAAGGTTATCAGAGTCATAAGTAAGCATTTAAGGCTATCAGAAGCATAGTAAGCAGAGCCGAAAGAATATTTTCATGTACAGTAAGTTAGGGTTAGGGTTGAGCTCTACACGTGGCATGAGTATTGTGTATTTTCGAATAAAAGGAAAAAGAAGTCATAAAAAGAAATAGTTAAGTATAGTGCTAAAAGATACAGAAGAGAGGGCTATAAGAGAGGATAGTAGAGCAAAAAGAGAAAAATATAACAGAGCTGTAAGTATATGCAGTTCTTGTTAAAGGGCATTAGACCAGTGAGGGTCTTGTAGAAGAGAAGGCATTTTTATGTCATTGAAATAGTTCAGAACTAAAGTCCAAGTTGGTGCTTGGCATTAGGGGGTTGGTGCTCCTTTTTGTTGGTGCAGATAAATTAGGGGTTGGTGCTCCTTTTTGTTGGTGTAGATAAATTAGGGGTTGGTGCTCCTTCTAGTGGGTGCTGGAAAATTGTTTGTAAAGTTGGTGCTTTGCAAAGGCTGGATTTGGATGGGAGTCCAAGCAGTCTAATTTTTGAGGAGTAGCCAAAACTGGTGAACCTCGTTAAATCGTGTGTTGTGGAATGCTCTCTTGTTTAATTGCTTTATCTATTTTTAAGTTCTCCCTGCTTAAGTTTTAAAGAGTTGTAGATCTGAATTTAAATAGCTACACTGATTCACCCCCCCTCTCAGTGTCATTGTGAGAATATCAATTGGTATCAGAGCAAGGTTCCTGAACAAGCTCAATCGGCTAAGGTGATCTTGGAAGAAACACAATGGCCGATGGTGAAGGATTTTCATCCAACAAAGCTCCTTTGTTCGATGGAACTAATTACTCTTTCTGGAGACTCAGGATGCAGACATATCTGTGTGCTTTGGGATATGACATTTGGGAGTCAGTAGACAGTGGATACACAATACCCTCTACTCCTCCAACAGATGCTACTGAGAAGAAAAAGTTTGAGAATAACTCTAAAGCAAAGAATGCTATAATGTGTGGGTTAGTAGACAGTGAACTGATAAGGATCATGAGCTGTAAAATGGCAAAAGACATGTGGGACAAACTACAGAGCATTCATGAAGGAGACGGCAAGATCAAGGAAGCCAAGCTACAAACGCATCGAGCTCAGTTCGAAGCATTAAAAATGAATGACGATGAGAACATAGAGGCCTATATGCTGAGAGTCAATGGAATCATTAATGCGATTAGAGGACTCGACGAGGAAATGGAAGATGCGGTCATCGTGAAAAAGGTACTAAGAACTCTTCACAAAAGATTTGATTCTAAAGTTTTTGCTATAGAAGAAGCTAAAGATCTAAATACTTTTAGCATGGATGAAATGCATGGTTCTTTAACTGCATACAAAATGAGAATAGGACAAACTAAGCCCTCAGACAGAGAAGCTACTTTTAAAGCACACAAAAATATAAAAGCTAAACAAGAATATGAGTAAGAAGAATCTTCAAATGAAACAGAAGCAAAATTTGTTAGGAAACTAATAAAGGGAAAAGGAATGTTACTGTTTAAGTGCTTCAACTGTGGAGGCATCGGGCACTTTGCAGCTAAATGTCCAATGAATGAGAAAAACAAAAATGATGAAGGGTCACACCAAGAAAGAAGTGACTGGAAGAAGAAACCACATTTTAGAAAAAGCAACTTCAAGAAGAAAAGTTTCATATCCAAGAATGTCAGCTCTTCTGAAGACTGCTCCGGTGAGGATTCTGAAGAAGATGCAGATGAAGCTCTGTTCATGGCATTTGAAGAAAGAAAAACAGAGGAAAAATAGGAATGTAATGAAAAACCTGAGGATGAGGCTGAAGTATATCCGGAAGGTGAGTTGGTTGCTGCACTTAAAGAGCTGAGCACAAAAAGGAAAAAGAATAAAAAGGTTTCAAGAAAGCTTGAGGATGCCAATGAAATAATAAACAGCTTGAAAGTACAGATGGATGAATTTAAGAAAATGTCTGAAGTTCTCGAAGTACAATTAACCATAAAAATAGATGAGTGCAACAAGCTAGAAGAAGACATTGTTAGGTTAAGGATGCAGCTAGAGGAGATGAATCAGAAATTGAGTTGTTATCATAAGTTTGAAGAAAGTTCTATAAAGGTTGGATAAAATTATAAATAACCAAAGGCCTTCGAGGCATCAAATTTGGTTTGGGCTTCGATGAAGGAGAATCATCAAAGGGATCAAAGGCCATAAATGTAGAACCCATAAAGAAAGAAGATAAGATCGGGGTTGATCAAGAAAAAACAAATCATGCCAAAGAAAGCAATAATGCCAGACTCAAGAGGAGTACTGACAAAGATGGATTCACAAAAGTCACACATCCAAGAAGGAGAAGATTCATGGCTCCTACTTCAAAATGGCAAAGACCTTCACCCAGGTTTAATCACTCCTTTTTTGGTTATTGTTTTAAATGCAATGCTTATGGTCATAAGATTTCAGATTGTAGTTATAATGTAGCACAAAGGAATTTCACTAGTAGAAATGTCTTTTCACCATTGATGGATTATGCGGTAGAATGTTATAACTGTCATAATTTTGGACACATTGCAAGAAACTATAGAAGCACTTTTGCAGCAAATAAATATTAGGGTAGAAAATCTCAACCAAATGGATTGAAACAAAACAAAAAATTTCTTGAAAAATAGGCACAAGCTAATGAAAGGGGAAAGGCAAAACAAGTAGCCAAAAATGCTATCAAACCAGAATGGAAAGAAAAGGAGAAACTCCAGGAAGAAAAGGAATCTTTGATTGTTCAGACTACTTTTAAAGCACAGAACAAATCTGCACCATGGATACTTGATAGTGGATGCTCCAGTCACATGACAGGTGACAAGCAAAAATTTGAGAAGTTACAGAATTACGAAGGTGGTTCTGTGAAATTTGGAAATAATGATGGAGCAAAGATAGTTGGCAAAGGATCAGTCATGTGACGAAAAGATCAAATCAAAATAAGTCTTTTTTGTGATTGGTCTGAAGCATAACTTGCTCGAGCGTAAGTCAAATATGTGACGAGAGGTCATGAAGTAATTTTTAAGAAGCGGGGTTGTGAAGTGAGAAAAGCTAACAGTGGGAAGTTGATTGCCACTGGATCAAGGACTTCTGAAAACTTGTATACTCTCTCAGAGACTTCAGAAGGAGCATGCTTGATTGGACAGGAAGATGAAAATTGGCTGTGGCACAAGAGGCTCGGTCATATCAGCTTTGACAATTTGGTAAAAATAAGCTCAAAAAGGGCAGTAAGAGATATACCCTCCATTGGCAAACCACTAAATAGTATTTGTGCTTCATGCCAAAAGGGGAAGCAAACTAGAGCCACATTTAAATCAAAGGAGTACTTTACCAGACAAACCTTTAGAACTAATACATACTGATTTATGTGGACCCATGAGAACACAAAGTATAAATGGTGACAAATACTTTATGTTGTGCATAGATGACTATTCCAGAATGACCTGGATATTCTTTTTGAAGCAAAAATCTGAAGCTTTTGAAATGTTCAAGACTTTCAAAAACCAAGTTGAGAATGAAACAGGAAAGAGGATCAAATGCTTAAGATCAGATAGAGGAGGAGAGTTCATCTCAGAGGAGTTTGCAGAATACTATCAAAAATATGGGATCAGAAGACAGTTTTCAGCAGCAAGGACACCTCAGTAGAATGGTGTTGTAGAAAGAAAGAACAGAACTATGCAGGAAATGGCATGGACGATGTTGACTGAGAGCAAAATTGCAGACAGATTTTGGAAAGAAGCAGTCCATACTGTAGTTTATATCCAAAATAGGTGCATGTTGAGGACGCATGAAAGCAAAACCCCTTATGAGCTATGGTTCGGCAAGAAGGCAACAACAAAATACTTCAAAGTCTTTGGCAGCAAGTGTTACATCAAAAGAACTGAAGATAATCTTGGTAAGTTTGAAGATAGAGCTGATGAAGGTATTTTTGTTGGCTATTCATCAAAAAGCAAAGCTTACAAATGCTACAACAAGAGGCTAAAGAAAATTGTAGACAGTGTCGATGTTAAATTTGATGAAGATAGGAAACGAGCAGTCAGCCGTGAAGAAAACTACCCTATTTATGAAGAAGTTATTGAAGGAGATGAAGAGAAGGAAACAGAAGAGAATCAAAAAATTGACCCAGATGATTTAAGTATTGATTCAGAAGTAGAAGATAACAATAAATTCAAAACAGGAAGCTGGCAGAAAAATCATCCCAGAGAGCAAATTATTGGGGACCCCACAGTTGGTGTTAAGACAAGAAGAAGAGTAGTAAGTAACTACTCCCTATTATCCAACATTGAGCCCAAAAATATTGCTGAAGCAAGCACAGATGAAAGTTGGATGAAGGCAATAAACGAAGAACTAGATCAGATTGAGAAAAACAAAACCTGGGAGTTAGTACCAAGGCACTCGCAAATAAAAACATAATCGGTACTAAATGGATTTTTCGAAACAAATTGAATGAAGACGGACGAGGTTGTAAGGAATAAAGCAAGATTGGTCCAGTAAAGGCTATGCTCAAGTTGAAGGTATTGATTTTGAGGAAACTTTTGCACCAGTGGCTAGACTCGAGGCAATCAGAATGTTTTTGGCTTTAGTAGTCCACAGGAATTTCAAAGTTTATCAGATGGACATGAAATCAGCATTTCTGAATGGAAATCTTGAAGAAGAAGTTTATATTGAGCAGCCAGATGGTTTTCAACTCGGTGATAATCCCAACTTTGTTTGCAAGTTGAAGAAAGCTTTGTATGGCTTGAAACAGGCACCCAGAGCATGGTATGCAAGACTGGACAACTATCTCACTGAACAAGGGTTCAAGAAAGGTATGGTGGATAGTAACTTGTATGTCAAAATAGACAATGGCCATCTTATTGTCCTTGTTGTTTATGTAGATGATATAATTTTTGGCAGCAGCAATGATGAGTCATGTAGAGACTTAGCAAATAAAATGCAGAAAGAATTTGAAATGTCTATGATTGGTGAACTTTCATATTTCCTCGGACTGCAAGTTAACCAAAATGAAAAGGGCATTTTTATTTCTCAAGTTAAATATGTGAAAGAAATGCTAAAAAAGTTCACAATGGAGGATTGTAAACCTGTTAGCACTCCCATGACAACAGGTTGCAAGTTGAGCAAGGATGACAAATCTCCAGATGTAGATCAAACCATGTACAGATCTATGATTGGAAGCTTGTTGTATTTGACAGCTACCAGACCAGATATCTTACAAGCAGTATGCATGGTAGCAAGATTTCAGGCTAGTCCCAAAGAGACTCATGTGACAGTTGTGAAGAGGATTTTTAGGTACCTCAAGGGTACTATGGAGTATGGGTTATGGTACCCAAAAGGTAAGGACTTCACTCTTTTTGCATATTCCGATGCAGATTGGGCGGGATGTATAGATGATAGAAAGAGTACCGGTGGAGGTGCATTCTATCTTGGAGACAAGGTTGGTAGCATGGCACAACAAGAAACAAGAATCGGTCTCTCTATCCATAGCGAGGCGAGAATACATTGCGAGCAACAACATGTTGTACACAGATTTTATGGATGAGACAAACCCTGAAAGATCTTGGCATTAACTTCAAAGATCCAATTTCAGTTAAATGTGATAATACCAAGGCTATTAACATCTCAAAGAATCCGGTTATGCATTCTCGCACCAAACATATTGCAATCCGGTATCACTTTTTGAAGGATAAAGTTTCAGAAGGTGAGGTTAAATTGGATTTTGTTCCAACTACAGAGCAAGTAGCGGATATCTTCACTAAACCATTGCCCAAGGAAGTTTTTGAATACCTTCGCAGTAAGTTGGGAGTGGTCACACTACCCAAGAACTGACTAGCTATCGGGAACACATTCTCAGGGGGAGCATTTATATATTTGATTACTTGTTTGCTCATGTTTGTAATTTTTGCTAACTGTAATTTTGTGTGCCTGAGAATGTTGTGCATGGACTCAGGGGGAGTCTGCAGCAGCCCTTTGGTATTATTGTCAAAGGGGGAGAAGAATTACTGGAAATTGCACATGTGTTGCCAACAATTCCAAAGGGGGAGATTGTTGAGCAAGGTGCAGAAACAGTATTGTCATTATTGTCAACACAGACAGATAGATCAATTGATGATGCAGTGGACAGGAGTTCAGAGGTCAGTTAGAACATGTACAGTGAATTTCCAAGAAGACAGAAGTGGCCCAGATTCAAAAAATCAAAGAAAAAGACAAGTAAGAAAACTGTCGCGATATCGCGACATGTTTTCTTGTCATGATTTCGTGACATATCGAAGGAGAGAGAAAATGCTAGCAAAAATGTCGTGATATCGTGACATATCGAAGGAGAGAGAAAATGCTGGCAAAAATGTCATGATATCGTGACATATCGGAGGAGAGAGAAAGCGCAAAGAAAACTATCATGATTTCATGACATGTTGGAAGAAAGAGAAAGCGCAAGGAAAACTATCACGATTTCATGACATGTTGGAAGAGAGAGAAAGCGCAAGATAAACTATCACGATTTCATGACATGTTGAAAGCAAAGAAGGCAAGTAAGAAAACTGTCACGATTTCATGACATGTTTGAAAGCAAAGAAGGCAAGTAAGAAAACTATCATGATTTCATGACATGTTTGGAGAAATGGCGCAAGCAAAGAAAACTATCACGATTTCATGACATGTTTGGAGAGAAGGCGCAGGAAAAGAAAACTATCACGATTTCATGACATGTTTGGAGAAATGGCGCAAGCAAAGAAAACTGTCATGATTTCGTGACATGTTTGGAGAGAAGGCGCAGGCAAAGAAAACTGTCATGATTTCATGACATGTTTGGAGAAATGGCGCAAGCAAAGAAAACTATCATGATTTCATGACATGTTCGGGGAGAAGGAGCTCGCAAAGAAAAGTGTCACGATTTCATGACAATCTGCAAGAGAGGCAGTACGGACGAAAATGTGTCATGATTTCATGACATGTTTGAGAGAAAGAGCTTGCAAGGAAAAGTGTCGCGATTTCATGACAATTTGCAAGAGGAAGCGCTAAGGAGAAAAAGTGTCACGATTTCATGACATGTCGGGTTTTCATGATCCGATGAGATGAAAAGTGCTAAGGAGAAAAAGTGTCACGATTTTGTGACATATTGCAAGAGAAAGAGGAGAGAGAAAAAGATGTCACGATTTCATGACATGTTTCATTTTCACGGTCCAAAGCGAAGAGAAAGAGGAGAGAGAAAAAGGTGTCACGATTTCATGACATGTTTCATTTTCGTGGTCCAAAGCGAAGAGAAAGAGGAGAGAAAAAAGGTGTCACGATTTCATGACATGTTCTATTTTCGCAGGGTCAAGGCAAGAAAAGAGACAAGGCAGCAAGAGTGTCTGATTTCGTGACATGTTGTGTTTTCATGGGCCAAAGACAGAAAAGGCACAAGGCAGCGAAAGTGTCACGATTTCGTGACATGTTATGTTTTCGCTAGTGCAAGCCAAGTAGAGTGTACGAAAGCGAAAGGTGTCACGATTTCATGACATGTCATGTTTTCGCTAGTGCTTGCAGAGAAGAGTGTACGAAAGCGAAAAGTGTCACGATTTCGTGACATGTCATGTTTTCACGGATGCATGCCAAGAAGAGTACAAGGAAGCGAAAAGTGTCACGATTTCACGACATGTCATGTTTTCGTAGGTGCATGCCGAGAAGAGTACAAGGAAGCAAAAAGTGTCATGATTTCGTGACATGTCTCGTTTTCGTTGGTGCAAGCCAAGTAGAGTGTACGGAGGTGAAAAGTGTCACGATATCATGACATGTTGTGTTTTCACGCATGCAGGCCGAGAAGAAGACAAAAAGGTTATTAGAGCGACGGTTCTTCTGTCAGAGCTATAAGAGAACAGAAAAGGTTCATCGAGCCGAAATAAGCAGAGAAGGCTATCAGAGAGCCGTAAATGAGAAGATAAATCTACTTCAGAACGGTGGATACACTGTCAGAGCACAGAAAAGGTTGTCAGAGCCGTAAAGTGGGCAGATAAGGCTGTCAGAGCCGTAAGTAAGCATTTAAGGCTATCAGAAGCGTAGTAAGTAGAGCCGAAAGAATGTTTTCATGTACAGTAAGTTAGGGTTAGGGTTGAGCTCTACACGTGGCATGAGTATTGTGTATTGCCGAATAAAAGGAAAAAGGAGCCATGAAAAAGAAAAGGGAGTATAGTGCTAAAAGATACAGAAGAGAGGGTTGTAAGAGAGGATAGAAGAGCTGAAAGAGAAAAATATAACAGAGTTGTAAGTATATGCAGTTCTTGTAAAAGGGCATTAGACCAGTGAGGGTCTTGTAGAAGAGAAGGCATTTTTATGTCATTGAAACAGTTCAAAATTGAAGTCCAAGTTGGTGCTTGGCATTAGGGGGTTGGTGCTCCTTTCTATTGGTGCAGATAAATTAGGGGTTGGTGCTCCTTTCTGTTGGTGCAGATAAATTAGGGGTTGGTGCTCCTTCCAGTGGGTGCTAAAAAATTGTTTGTAAAGTTGGTGCTTTGCAAAGGCTGGATTTGGATGGGAGTCCAAGCAGTCTAATTTTTGAGGAGTAGCCAAAGCTGGTGAACCTCGTTAAATCGTGTGTTGTGGAATGCTCTCTTGTTTAATTGCTTTATCTATTTTTAAGTTCTCCCTGCTTAAGTTTTAAAGAGTTGTAGATCTGAATTTAAATAGCTACACTGATTCACCCCCCCCTCTCAGTGTCATTGTGAGAATATCCATAACTATTGAAGCCTCATCTATCTCTTATAAACAAATTCATTAATCCCTCAAAAATAACTTCTCATTTCTTAAAGAAATATTCAAAATATTATTCCATTTTAAAATTATACTAACCTTTATGTTTAATAAATTAATATTGACAAACTAATCCACACATTATATTAATTAATAGTTTTATCCCTAAATATGTTAATTAATTACATAATTAGTTGATAAATAACTAAAAATATTCTAATAGTTTTTATTTAATCTAAATAAAGCAAACCCTTCCAAAAACAAAGGCCAAAAATTAGATAATATTTAATCTAAATAAAAATATTTTTTTCTTGGAAATGAAAGCCAACAATTCAAACAATATTTAATCTAAATAAATATAATATTTTTTTCCAAAAATGAAAACCAACAATTCAAACAATATTTAATCTAAATAAATATAATTATTTTTTTTGGAAATGAAAGTTAACAATTCTGGAAATGATAGCCAATATCAAGAAAATCAATGAAGTTTCATTTTAATTTAACTCTTCTAGGAAGTGCAGTCCAACATCAAGTAAATCAATACTTAAAAAACAAAAGTCTTCAGTAATATGGAAATTGATGAAAGCTCAGGTGTTGATTACCCGATAAGCATTATCCACCCTCAAGGCTACTTCATCTGGCAATAAATATTAGTATAACATAATTCATATGTAACACCTCACCAACTTGTAATGCCAAATAATTAAAGAATATTTTAAATTATCTAAGTAAAGATATTCCATACAAATCAATCTTGTAGCTATTCCATGTAGACCCTATATCTTTCGTAACTTAGGTTAATAAACTTCAAATAAACTATATTAAACTAATCAACGATAGAAATATTCAAGTTCATTATAGGGCATTGCAAGAAGCCCATACTTCTCTCACTCATTTATGGATCTATTGCTACACAAGCCACATCCAAATAAAATTACGCAGGAACAATGCAAGAACATTGAGAGATTCACATACTTCTCTCACTCAAATATGGATCTATTGCTACAAGCCACATCTAACATTGAGAGAATCCCATACTTCTCTCACTCAAATATGGATCTATTGCTACACAAGCCACATACAAATCATGCATGAACATCGAGATAATCCCATACTTCTCTCAAATATAGATTCCATAACTATTGAAGCCTCATCTATCTCTTATAAACACATTCATTAATCCCTCAAAAATAACTTCTCATTTCTTAAAGAAATATTCAAAATATTATTCCATTTTAAAATTATACTAACCTTTAATAAATTAATATTGACAAACTAATCCACACATTATATTAATTAATAGTTTTATCCCTAAATCTGTTAATTAATTACATAATTAGTTGATAAATAAATAAACACATTCTAGTAGTTTTCATTTAATCTAAATAAAGCAAACCCTTCCAAAAAACAAAGGCCAACAATTAGACAATATTTAATCTAAATAAATTTAATCATTTTACAAAAACAAAGTTCAGCAATTCAAACAATATTTAATCTAAATAAATATAATTATTTATTTTGGAAATGAAAGTTAACAATTCAAACAATATTTAATCTAATATATATATATATATATATATATATATATATATATATATATATATATATATATATATATATATTATGGAAATGATAGCCAACATCAAGCAAATCAATGAAGTTTCATTTTAATTTAACTCTTCTAGGAAGCGCAGTCCAACATCAAGCAAATCAATACTTAAAAAACAAAAGTCTTCAGTAATATGGAAATTGATGAAAGCTCAGGTGTTGATTACTCGATAAGCATATCCACCCTCAAGGCTACTTCATCTGGTAATAAATATTAGTATAACATAATTCATATGTAACACCTCACCAACTTGTAATGCCAAATAATTAAAGAATATTTTAAATTATCTGAGTAAAGATATTCCATACAAATAAATCTTGTAGCTATTCCATGTAGACCCTATATCTTCCCATAACTTAGGTTAATAAACTTCAAATAAACTATATTAAACTAATCAACGATAGAAATATTTAAGTTCATTATAGGGCATTGCAAGAAGCCCATACTTCTCTCACTCATTTATGGATCTATTGCTACACAAGCCACATCCAAATAAAATTACGTAGAAACAATGCAAGAACATTGAGAGATTCACATACTTATCTCACTCAAATATGGATCTATTGCTACAAGCCACATCTAACATTGAGAGAATCCCATACTTCTCTCACTCAAACAAGGATCTATTGCTACACAAGCCACATACAAATCGTGCATGAACATCAAGATAATCCCATACTTCTCTCAAATATAGATTCCATAACTATTGAAGCCTCATCTATCTCTTATAAACACATTCATTAATCCCTCAAAAATAACTTCTCATTTCTTAAAGAAATATTCAAAATATTATTCCATTTTAAAATTATACTAACCTTTAATAAATTAATATTGACAAACTAATCCACACATTATATTAATTAATAATTTTATCCCTAAATCTGTTAATTAATTACATAATTAGTTGATAAATAAATAAAAACATTCTAGTAGTTTTCATTTAATCTAAATAAAGCAAACCCTTCCAAAAAACAAAGGCCAAAAATTAGATAAAATTTAATATATATATATATATATATATATATATATATATATTCTGGAAATGAAAGCCAACATCAAGCAAATCAATGAAGTTTCATTTTAATTTAACTCTTCTAGGAAGCGCAGTCCAACATCAAGCAAATCAATACTTAAAAAACAAAAGTCTTCAGTAATATGGAAATTGATGAAAGCATAGGTGTTGATTACCCGATAACCATTATCCACCCTCAAGGTTACTTCATCTGGCAATAAAGATTAGTATAACATAATTCATATGTAACACCTCACCAACTTGTAATGCTAAATAATTAAAGAATATTTTAAATTATCTAAGTAAATATATTCCATACAAATCAATCCTATAGCTATTCCATGTAGACCCTATATCTTCCGTAACTTAGGTTAATAAACTTCAAATAAACTATATTAAACTAATCAACCATAGAAATATTCAAGTTCATTATAAGGCATTGCAAGGAAAGGGAAGATATCACATTTTTTATTATAAGATGTTAACATAATCGTTTTCCAATATTATGAGTGAAAAACAAAGAAGAAGGATGGATATGCTAATAAATAATAGGAAAAACACATCCTAATTCCAAGAGTAAAATAAAAAGACTTCAACTCTTATGTGGTTGGCAAGAAGTTGCATGCAATAAACGTAATAACCTTTCAAAACTAATTTTTTGTAAATGAAACTTACTTCCAAGAGAGAAGGTAGTGGTTGATTCATTTGCATGATTTTGTGTTTGATATGTATTATTTTCTATATGGAAGGAAAAATAAAAGAATTGCATGATCAATAAATTGCATTGGTTTATGGGTTCACAAAACTCCAAAATTTTAAGCAGTCATGCAATCAAATGAAGGTAAACAAATGTTGTAAATAGTATAGAAAACATACAACATATCCATTCAAAAATAAACTAGAAGAATACCTCCATAGGTGCTCATGACCTATTCACTAACAACAACATAAAACCAACACATTTTCTAGTGTCTTTTTCTACTTAGTCTCCCCCTTTCCCTCTTTCTTCGAGCACCCAATTTTCCCCTCCTTACCTCTTTTTTTTTCTCCTCTCAGAAGCATTTTTGAAGGGAAGGAAAAAGTCTCAACCATCATGTAATTCCTCTTCCTTTCTTTTCTGTTACGATAAAGTAACATAACGTTAAGAGGATTTCCAACTTTTCAATATTTCCACTTTTCATTATTCCAACTTTCCAACCTTATAAAATTAATTAAGTCTTCTTTACAAAGGTCTACCTATTAAATTAAATATTAGCCTACTAATATCCAATAGGAAAATATTAATAATTAAATCATTCTCTTATAGCATTATTTAATATCATTTCCTAATGTTAGAGTTAATTACTAACATTAGTAATAATATAATAATAATTTAATTAATTACTCACCTAATTAATTTAATTGATATTAGATGTTAATATTAACCATTAACATCGATATTTAATATTTTAAGTATTAATAATACCAACATTATTATTAATACCTAACTTGATAAAATTATTAACCAAATAATTTCCATGCTTCAAAACACATGCAACAACACAAGGGCTCTTGCAAATCAAAATATGTGCAAACAATATTTTCCTTAAGTATGAGGCTTTACAATAACTGCAATGTTATCACTCACCTATGAAACATCCCCTAAGCATGAGTAACAATGATTAAATTTTTCTATTGATAAATAAAATATTACAACGTTATATAGGCTTTAGAACCCATGCTTTAACAAACTAACCCTGATATAGACTAGGAATAGAATAGACATGAGAGAAATTCTCTCATGACTAACAAACTAACTAAACATGGACTCAAATCCTACGTAACATAAAAAGCTAACAAATAGGCTAAAATTGGACTTAGGGGAATGTCAAATATTCCAACATTCTCCCCCTTGATGTTGATGGGACTTCTTCCAGAAGTTCATCAGCATCACAACATTGGAAGAAACTCAACTTTTTCATCTCCTCCAGTTTTGTAACAAGAAATCAAAAATTGTAAAATTTTGTCTTGGGCACTCCTTCCACTTTTGGTGTGGGATCTCCTCCATTTTAGTTGCTTCTCCTTCCTGCAAGTAATTGAGTGCCTCCTTTTGATGAGCTACTCCCCCTTCATCAAAAACTCCTTCAAATGATGGCATTCCCATAATGCCACAAGTATTGGTTCTCACTAACCAATCTAGCACATTTCTTTCATCATTCATTTTATGGTCTTCAAACCATATTTCAGATCCTAATACTCCTCTTGAGTATGTACAATGCATCATATTATGTATATGGTTTTGCCATATTACAATTTCACATAACTCTAAACAGATCTTCAAATAAAATATAGCTATGCAATAGCTAGTTACAAATGCAACAACAAATTGTTGCTCCTCACACAATGTTTCACTCTTTACTATGGCTTTACATGATTTCTTCCAAGGAATTTTAAACATAAAATACAGCCAACACATATCCATGGTTTTCATCACCATGTTTCACTCTTTACTATGGCTTTACATGATTTCTTCCAAGGAATTTTAAACATAAAATACAACCAACACATATTCATGGTTTTCATCACCATGTTATCCATGTTCTTTGCAAATAAAATAAATTCATCTCTCAATAATACCTTTTTAAGACAATCTCCTTCTTTATTTAAATACCTACTCACAAAAAACAAATCATTAATCACAAAAACATTACCTCTAGTGTGATTAGATTTGGTGCTCCCCATAAAGCTATTTTGTGGCATATCTTTGTCACTGTATGTTGCTTCAAAATCAACCATCAACTCTTCACTGAGAGTTCTCCTCCTTTGTTCAATCCATGTTGGTGTGTTGAAACACCATTCATTCAAACAATCATACATTGTTGCCTTTTCAAGAAAACTCTTTTCCTTCAATGTAGACACTCCAAGTGAGTGATATTCATTCATGAGTGATGTTTCCTTTGCCATTACAACAAGAAAATCAGAAATCTCATTTTCATTTTCTATTTCTATCTCATTTGCTCTCTCACTTTCCACCTCCCAAATGAGATAATCATTTGTGCTATTTTCTTCACACAAATCATTTTCTTCTTTGAGATTCACAAAATCTCTCTTCACACAAACTTCTTGGGCTGATGGACAAGAAGTATCTCTATTTATCACTCTTGATGAGTGATCTCTATTGAGCATGCAACTTATAGTTTGCATCTCCTCTTTATCAATAATATCATGGGGATCAACATCCCATACAATTTATGTCTTGGTAGGAAAAACAATATTCACTCGACATGAGTGAGTATCTACCTTTGCATCTTCTTTTGCCTCCACTCCATGTGAGTGTTTTTCAACATGCCAAAAATGGTTTGGCTCATCAATGCAATCTTCACAATTCTCCTCCATGAGAATAGTCTTGGATACATGATATGAATGATATGAATCATATTCATTCATCCATTTCCAGCAACCCAATGTGGGTGTTTCCTTTTTATCTTCCTCTTGCCTTTTTATTTGCTTTTGTAGTGCCTCCTCCTTGAGACATATTTCATCCACCTCACATTGGTCTTCAAGCAAGGAACACTCCAATGTGAGTGTTTCTCTTCCTTCCTCTTCAATGTAACATTCCTCCATATTTGAGAAATGGTCATCAATGGAACATCCTTCCATATCTTCAAGATGCCAACACTCTTGGGTTGGTTCTTCAAGCAAGCCATCATCCACTTTGGAGTGATCTTCACAATAAGCATCATTCCCATAGAATGATCTTTCCTCCATTGTCTCTTCAATGAGACTTTCATTTTCAATGTCCATGTTTCCCAAACATGTCATTTTCTCAACTACTTTTTCTTCATTACAAAAAGCTTCATTCACACAATTTTTCTTTTCATCATCATATTCTCCCTCTAAAAGAAATAATTGACAATTTTCATCATATTCTCCTTCTAAAACAGAGAATTGATACTTACAAGTTTCCATGCCTTCACAAGACATGCCTCCAACAATGAGAGTCTCCCATGGTTTCTCACAACAATCTTCACATGAGTCTTCATAAGACTCTCCAAAGTGGTCTTCAAGTGAACAAGGCTCCTCTTTGCTCAAACAATCTCCATGATTGTCACATATGGCTTTATGGGTATTCTCATCAAACCCATAAGTATCCTTCAATACTTGCCATGCTATTGTAGCTGATCTACAATTAGCTATGAGAGGGAAAACACTCTTTTCCACTCCTCTTCTCAAATCCATAAGGGCTAAGCAATTTTCATATTGCTTTCCTTTCTTCAATTTCTTCTCCTCTTCTCCAAGCATGCTCCAATCCACAGGTTCTTCATAACCAGCAACTACAATGTCCCATAATCCTTTTGCCAATAGTAGAGTCTTCATTTTTACTGCCCAAAACTCATAATTTTCTCCTTCAAAGTCTGGAACCTTCAGCTCCGCATACATGTTGGCCATTGTACAAACAAAAAATAACTAGCAAAGGTTTACAAAACACTTCCCATCAAGGTCCAAAAAACATTTTACTTCAAAAGCTGTATGCGGGCAGGTCTTTATGTCCAGCAAATATTTTGTAGCAGTCACTAACGCACCACAGGTATTGTCTGGTGCCTTCTTCTCAACAGATAATTTCTCCAGCAACATGTTTTTTCTCTATGTATGCACACAATCTACACATACTATGCATTCACCTGACAGAATGCGCAACCAACAAATATCACACCTCCTCTTCGTATTCACCAGACGACGTCGTGACACTCTCCCGTGCGATTGCTCTCCACTGGTTGGCGGCTCTCCTTCGGGTGGTAGCGGCTGCTAAAAAAATGTTTACTTCGCCTGCGTCTAGCGATCGATGCCCAACAAGAATGAACGTGCCCTCCATTGCAAGTTGTCTTCGATTCTCGTTTGCTGCACTCGTCTATAACCTGTAAATCACCCATGCCTTCTTCCGGGATCTGCTTCAGGCTGTAGAGACTTATTTGCTATCGCCTGTAGACTGGGCCTCTTGTGCACGTCTACTATTAATTTGCAATGGCTAGGATAAGAACATCTTCTAAGCCTGTAAATCCTGCTTGCTGCTCGAACTGTTGTCACCACCCATGCATCAATTCACCTCCATAGTAACGTCGGATGCAAACCGTTGGATTCTTATTATTCTGCAAATGGATTCGTTTGGCCTGTGATCAAATTCAATCATTCTTCGCAGTGTGTGTCGGTGATTTGCTCAATCATTTTTTTTAGATCTCTCCAAACGATTTTTGAAAATAAATCTTTACAAAAACAAATGTGTAGTTCGGCTTCTCAGAATCGATTAACAAAACTGATCAACGATTGCTCCCTTTCACTGCACTACGTGCACTTGGCTTCCTGCTGTGTGAGGTGTCGAAAAACTGCAACTAAAATGGTGCAATCCGCTGCCTGTGCCAAAACATGTCTGTATGGCAATTTGCAACACACTTGGATCCTACAAATTTTTCTCCTCCTCAAATTTGCCATGCGATCTCCTTTTTGCCTGTTCTCTCTATGGTGGCTCTCGGCCACGGAGTGGTGCCTCCTTTGGGAGGCGTTCTGACGAGCGGGCGGTGTTGCTTTAGAAAAATAGAAAGTGTCCCCAATGTCGCAAAAAAATTATCTGGCAGATTTTGTCCTTATCCTCGGCAGAGATGGAAAAAATCTAGCCTACATCAGACCGGTAATCATGTCAATGGCGTGCCTTCAATGTCAGTGCTGCATTCATGGTCTCAATCGGGTGCTCTACAACTGAAAATCTATGCAAAGCAAAATCTCAAAAAAAACTATCTGTTATCGCTGTGCAGTGGATGGATCGGCCTCCTTCATACCGTGCGTATGTTGAGCGAGGTTGTGCAATGGTCACAGTGCCACGTCAGTAGGTCCCGTGTTGCTGCGATCAGATGATGTTGCTGCAACGCGATATATTCTTCACAGCGAAGATTCTCCACCAAGGCTTCTGCTGTGTCTGCACTGATTCCTGCAATCGGTGCCTGCAAATGGACACAAATATCCCACATTGAGGACAAGAGAGGAAATGAGTGGTATAAGAACAATTGTACTCACATTAAACATAATCACCTCTGGGTGATCTATGATCTCCAACGTGCAGTTAATCGTTGGTCAAATATTTTATCCCATTCTGTCCAGGTAAGCTTTCACTATACCGGTGAGCTGTCCAGGTAAGCTTTCACTATACCAATGATGTCTATAAATCTGTGTCCACCGTAGTGTTACTATGTCATGTTCGATTGTTAATCGTGTCCACCACACATCGTAGATCCCACGTCTATCGTCTATCAGCCTGTCTCTGTCCCGCGGTCAGCTTCTTGGCTACCGTCTGCCAGCTCATCTGTATGTTGGCTTTGCACGTGTTGTAGGTCTCATTGCCTCACATCTTAGAGGCTAGTAGAGGTCCACCATCGGCTAGTAAGCCTCACATCACATCTTAGAGGCTAGTAGAAGTAGGAGCCAGAAGGAACCACCATAAGTATAGAAATTGGAGAGGGAACTCGGGAATGAGTCACTAACTCCCCCTTTCTATATAATAATTGAAGATTGAGCGGAAGTTGGGGTTGTTGGGCCTATGATCCCTATTCCTCCTCCATCGTTTAAATATTGAGAGGAAGTTGGGGTTGTTGGGCCTATGATCCCTATTCCTCCTCCATCGTTTAAATATTGAGAGGAAGTTGGGGTTGTTGGGCCTATGATCCCTATCCCTCCTCCATTATTTAAATCCATCCTCTTTCATGAAAGGTAAAACCCTCCATCAAAATAATGAATCGATCCTCCAAAAAGGTAAAACCCTACTTCATCGAAAAAGGTAAAATGCTCCTCCATCAAAAAAAGGTAAAACGTTCCTCCATCAAAAAAGGTAAAACCCTCCTCCATTATAATACTAAATCGATCCTCCATAAAAGGGTAAAACCCTCCTCCCTCCATGATCATCTATTCTCCACCTCTATCATCTCTTAAAATAGAGAGCGAGGTAAGGGATCTATTCTCCACCTCTATCATCTCATCCTCCTTCTATTGGTTAACCTTGCTTCTTAACCCTTTTTGGATCAACTGAAGAATAGACAGATTAGCCCTTTTAAGGGATTCTGAGCTTGCTTGTGAGGAGTATTGCTTTGATAGAGTATGCCGTTCCTAGGGACCGGGGACCTGCCGCCCGGCCCGCCTCAGATGGATGGGATAGTGGGAGCTCTTTAGGCTTTTTTGGGGCGAGCTCAGCTTTTTTAAGGCGAGGAAGGTGTTCCCTGTATTCCAAAGAGCATAAGGAAGGGTTTGGTACCGGCACTAGGAAGGATTGGTAATCGTGTTTCTAAAGGTACGATAAGAGTGGGGGCATGCTGACTGAACCGATTGAATAAACCGCTACTGCTGATCTTGCATCTCCGTTTTATCCCTAAGATCCGAATTCACCCACTTCTAAGACATGCTTAGGCTCACGAGAGGAGAGAATTGGCAGAAAGAAAAGACAACCTTGCAAGAAGAACTACAACATAAGGGTGGGTACAACAATTGTTTCAAAACAACGGTTGAAAGACATGTTCCGAAGCATAAGGGTGGGTACAACAACTACACCTGTTTCAGAACAACGGTTGAAAGACATGTTCCGAAGCAAGGAAACAAAACTGTTGACCAACCTCAGACAGGTCCACGATCCTTTAACATAATAGTTAATCGGTGGTTAGAGTATTCAAAACAATTGTATCAGCGTAGTAACTAGAAAGAGACATCCCCTATTATCACTGTCAAGAAAGAACTTTTCACAAATGAAGACATTATTCAAGGGATAAAAAAGTTAGCAACTGGTAAAGCCCGTGAACTTTTCACAAATAAAGACATTATTCAAGGGATACAAAAGTTAGCAACTGGTAAAGCCCGTGACATAGACAATCTTCAAGTAGAGCATATAAAATGGGGGTAGATATTCTGGCATCGCAGATCAAAGAAATTTTCAATGAGGTCATACAAAATGGTTTCCCTACCGAGTGGACAACTAGCTTGACCATTCCTTTGTTTAAAAGTGGAGATGTAAATAATCCCTCAAACTATTGAACTATCATGATCAACCCTCTCTTTGCAAAGCTGTTTGGGAGTATGATAGAGTGTAGGATCAATAGATGGGCGGAAGAAAAGGGAAAGAGAGCAAAGGGACAAGCGGGTTTTAGGCCCAAGCACTCAACTATTGATCACTGTATCACACTTAGACACATAGTGGAAAAAATATGTGACAAAAAATAGGAGGCTTTTTGTTGTTTTGTAGACCTCAAAAAGGCATTTGACACAGTGCCAAGGAAAAAATTATGGAGCAGAATGGAAGAGCTAGAGGTTCCAATTTACTACAGGGCAGCAGTTCACAGATTATATGAGCATGTAAAAGCTAGAATCATAACACATGAAGAGTTATCTGAATGTTTTGGTAGTGACATAGGTGTCAAACAAGGTTGCTCTCTATCTCCTACCTTATTTGGGTTGTACATTGACAAGTTAGAAGAATGGATAAATAAATTTGGGGGAGAGGGTGTGCACTTAGCCAAATATGTGGTAAAACTCCTCATGTATGTAGACGATGTAATTCTTGTGGCCAAAACAACCAAAGATCTAGGAGATCACCTTCAAGCTCTAGAACTCTTTTGTAAGGAAGTTGGGATGCAAGTAAACACAAGAAAAACAAAAATCATGATTTTTTCAACAAAAAAGAAGAAGCAACAACTCAAATTTCAGTTTGCAGGAGAACCACTTGAGGTAGTAGTAGAATACAAATACCTGGGCATAGAATTTCATGACAAACTCAATTGGAATACATGTAGGATGAAAAGAACTCAAAGCGATTGGAGATCACTGTATGCACTTCAAAATAGGTGTAGGAATGCCGAGTTACGGGACTGGAAGACCACCAGGGTTTTATTTGGCCTACTTGTTACACTGATTTTGTTGTATGGTTGTGAGGTGTGGGTTAGTGGCACAACAAAGGCAAAATGGAGGCAAATAGAAAGGATTCAAAAATATCTAATCAGGCCACAACTCCTCATGAAATTATTCTAGCTGAAACTAGAATTTTTCCTTTAGAAGTAATTGCTATGACCAAGCTGTTACGTTACTTGAAAAAAATAGAAAACATGAAAAACAACAGATGGCCAAGGGAAGCTAAGGATGAAGAGTTGCATATGTGGAAGAACACATGGATGAAACAAAATCAGAAATGGATGAAACGTTGGGAAATCAACATAAATGAATGCCCAAATTTCAACAAAGACATCAAAAGCTATGTGAATGAAAAGTTTAGAAGTGGAATGTGGAAAAATGCAAGCGAGGAAAAGACAATATTATATTGCAAAGTTTAACCCAACATATGATCACAAGGAAAAATCATATATAGGCGCTGAATTCAAGTGGAAGGAAAAAATCCTCATTGCTTAGATAAGGACTAGCTCTCATAGGCTTAGATGTGAAACAGGGAGATGGACAACACCCAAAGAACAATGGGAAGAAAGGATATGTACTTTATGCAAGCACAGGGGTAGTAGAGACATAGGAACACTTCATCTATAAGTGCCCGAGTTTTTCAGACATCCGTGGCAAATACAAAGAAACACTTGGAAACGGGTCTATGACAGAGTTATTTGAAGACAATAAAATAAAAAAAGTTGGGAATTGCTAACCCAAATTAGCAGGAGAAGGAACAACCTTCTCAAAGATATTAAAGATCATATGATATGATTTGAGCAGTTGTACTTCCATATTTGAGGTCCCATAGACCATATTTGGGTCTCGCAGATGTAATTAAAATATTTCATTTCATTTCTCTGGCTTAGAGGTGTTGTCCACTGTGTGCGACAGTGTTGGCGTTAGTGGCTGGAAACTTAGCAGTTGTAGTTAGCTACTCTAGTCAGTTAATGTGAAATCACCAGCACATCAAGTCAAAATTTGTTTGAGTCAGTTCGGTGTTGTCCACATCCGTCCATGATTCGTACTTTGCTTGATCTTTGGTAGGCCCTACGTTGAGCCACAAAGGCTCGATCACTTCACGTAGGAGCCGCACAAGCAGGTGGCCATGTGTCTTGGGTGGGTTGTTGATAGTTTGTACACTGTGAGAGGTACCCCAATCTCCACAATGTCAGCAAAAGAACACAGGCAGTCTGTGTCAGGTAACAATGATTCAATTGTTCTATTGATAAATAAAATATTACAATGTTATATAGGCTTTAGAACCCATAACAAGCTCTAACAAACTAACCCTAATATAGACTAGGACTAGAATAGACTTGAGAGAAATTCTCTCATGACTAACAAACTAACTAAACATGGACTAAAATCCTACGTAACATAAAAATCTAACAAATAGGCTAAAATTGGACTTAGGGGAATGTCAAATATTCCAACAAAGCATAGGGTAAGAGGTATTTTGATTTTATAGCAACCTCTTTGCCTAATGATGTTTTTTAATCAAACACATGCAAATACATCTACATGAGGGATTTACCCTTGTGGCTATCGATGAGAATTCATCCATGATTTTCTTTTTTCCCTTAACTCTAGTGGTTATCCCATACCAATCCACTCATGAGAGGACCTAGTTCTACAACAACAAATTTTATCAATAGTACCATATTCTTTCAAAAAACATAAAGAACAACTATCAACTCATCTTGATAGTATAAAATAGGATCATGCATTAAAAACCAACATACCAGTACATCAATCAAGCAACAAGGAAAAGTCCTGTTAGGGTAGGCCATTACATACTCCCCCTAGGACTAAATACAGTCCCTTGTGGTTTTTGAAAATAAAATATTTTATTCAAACAAAAATAGGAATTGCTTTTTCATTTTCTCAAGCAAGGATATGGATTTTTGATAGGTTGTGTAATGATCCTCCTTGGTAGGACTTGATCTTGATACTTGTTTTATGTATTGATGTGTGGATATCTAATGCATAATCTTATTTTATGTTATTAGGATATGCTAATAGTTGTACTTAAAGCTTTGAATTATGATATATGGAGAATATGGTATTGTTGATGAATTTGATGGTTGCAAGACCGAGTACTCTCATGAGTGGATTGGTATGGTACAACCACCAAAGTTGAGAGAAAAAGGGAAATGAGGGATGACATTCTCATCGACAACTCAAGGGTAAAATAATAACCTTCATATAGATGAATTGCATAAATGCTTATTGTGTGATTACACCATTGGTCTAGGAGGTTGCTATTAGCAAAAGAACCATCCTTAGTAGGTAGGTGATAATATTTGAGTTATCTTAAAAACCACCTACTTAAGAAAAAATAATGTTGTGTGCATTATTGATTGCTTTGAGATGCATATGTGCTTGTGTTTGAAGTATGAAATTACTTGGTTATTGACCAAACAAATAAATCATTAACAAATGAGGTTAGTATTGTTTTTTTTTTTTAGTGAAAAACCCCTTGCAGGGCCGCTTTGATCTGAGAGACCACGAACAATGGGTTCTACACTATCAAAGTCATCTGGAAGTCGCGCCTGACCCTGCCCGCACCAACATTATCAATTGGATTTTAGGTACCCAATTCAACTTTTTGGTAGGGTGGAGATTCGAACCTAGGACCTCCCTTGGATAATTACCCTCTCCTCTCCAATTCACCTACAACACCTGGGTGATGAGGTTAGTATTGTTAATACTTGGAAATATTTGATATTGAAGTTAATACTTTTTTTTAATAAGCTATGTGTGGCTTCTATTAGGGGCCACTCCCATTAATAAAACAAAACATTACATTGCTCTCATTAAATTTCTATCAACTTAATTAAAGCATATCTAGCTTTGTATTTCTATCAGAGATATTCTTCGTTTACCCTTCTATCAAATATATTCTTCGTCTTTCTCAAACTTCTAAGTTTCCAAAATCAACTCCTTTTATATCCAATGCCTTCAAAAATGTAAATTCTATCAAGACAAAATTCAATACTACGAAAGGCTAAAATTTTTGCCACCCAACTTCTATATAAAAATATATCTTATCTATAACAACCTCACAATTTCTTAATACCTTTTTATTAGGGTTCTTACTCATTCTCCTAATATTCCAAGATATTATTTTCATTGTTAGTTTTTATTATTTTATTTATGGGTTTAGCCCCACTTCTTGTTAACACTGTGATAATTGATTTTGTTTTCCCATATTAATATCCTTTAATGTTTATTTTTCTCTTTGTTTTTGCTTCTTGGATCTTCCTCTCTTTTTTATTCCCAACAATACTTTCATCTTCATCAATCTCTTCAATCTTCTCACATTGCTCATAGTAAGACTTATCATCTTTAGGTTTACCTTGTTCTAAAGGATTTGAAGTGCAAGGAATAACCTCAAAAGCACAATCTTCTTTATGTTTCCTTGGAAACCCTAAAGTGCAAGGATGCTCTTCTATAGCGATTACCTTCTTATTCTATCCTAAAAACCCTAAATTATTATGGGTTTCCTCCAAACTCATTTCTATATTATTCAGTTCTTGAAACCTTAAATTGTAAGAAATTAACATCTTCACCACTTTCACTTTTATTACCTGAAGAGGATTCTATAATACTTGAGGAAAATGAATATGGTTTACATAGAATAAAATTGACCTTTTTTGTTTTCTTTGCTTTGGGTTTTATCTCCACATATTCTTTTGCACCTTTAATTCCTTATAAACTTACCAAATGATATTGCAGATAGGCTTTATTAGACTATTATTTTGGAGTGGAATATCCTTGCTCTAATCTAGCTTCTATTATTGTATGATTTCCTTGCTTCATATTGAATTTTATATCATGGCTAGAATTTTTTGTCTCTTTCTTCATAGTTTTTACTTTGCAAACTCTTGCCATGTGTCTAATCTCAAAATAATTGTGGTAACAAAATGCAATATTTTCATAATCTACTTGTTGTTATCATTCTCTTGATTCAGATTTAATATTAATGGATTGTGGAAAAGGTTTTAAAATATCTATAGCAACACATATTCGAGTATATATAGCATGCATTCACTACTTAGTTGTTGGTCCTTCCTTGAGGAATTCCCCTAGGGTATTTCCAATATTCTTCACAACATCCTTATTTATAAGCTGATATGGAAGTCCAAAATGCCTAACCCACATAAGAAGCTTCTTAATAGTTTTTGTCTCAACAAAAAAATTCATTCCATGGTCTCAAATAAAGTGCATCTCTTCCCCTAAACCATGGGCCACCAACCATTATTTTATCCCTAATTTCTAAACTAGAAAATATGATGAGGAAAAAACCTTTAGGAAGAAAAGTCACAGAATAATTTGAATTCAATCCCCACTTCCACTTGATCCAATTTTTAATCTCCAAAAATCCTAGCCATGATCTATGGAACTTACATATTAATCCTATACTTTTAAGAACCATTATATAATGCTCAATAATATCATCCTTGATACTTACTTCTAGTGTAACATCTGATACCTAGATTGAACTTACCATGTATTCGCTCTTCTGCTTATCTCTAGCTTGGGCCTCCATACTTCCAACTAGGGCATTTTGATTTCTAGCTAGGGCATCCTGACTTTCTATTAGGGATTTAAAATATGAATTTCCTTCCACAATATCTAATGGATCTTGCTCTTGGCTTGCACTCCCTCTTGGTTCGCACTCGATATTGCTCCTAGCTTGGAATCTCTCTTGCCTCAAACTTACTCCTGGATTGCACTCTCTCTTACCTCAAACTTGCTCTCGACTTACACTCCCTCCTAGCTCACAATTGCCTATGTCTCTTCTTTTTCTTGATATTATTACGCTTCAATATAATTTTGAAAACAAATGTTCCACACATTCGTGGTAAGGGTTTGAAGCATTGATGCACTTTGGATAAACCTGCCATTATTTTTCCATGATTGAATCTTGGCTTGTACTCTCTCTTAGTTTACACTCCCTTTTATCTTGCACTCTCTCCTACCTCACACTAACTCCTAGCTTGCATTACCTCTTGGCTCACAATTGCCCTTGTCTCTTATTTTTATTGGCATTCCTTGGTGTAGACACCAAATTATAGCCACTAATCCTCCATCCTAACCATTACACCATCCACTTGTCCACCATACACCTTTCCCGCCAATTATTTGACCCAATTCCACCTTTCCCACCTTCAAAAAGCCCAATTCCACCTTTCCCTCCAATTATTTGGCCCAATTTCACCTTTTTCTCCATTTCCTAACCCAATTGAGATTATTTTAATATTATTTTATATTATTTTGTATTTAATATAATATTTAATATTGTATTATAATATATTTATTATAAAATATATATTTATAAACTCAATTAACCACAACCGTTTGATCCAATCTAATCCCCACCATCCATCTTCATTAATCCATGCCACATCTAAAAAGTAATCTCAACCTTAGGATCTAATTTAATCTTAGCCACATGATCAAAAGTGTAAGGCTAAAACCCTAATAAAATCCTAGGTTGGATTATAAATAAGGGCATTTGCAAATGCCCAAACCCTGGAACCTTGAGATTAAAAATTGTACCCTAGAGGAGTCATTGTTGAAACCCTAGTGAAGTAGAGAGAGATAGAGTTTGAAGATCTAAAGCCCTAGCTATTCAACAAGACTTCTGCTATTCTAGTTGTCCCTTGATCATACTCTATTGCCATCATAGCCCTCATCCATCCGTCGCATTCATATCCACCCTCTCGATCTGCTTTTGTAGATTTACCCTTACCCACAAGCGCCCTCTCGAGCTTTCCAGGCTCGCAACAGAGCCTGTGAAGCTCATTGCAGAACTTTCCAGGTACTCACTAGAGCCTAATGTATCACAGACTTGCTCCAGATCCTATGAAACTCGCACCAGAGCCTGCCAAGTGCACGTCCAAGTCTCCTGTATCCACGAAAACATGAATCTGAGCCTGTTGCACCACGCCAACTACAAAAACAAAATGAAATCAAGGTACATATTTATTGGTTTTATTTTGTTACATGATTTGTAGATTTCACATGCCATTTGATCCATTTTTAGTTAGGGTTTACTGATGTTTGAGGGTCTCACACTGTGGAGCCCTCATAGGTGTTATTAATACCTTTCTCTATTTTTGTATTCTGCATTCTACCATAACCATGGTTTACCATTCAACAATTTACGTATTCTGCATTCTACTACTGCTTTTTATTGTTTCTGGGTTTAACACTAAGTAATATGGGAAAGAATCCTTAGCAAATTACATTTAGGGTTTGTGTGTGTTTAGTTACACAAAATTCATTTCTTTTTCCAAAGTTGTAGATCTAGGTGATTGTTTGCATTTAGAGTGCATATGAAATAGAAAAGCATCCTAGATTTTTCATTTTAGGGTTAAAGATCACTTTAATTTTGCATATCTAAATAGGAACAACATCTTGATGCATAAAGTAATCCTACCCTAGGCTGGCCCCTTTGGCAGAGAGGTGGATGAACCCTCCAGTTGCTCTTGTGATTTTAATCACTTGTAGGCAGGGGATTTTAAGGGTGTACTCTGCGCTCTTTAGGTGAAATTTGTGTCTTTGTGTTGGATTTTGATTTAGATTAGTAAATTTAGTAATATTTAATATTGTTTGCACACCATAGAGAACAAGAGATCTAATAAAATTAATCACACACACTTGCACAATTCAAATTTTTAACAGTAGTGGCTGGATTTCATCACCAACCATTGCTTGAGATTTGGTGATGGTGGCAGTGATTTCCATCCACCAATATCTGCCCTAGAAACCATAGGACTACCCTCGAGAAAACTTGTTGGAGGTCATTACCAACAAGAATCTCGTTGCCTTGGCCAACCTTAGTTTTTACCTTTGTTTTCTTTAAACAAGATTAAGTTACATCAAAACACACAAGCCAACAATTCTAAAAGGAATTTCACATTAATGAAAGAAAATAATTAATGAACAAGGTAAGCCACACATGGTGAAACCTAGGACTGATTGTTTTCTTTACTTTAAATTTTAAAAAAGTTTTTAGTTTGTGTGATTTAGATTAAAGCTTTGAATCTTTGGTTTAACTACTTTATGGTGCTAACACGACAACAAAAGAAAATAATAAACCAAAGTAGTTTAATGGAAAACAGTTCCCATGAGCCCACTACTTCGGTAGCCCCATCCAATATGGTTCAGACTACTTTGTCTAGATCATCCCATCCACCCCACTCTCAAGTAGGGACACATTCACACAATGTGGAGACAACCACCACCTACATAGACATGGATAGAGTGCAAGCCATTTACAAGGCTTCTAACTATGTCTTAGAGCCCCTTAGCCAAGAAGGTTTTGAAGAATCCAAATTGGCTACCACCTACCTTGCCCAAGGATATCCTAATTTGAGTTATGAATATGGTATGCCTTCCTCCACGAGCCAACCACCACAAAGCCCAAGTGTTCCAAACACTTATCTCACATCCACCTATACCAACCCCTTTGATGAGTATGTCAATGCTGCCTCACAAGTCCCTAGCTTCCAAGTTGTAACATCAAATGCAACTTGCACCATACCCATGTCCTCTCATCCATCATCATCCACACCTCCATCATCTCACTTAGCCAACATGACTGTGTCATCCACATCTCCATCATCTCACCTAATCAACATGACCATGTCTAATCATCCATCATCATCAACCCATCCATCGTCTCATCCAACCACAACCCCATCATTCGACACATGGTCAAATCAAGAACTTACGGATACATTAGGGCTCATCAACAGATTGCTTTCACAATGAACAAAAGGAAAATAGTCAGCTTACATAGACCCTATGACCCAAGGAGTTCCAAATCAACCTCCACTCACCAATCAAAATTCAGCATGGGTCCCTCAATCTTCCATAGTGTCCATCCCCAATCCACCACCACTCCACACATCCACCATACCAATCAACATTGCCACTAACCAACAACACAATCCATTTCTCCATCATCATCCTCATCAATCATCCCCATCTTTCAACCATCAATATTCTCCACATACCCAACCCAATCCATTCCACAACACCATGTTGGTCACACCCCAACATCTACCATCCAACCCATCAACCAACCATCACATAATCCAAGGTCCTCATATTCCAACAGAAGATCTTAGATTCTAGGCAATGCAAAAGCAAATCGATCAGTTGATGCAAAACTCACCAAGGATAATGAGCCAAAAGCTCACATTAAGCCAACTGATCCATCAACCAATCCATCCATCGGTACCATCACCACCATATCCGATAGATTTTATGATACCAAAATTTGACAAGTTCAAGGGAACTGAGGATCCTAAGGAGCATGTGAGTTCATTTGTCCACGTATGTTTTTGGATTAGCGATGATAATGCTCTTATGCTCTGAACATTTCCTCAAACATTAGGGGGAGATGCCATTGAATGGTACAATCAATTGCCTACACATAGTATTTATACTTTTGATCAATTGATAGATCTATTCTTGGAATGCTTCGCCCTTAATATTAAAAATAAGGTGTCCTTATCGGATATATATTATTTGAAACAATGGGATGAGGAACCTATCTATGATTTTGGAAACCGTTGGAGGGCATTCATAACCAAGTTGCCATTATCCCTCCCAATGGAAGAAATTATCAAACTTTTTACCAAGAGTTGCTTAAAACCCATCTCTTGGATGTTACAGCTCAATACTTATAGAATATTTGAGGAAGCTTTAGCATAGACTAGTGTCATTGAGGAGATAAAAATCCAAGAGGGTGTCATTAAGCCTAAGAAGAAAGAATGGCAAAATAGGGGCCAATACCGAAATAATCAAACTGGCCAAACCAAATCAACACAAGCCTCAATGGCTAACACAACTAATCAAGTCAATCAAGTGGTCATGATCCAACCCGTAATGGCTCAAAAACCAGTGCAACAAAAAATTACCTATCATGTGGTCCCATCAGTAACCCAAGCACCAACGGTACAAAACACAACGCCAACTGTGGAACAACCTACCCGCCGCCAATTCAATCGGCCCCAACATCAATACACTCCTTTAGTGAAATCATATTCATCCATATTTCAAAGGTTGTATGAGACCAATAAATTAGCCTTACCAGACATTAGGCCTAATGATCCCACCAAAAGGTCTAAAAATTATAGAGAGCACTTGTTTTGCCCATACCATCGACAAAATGGGCATGATATCAATTCCTGCCATATGTTCAAAAACATAGTGCAAGACCTCATAGACCTAGGGGCCATTAACATGGATAACCCCTTAGCTCCACAAAATCAAAATTTGGGCATATATCAGACACCTCTACCTAACCATGGGGAGGTCCAACATAATGTAGGAGGTAACAATCAACAACCACCTCCTAATCAAGTAAATCATGTCCAACAATACCAAAACTTTGTAGGAGTAGTCCATGTGGTCACTAGAGGACAAAGGCAAAATCAAAAAAATTCTCAACAACCTTCGAACCCACCTCCCATCCAAACATCACCAAATCCATCTCCACCAATAAATCTATCCAATCCATCCAATCAGCCCATCCTTCATCCAATAAGGCCAGCGGTAACTTTAACCAACCGGTTAACCACTAGTTTGAAAATGGCATCAACCAAGCTTTTTGTGTATGAGATTATCCAAAAATCCCCTAGGCATAGAGAAGCTTTAATGGAAATACTCAAGTCAATTGAGTTAGAATCCCAAGACTCTAATGCCTTCAAAAAATTTGTAGGGAGTGTTAGAACGTGCATGGAGCCATCAATTACCTTTTATGACTTTGAGGTAAAATCAATGAATTCAAAATCAGTAGACCCTCCATTGCACATAATGGCCCTAATAGACATAAATCCATTCAAAAGAGTCCTTATTGATATCGACTCATCAATCAATATCATTACTACCGCTGCCCTTATCCACCTCAAATTACCTCCATCCCACATTTCCAAATCATCATTCACCCTCAAAGCATTTAATGATGCTTTGTGTACCACAGTTGGCACTATTGTTTTACCTATAGAAGTAGGGGCTAGAACATTGCACACCATGTTTCACATCTTGGAAGGAGCCATGGCGTATAATATACTCCTTGGTAGACCTTGGATGAGGGAAATGAAATGTGTTCCTTCAATTCTCCACCAATGCTTGAAATATGTTCATGATGGACAAGTCCATTGCATCCCTGTGGATGTCAAACCTTTTAAGTATTGTAATTTCATTTCAAATCCTTATGAATCCATGTTACCTTCCACCCATTTATTCTTGGTACCATCATCGAATCCATCCACATCATCTCTTAATATGCCTTCTTCCAATCCATCTACATCTTCTTCTAAAGCTCCTATCATAGAGGAGCTACCCATCACATCACCTCCTCAAACATCCATTTCTTCTTGTACATGTGGTCACAGTCAGTCTACTATTAGCACATCGTACATCACATCTATCCCTTCTTCTACAACCACTTCTTCTATTTCATCATTACCCCATCCTCCATCTTCTAATTCCACACCACCATCCAATCCCACTCCATCGGCCAATGTTTCACAAGTCAAACTCTCGGATTATGATATATTTAATTCACCACCATCCATAACCAATCTAGATCCATCTGAATCCCCACCATCAACCACGCCATCCCAAGTCAAAGTCCACATCACCAATCTTGGTATAGGTGAATATGTGGTCCAAGACATCACCATCACACCCCTAGCCATTCCAACAACCAAATATTTTGGACGTCCCCGAGACCGTTATTTATCCATAGGCACTATTTACGACATGAGTGCAGCTCCAAATAGCATTAAATTTGTTTATGGAGGGTTGGATTGCTCAACTGGGGAAAACCCACCCAAAGAACCATAAGAGCCTAGGCGTGCCAATATACCTAACATAGAGGATTTTCCCGCTCGCTACTTTAACATGTTCAATTGGCAAGGTCAAGGTCTAGGTTCCCATGAGCAAGGGATGCATGATATTTTAGAGGTCCCATATAGAGGCACCCATGATCATTCTAGTTTAGGCTATACCCCATTGTCTTCCACCACTTATCTTGAGCAAGCCTTTAAAAATCTTAGCCTCAATGATGAAGATCACCCCATCCACCCATTACCCTCAACATCTTCTCTCGAATAGGCCCTTCAAGAACTTTGCATTGACGAAGTAGATGAAGATGATCCCATCAACTTCTCCTATCCTGCCTTTGATTCCAATGATGAAATTTATGAAGAATTTGAAGTCATGTCAAATGCTTCTGATGATTCTAAAGAGGAGTCACATCCCATTGTCCCCATCACCCAACAAGAAGAGTTTTACCTCCGAATGTTCCCCATCCATCATCCCATATTCCACTTACTTCTTCCACAAGAACAAGCGGACCCACTTGGTAATCCACCTTGAGCCCCACACATAAGCCAAGAAATGTAACATATGTACATATTTAAAAAAAAAAACAAAAAAAAAGTGTGTTGCTCATGTTAATGCCATGTTTATTACAGGGATAACACAACTCGACATCGGTTTAGCTCCAATAATTCCATCCATTCATCCTTCCAAGCCATATTTCCTTCCACTAAGTCAATATGAACCCTATTGACTTATTCACACCGCTCCGCAACCCATACGATTCATCTAAGCCAATTCCAATTGACATTAGCCTTATTGACTTGGATCAGATTTCCTTCTCATTATCTTTTTTGGAGTTCATCCTATCTGAGGAATTGCTAAGGGCTTCGGCTTGCTACATTTCTCCTTCATCGCCACCTTCACCCTCATCACCTTCCACTAGAAGTCCCGAGGTCTTTTAGGCAGAGTTAGGTAATGATAAGCACGAAGAATTAGATGACACCCTAGACTATCCCGACTGGCTCTCAGGACTAGTACCCATTTGCAATATTAATGGGGCAATACACATTTGCATTGATTTTCGAGACCGGTCTTAGCTCTTCCTTGTCTGGGGGTCCTCTTCTATGCATGACACTTCATATGTATATATACATGGCTAACAAAAAAAAATCATTCACATAGGCATTCCCACATTGCATACATTCCATTTGCATTTACATTTAGGCATTTGACATGCATTTTTTATTTTTGCATTCATGCATTGTTGCATTCGCATACATTAAATCATACATATTCCATTGCACTATACAACTTCCATTTGCATATCTCCAATCCATTACATTAGGCATATACATTTGCATCCATCCCATCCTATGTTCAAAGATATGACATAGTAATGATGATATGGCCATAAAAAAAAAGTCAAGTTATAAAAATTGGGGGTACCTAGTTTGAAACAATCATGCAACTTTTGCAAAATACATAAGCCAACAATACCATATGCCAAAATCACAAAGCCTAGGTTTTCAGTCACTCAGCCATTTCTAGTGTAGCAAGAAACCTCCAAACGGATGTCCGATTTTCTTTAGGACCAAAAACACACTTTACACACTAAGAAAGTCTTGAGCATTGTCGATGGATCCTGAATACAATCTTGAACCAATCACATTCCATCACATATTAAAAAAATTATGAGCCAAGGAGGGTTAGTACCATACTTGGGTAGTACCTTGAGGTGAAAAGGAGATAATCCTCACTTGTCCCATCATGCAACATAGTCCAAAGCAAAAACATTGGTTCTCACCACTACCACAATTACTCTTTGAACATAAACATAAAAACATAGAGTAGTAAGGATAGGGTAAAATTCTCATCACCCTTCGGTTGAGAATCTGATTCCCCAAAGCTCTATACCAAATTCACAAATAAAATCCCAAATACCCTTGATCCCTAAAGCCGTAAGGATTCGTACTACATGTCCCTGACAAGGATGGGTAGTCATCCCCAAGGCCTAAAAGATCAAATCCCATTGGACTATGGAGCGAATATTCATTAGGGCTATAGAAGCCTGATTGGTAGTGGAGTAAGCTCATGCGAGGTGACATGTCTCTCCTGGAAAAAGGGAGACCTCTGATAACACATAAGGACAAGCTAGCTTCAGGTCATCTCCATAACATGTCATGCCCAATTTACTCATAATGGGTCAGTGAAATTCACATGCACACACACTGGTTCTTGATTGGATAGGGTCATTTTCACACTCAAGATGTGGTATATGAACCTCACTTGCACACACATTGGTCCTAAATAAAGTTAGACAACCCTAGTGAGTTCACTTGATAATACTAGTATGGTTGAGTCGGAGAAAATTCTGCAGTACACATTCCATATCAACTTCCATATATTCTTCCATATCAACATCCATATCTCCTTCCATATCAACATCCATATCTTTTTGCATATAAAATAACCATGTCTTCATAGTGAGTTAAGTTGCAGCACACCACAAAATTCGGTACCCCTAATTGCCAAACAATGGACAACAAAAATGGTCAATAAAATTTTTGAACTGTAAAATATCATTTGAACAACATGCATTCCTCTCATATAGTTTAGATTCATTTACTTGCATTAATCATCCATAACATATCATCATTGGCTTGCATTAATAACACATCATATAGCTTGCATTTCCATCATTAGCTTGCATTAATAACCCATAACACATCATCATTAGCTTGCATTAATCATCCATAAAACATTCCATTTAAACATTTTCATAAAACATGCATCAAACATTCATAAACATTACATGCACACAAAATATAACACACAAATAAAAGCCATGTATATATATATATATATATATATATATATAAAAAAATATATAAATATATATATAAAATATAATATAAGTGTCGTATATACAATAAAGCACCAAGAAGGCTACAAAAGGGAGCACCAAGGCTCACATATACAAAATAGTGCATCTAAGCACTAAGGCTAACGTCCATGAGAGGACTCCTGAGACCTAGTAGGAGCCCTAGGCCTAGTACTCTACCTAGACTCTGTATGCCTAGATGACTCGGCCATAGAAGAAGAGGGAGGATCCAAAAATGTAATATGGTGTTGCATACACACATCCTCCAAGGAATGTACGTATGCCTCACTGGCCCGTAGATGCCGTAAGTCCATCTGATGTCGATGCTCCTTCACCAAAATATCTTTCTTGAAGCTTGGTGATCATCGCCTGATCACTAGCTACAATCGTTGCCCACTCCATCTCCAACCAAGATATGGTAACCAAAGACTCCCTATGAGTCTCAAGCATGGTCTCGTGCTCCTCACGAAGCTACTCCACCTCTGCCTGCAACCTCACCATCTCAGATATCTCACCCATCCCATCATCATCCTCCCTCTCCTCCTCTACCAACCCCACCTTTAGAGCCTACTGGGCTGCTCCCCTCAACTGCCTTCGACCTGTTGATCGTTGAGGCCTTGTCATTTTTGGAGTCACCCTCAAACTTGATGCTGTCGCATTATCCCTAATCACCTTTGACACCCATACTGGTTGGGTACCAAACAAACCTACATACTCGAGAGTCACCCCGACATCATCCACATCAAGGAACTCCAGCTGATCATCATCCTCCATATGTACCCGCCATGGCTCTACACATGGAAGCGTCCCCTTATCCTATTGATGTTGATACAACACCGACTCATCTGACACATCCTGAGGTAAGCCAAACTGCCTCAACACTCATGAGTACTAGAAGTACTCCACCTCCTCGTCCCTCCGCCCAACCAACCACCAAGCCTTCCTCACTCAACGCAGCTTTCTCCTATCTCCATCCCATCGAGTGCCTCACCATGGCCTCCATACCACATCAGCTCACATCAACCCCGACAACATATCCCGATACCACTAACCAGTGTGCACCTCTCAACTCGATTGAACCTCCTCTGCCACTACCCAATGCCTAGCATAAGGCTCCCCCATCTGCCATGACTCACATGGCAACCCCTCGAGCCGAGCTACCACAAAATGCTCCCATACCCAACACTGAAGGAGGAATTTGCACCCAATCCCCTTCCTCTCCCTCCGAATCACCTCATACAACTCCTAGTACAACTATGCCAATAAGGCAGGCACCCATGCATACTCTTGGGGATCCCTCAGCAGATCATACACCAATCCCAATAGGTTCCATGGGAACCTACAACTAGTGCTATTGGGTAACACTATGTTCACTAACACGAACATGATTAAGGTTAGGAGCGCATCCAACTCCTTCACCTTGTACATGCTCAGATAGCATATACCCCCATATCCCATATAGGCCTCCTGCCACCGATCCTCGAACATCCTCTCCATATCAAACTTATTTTCCCAACAAACCACCACCTTCTTCCCTTCTACTGGTACCTTGAGAATGTGGTATACATCCTCAAGCATAACAGTAGCCTCCCAAGTCGACAGCTAGAACGTCCCCCTATTCGGGTCCTATCTCTCTATCAAAGCTAAGAGATACCCCTCGTTGGCCCTCACCGCATCTAGCCTCGCCATGCCCTCTGGGCCCACCTTCCCCAGTAGCTCCCAGTCATCAATCATCAACTTCTTCCTCATCACAGGCATGAGAGGAGAAAACTGATGTCGAGGCTCTATATCCTACAACTGCAGCAACAAAAAATTTCATTAATACTATTACAAAAAAAAATAACAAAAATATTCACAAGAGATAAAGTGTTATTTTTAAAAAATTACTGGGGCAAATGGTGCCTCAGCTCTGCCAACAACATTCGATCCCTCCACTGCCATAAATTTCACGCAAATTCTCACTCGCCTCACTAAGCTCACAAACCCACTCCACTCCTCAGATGCAACTTCTCAAAGTCTGAAACACACAAGTGAGCATCACGATTCACTCAAAAATCTATTTATAGATTTCCCTAGTGCATTCAGGTGTAGGTCTACACCTGCAAATTCGCAGGCTCACCTGGGCACCAGCGGGACACCACAGGCACAACCGTGCACCTGGAAACAAAATGGCACAAAGACAAATGCAATCAAAATAGTAGCTTACCTCCTCCAAATTTCACAAAATTTCATCCACACATCATGCACATCCTAAAATCAGGTTTTGTAAAAACATAAATTGTTTTGCAAGCATAATTTTTGAGAATAAACCAAATCTTCAAAATACGCTAATTAAGGCACAAAATGCAGCAAAACAATCTAAATTTTCACAAAACTCACATATTATCATTTTGCATTACATTATTCATCATCACATACAATTGTGCAAAAATCAGAGTTAAACGAACCTCGTATCTAGTAGGTTATTCTATAAACTTGGCGATTGCAGCAATAGTTATCCATGCAATTCGGTAAGATGAATAATCTACAATAAGGACACTTGACAATGATCATCATCTATTATCATGTCATAAAAGATCACAATCACATTTGGCACCTCATATTTTGAGTACAACTTTGCCAAGAATAATTTGCTCAAAGGTGGTCATTGATGCCCTTTTTCGTGGGGCACAAAACATGGGTAATCAAAATCACAAACACTCATTCATTTGAAAACAGTCACCATACAGGACATATCGGTAGATTGATTGGTGCCATTATGGAATTTGCGAAGAAATTTCCACAATCACTACCCCACCCCTACACTGACTTAGTCATCATGCATCTTCATAAATTGTATACTCAATGACACCATTGTGACATATTATTCAACAACATCAAATCATCCTGTTGTGGTTGATCCACAACACACCCCAAAATTGGGGACCCACCTTTTTGCAGGCTTACAGGGAAGGATCTCAGTGACCCAGATGCCAAAATTGAAAAAAGAAAAGAGAAAATGCACAAGTGTAGAAAGGGGTCGCGAAATCGCGACAGGTAGCGAAATCGCGACATGTCGCGAAATCGCGACCGAAACCGGAAAATTGTCGCGAAATCGCGACATGTCGGAAAATCGCGGTCAGCGCGGTCAACGGCAACAAAACAGAAAAACTGTCGCGAAATCGCGACGTGTCGGTGACCAGGAGGAAAAAAGTGTCGCGAAATCGCGACATGCTGAGAGGAAAAAGTGTCGCGAAATCGCGACGTGTCGGTGACCAGGATGAAAAGGATGTCGCGAAATCGCGACATGTCGCTGAGGAGAAAAGAAAAGGTGTCGCGAAATCGCGACATGCTGTTGGGAAGAAAATAAATGATGTCGCGAAATCGCGACACGCCGTTGGAAAAGGATGAGAATGTGTCACGATTTCATGACGTGTTTTGCCGAAGCGTACGGGTGATGAAAAGTGTCGCGATTTCGCGACGTGTTTTGGAAAGGTGTACGGAAGCGAAAAAACGTCACGATATCACGACAGGAAACAACTAAAGGACTCGAAGAGGAAAGACGTCGCGATTTCGCGACCGATTGCAGTAAAGGTGTACGGACGAAAGGTGCCATTTCGATTTTAAAGAAAATGGTCGCGATTATCGCGACGTGTTTTGGCAAAGCGTACGAAAAAAATGGTCACGATTTCACGACGTGTTTCGGGGAGGCGTACGAAAGAAAAGCGGTAGCGATATCGCGACGGAAAGCTGCATGAAGGTCCGAGGGGGAAAACGTCGCGATATCGCGACAGGTTTTGCCAAGACGTACGGATGATGAAAGGTGTCGCGATTTCGCACGCATTATTGTCATAAAGTTGTCATCGACGTTGTAAGGAGAAAATGGTCGCGAATCACAGCAAATGAAACGGATCTAAGGCCAAGGAAGCGGTAGCGATATCACGACAGTTTGTCGAAAGAGGGCAAGAGGATGATAATGGTCGCGATGTCGCGACGTAAAGTTGCCCAGGAGGTCCGAGAGAAAATGGTAGCGATATCGCTACCATTCGAAGAAGAAGGCTCAAAGTTTTAAAAGGGTAGCGATATCGCTACGAGAAGTTGCCGGAGGTATGACAAACGAAAAACGGTCGCGACATCGCTACGGGGAGCTGATGAAGGCGTACGGCCAGGAAACATGTAGCGATATCGCGACATGTCGCGATTTCGCGACATGTCGCGATTTCGCGGCCGGGAAGGTGAACAGGCGGACTTGCAGTTTTGTCGGGTTCTTTCGCAGAAAAGCGTTACAGCAGGCATAGAAAGTGCGTGACACGTGGCGTGCAGGTGTCAAACTTGCAGAGGCGTTACATGCAGAGATGAATTTCGGAGCGTTTCCAAATTTGAGCGTGAATCAAAGCGGGAAAAAGCAAGAATTTGAAGGGTCGCCCACAGGAAGAGGAAATGAAGCGACGGAGGAAATCGAAGAGCCATAACAATGCTATAAAGCCAAAATTGCAAATCGAAGAAGGGGTTGGAAATTGCCGAATACGGAGTTGCAGAGACGAAAGCTTTGTGCTATTCTGGGCCCGTACTTGGGCAATTTCCTTCTTTTTGTTCTGGGATTTTCTTTTGCACCTGGAACATTTTTGAATGTAATCGAGATATCATTTAAATACAAATACAGAGAGTTGGCATCTTATTGGATGAGAAAGAAGGAGTAACTTTTGCATGCATGATTTAATGTTTATATTTCCCTTCCAGATTTCTTAGGTTTTTAGGTGAAGTTAATGCAAGATCTCTTGGTTGCTTCATGCGAATGCCTATTTTCTGGAATTACCACAGAAACCCTCGAGACTCGCACCTGGCCTATTTGGATTGTGTGGATGTGCAGGTTCATTAGGTTAGGTTGCATGTAGAAAGCCTCAGTATCTTCGGTTTCATCCGATTAATGACAGCTTTCTGGATCGTAATCTATTTTTATTGTTACTTTTGTTTACTTTTGTCTTTGCTTTTCAAACCCATATTTTATTTTCAGCAGTTTAATTACTGTGTTTGAATAAATCACTGAAAATCCATCAGAATTTAAGGTTTAAACAGATTTTATTCATTTGGAGTCCATTGAAAGTTCAAAATTAATAAACCACAGTGCCCCTTGTTAACATCCACTTGCAAACCCTAAGGTGTTCTTAGCATTTCATTTTAAACAGCATCCTTGATAATCAATAATTAGCATAATAAGAACCTTGGAGAAATCATTTTTCTTTGCAAGCAGAGGATTTAGGACTCGGATCCTACAGGAGAGTGTGTTTTCACAATCGGGTTAAAACACCACTCAACAGATTGGCGCTAGAAGGAGGGCCGAATCGGTTTATCTATTTCAATTTTTATATCTGAATATTTTGTTTTTGATTTAATTCTGAAATTATTTACGGCTAAACTGCAACACTGTTTTTGCGTTTGTTGCATGTTTTCTTTGAACTAGCCGAGGGTTTCCTCAGCAAGTGCTGGACCCACCACGCCGTATTGCGACTGTGTCTCAAACAACCGGAGAAACCATTTTTCACGACCTTACCGGTACTCCCAAGGGTAAAGTCAAGCAAGTCGTAAGCACTCCAAAGAGCAAAAGGCCTCGTTTTCTCCAGGAACGTCGAGTGGACCTACGCCAGTAATATCCGTTGCCCCTAGTGTGCCTATAGTTTGTAACATTTCTTCTGCTATTGTAGGTCTGTCTACATCAATTCTGAGTCAAATGGCTCAAGCTCCAGCAGCTCCTTGGTATGGAGCTAACAATACTCCTTTGAATATTGCCGGGGATATCCATGAAATCCCCAAGAACATTGAAAGATTTTTGCCTAAATACAAGCCGATGGCCTAAGAACAAGCAGAAGAACATATCCAAGCCTATAGAGATGTTTTAATTAGGCCGCAAGTTCAGCATGAGGATGTAGCCTGCAGACTTTTCCCCATGAGCTTGGATCCAATAGCATATGAATGGTATATATGCTTGCCAACCGGTTCAATCACCTCTTGGACACAAATGGAAAATGCATTTGTCAATCAATTTAGGTCGCCCTTAGATCCCGCAACTATTTACAATCAGTTTATTACATGCAAACGGGGCCAAGGGGAACCAATCCGAATGTTTAATCGTAGATTCCAAAAGAACTATAACAGAGCAATTAGACATTTTGCCATCGATCCTGCAGTAGCTTTGCAGATATATTTTGGGGCATTGGACCCCATGACAGCCATGTTTGCAAGGCGTAATCCTCAGGTCACCACGCTAGCTTTGGCCTATAATGAAGCCATGACTATTGAGCAGCAATTGACACCGCAAGGCTACGGGTTTACCCAGATGCCTATGTTGGGACAAGGTGCTCCATATGGTCAAGTTCCCTGTGCAAATCAACTCATGGCACCACAAATGCCAAGTATGAACGCCTTCCCATATCAGCAGCCGTATCCACCAAAGACCCGCATATGCACCCATTCCAATCCAACCAATCACAGCCATTCCACCTGTTCCTGCATTTTTGTAGAACAGTCAATCAACTACGCAGAAACTAGTCAAGTCAATCCTCAAGCCATAGTTCCCTGCTCCGAATCCAATCCCAATTCAAGGTATCAATCCATTTGGGAATCCAATTCCTCGAACCCCACCCAAATGTGGAATCAAGACCCCATCAATTATGCAAATCCAATGGGGGTTAACAACAATGTGGTTCCACCGAAGGATGTCCTTTCGGAAGTCGAAGAGCTCAAGAAACTAGTACATAAACTAAGTAATGACAGGGTTCAACAGTAGAAGCATGAGTCCCGTGCCCCTCACCCAAGTCAGAATTTTAACAATAGAGGGAGACACTGGAACACTAAGCCAAACAATGGGGGAGTTCCTGCTCCCATTGCTAATCAATTAGATGCTTCTGCAGGCCCCAGCCAATCCAATTCTCTTTTGAATCTTTCAGATTTGGCATGGGAAAGAGGGTGCAGGTTACATAACACAAAAGAACACAATGAAAGGAATTGTCCTGAGATAGCTAGATACACTCATTGTCTTCAGGCACAAGTTGATGATTTGGAACTGGTATCAAATGAGGATCCATCGTATCAAGAAGATGAAAATATTATGGTGATGGAAACAACATATCACCAAGAGGGTGAGAGCGAGGAGGAAGAAGACGAAGTTTTGGAACAGGAGGTGCAAGCTTTTCGAGATTTTAGAAAGGGGACTCATGGGTACCATTTGAGGAGTAAGTCTAAAGCCCCTAAAACCTCATCAACACCTCCAAACAGCTTCTATTCTTCCTCCGTATACAAAGGCAAGTAACAACCCTCCCCTCCACTCGAAAGAGAAATGTCTAATGACGTCCGTAAGACAGCCAAATTCGAAAAACCAAATTATGACGTAGTGGAGGATATGAAGAAGTCCAAATCTAGCCTTTCATTCCCCGGACGCAACTAAATTGCCCGGTCAAAAGGAGGCGTTGATAAGAGCTTTGAACTCACCCGATCCGATGTGGAAGGAAAAAAGAGCCGAATCCCATCTGATTTTGCGAAAGGAGAGAAGGGATGTCCCGCCATTCTTATTAACTCTGAGAATTGCGGGTAAGAACTTGCATAACTGTTTGGTAGACACAGGAGCCACGAGCAACCTCATGCCTACGGAGATATGTCAAATGCTGGGTCTACAACCGGTTTCATCCAAATGCACGGTCTTGCAATTGGACCGTTCGGAGGTAAATGTAGTAGGGACCTTATATGATGTCAAGATTCAATTAAATTCTGAACCCGTGGTCCAAAGCAGAGTTGTAGACATTTTGGTGGTTAACATCCCAAGTAGGTATGGAATGTTACTTGCGAGAGATTGGATGAAAACGCTGAATGGCTATTTTGCAACAGACTGCTCGCATATGTGGCTGCCATGGAAGGGCATTGCTAACCAAATCAGAGTGGAAAACGAACCGAGGCTTAAGGAGATTATAACAGATTTTAACAAGCCGAATGAGGTTCAGCTTTTCTCGAGCCAGACCTAGGGGTCTATGCTCTTGATGTTGAGAAAGTCGTTGATGAACTTAAAGAAGAAGTGTGTCATGGTAGTTCTTCTGAGGAAAAGGATCACACGTGGTTGCTCAAGTTTGATGGATCAAAATCTAGACAGGGAGCAGGAGCTGGAGTCGAGCTCACTGGTCCAGGAGGTAAACCATTATTGGCCGCCTACAGATCGCAATTCCCTTGCACAAACAATGTGGCAGTAATACGAAGCATTGATCTACGGTTTACGTCTAGCATTGAGCAAACATGTTAAATGCTTGAAGGTTTTGGGAGATTCTCGAGTTGGTTGTCAAGCAAATCAAAGGATAGTATACATGCCGCGACAAAAGACTGAGCCTTTATAGGACTAGGGTTATGGACCTCATGGAGGAGTTTGATGCATTCAACATAGCCCTTATTTCTAGGAGAGGAAATCGAATAGCAGACTCTCTTGCAACGCCACGGGCATGTTAAACCCGGTGGATATAAAAAGATGTAAAAAGTTTTCCATTGAGCTGGTTCCTTGTCCATCAATACCTGATAATGTGAAGAATTTCCAGTGTTTTTGAGTGTGACAGTACATCTTCAAGTTTGTCACAAACTCGGGTATTTTTGAAAATCAGTGATCGATGAGGAACAAAGGTGGCAGGATGAAACAGAAGAAAGTGAAACCGCGTATCAATCCAACAAAATTCCTAAAGACGTGGTTTCATTAGAAAAGATGTTCGACATGGAATGCAAGAACAAGAAAAGAAAAAGAGTCCCGCTCCCCAAAGATGCATGCGATTCAATTAACTGGGGAGTGCAGATAATCCAAAGGAGGTGTACATAGCAAAGGCATGTACAGAGGAAGAAAGGAGCAATATAATACAGACTTTGAAGCATTACATAGATTGTATTGCTTGGAACTACAATGAGCTGAAGACTTACAACCGGAACATTATCACGCATACCATACCTTTGAAGCCAGACTCCAAGCCTTTTAGGCAAAGACAACGAGTTGTTAACCCGCTATTGGAGCCTTTGATCGAAAAGGAGGTTAAAATATTATTGGAAGCGAAAATCATTTTTCCCGTTAGGCACTCAACCTGGGTGGCTAACCCTCGCTCCAAAGGAGAAAAAAGAGTGGAGAGATTAGGTCGTGCATAGATTTTCGAAATCTTAATAAAGCCTCCCAGAAAGATAATTATCCATTGCCATCAATCGATGAAATCTTGCAAATGGTAAATGGATCAGAAATGATGTCCTTTCTCGATGGATATTCTGGGTACAACCAAGTTCTTATACATCCAGATGACAGGATGAAAACAGCCTTCACTACCAAGTGGGGGACATTTGCATATAAGAGAATGTCGTTCGGACTGTTAAACGCTGGTGCAACTTTTCAACGCGCCATGGATTACGCATTCAAAGGACTAATAGGCAAATGCATCATCGTGTATGTGGATGATATCCCAGCTTTTCTCGAAGAAGAGAGAGGATCATGTTAAAGACTTAAAGAAGGTGCTTCAAAGATGCAGGGAACATGGAATTTCATTAAATCCCAAGAAATGCATTTTTGGAGTGACAGAAGGGAAACTGCTAGGTCACATTATTTCAAAGGAGGGAATATCCATCGACCCATAAAGGATACAAGCTATCCAAGACCTACCTCTCCCGAGCAATAAAAAAGAATTGAGGTCTTTCTTTGGGCAAGTCAATTTTGTGAGGAAGTTCATTTCTAGCTTTGCTGAGATAGCTAAACCTCTAAACCAAATGCTCAAGAAAGATGTGGACGTAAGGTGGAACGAGGAAAGTAGAGTGGCTTTCCATAATATCAAAGACGCCATTTCCAAAGCCCCGGTCTTGATAAGCCCAGACTATTCCAAGCCTTTTTACATTTATGCTTTTGCATCGGAGCACTCCTTGGCGAGTGTATTAACCCAAAAAGGCGAAGATAATGCCGAAAAACCCATTGCATTTTTAAGTGCCCCCCTAAAAGATGCCCAATTAAGGTATTCAATCCTTGATAAGCAAATGTATGCACTTTTTAAAACTGTGAAAAAATTTAGGCATTACATCGTACACAACAGAATTATTGCCATTGTGCCCGATTCTGCTGTCAAGACCATGTTTTTACAAAATGAACTAGGTGAAAAGAGAGGAAAGTGGATTGCAACCATCCAAGAATTTGATCTCGAAATCCAACCAATGAAACTAGTTCGAGGACAAGGACTGGCAAAGGCGATCGCAGAAAATGATCCGCAAATAACGAGTCAATGCTCAAATACATAATACATGGCTAAGGAGGACTGGTATGTTGATATTGTGCAATTTTTATTGACCGGTAAGTGCCCTTCTAATTTGAATTCAACACAAAGGAGAGCTTTAAGGCTTAAATCTATTAACTATCCGATAAAGTCCGGTGTGCTTTACAGAAAAATCATGAAGGTATCTACCCGAGATGCTTGAGCAAAGACGAAGCCGCCGGGGTGTTGCAAGAATTTCATGGCAAGCATGGAACCGGTCATGGTGCAGCCAATGCTACAACGACACCAAATCCTCGCGAGCAGGATATTACCGGCCTCATATATTCAAATATGCACATGCTCACGTGCGATCTTGTCACATCTGTCAAGTGGCTGCGAATAGAGAAAGAAATGCAGCCATGCCGTTGCAGCTTGTAGTCAAAATGAGACCGTTTGCACAGTGGGGACTGGATTTTATCGGGGTTATTAACCCAAATTCTTCTGACTCTCACAAATTTATTTTGACAACTACAGTACTCATCGTACAAGGTGGACGAAGCGATTCCCACTAAACATGCCACCACAGACGTTGTGATTAAATTCCTTGAGGATCAAATTATCACAAGATATGGAATGCCCGATTCTATTGTCAGTGACAATGGTAAAGCTTTCATTTCCACACAATTTGCAGAGTGGGCATATGATAATAAAGTGAGCTTAAAGTTTGCATCCAATTACTATCCTCAAGGAAATGGGTTGGCCGAATCTTCAAATAAGAATTTGTTGAATACTATTAAGAAGTTGCTGGAAAAGAATCCTCGGACTCGGCATAGTCAATTAAAGTTTGCCCTGTGGGCAGATAGGACCAGAGTGAAAGAAGCTATAGGGAATACTCCTTATCATTTGGTCTATGGGCAAGACCCGATATTTCCAGCAAATTTGGAGCTGCAGACCTTACATTTCATACAAGAGTACATGGGGACAGATGATCAAGTTGAAGCTAGATTGAGCCGGTTATTGCACCGGGATGAAAAGAGAGAAGAAGCCATGAATCACATGAACAAACACCAGGAAGTCATCAAGAGATGGTTTGATAGAAGGGCCAAAGTTAAATCATTCAGAATTTCAGATTTGGTGTTACTATGGGACAAAAGACATGAGGAAAAAGGAAACCATCAAAAGTTTGATTGTCTCTGGTTAGGCCCATATCAGATTTCAGAGATCCTTGGGAAGAACACCTTCAGACTAAAAACCTTAGAAGGGAAAGATTTCATGCTGCCGGTTAATGGGCAGATTCTAAAGCATTATTTTAGCCCTTAGGTTGTGAGACTTTGATATTATTCTTTTTGGTGTTGGTGAAGGATTTTCAGATTTTGTTTTTATTGTTTAGGATTGTTAGTTTAGTTAGGATTTTGATTATGGATTTGATTTCAATTGACATGTTGTTAATTTAAAAAAAAAAAAAAAAATTGAGATGTCAACTTATGCTTAAGGATTAGGAGAATATGAAATATTGGAATTGTCTTGTAAAAGCTCCACAAATAGCATAAAACTTTTTTAAGTTATATTGTTTGACTTTGTGATACATGAAAGAATCAGTTTTGCATGACAAATCATTTCATTCACAATTCAAGAAGTAATGCATTCATATTCCATCTCACCTCACATACATTTCATTTTAGTTGCATATGCATCTTATGTACAAGCCATGAAAGTATGTCAAATCCTCTTAGGGTTGTGTTATAACATATATGTAAGTAGCTCCTAAGGTTGGAAACTGAGTCTTGAGATATCTAGAACCAAGCACGTCTCATAAATTAAAAAGGATCTTGAGCAAAATGATCAAAACCTAGCTTGGAGGAAAAGGTTGAGCGAAAGTGGTTTTCATGTCTATCCTATTATGCAACATGATCCTAAAACAGTGGTTTTGACCACTTCCATAGAACTTAAAGCCCACATGGAGTAGTAAGGATAGGGTGTAAATTCTCATCTCGGTTGGTTGAGAATCTGATTCCCCAAAGCTCCTATGTTTTCATTTCATAATTAGTCTTGGATTGTAAGGATCGTACTATTTGTCCTCTCGCAAAGGATGGGTAGTCATCCCCAAGGTCTAAGTAATAAAATTAATATTTTCCATATCTCATCCTTGGGTGGGAAGGGACCAACATATGTCCCCCCCCAGGGGGGGGGGGCCCCCCCCCGGGGAAAAAAAAAAAAAAATATTTATATATTTATCGGTTTGGATTGTAAGGATCGTACTACTTGTCCCTAACCAGGATGGGTAGTCATCCCCAAGGTCCAAGAAATAAAAAAATAAATAAATTTTTCCCATCTCATCTTTATTTTGGATTGTAAGGATCGTACTACTTGTCCTCTGCAAGGGATGGGTAGTCATCCCCAAGGTCCAAAGAAATGGAGATAAGTTTTGGATTGTGGGGTTAGATATGCCCATGCATGGCATCATGTCTTGCCTAAAAAAGCAAGACCACCGATTGTCTAGAGGGTTAGACTAGCATGACCATTTCTTCCATAACTCGTTTAATTATTTTGCTTAAAGTGAGGTAATGAACTCTAAATCAGAATAGTAAGGATAAGGTTAAACTCTCATCTCGGTTGGTTGGGAGTCTGATTCCCCAAAGTTCTGATTTCACATTCACTTGCACATGGGTTCTAGATAGTAGGGACTCATAACCAACTTTGGGATACAATAAGGAAATGAACTTGTGGGTCCTAAGAGGGTTTGGCAATCTTGAATGCTTGTACATAATAGTAGAAGAATGATCATGCTTATTAGGAAAAGCAAAATCTCCTAGCTCATTCATTTAGGGTCACAAATCATTCACCATCCCATATATGCATTCATGCAAAACTGATAATGGAATGTTGATCAATTTCAAACGATAGGGAATGAAAACACATTGCACACACCGATCTAATACTTGATGATCTTCCCGATGATTCATGTACTTCTCGATCTTTGGGCATTTGTTATTTTGCTTATGTGCTAACATGTATTTACGAGTTTGTGATATGTTTCAAAGTTGGGTTCTTACTAAAATGCTCAAGAGCATTTGACAAAGAGAGTCGCCATTTGTTGTGGTTGATCCACAACACACCCCAAAATTGGGGACCCACCTTTTTGCAGGCTTACAGGGAAGGATCTCAGTGACCCAGATGCCAGAATTGAAAAAAAAAGAGAAAATGCACAAGTGTAGAAAGGGGTCGCGAAATCGCGACAGGTAGCGAAATCGCGACATGTCGCGAAATCGCGACCGAAACCGGAAAATTGTCGCGAAATCGCGACATGTCGGAAAATCGTGGTCAGCGCGGTCAACGGCAACAAAACAGAAAAACTGTCGCGAAATCGCGACGTGTCGGTGACCAAGGTCATGGAGGAAAAGTGTCACGAAATCGCGACGTGTCGGTGACCAGGATGAAAAGGATGTCGCGAAATCGTGACATGTCACTGAGGAGAAAAGAAAAGGTGTCGCGAAATCGCGACATGCTGTTGGGAAGAAAATAAATGATGTCGCGAAATCGCGACACGCGCGTTGGAAAAGGATGAGAATGGTCGCGATTTCGCGACGTGTTTTGCCGAAGCGTACGGGTGATGAAAAGTGTCGCGATTTCGCGACGTGTTTTGGAAAGGTGTACGAAGAGGAAAAACGTCGCGATATCGCGACAGGAAACAGCTAAAGGACTCGAAGAGGAAAGACGTCGCGATTTCGCGACCGATTGCAGCAAAGGTGTACGATGAAAAGTGTCGATTTCACTTTTGAAGAAAATGGTCGCGATTTCGTGACGTGTTTTGCAAACGGATACGAAAAAATGGTCGCGATTTCACGACGTGTTTCGGGAGGCGTACGGAAAGAAAAGCGGTAGCGATATCGCGACAGAAAGCTGCATGAAGGTCCGAGGGGGAAAACGTCGCGATATCGCGACAGGTTTTGCCAAGACGTACGGATGATGAAAGGTGTCACGATTTCGCGACGCATTTTGGCAAAGTTGTACGGCAAGGAAGATGTCGCAAATCCGACGAAATGAAAATCTGTTCTAAAAAATGAAATAATTCCACTTTTCAAGGCATCGAAGATAAAAGCGGTAGCGATATCGCGACGTTTGTCGAAGGAAGGCAAGAGAATGTAATGGTAGCGATGTCGCGACGCACAATTTGCAAGGAGGTCCGAGAGAAAGTGGTAGCGATATCGCTACCATTCGAGAAGAAGGCTCAGAGGTTAAAAGGGTAGCGATATCGCTACGAGAAGTGGCTGAAGGCAGACAAATGAAAACGGTCGCGACATCGCTACGGGGAGCTGATGAAGGCGTACGGCAGGAAACATGTCGCGATATCGTGACATGTCGCGATTTCGCGATCGGGAAGGTGAACAGGCGGACTTGCAGTTTTGTCGGGTTCTTTCGCAGAAAAGCGTTACAGCAGGCGCAGAAAGTGCGTGACACGTGGCGTGCAGGTGTCAAACTTGCAGAGGCGTTACATGCAGAGATGAATTTCGGAGCGTTTCCAAATTTGAGCGTGAATCAAAGCGGGAAAAAGCAAGAATTTGAAGGGTCGCCCACAGGAAGAGGAAATGAAGCGACGGAGGAAATCGAAGAGCCATAACAATGCTATAAAGCCAGAATTGCAAATTGAAGAGGGGGTTGGAAATTGTCGAATACGGAGTTGCAGAGACGAAAGCTTTGTGCTATTCTGGGCCCGTACTTGGGCAATTTCCTTCTTTTTGTTCTGGGATTTTCTTTTGCACCTGGAACATTTTTGAATGTAATCGAGATATCATTTAAATACAAATACAGAGAGTTGGCATCTTATTGGATGAGAAAGAAGGAGTAACTTTTGCATGCATGATTTAATGTTTATATTTCCCTTCCAGATTTCTTAGGTTTTTAGGTGAAGTTAATGCAAGATCTCTTGGTTGCTTCATGCGAATGCCTCGTTTTTGGAATTACCACAGAAACCCTCGAGACTCGCACCTGGCCTATTTGGATTGTGTGGATGTGCAGGTTCATTAGGTTAGGTTGCATGTAGAAAGCCTCAATATCTTCGGTTTCATCAGATTAATGACAACTTTCTATCGTAATCTATTTTTATTGTTACTTTTGTTTACTTTTGTCTTTGCTTTTCAAACCCATATTTTATTTTCAGCAGTTTAATTACTGTGTTTGAATAAATCACTGAAAATCCATCAGAATTTAAGGTTTAAACAGATTTTATTCATTTGGAGTCCATTGAAAGTTCAAAATTAATAAACCACAGTGCTCCCTTGTTAACATCCACTTGCAAACCCTAAGGTGTTCTTAGCATTTCATTTTAAACAAGCATCCTTGATAATCAATAATTAGCATAATAAGAACCTTGGAGAAATCGTTTTTCTTTGCAAGCAGAGGATTTAGGACTCGGATCCTACAGGAGAGTGTGTTTTCACAATCGGGTTAAAACACCACTCAACACATCCCAAAGTTTGGGGAAACCACAATTTGATTATAATATCACATTTTACATCATTCATATCATCCACAATCACATGGTATTATACACCAACCCCTTTCTCACCGTTGGGGCATAAATGGTATCACATTTTACATCATTCATATCGTCCACAATCACATGGTATTATACACCAACCCCTTTCTCACTGTTGGGGCATAAACGATATCACATTTTACATCATTCATATCATCCACAATCATATTGCATTTCACACCATTCATTCATCACTGGCACAAATTCACCACATCATGCATTATTAGCACAAAAAATATTTTCAATTGTCTTGTGAGATACATTTGTAACTCATTCGCCAATTGAGGGGGTAAGCTACAAAATTCTAAAAATTCTTTATTCTTTTGTCTTCAACATCAGTGCTCAAATCCAATGACAGAGAGAAGCTACTTTTGTGCCCATAGCCCAAGTAGGTGTCTTGAATTTTTACACCATATTGTGTTTCACGCAACATGGTTCAAAAATGGGCATCTGTAGACACAAAATTACAGCCACTAATCCTCCATCCTAACCATTCCACCACCCACTTGTCCACCACACACCTTTCCCACCTTCAAAAAGCTCAATTCCACCTTTCCCACGATTTCCTAACCCAATTGAGATTATTTTAATATTATTTTATATTATTTTGTATTTAATATAATATTTTATATTATATTATAATATATTTATTATAAAATATATATTTATAAACTCAATTAACCACAGTCGTCCGATCCAATCTAATCCCCACCATCCATATTTATTAATCCATGCCACATCTAAAAAGTAATCTCAATATTAGGATCTAATTTAATCTTAGCCACACGATAAAAAATGTAAGGCTAAAATCCTAAGAAAATCCTAGGTTGGATTATAAATAAGGACATTTGCAAATGCCCAAACCTTGGAACCTTGAGATTAGAAATTGTACCCTAGAGGATTCATTATTGAAACCCTAGCGAAGTAGAGAGAGATAGAGTTTGAAGATATAAATCCCTAGCTAGTCAACAAGACTTTTGTTGTTCCAACCATCCCCTATTCATCCTCCATTATCGTCATATCCCCCATCCATCCACCGCATTCATCGCCACCCCCTTGATATGCTTCTCCAAATTTACCCTTACTTGCAGGTACCCTCCCGAGCTTTCCAGGCTCGTTGCAGAGCTTTCCAAGAGCTCACCAGAGCCTATTGTATCATAGGCTCACTCTAGAGCCTGCAAAGCTCACACTAGAGCCTGCCAAGTGCATGTTCGAGCCTGCTACATCAATGAAAACATGAATCTGAGCCTGCTGCACCATGCCAACTGCAACATCAAAATGAAAGTAAGGCATATCTTTATTGGTTTTATTCTGTTACATGATTTATAGATTTTACATGCCATTTGATCCATTTTTAGTTAGGGTTTACTGATGTCTGAGGGTCTCAAATTTTGGAGCCCTCACATGTGTTATTAATCCCTTTCTCTATTTTTGTGCATGCAGATCTATAGATTCTATATATTGTTGAATGGTTGTTGAAGCTGGAGTGGTCCGACATCAAATACCTGAAGCCCACTCATTCCGTTGGAAGTGAGGACACACTATCTGAAGACACTTCATTGTGGTAGCTAGGGTTTGGGAGAACCCTAGCATTTTGTAAATCTTTGTATCAAATACTCACTGAGTACATATTGTACCAAAAGGAGTTTATTTGCGAATAAATATATCTATTTTGTGCAATCTTGTGTTTCATTGTGTTATTTTATTTCCTTATTTTATTTAAGTGTAGTGTTTTCATCTTCACACTTGGCTTCAACAATTTTTTGGAAATAATATTCCACACATTCATGTTAAGGGTTTGAAGCATTTATGTACTCTAGATGAACCCGTTGCTCTTCTTCCATGACTAAATATTGGCTCACCCTCCCTCTTGGTTCACATCCCCTCTTTAATATCATTCACTCCTAGCTTACACACTCACTAGTGTGCTTACTCCTAGCTGGCACTCATTGTTGAACTTACTCTTAGCTCACACTTGCACTCACTTTTGGTTGCACTCACTTTCAACTACACTTAATCACACTTACTTTAGATTGCACTCACTCTCAACTCACGCTTATACTTGTTGCTACACTTAATATTGACTCATGATCATACTCTACTGCACTTACTTCTGGCTCGTGATCACACTCTATTACACTTACTTTAGCTCACACTCACACTCACTATTGCACTTACTCTCAGCTTGCACTTGCACTCGTGACTGTACTTACTCTTGATTTGTGCTTGCACTTGCAATTGCTACACTTACTCTCGGCTTGCATTCGCATCAACAAATTTATATTGAAGTTAATAATTAATATTAACTCTTGATATTAATTAGATGCTAATTAATTTGATGTTAATACTAGCATTAAGAAAAATATAACAATATGAAGTAAGATTGAAGAAAAGTATTTGTAGTGCTTGCTTGAAAGAAATTAATAAATTATACCTATGATTGGCTAAGATTATCTTATGCTATTAATAAGGAAAATATTTAAGTTTTAGCACCATAAGTGGAATTAGGGTAGAAATTCCCAAGATGATAATGCTTGTGCTCTAATAGGTGGGGAGAGCATGAAATTGAAGTGGCAAGAAGATGCATCCAGTTGGACATATGTTACTTCATCAATATCCATGGGTATTCTATTTTTATAAGGGGTTTTTGGTTATAAAGGAAGGGGATGAGTGATTTGGAAGGAGAATGGAGAAAGGATAAAATAAAGGATGTTGGTGAAAGGAGCACAGAGGAAAGGCCTAAGGACATAGTAGTATTCGATGGTAGTAAGAGGGAGCTCCACTCTAATTATTCTTTGGCTCTTTCAAGAATATCTATTTTTCTTAGAACTATTATGTGCTACATGTATTCTGTTTGATTTTCCTCTATGTAGTTTTGTTAAGAGTTAAGCTTGAGTTGTTTTGAGATTTTATTTCTTGGATTTCTCCTTGTTCATATTATTTTTATCTTAGATGGTATGTTCTCTAGTTTAGAGCCTTATGCAATTTTGGAGAGCCCTTTGATGTTGATAGCCTATATATCATACTCAAAGAGGAATTTTTGAAAGCTTTAGATATTCCAAAAATCTCTAATATTCATGGCCAATGTCTAGATTTATTGTTCTCCCTTAAGTTCTAGGTAGTAGGTAGCTATGTTAGCATTCTAAGACATTGGTTTGTGCTTTGTGTGACTTGGAGTCACTAGTTGCTACTATTCTTTGTTGCTTTGCAAGCATCGAGTGTTATACCGATCTAGGTTTTAGAGAGTTTAATACCTTGAGGAATGGGTAACCTGGTGTTGAGTTGTGCAGTCTACATGATGGTTTTTTGGTAGACTTGAGTGGTCCTTTGGACTGGTTTGTGAATCATTCACCTAATAGTTTTGGTTTGTAATGTGTTTTTTTCTTTGGCTCCACCTGAATATGTTACAGTCTGTGGTGTTGTTGGTTGGTTTTTTAGAGATTGATTTAACCTTAATATTGCTCTTGTCTAATATTTTTTTTATTGATTTAAGAGCATTTAATATGTTATGTTATTTTATGTTTATTGGAATTTTAGTTGGAGTTCCTTTTCCTCTAATTAAATCTTAAATCGATGTTATAAGATTCCTTTAAGATTAATTAGAGTTTAAGGATTATTTTCTTATATTGTTGGACGGATGATTTTTGGCTTGAGCTGTATAATTTGGAAATTAAGCTCAATAGACTTGTATGTTGAAAGAATTATGGTTTTCTTTTTGGATTTAGGGATATTGTATTTAATAAGGTAAGGATAGTTAAATAATAATATGATATAGCCATAGTGAAGTGTTCTTGTTGAATGCATATTTTGATGAATCAAGTTGAATAATATAGAAAAATTTAAATTGGGAGAAGTATGGGATTCTCTCAATGTGATGTATGGGAATTTTTTGCATTAATTCTTGGTTGCATGATTGCATATTTTATTTCTTGGTGTATATTAGTATGCATAATCAATTCATGAGCTATCCTAATCCCTAAATTTCTAATCAAGTTTGAAGGATGAATATATCAAGAGGTAGACCCCGAAAGCAAAAATGGAGCAATGGACCCTTGATATTGCTATGTTATATCATTTTTTGAGAAAAAATATTAGGTTGGAAAATGTTATATTGTAATCTTGAATAAGAAATATGGTTTTGTATTTATCCTTTCTATAGTTTTTCAATACTATATTAGAGAGAAAATTTATATGTTGCTCTTAATTGAAATTCTTTGAATATGGTTGTATGCAAAGCATCGATTAAATATTGTTATTTTTATATGCAAAGTGTTGGGAAGTACATTGTTATGAGTGTTTTGGAAATAATCTATTAAAATTGATTTATGGGTTATGAATATAATTCTTTTGATGATGTTTCTTTCTTTCCATATTGAAATCAGAGACGTGTTATATACTAGTAATTGTGTTATATAAACATTTATGGTGCTAGTTTAGCAATGAGTTATGATTCTTTCATTTAACACTTTATTGGAGAGATATTATTTTTTATATGTTTAGAATCTTGGGTTGGGAAAGGTTCTTGGTTATGAATCTAGCACCATTTTAGGACCGTTTAGCCTAGAAGGTAACCCAATATTGGAAGAAGTTGCGATGATGTAATAACCAAGCAGATGTGAAGCTTGGGAGGAGTTGTGTTGACACAATAACCATGTATTCACAAATATATGAGGATTTGTGATGATGCAATAACCATAATGTGAATGATACACCTTGAATGGTGACACTTGGGTGTTCAAAAGTTGTGAAGCTATTGAAATCATTCACAAATCATTATAGTGGTGGTATCTTGATCAATGAGAATCGGGTGACCATGATTATTATCAGGTGAGTGGTAATGGCCTTGGTTAGCCAACAAAGATGTGGTAATAAGCACTAAGACATTATGCCAAAATAATTATTCATAGATAGACTTATGTAGGGTTAAGGAATTGGCATCCCCCTTTAAGTTTTATGGGCCTTAAAGGATAATCCCTATGCCTTGATAGATAACCTAGAATAAGCATTGACTTGGTGTGCTACTTTGGGGAGACTTACTCCTCTAGGGACCTTAATGTGATTTGAAATAATATGGATATTGCATGCCAAGAGAAAACATGAAAAAGATCTATTGGGCATGAATAAAATAAGATATCACTAGTTTTATCACTAGATGCTTGGAGTGTTAGAAGGTTAAGGCAGAGCATCAACATCCAATAGGGAAGTTGTACCCACATGATATACCTACTCAAAAGTGGTAGGTTATATCTATGGATTTTATTATGGGTTTACTTAAGACTAGGTACCAACATGATGCAATACTTGTGGCGGTAAACAAATTGACTAAGGTTGTATATTTTACATTGGAAAACATCAAGGATAATGCATTGATTGTGACAAATAAGTTTGTTAAGGAAATATTTAGGTTACATGGTTTTATTGAGGTGATCATATCAGACAGAGATTCTAGATTTACATCATAATTTTGGTAGGCTCTTCATCATGCAGTGGGTACTAAGTTGAAAATTAATTTTACATATGAAGAAATGGAGAGGGTGAACCAAGTTTTAGAGAACATGCTTTGCATGTACTACATGGATAAAAATTCTAAGTGGGAAGAATTTTTGCATCTAGTTAAATTTACATATAATAATGGATACCATGCATCCTTGGGAATGGCTTTGTTTGAGGCCTTGTATGGTAGAAGATGCAAAACACCTCTATCATGGGGAAATTTGGAATATGGGGTGGTGATTGGAATATACATTGTCAGAGAGATACAGGAGCAACTCAGAGTGATTCATTAAAGGTTTAAGGAAGCTATCAATCGACAAGAGAACTATGCTGATCTAAAAATATCACCAAGAGAATTATTTGTGAGGGATAACATTTTCTTGAGGGTAAGACCCATGAAAAGTGCCATCAATTCAACTAAGTTGGATCCTCATTATGTTAGGCCTTTTAAGATCATTGATAGGATTATTTTAGTAGCTTATAGGCTCACCTTGCCACCCAACCTATCTAAGATCCATGATACTTTCCACATATCCTTGCTTATGAAATATGTTGCTAATCCTTCTCATGTTTGGAATGTTTAAAAATTATAGATGGCGAATCCCTCAACCATTAAGGTACAATCGATAAGGATTTTAGGGTTTCGTTCCAAGATGTTAAAGAAACAAACCCTAAATCAATGTAAGGTCCAGTGGCACCAATATTCTAAAAATTATGCAACTTGGGAATATGCGAAGGAAATGAAGAAGCAATTCCCATATTTATTTGAATGAAATATGTATGTTTATTTTTAGGAAACATAGAGGATAGTGTTTAGTCCAAGATGTAATGGCTCTCCTTAGTATGACTTGATATTGATACTTGTTTTATGTATTGATGTGTGGATATCTAATGCATAATATTATTTTATGTTATTAAGATATGTTGATAATTGCACTTTATGCTTTGAATTATGATATATAGAGAATATGGTACTATTGATGAATTTTATTTTTACAAGACTAGGTACTCTCATGGATGGATTGGTATGGGAAAACCACCACAATTGAGAAAAAAATAGAAATTATGGATGACATTCTCATAAATAGCTCAAGGGTAAAAGAATACCCTTTATATAGATGCATTGCATATATAATTGTTGTGTGATTACACCATTGGTCCAGAAGGTTGCTATTAGCAAAAGAGCCATCATTAGTAGGTAGGTGATAATGTTTTAGTTATCTTAAAAACCACCTATTTAAGAGAAAAAATAATGTTGTGTGCATTGTTGATTTCTTTGAGATGTATATGTGTTTGCATTTGAATTATGGAATTGCTTAGTTATTAACCAAACAAATAAAGTATTAACAAATGAGGTTAGTATTGTTAATACTTGGAAATATTTAATATCAAATTTAATAATTAATATTAACTCTTAATATTAATTAGATGCTAATTAATTTGATGTTAATACTAGCATTAAGAAAAAGATAACAATATGAAGTAAGATTGGAGAAAAATATTTGTAATGCTTGCTTGAAAGGAATTAATAAATAATACATATGCTTGGCTAAGATCATCTTATGCTATTAATAAGGTAAATATTTAAGTTTTAGCACCATCAGTGGAATTAGGGTCAAAATGACCAAAATGGTAATTCTTGTGCTCTAAGAGATGGGGAGAGCATGGTATTGAAGTGGCAAGAAGATACACCTGATCGAGTGTATGTTACGTCATTGATACCCATGGGTGTTATCTTTTCATAGAGGAGTTTTGTTTACAAAGGGGATGAGCAATTTGAAAGGAGAGTAGACAAAGGATAGAAGAAATGAGGATGGTGAAAGGAGTGCAGAGGAAAGGCCTGAGGAGATAGCGGTATTTAGTAGTAGTAAGAGGTGGATCCACTCTAATAATTCTTTGGCTCTTTTGAGAATACATTCTCTTTTGCTTAGAAATATTATGTGTTGCACGTATTCTGGTTGATTGTTCTTTGTGTGGTTTTGTTAAGATTTAAGCTTGAGTTACATTAAGCTTTTGTTTTTTGGATTTATCCTTTTCTGTTGGCATATTATTTTTAGCTTAGATTAATGTTCTCTAGTTTAGAGCCTTAGGTAGTTTCAAAGAGCCTTTTGAAATTGATAACTATTGGTCAAAATGACCACATCTAGGGAAAAAAGGAATAATATTCTCAAGATACTAAGTGTAGATAAAAGTCACGACAACGCAACATTTTGAAGGCCTAGTGAGAGACAAAGGTAGAAGGTCATGATAGCATGAAATTTTGAAGGCTTGTTGATAGACTAAGGCCAAAAGTCATGATAGCGTGACATTTTGAAGATCGAGGAGCAAGTTAAGATGGAAAGTTATGACATCGTAACTTTTTGAAAGCCATGGAGTAAGCTAAAGCGAAAAGTTGTGATGGCATGACATTTTGAAGACCGAGGATCAAGATAAGGTCGAAAGTCATGATAGCATGACATTTTGAAGGCCCAGTGAGAGACTAAGGCGAAAAGTCATGATAGCACGACATTTTGAAGGCCCAGTGATAGACTAAGGCCAAAAGTCATGATAGCATGACATTTTGAAGATCGAGGAGCAAGCTGAGATGAAAAGTCATGATAGCACGACATTTTGAAGGCCATGGAGCAAGCTGAAGGCCAAAAGTCATGATAGCACGACATTTTGAAGATCGAGGAGCAAACTAAGGCCAAAATTCATGATAGCACGATATTTTGAAGGCCCAGTGAGAGGCAAAGGCAGAAAGTCATGATAGCATGACATTTTGAAGGTCAAGTGAGAGACTAAGGGTAGAATGTCATGATAGCACAACATTTTGAAGGCATGATGATAGACTACAATCATGATAGCATGATATTTTGAGATCGAGGAGTAAGTTGATATGGAAAGTCATGATAGCATAACATTTTGAAGGCATAGTGAGAGACTAAGGTGGAAAGTCATGATAGCATGACATTTTGAAGGCCAAGTGGACCATGATGTCTAAAATAGGTTGAGAAATATCGCTGCAACAAGAAGATCCCAACCACTTCCAGTTAGAAACTCCATGACTTCTTAACCATTTCTTTACCAGAATGAGCCTACGGGCATACTGTTGTAACAAATTTCAGTTTTATGTTATGTAAAACTCTTATATATAGAATGAGCGACCCAAGCAAATGGTCGGCTCTTAGGCGTTTACAAGGCTATGTATACAGACTTCTGAAAGCTTAATAAAGATCTCCATTCTGGTTCTTGGCTCATTGGTGTTTTCAAATCAAGTATGTATGTGTTGTCTATTGCTGTTTGAATCTAAGTTGAATGTAATCTGCATCAATTCTTATTCTGAATTCCTGCATTAACGTTCTGTTAGATCTGCAATTTAACTTCACGGATAAGCTATATTTTCATAAAGCATTCACCAAGAGTTTTAGTTTCTATGTTTTGGTTTTGTTATGCTTCTCTACAAAAGGTTGTGGTAGTAGTTTTGTTGTTGCTTAATCTGTACCATTTTAATCCTCTAGCCATAGCTATATTTCCCTCTCTTTATGCATTTCCCTCTCTCTCCCTTTTCCTAAAAGAAGCAAAGGAACCAACCTCCTCTGGAGATTGAACCAGGTAGACCCTATTCTAACCTGGTCTTTCAATGTTGGCAAAGTCTTGGGCGCAAATGTAACCAAAGGTAGATTTTGCTCCAATAATTTTTGGCACTGCCGGTGGGACCCAAATCCCACACATTACATAGATCAAAGCCCTGGTGAATAGCTTTTCCCTATCAATATTTTTACATCACTTGGTGACTCCACACCAGAAAAGAACCTTAGAAAAATCCTTACCCAGCTTCTGGTCATGAACCGTCTTTCATGATAACCAGATCTAAAGCTAAAAATTTAGAAGAACCCATAGAGTTCTTCGAACTGCACCTTGGTAGCCTCTGAGCTAACCCTATTTTGGTTGCTAGAACAACTTCTACTTACATCAACAATTCAAGACACACTAATTCTTCCCCTGTAGCCCTCCCTAGCACTATTGCTAGCAGAACCTTAGCTCCAGTTACCTACACAACCACAATGGCTAGAAATCTGCCGATTCTGCCCTACCCCACATGGAACCATATAGGCCCCCTGAACCTGGTAGCTCAACATCCGATCCCCGTAGTAGCCCTAAAAGCTCTACCCCAGTATGATGATACTAGAAATATGACTTATGAACATTGTCTAGATGTAGCTGCATTGGCCCCCATACATAATATCCAGGAAGAAGATGTTATGATAATATTACTGGTCATTTCTTTGAAAGGGAAGATGCTCTATTGGTATAGAGCTCTTGAAAATCAGACCATATCTACATGGGCCCAACTTGCTGGTAAATTAGTGGAAGAATTCAATGAGCAGACAGATCCTTTCTCCCTATTGAATCAGTTTACTATTATTCAAAAACACCCACAAGAAGAGATCGTAGATTTCAATATCAGATTCAGTAGGACTTGGCAAAGAGTACCTGATGGTTTGAGACCAACACATGAACAAGCAATGTATTATTATTTGAGAGATTTTAACTCAGATATAAGTATGGTAATTAGATAGTCTCATGTACACACCTTCCCTGAGATTTATCAGGAAGCACAGAAGGTAGAAAAGGACCTGATTGCTATTGGTAGATTTCCACCCAAAATAATGATGCCCATTTTTCCAGATCTACCTCAAGCATCAAGTGTCGCTTTCCCAACTAATTCTAGTCTTCCCAAATGGACTAGATAGCCTAACATCCCATTAATACAAGCTCCTCCTACGCTTCCAATGCTTCCCCCTATTCCTGCACTCCCCATGGCTATGGTCCCATCAACTCTAGATCCTCAACTGGTAGTTCTGCAAGATCTGCAAGCTTCTTATAAGACTCTGGCAAATAAATTCATATCCATGGAATGTAGAGAAGTGGAGAGAAATTCCCAGCCAAGGAGGTTTCCACAAGTGACTAGAGACCAAGCTTCCATGAGTGGTAGGAACTATGATAAATCTAGCATGGTTTATGCCAATGAAGATAGTGAACCCAATAACGCTTTGACATAATCAATTTTCTAGTGTTCCACATGCAATGACCCTCATGGTGAGACTTCTTGCATGATTCATCAGCATCAGATCTAGAAGGTGGCTATTGAAAAAGTTGAGAGATCCCTCAAAGGTCAGATTAATATGATCAGAGAAGAAGACCAAAATTTTATGATGCCTTCTCTTGAACAAGTCTCAGTTCTAACCAGATCGAGAAAGAAACCATTCCAGGTTGATCCCAAGGAACTTAACCCTTTGAAGGTACCCTCACCTATAAGGATCCCGACTGAGAAAATACCTCCTTTTGAGAAGATTCCCTAAAACTCAGATCCAAAAGGAGTAGAAGTTCACAAAGAAACACCTCCATAGAAGGAAGCAGAGACTCAAGAGCAAGCCAGGGATAAATTGAGATACCCCTCACTGACTAAGCATCAAAGAGTTGATGCTACTTAGGGGTACAAAAATAGGTTTGACACAACGATAAAAGAAAAAAGTGTCGATTCCCTCCCATTCAACATAGTTGAGGAAATGAAGAAAACCCCTTCCAAGGCCACTATGTATGAAGCCCTACGAATCCTAGGATAGATAGACCTACTACAAGAATCATTAAGGTCTATGAAAAATAAGAGTAGAAGCCCAGTTCAGTTGGATTCTACACAAGCTAGTCTCACCTCTACCTCAGGAAAGAATAGGCCTCCCCCTTTTTATCTATCTCTCTAGATGGAAGGGTGGGTGGTTCATAATTGTATGATTGATTCTGGAGCCGCAACTACAGTAATGCCTAAAGTAGTATGCGACATCATGGGGATGGAGTATACAAGAAGTAGTCCAGGAGTCTTACAACTAGATGGAACCCCTATAAAAATGGTGGGGGTAATTAAGGACATCCCAATAGTCCTTCACAGACTACCCCAACTCACAGTCATACAGGAAGTAGTGGTGGTTGACTTAGAACCCTATTTTGGTATGTGCCTCTCCAGGGAATTCACTACTAAAATAGGAGGATATCTATCACTTGATTTTTCACACCTCGATATTCCATTCAAAGGCAAAAGGGTGAAAATATTCAATGAAAAACCTTCCACTTTCCATGTCGAAAGGCTCGGAGATGAGGAAAATGCTGACACTACTATAAATATGATGACGAAAGAGCTAACAGATTTAAACCTGATGGAGGAAGCCCTAAATGGGTTACAAGAGGAAGACCAGTTCTCCCTCCAAGACTTCAATGCCATGGTCAAAATAGACATAGGTAGCTACACTATCTTAAAACCTGAGAAAGATAAATCCATTCCTCCCCCTCTGGCCGATCAACCCACCAATCAGTTGTGGAAGCTTTTCTTTGATGGTGCCAGGTGCAAAAATGGAGTTGGAGCAGGCATTGTCCTGATCTCTCCCACAGGCGAAGAGAAGATCTTCTCTTACAGATTGACTTGGAGTTGCACCAATAATGTAGTAGAATATGAAGCACTCTGTTTAGGCCTCAAAAAATCTAAAAATATGGGCATCAAGCAACTACAGATCTTCGATGACTTCGAGCTGATAGTGAATCAAGTTACTAAAAAATGTGTAAGCAAACAACATTATCTTAAGGCTTACCAAAATAAAGTCTAGGATTTACTGGAATCCTTTGAATCTCTGAACATAAAGGTAATTCCCAGAGAGAAAAATACACATGCAGACTTGTTGGCTTTAGTAGGGGTAAACTTCTGCCCTATAAGCAATGTCATCCAGAAGTCAAAAATAGTCAGACTGATCTACAGACCTTATGTGCCAGATAGGGATACCTTCTAGCAAGTTTTTGAGAATGATCGAAAAATAGTGGACTTCCTCATCCATGAGATGAATTGCTCTAACAATAGAATGGTTGAGGATGAAGAATATGAGAACATCATCTAGTTGAAAAATAACCACATCCCAAAAGGGTTGGTTACTCTTGAAAGCCTATTTGATAATAATGACAGGTCTACTGGCCACAAAATGAAAGTCGACAAACATAGATACAAGGAAGCTCAAATGGAGCCTGACAAGGCCATCAAATTAGGAGTGAACACTATGGAAGTAGAAATGGAGGAAATTAGAGAATTATGCAAGGAATTCCTAGACATCATTGCCTGGACCTACGGAGACCTAAAAGTCTACTCCAAAGAGACAATCCAACACATGATCGAGCTCGAGGAAGGTGCAAAGCCATTTCAGCAAAAACAACGACCAGTAAATCCCAAAATCAAAGCCTTAATGAAGCAGGAGCTGCTAAAACTACTTGAAGCTAAAATCATTTACCCAATCAAGCATTCAACATGGGTTGCTAACCTGGTCCCGATTAGGAAGAAGAATGGAGACATCCGGTTGTGCATCGACTTTCATAATTTGAACAAGGCTTCGTTGAAATACCATTACCCTCTCCCATAGATCGATCAAATCCTACACACAGTAGCAGGAGAAGAAAGGTTCTCACTCCTAGATGGTTTCTCTAGGTACAATCAAGTATGGGTCAAAGATGAAGATCAATTTAAGACCGCGTTCACAACTAAGTGGGGAACGTTTGCTTACTAGAGAATGCCCTTCGGGTTGTCCAATGCTGGGGCTACTTTCCAAAGAGCTATGGATGTGGCATTCGGAGAGTTGGTAAATAAAATAATAGTGATTTACCTAGATGACATGATGATTTTCTCTCACCAAAAAGAAGATCACATAGCACATCTCAGAAGTGTATTCGAGAAATGTAGGGAGTTTGGCATCTCCATAAATCCCAAAAAATCTATCTTCACTATGGAAGAAGGACTTCTACTTGGCCATGTTGTCTCTAAGTCTGGTCTAGCCATAGACCCTAATAGGGTGAAAGCACTGTTAGATCTTCCCCTCCCCCGAACAAAAAGGGCTTACAGTCATTCTTTGGCCAGATCAATTTTGTGCACAAATTCATAGCTGATTTTGCGCAAATCATCAAACCAATGATAGAGCTTTTAAAAAAGGATGTCATGTTCAAGTGGATGGATGCAAGGAAACAAGCCTTCCAACAGATCAAAGAACAGATAGCTCAAGCCCCCATCTTGGTGAATCCAGACTATTCCAGGGATTTCATTTTATACGTTATAGGTGAACAAGAAAGCTATGCCACAGTACTCACATAGAAGGGAGCTGACAATGAAGAAAGGCCCATAGATTTTCTGAGTCAAACTATGTAGGAACATGAAGAGAAATATAACTTCATTGAAAAATAGATATATGCAATAATGAAGTCTCTAAAAAAGTTTAGGCATTTCTTATCACAGAGCAGGGTAATCATCTATACAATTCACCCCGATGTACGAAGCTTCATCATACAAGGAGAGCTCGATGATACAAGAGCTGGTTGGGTGACCAAAATACAAGAATATGATGTAGAAATACACCCGACCAAGCTGGTAAGAGGTAGAGCACTATGCCAAGAACTCGCCAAGCAAGCTTCACTAGAATACATAGCTTGCCAGACTCAGGAAGTAGTATCAGATGATGATCAACCTCCGGAGTGGCTCGAATGGGTAGATGAATTGATCAAGTACTTCCAAACTAGGAGGTGCCCAGAAAATTTAAACTCCTCACAAAGAAGGAGGTACCGAATCTAGGCCTTGAAATACACCTTGCTACCTGAGGGGTTGTATAGGAAAAACTTGGATGGAGTACTACTTCGTTGCATAAAAGAAGAGCATAAATAGAAAATCTTGGAAGAATTCCATGGGGGATTATTAGGAGGACACTACTCAAGGAGAACCACCACCCTGAAGATCATCAAAATTGGGTTCTACTGGCCAACCATATTTGTAGACGCCTTAAAAATAACAAGAGGTTGTGAGGAATGCCAAAGATACATTGGAAGAAATAAGAATGCTTCATTGCCTCTAAAGTCCATCCAGGTTGAAGAGCCTTTCCAGAAATGGGGATTGGATTTCATTGGGATAATAGAGCCCAATTCATCCACTGGACATAAGTATATCCTGACAGCCATCGACTACTTCACAAAGTGGTCAGAGGCAATACCCACCAAAAGGGTAGACCAAGAGGTCGTGATGGAGTTCATGGAAAGTTTGATCACCATATTTGGCATCCTAGAGGCATTAGTCATAGACAATGGTTCATCCTTCATAGGCACCAAGATGATTGACTTCGCATGCAAATATGGGATTTATTTAAAAATATCCTCAAACTACTATCCAAAGGAAAATGGACTAGCTGAGTCCACAAATAAAAACCTACTCAAAATTTTGAAGCAAACTCTAAAATACAACAAGAGGAGTTGGCACTCCCTAATAAATCAAGCATTATGGGCGGATAGAATAACCATCAAGAAATCCATCAACGCATCCCCTTACTCCTTGGTCTATGAAAAGGAAGCGGTTCTCCTGGTACACATAGAAATACCAACCCTAAAGCTACTCAATCAAGCTGGTACAAAAGAAGTAGAACCAATGGAGAATAGGCTGATCCAACTCCTCCAATCAGAGGAATAGAAGGAACAAGCCTACAATCACTACCAAAAGCATATTGTTGCCACGAAAGGATGGTTCGATAAAAATACCACCTTGAGGAACTTTAAGATGGGAGACCTTGTCCTAAGATGGAATGAGAAAAAGTCTAAACCTAAGAATCATGATAAGTTTGATGCATTCTAGGAAGGCCCTTTCAAAATAATAGAGGAAAAATAGCACAATTCCTTCCAGCTAAGAGATGAACAGGGCCAGGTTCAACCCATCCCTATCAATGGCTTCCATCTGAAGTTGTACTACAAATGAATGGTTCATCTCTACCTTGTATTTCTATGTAAATATGTTCTTTCAAATCCTCCAAGTGAAAAATGTCATGATGGCACAACTTTTTGGTGCACAATGACCCCTTCAAGAAAATTTGTCATGATTTCATGACTTTGGGTAATGCTTCACTAAGGCAAAATGTCATGATGGCATGACTTTTCGGTGCACAATGGCCCCTTCAAGGAAATTTGTCATGATTTCATGACTTTTGGGTAGCTGAGCACTTTGCCAAGGCAAAATATCATGATGGCATGACTTTTTGATGCACAATGGCCCCTTCAAGGAAATTTATCATGATTTCATGACTTTTGGGTAGTTGAGCACTTCACAAGGTAAAATATCGTGATGGCATGAATTTTTGATGCATAATGGCCCCTTCAAGGAAATTTATCATGATTTCATAAATTTTGGATAGTTGAGTGCTTCGCCAAGGCAAAATGTCACGTGGCATAACTTTTTGATGCACAATGGTCCCTTCAAGGAAATTTATCATGATTTTAGGAATTTTGGGTAGATGAGCACCATGTCAGACCTAGAACTATTGGATAGATACACGCCATGTCATACCAGTCGGGGACTTTTGGCAATAAAAGTAGTGGCCTCAAGACTATAAAAAGTGCCTTTTTTAAGGTACCATCATACCCACTGATTGGCCTAGAATAGAAGTGGCACAAATTTATTGGCCCAAGATAGAAACACCAATTTATTAGCCTAGTACAACAACAGAGCATATCATTGGTCTAAACCAAAAATGGCAACATAGGGTTGTTGGCCCTTTAAATACTAGCACACAAACCGAGACTCTTAATAATATTTGAAATCTATATTGGGGCATGTACCACCAATCAAAATTATTCCATATCACCTTGATAGTTATTGCATGCCATTTTGGCATGAGCATCCATAACCAGTTATATCACTTATCTTCCATCTCCCTTTTCATCTTCCACATTGTCTTTTCTTCCTACCCACTATGTTTTCCCTGCTCGCTCAGAAAGCTCTGTAACACCCTACTAAGCACACCCTAGACTATTTCTAGCTACCAGACTATGAAATACAACCATGGTGGCCACACCTCCAACTATTGCTTCTTCGACCGCACCTTCAAATAAAAATGAAGCTCAAGCAAAAAAGGAAGCAACTTCATGGACCCCGACAGTCATATTATAGACGTAAAAATAACATGGAAGGAGCCAGAGAAAATTCAAAAGGATATAGCTACCAAGATGGCCACAGACATTTCTCCATCTAGCTCGAGCACATTTCCTTACCATTCTTTACTCTACTAGTATGTCTACCCCCAAGTCCACTCCTATCTCGAGCTAATCCAAGCAATGGTAAAAATATACGATGTTAAGCACAAGGTGGTAAGAAACTACAAGGGGGAAGCCATGTTCACGCTCGACCCCGACACAATCAGGGTCATCTTCACCTATGGAAGGAAACCTATGGTTCCCCCTATCTAGTTTGATCCTACCAACTCTATGAAGTACTATATCAATACCCCGAACATCAAGGTATTCCTACAATAGCACCTATCAGACACTCTTTCTAAGAAATCTATGCCAAAATCCCCCATTCCCCTATCTAGGTTCAAGAACAAAGAACTCTTTTCCATGCTGGCCATGGTAGGGTTGGAAGATGACACCCAAGTCTACGGGTGGAAAATTGTAGTGGCACAGTGCATGTCTAACCCCAAGTTCTATGACAAAGTGCACGTAGATCCTGATAGAGTGTTGATATTTTTTGACTAGCCGACGTACCTGGCCTAGTAGCTACATACGAGCCTTTTCAAGCTACAAAAGGAGGTCCCATATGCCTTCAGGTATTCTTCATATCTAGTATGGATATTTTTCTTCTTTTAGGCCAAGAATTTAGGTTTTATTTCCACCACTACAAAATATCAAAAGGGGGAGCACCTACCTGTATGCGAATGGACACCGCTTCTTTTGAATGCGGGTTCATATTACCACTTTAACATGGAATTCTTAGGCCCTACTCTTAAACTCATAAATGGCCATATGCCAAGAATTCCCAAGAAAATGCAAGACACCTTGAGACACCCCCATGCAGAAGAAGGGGACTGGTTCATCCTGACACAAGGGGTAGTCATCAGGCTCTATGGCTTCATAGAGAAGCCTTTCTTGTTGCCTTACTACATCACCAAGTGAATTTTTGCTCTAGAGTACATAAGGTAAACAGAGTTCATCAACAACAAGTTTGGGATAGGTGCTCAGAGGACACATACTTGCCTCATGCCCTTCTAGTACGAGGGAGTAACAGTGTCAAATAAGGGATACCACGAGCGAATCACTCAAGTTCTAAAGGACCTAAAATTGATAGAGCTACCACAAAAATGGAAATATGACCCGAAGGACAAATTTACCCAGAGGCAAGCCACCCTAAACAAGGCTCCCTTCAAACAATTCCATGCCTCTAATAGGAAAATCGACAAATAGGGCAGAAATAATAATGAAGATCAACCGCTCGAATGGCATGTCAAAAAAATGTAGCCACTACCTCCGTGGCATGATTTTTACGAGCACTTGGTAGATTGGAGCCCAGGTTCAAACCCGACCCACAAGATCACTGATGAAACCATCAAGAAAATGAAGAAGAAAGGAAAATACTAGGATCATGCTAAAATATTAGCGTGGTGGCAAATGAGGTGCCACATTCAAACATTCACCAGGTATGGTTTAAATATGGACACAAAATTTTCTACAAGATATGATGCAAATCATGATGAATGGTCTGAAACCCTAGCAGATAAGGTTCCCCTAGGAGTCAATGGTATTCCCATCAAACAATCTGAAGGTGATATGAAACAAGACAAGGGGAAAGTAGTAGCAACCGAAAAAATAGAAGTCCCCAAAAGAAAACATCGAGAGTTCATCCCCCCTTCGAGATCAGACACAAAATATGATGATAGTGCTCAGCTTGAGCATAGGAGAAGGACAACAAAATCAAAGAAAAGAAAAGTAGAGTTGGAGAAAGGAGGGGCCCAAAAGAAGAGAAGAAAAGAAACATCCTCTGAAGAATCAGAGCACGAGGAATCAAAATAGCTCGAAGAGTCCGAGGAACATGTAGGATCAGAGGAGCATGAGAAATCAGAAGACCAAGAGGGAACAGAGGAGAGTTCAGAGTAAACTTCTGAGAAACAGAAGATAGATGAATAAATGGTCAAAATGACTGAGGAGCCTCCCCAAAAGAAACCCCTGGCAAGGAGAAAACCCTGATGAAGGCAACAACTAGCATTGACGACTCAAGCCTAAAGCAAATTGCAAAAGTCTACATCGAGAAGTCATAGGGAACCGAAGACATCACTCCGCCAAAGGCCTTAGGTATGTCTCCCATTGATCTTGATACTCCTCATTTCCAGAGAAATTACCCTCCCCATTCTAAAGGTTGGGGCAATCCATCACCTTCCCATCAACCTCCACCATCACCTTCCCATCAACCTCCACCATCCCCCACCATATATTCATCAAACTCCCCCATCCACTCAATGAACTCCACCAACTTCACCACCAACTCAATAGACCCCACAAGTGTCTCCCCATGACTCATAAAGGGTCCCCTTCCAAACAATTAAGTATGGAAGCCTCTTTAGCCACCACTCCTTTCCCTTATTCCACCAACCTGCTAAGCTTCTAGGCCATGCAAACCACTTCTCCCGCAAGCAACCCTACTATTGCTAAGTTCAAAAAATTGAAGAAAGCCACCATAAATGCTGCCACATGGCTGAAGTCATGGAGCTCCCAAAGTTCCACAGATATAGCCCACGTTCGAGAAGGAACAATGCTATATCCCATCAGCATGCAGTGGTCCATGATGAAGATGACCCCACTCGTGCAGAAGCTAGAGAAAGAAATGACTTTGGAAGACTACCAAGCTGAGGTGACCATGGAGGATATGACTCAGTTTCCAATGGATGATGAGTGGAGCAAAGCTCAGACCCATATGGGGACAATTTATCTAAATGTAGAATACTACAAAGAGAATTTCCTTCGAGCAAGGAAGCGTTTAGAAGAAGCCCTCCACTAGCAAAAAACCATGGAAAAGGCTTTAAAAAATGAAGCCAAGAAATGGGAGCAGAGGTTCAACGAGGCTGCCCCCTACAAAGAGAAAGTAGCGAAGGTTGAAGAACAGATTCAAGTGTTGCAGTAGCAAGTCGAAGACCTTAAGAAGTAGTTATCTGACAACACCGATAAAACCAGTGGGTTGTCCAAAGAAAAAGCAAAAACAGTCCAGAAAGGGATGCTCGAAAATGTCAGCAAGATAACCCTGAAGGCTAGGCCCACATTAGCATATCTCCTCAAAATCAAAGATATGCTGGGCCAGGTAGAAGATGAGTTCGAAGCATCAATCAAGCTCCTGGAAACAAGGGTGTCAATAGCTAACAAAATTCAAGTCCTGGTGGATAGCACTCAGGCAATAGCCGGATATAGAGCTCACGATAAAAATTGGTCCCAGGCCAAATTGGTTGCCAAGAATTTCTTCAAGAGACACAATTTGGTAACAAAAAGTGTAAATATCATGCAGGAGCTAAGGATAGAGGCTAAAGCAATTGTCAAACACGTGAGCATAGCTAAAAACTATGGCATGCCTAGCTTCTGGGATAAAAATTCAAACCTCCTGGCAGAAGATGAGCTGAAAGCCGCTTGGAAAAAATTCCTGGAGGATGAATCAGAGATTGATAGTTGGGAAGAGCCAGTTCAAGAAGATCAAATATTCACTATGGCTCAGGATATCACCCAGATGAACTCTTGTCTACATGAATTATGCTTAAGGTCAAAAGCTCTATCATATGACAAAGTCGAAGAATTGGAGTACCTGTACATCACCTTCAAAGAAAAGGTAGATACAGACGAGGAGACCTGGAAGAGGGCCTGCACCACCTATAATGAGGTTGTTCTAGAAAAGAACAAACAAGAAAAGGAGAAGCAAATAAAGGCTAAGAAAGCCTCATCCAAGTAGCACAACACCTCCGGGTCAAAGAGAAACAAAAAAATCCGACGAAGATACTCCAGAAGAATGACCGCCCCAAAGCAAGATTTTTTGTTTTTTACTTGGTATCTTTCCCCTTATTTCCCTTCTTTTTTATTATTATTCTTTTTTTCGACTCCATTCCCCAATGGATAAAGGCTCTAGGTTCTAACATTTAGCTGACATAATTACCCCAGGAGGCACCAAGAATGTTGGTCAAAATGACCACATCCAGGGAAAGAAGGAATAATCTTCTCAAGATACTAAGTGTAGAGAAAAGTCGTGATAGCACGACATTTTGAAGGCCATGGAGCAGACCAAGACCAGAAGTCATGATAGCCCAACATTTTGAAGATCGAGGAGATACTAAGACCGAAAGTCATGATAGTGCAACATTTTGAAGACCGAGGAGTAAGTTGAACGAAAAGTTGTGATAGCGTGACATTTTGAAGGCCATGGAGCAAGTTGAGGTGAAAAGTCATGATAGCACGACATTTTGAAGATCGATAAGCAAGATAAAGTTGAAATTCATGATAGCGCAACATTTTGAAGGCCAAGTGAGAGACAAAGGTGGAAGGCCATGATAGCGCAACATTTTGAAGGCCCGATGATAGACTAAGGCCAAAAGTCATGATAGCATGATATTTTGAAGACAGAAGAGAGGAAAGAGAAATTGAAGGCCATGGAGCAAGTTGAAGTGAAAAGTCATGATAGCACAACATTTTGAAGACTAAGGAGCAATCTAAGGTTGAAAGTCGTGATAGCATGACATTTTGAAGGCCCAGTGAGAGACAAAGGCAGAAGGTCACGATGGTGTGACATTTTGAAGGTCTAGTGAGAGATAAAGGTAGAAGGTCATGATAGCACAACATTTTGAAGGCCTGGTGATAGACTAAGGCCAAAAGTCATGATAGCGTGACATTTTGAAGACCGAAGAGCAAGCTGAGATGGAAAGTTGCAATAACATGACTTTTTGAAGGTCCAGTGAGAGACTAAGGTAGAGAGTCGTGATAGCACAACATTTTGAAGGCCAAGTGGACCACGAGGTCTAATATATTTGAGAAATATCACTGCAACAAGAATATCCCAACCACTTTTAGTTAGAAGCTCCATGACTTCTTAACCTTTTTCTGTACCAGAATGAGCCTACGGGCATACTGTTGTAACAACTTTTAGTTTTCTATTATGTAAAACTCTTATATATAGAATGAGTGACCCAAGAAAATGGTCGACTCTTAGGCATTTACAAGGCTATGTATACATACTTTTGAAAGCTTAATAAAGATCTCCATTCTGGTTCTTGGCTCATTGGTGTTTTCAAATCAAGTATGTATGTGTTGTCTATTGCTATTTGAATCTAAGTTGAATGTAATCCGCATCAATTCTTATTCTGAATTCCTGCATTAATGTTCTGTTAGATCTACAATTTAACTTCATGGATAAGTTGTATTTTCATAAAGCATTCACCAGGAGTTTTAGTTTCTATGTTTTGGTTCTATTATGCTTCTCTGCAAAAGGTTGTGGTAGTAGTTTTTGTTGTTGCTTAATTTGTACCGTTTTAATCCTCTAGCCATAGCTATATTTCCCTCTCTTTATGCATTTCTCTCTTTCTCCCTTTTCCTAAAAGAAGCAAAGGAACCAGCCTCCTCTGGAGATTGAACTAGGTAGACCCTGTTCTAACCTGGTCTTTCAATGTTGGCAAAGTCTTGGATGCAAAAGTAACCAAAGGCAGATTTTGCTCCAAAAATAACCTATATATCATACTTAGAGAGGAAATTTTAGAAGCTCTAGACATTCTAGAAATCTCTAATATTAATGGCCAATGTATAGCTCTGTTGTTCTCCTTGTGAGTGCTAGGTAGCAGGTAGCTATGCTAGTGTTCTAGAAATTTGGTCTATACTTTGTGTGACCTAGAGTCATTGGTTGTTATTGTGCTTTGTTGCTTTACAAGTGTCAAGTGCTATACCATTCTAAATTATGGATTATTCGGTACCCTGAGGCATAGGTAACTTGGTGTTGAGATATATAGTCTGTGTGATGATTTTCAAGCAACCTTGAGTGGTCCTTTGGACTAGTTTGTGAACCATTTACCTACTAGTTTTGGTCTATAATGTGATTTTTTTCTTTAGTACCGCCTGATTGTATTACAGTCTATGGTGTTGCTAGCTAGTTTTTTAGAGATTAATTTAACCTTAATCTTGCTCTTGTCTATTTTTTTGATTGATTTAAGAGCCTTTAATATGTTATGTTATTTTATGTTTATTGGGATGTTAGTTGAAGTTTTTTTTTCTCTAATTAAATCTTACCTCTATGTTATAATATTACTTTAAGATTAATTAGAGTTTAAGGTTTATTTTATTATATTGTTGGATGGATGAGTTTTGGCTTGATTTTTGTAATTGAAAAATTATGCTTAATAGACAATAGCCATATTAAACATGTTATACTTATTTTTTGAAATAATTTATGGTTTCCTTTTTGGCTTTATGGATATTGTATTTAATAAGGGAAGGATAGTTAAATAATAATATGATATAGAGATAGTGAAGTATTCTTCACATTGCATGTCTGTTTCAATGAATCAAGTTGGATAGTATGGAAAAATTTACATTAGGAGAAGTATGGGATTCTCTCAATGTGACGTATAGGAATATTTTTTATTAATTCATGGTTGCATATTTTATTGCTTGGTGCATATTAGTCTACTTAGCCAATTCATGAGCAGTCATAATCCCTAAATTTCTAATCAAGTTCGAGGGATGAATATATCAAGAGGTGGACCCTGGAAGCAAATATGGAGCAATGGGCCCTTGATCATGCTATGTTATATAAATTTATAAGAAAATATTAGCTTGGAAAATGTTATATTGTAATATTGAAGAAGAAAGATGGTTTTGTATTTATCCTTGCTATTTTTTTCAAGAGTGGATTAGAGAGAAAATTTGTATGTTGTTCTTAATGGAAATTCTTGGAATATGGTTGTATGCAAAGCATCAGTCAAATGTTATTATTTTTATATGCAAAGTGTTGGAAAATGTGTTGTTATGAGTTTTTTGGAAATAATGTATTAAATTTGATTTATGGGTTATGAATATAATTCTTTTGATGATGTCTTTCTTTCCATATTGAAATAAGAGAAGTGCTATATAATAGTAATTTTGTTATATAAACATTTATGGTGTTAGTTTAATAATATGTTATTGTATACATAAAATAAGAACACCATTGAATTAAAAATAAAACATTGCATTTATTTCATAATATGTGTTTTACGATACAATAAGCCCCTTTGTAGGATGCTTTCACAATGCAAATGCTTAAAGGGGGTGATCCCATTTTACAATAAATGTGGTGTCTTTCAATTCCTTCATGCTACAACAGTGTTGGAGGTGGGTTTGTCGTGACCACCGTGATGAGCTGGAGCTTGTTGAACCTAAAATCTGCACACATGGAAATGGACAACGATTTAGTAGCACCTGTCACAATGATAATGATAAATGTAAATAAAAATGACTAATGTAAATGAATATGGATAGAAGAAAACAAACAATGAGTATGGCTTACACAGCACAATCCGGGCAGCATAACATTAGCATTTTCTCCTCTTTTTTTTTTTGTTCATGTGATGGTGCCTTTATAGGTCTTTGAGGGTTTTGGAGGGAAGTACAGGTGGCAAGCCAGGGCTGCCAAGTGGCAGGGACTGGGTAGCCACCTATCCTGGGTAGTTTTAGTGAGTCACTAGAAGTGTCTCACTTAACTAAGGAGATGTGGCAAGTGGATAGTTGGAAGTGGAGTGAAGTGTGGAGTGAGGTGTAATATGTGGCAAGTGGGTAGGTGCAAGTGGAGTGAAATGTGGAGTGAGGTGTGAGTGGAGTGAAATATGGAGGGTTGCCCCATGTGAAGGGACAAAGGGGACAAGAGTGTATGAGAGGTGGCAAAGGAGTGATGGTGATGTGGCCAGGACACATGTCAAGTGAGGAGAGAGTGTTGAAATGCGAACAATATTTCATTCATGAAGCAACATTTAAATAATAGATTTGCAGCTTAAAATAAACTCGGAGGTTGTGGAACCACCCGAGGTAAAAATATGGATTGTTATAGAAAATAACAATATGCCTGAAATAAAAACTAAATAATGAAATAATTAAGATATCAATATGATATGCTAACATCCCCCCTTTTTACGTTATTTATGTAATTGAAGAACTACTAATATCCCCCCTAATTACATCATTTGGTAATACAAAGAGAGTTGCGAAACAATTCAAATTTGACATGTGCAAGTGCCTTAGTGAAAATGTCTGCAACTTGAGCATTGGTGGGAATGTGCTGAAGCTAAATTCGGTGCCTTGGAACTTTGTCTCGAATGAAGTGACATTGTGTGTCAATGTGCTTGGTTCTTTCATGATGTACTGGATTCTTGACAAGATTCAAAACACCCATGTTGTCGCAGAACAAGTGTATCAAATATTTTTATGGAAGACCCATACTTGTGAGGATGCGACGCAACCATATCACTTCGCACATAGCTTCACGTGCGGTGCGATATTCTACCTCTGTTGATGAAATAGCAACCACCTGTTGCTTCTTGTTGTACCAAGAGACAGGACCAGATACAAGATGAAACAAATATCCTAAAGTTGATTTACGGTCATCATATGATCCGGCATAGTCGGAGTCCGTGTATCCCTATAAGAAGAATTTGTTGTTCCTCTTATATTCTAGGCCATATTCCATTGTGCCACGGACATAGTGAAGAACACGCTTTGCTGCTTTCTAGTGTGTAGTCTTAGGCTCTTGCATGAACCTCGAAAGATAGTTGATAGCAAATATGATATCTGGCCTAGTATTGGTCATATATATGAGACTCCCAATCAACTGGTGATAGAGAGTACCATCTACCTGAGGTGAATTATCATATCGTGATAACTGAATTCTTGTTTCCATCGGAGTAGACATTGGTTTGCAATCAGTCATGCGATATTTTTACAATAGGGTCTTGGCATATTTTTTTGAGACACTTTGATGGAGTGCTCCTTCTGGATGACTTCCATACCAAGACAATAATGGAGAATTCTGAGATCTAACATCTCAAAATATTGACACAAGTCTCTTTTGACAGTAGAAATCATTGTTTCTAAAATCCCTGTAATGAGCAGATCATCAACATAGAGTACAAGCAACACTATTTCAAAACCCTGTTTCTTAAAATAGAGGTTTGCATATGACGGACATCTCTTAAAACCATGCTGCAAAAGGTGATGATCCATTTTTATATACCAAGCCCGAGGGGCTTGTTTCAAACCATATAAGGATTTTATCAATCTACAAACTTTTTGCTTTTGTCCTTCCACTTCAAATCCTTTCGGTTGAGTCATGTAGACTTCTTCTTGGAGATCACCATTTAGAAAAGAACTCTTGAAATCCATTTGGTGTAATTTCCACCCATATTGCACTACCATAGCACAAAGAACTCGAATGGTTGTCAACCGAGCAGTAGGTGCAAAAGTTTCCTCATAGTCAATGCCTTCTCTTTGAGCATAGCCCTTTGCAACAAGTCGGGCCTTATGCTTATCTATTGTACCATCTACCTTATACTTCACTTTATACACCCATTTGTAGCCTATGGGCTTCTTTTCATATGGCAGATCGACAAGCTTCCAAGTTTTTTTTTATCAAAGACTTATACTCTACATCCATAGCAACCTTCCATTGAGGCTCACCAAGAGCAACTTGCACTGATGCGGGTTCAAGATCATCTATGGAAGACATAAATACCCTATCACTATCAATATCCATATCTTCTGTATCTCTCTCTGGATCTATAGAAAGTTCCTCAAAAGATTGACACAACTCATCAACCCCAGTATTCTCTATTGTAACTTTCTCCTGTCGAGCCATGCTGCGAGTACGAGGCCTATCCAATGTCAAATCTGGTGGAGTGGATAGCTTAGAGTCTTTGATTGTATTTGTATACCACTTTGGATTCTTCTTCGAGGTGTTGAAGAAGATGAAGACGAACCTCCAACTTTTGAGGAAGGAGATTTATCAACCTTAGGTTCCACAAGGTCTAGGTATACATCTAATGTGGGTTCTGATGTGAAAGCCTCATCAAAAACTACATCTCTACTGATGTGTATCTTCTTGGTTAAGGGATCAATCAAACGATAACCCTTAGAGTGCTCATCATACCCAAGAAGAATACACTTCAATGTCTTCTCATCTAGCTTCTTCCTTTTCTCTTTTGGTATGTGCATGAAAGCTTTACATCCAAAAATGCGTATATGAGAAATGGAGGGTTTCCTACCACTCCATGATTCTTGTGGAGTCATTACTTTTAGAGCCTTGGTGGGTGCCCTATTCAACATATATACTACTGTGGTGACAACTTCTGCCCAATATAGTTGCTCAATACTAGCTCCTGTGAGCATGCAACGAACCATTTCCATGATGGAACGATTCCTCCTTTCAACAACTCCATTTTGTTGAGGAGTATATGCAGTAGTTAACTATCGTGCAATGCCATTTTCTTTCAAGAACTCGAAGAATTATTTAGAGGTGAACTCCCCCCATCGATCTGAGCGAAGTGTCTTTATAGAAGTCCCCGACTCCTTTTCAAAAAATTTCTTGAATTGCTGAAAGAAGCCAAATGCTTCAGATTTCAGTTGAAGAAAGAATACCCACATCTTTCGTGAGTAATCATCTATGAATAACTAAAAATACCTCTTACCCCCATAACTGTTGGGAGTGAAGGGACCACACAGATCGATGTGAATCAACTCCGGAGGTTTCTTTGCTCTTGTAGAGCTCCTTTCAAAAGGCACTCTATGTCGCTTTCTGCCAAGCAGTCAGAGCAAACTGGTAAAGTGGTAGAAAAGGAAGGAAGACCTTTTGCCATTTCATACTTACTTAACTCAAGTAAGTAACCAAAACTCAAATGTCCATATCTCTTGTGCCATAGGGAAGTTTCCTCCTTTGTAGAGACTGTCATGGCAACATGTGGAGTAGAGATAGTATCTAAGGCAAATAAGCCATGCTTATATGAAGCAGTGGCAATGTTCTTACCCCTCCTGGTAATAGAACAACACTTCTTGCCTCCCTCAACACTAAAGTGCACAACCATGTCTTTGTCCAAAATCTGTGTGACTAACAACAAATTGTTTGCCAATCTTGGAACATAGAGAACTTTGTCAATCTGACACTTGCCATCAGGAAGAGTGACTGAAATGGTACCTTCTCCCTGAACCTTGTAGGTTTTTTCATCATCAATAGTGACAGGTTTGCCCTATTTGGCCTCAAAAGACTCAAACCACAATTTTTTACCAGTCATGTGCTGAAATGTGGGAAGGGTGGCACGGCGATCGTGCGTGATTAAAAAAATCACGTCGCGGGGGGGGCACGTGAGTAAAATAAAATCATGCGTGGGGGGGGGGGAGGAAGGTAGGGAGTGGCGTGAGGAAAAAAAACGCACAGGAGGTGCACAGCACAGGTGGGGAGGGGGGGAGATGAGTGTGTTTTTTTTTTTTTTTAAATGCGTGCTCAGCAAAAAAACATGCACAGACCAGCGCTAGGAAAAAAAATTTCCTAGACCAGCGCTGGAAAAAAAATGCGTAGACCAGCAAAATTTTGCTTCGTCCCAAAAAAAAAATGTTTTTCTCCAGCGAGCTTCCGCGTCCTCTCTCTCTCACCCTTCTGGATCTGATGCCATGTTGAAATGCGAACAATATTTCATTCATGAAGCAGCATTTAAATAATACATTTGTAGCTTAAAATAAACCCGGAGGTTGTGGAACCACCCGAGGTAAAAATAGGGATTGTTATAGAAAATAACAATACGCCTAAAATAAAAACTAAATAATGAAATAATTAAGATATCAATATGATATGCTAACAGAGAGGGTATCCTAGGAGGATATTTTTCAGATTTAATAAAATATAGGAAATATAATTATGTGCAGGATTTTACACCTAAGTCAAAACTTAGGCAAATAATGTTATGCAGAAATGAAATGTGCAATGTGAATGAATAATGTGCAGAAATTATATGCCTAAGTTTAGACTTAGGCATATATTATTATGTAGAATTGTGATGTGTAATGCCAATGAACAATGTGCAGGAATAATATGCCTAAGTTTAGACTTAGGCATATATTATTATGCAAAATTGTGATGTGCAATGCAAATGCCTAGATTTTAGTGTTTACAGATGCCCCTTTTTGTACCATGTTGTGTAAATACAATGCGGTACAAAAATAAAAAGACACCTGGTTTTATTTTATGGAGGAATGGACTCAAATATTCTCGATGTAAAGAATGAATGACTTTTTTTTTTTGAGAATTTTGATTTGTTTGTTTACCCCCTCAATTGGTGAATGGATAAAGGATGAAACCCACGAGCCAATTGATCAAATGTGGATGATGAAAAGAGGTGGTCAATTTAATGATGTGGATGTGATGCAAATGTATGTCATTTTGATCAAATTGATGCCCCAAGTTTGGGATTGTTTGTGTTTTCATAAATTTGCCTTCGATTTCGATGATGCACAAAATGTTGTGGTAAAATATTCGATCATGTTTGGAGTTCTTGTTCCACTGTGACTTTAGCAATTCCTTCCAAATGATGGGTTCAAGGAACCAGTAGTTCAATAATTTGATACTCGAGTTATTTTTTATTATTACCAAAGTATTTTTGGTTGTTTTTCATTTTTGACCCAACAAAAGGGTTGAAGGATAGCCTTGTGCAAATCTGTTTTAAACACATCTAAGCTCAAATATTTAGGGACCTAGCTGATTTAATACCATAGTGATTTGATATTGAATGTTTGAATGAGTGTCCTTATGGTGAGCTACCCATCCGACCAGATTGCATGGATTGCTAGTCGCTACAACCGCTAGGTGTATAGGATAATCCACTAGATATAAGGTTCACTAAATGATGTGATGATGATGATTTTGATGATGTTTGTAAAAATGCATGTGTGATTGATATAAATATTGGAAATCAATTTCAATTTGGATGCCCCAAGTTTGGGGTGGACTTATGTTGTCATAAATTTACCTTTTGGTTTGATTGACATGCAAGATGATGAAGTAAAGAAACCAATCACCCTAGGAGCTCGTTGCCTAGTGATTGTTAGCAATTACTTAATGAAAAATTATGAAGTATAAGTTTTCCATATTTTGTAACCCCATAGAGTAGGCGTCAATAACAACCTTGGACAAGTCTTCTTGAATGCAAGTCTCTCAAAAATTGAAGGACCAACCTGATTTAATTTTAAACATGTTGATGTTGGATGATTGTGAATAAGTGTTCTTATGGTGAGCTACCCATCCTACCGAATTGTAAGGACAACCAATCGCTGCAACCGCTATATGTCTAGAGTAAATCACTAGGTAGAAGGTTCACTTGAGATGATGATGATGTGAGATGATTATTGGAGTGTTTTTCAATGTTTATGTAGCCATTTGCATTCGAAGGGGAGTTGTGTAATATGGTCACAAATAAAAGTCAACTTGTGTTGCTCCAATCATGGAAAATATGCTCATTTTAATGAGCGTAATTTGCATGATTGAGTGTTTTGAGTGTTGACTTTGATTATGAAACTAAATTTGTTGATTTTGTCTTTCCCTTCAAGAGATGAGTCAATGGAGAAGATATGAAATGATGAAAAAGATGAAACAATTGATAATGGTTGGAATGAAATAAATGTTTTTGTTTTTGTTTCAACTGTGATTTTGACCTTTGTTGATAATTGTGCACTTCTATCCCTTGGAGCAGTCCAACCGTATGGATTTCTTAGGGAATTTAGATGATAACAATTCAATTTTTGCATGAGGTGAATCACTTTTAATTAATTAATTTTTTTAGTTAAAATAATTATATATATATATATATATATATATCATTATTATTATAGACAAAAAAAATGTGATTAAAAGAAAACAACAAAAGTAGAGTTGAAAAAAAAAACCTACTTGGATTTTCCGCTTTTGAGGAAGTTGTCACTATGAGATTCAAATTTGTATTGTTCCTTGTGAAGATGTGCTATGGATTGGCAAACCTTGCAATTAACCAAAGAGATACAAAGTTAGTATTTTAAAAATAAAAATATGGAAAAGGGGTAAGAAGACCATGATCACCAATTTGTATACATAAAAACACAACACCATTGCAATAAAACGAAACATTTTATTAAGTTCAGGAAAGTCCCTTTTGATACACTTTGACCCTTTTAGGGTGCATTTTACAAAGAAATCCCTTTTACAGATAAAGGATGGTGTCTTCATCTCTTCATGCTACAAAAATGTGGAAGGTGGGTTTGTCATGACCACCGTGATGAGCTGGAGCTTGTTGAATCTTGAACCTGAAATCTGCACACATGGAAATGGACAAGAGTTTAGTAGCACCTGTCACAATGAATATGATAAATGTAAATGGAGATTGCATAAAAGAAAATGATTATTGCATATTGAAAATGAAAGATGATTATTGCTTACACAAGTCACGATTTGAGCAGCATAACATTAGCATTTTATCCTCCTCCCCTTTTTGTTCATGTGATGGTGCCTTTATAGGTCTTTGAGGGTTTTGGAGGGAAGAACAGGTGGCAAGCCAGGGCTGCCAAGTGGCAGGGACTAGGTATCCACCTATCCTGGGTAGTTGTAGTGAGTCACTAGAAGTGTCTCACTTAACTAAGGAGATGTGGCAAGTGGATAGTTGGAAGTGGAGTGAAGTGTGGAGTGAGGTGTAAGATGTGGCAAGTGGGTAGGTGCAAGTGGAGTGAAATGTGGAGTGAGGTGTGAGTGGAGTGAAATGTGGAGGGTTGCCCCATGTGAAGGGACAAAGGGGACAAGAGTGTATGAGAGGTGGCAAAGGAGTGATGGTGATGTGGCTAGGACACATGTTAAGTGAGGAGAGAGGGTATCTTAAGACGATATTTTCTAGATTTAATAAAATCTAGAAAATATAATTATGTGCAGGATTTTATGCCTAAGTCAAACTTTAGGCACATAATGTTATGCATAACTGAAATGTGCAATGTGGATGAATAATGTGCAGGAATTATATGCCTAAGTTTAGACTTAGGCATATACGACTATGCAGAATTGTGGCATGTAATGCTAATGAATAATATGCAAAAATTATATGCCTAAGTTTAGACCTAGGCATATATTATTATGCATAATTGTGATGTGTAATGCCTAGAATTGTGATGTGAGAGAAGTAATTTTGCCAAAATGCCCCTTTTTGTATTAATGGTGATACAGTGTGTTACAAAAAGGATTTTTGAATTGCCCCAAGTGTGTTGGGAGCAATGTTACAATGCTTCTTCTTGTCTATCTGATATCCAATGCTTTCATGGAGGAGGGGAGATCTTTCGGCTCTTCCATAGGGTGTGGTGTTCTTCGTTCCTCTATTATAGCTTCAAAGGGGTGAGTGGGCTTTGGTATCCAGCAAGGGACCACTCCAGCTTTAACAGCTTATCCAAGGTACCTATTACCTGCGCACATACAAAACCAGTAAAGAGGATTAATAGCACCTGTATAGTAAAGCGGTAAACCCAATGCTACACATAAACCTATCACTGATATGTATATATATGAAAAGCAGATAACATAAAATGTTTAATAGATACAAGCCTTGCTCAACATTTTCAATTGCTTATCTCTATCAATAAAAACCTGTTCAGGACTGTAGAACCGTGGAAACGTGGTTGCGGATTGGAAACCGTGGACCTACGGTTGTGAAACCGTGGATGCACATTTTTGACTATAGAACCGTGGGTAGGCGGTTTTAGTTGAGATGACAGGTCACCTCGGGATGCATGCCAATGGTCACAATTGAGCTCGCACTCTCAGTTTCTCATCGGGTCTGGGTGTATTTCGGTAGCCTGTCGGTACGCAAATTTAGCTCCCTTTGTTTGGTGGATTGATGGTGCCTTTATAGGCTTCCTAGGGCTTTGGAGGGGAATGTGAGGTGGCAAGCCTGACTTGCCAAGTGGCAAATCTGGACTACCAGGTGGAAGGGGCAATTACAGTGAGTCACTCAGTGTGGCTCACTTAACTAGGGTGATGTGGCTCCAAGTGGAGTGGGATGTGGGATGTTGTTTTATGTGAAGGGACAAGGGGACAACAACAAAGGAGTTGTGGCATGGGTGTTGGGAATCTGTCTCATGTGCAAGGACAAAGGGGACAGAAGTGGGTGAGATGTGGCAGGGATGTTGGGTGAGATGTCCAGGACACATGTCCAATGGGTAGACAAGGTATCCTAGGGTGATTTTCCTAATTAAGTAAATTAGGAAAATATAATGATGTGCAAGATTTTATATCCCTAAGTTAGAACTTAGGCATATATCTTTATTATGCAGGATTTGATGGTGAGGTGGTGAATGTGAACTAAAGGGTGCTAGATTTTGGTGTCTACAGTTGCCCCTTTTTGTACCGTGTTGTGTACAACACAATGCGGTGCAAAAACTAATGACATCTAACTTTATTGGACGAATGGGTTCATTTCTCTTTGACACACAGAATGAATGAATTTAAAATTTTTGATTTGTTTGCTTACCCCCTCAATTGACGATTGGGTAAAGGTTGACACCCATAAGTCAATTGACGAAATATGGATGTTGAAAGTGGGTTGTTTATTGAATGATGTTGATATTGTTAATGAATTTTGTCTTGATTTCTTTGTGCCCCAAGCTTGGGATTATTTGTGTTCTTGCAATTTTGCTTTTGGTTTCATTAATGTGTAGAATACATGGTAAAAATCTGACCACTCTTTGAGTTTTCGTCCACTATGACTTTAGCAATTCCTTCCAAATGATGGGTTTAAGGAACCAGTCATCGAGGATTTGATGCTCTAGCGGTTTTTGATTTTACCAAATTGTTGTTTGTTGTCCCGCTTTTGACCCAACGGAAGGTGTTGTAGGATTACCTTGTCAAATCTGTTTTTGAACACATTTAAGCTCATAGATTTAGGGACCTATCGTCTTGATTCATTGTTGCTTGTTGCGATTTTTGAATGAGCTTCCTTATGGTGATTTACCCATCCAACCGGATTGCATGGATTGCTAGTCGCTGCAACCGCTAGGTGTATAGGATAATCCACTAGATACGAGTTTCACTCCAGATGATTAGGTGGATTGCATTTTTTTTGAAACCGCTGACTTGCGGTTATTTTGGCAAAAAACACGGATTTGCGTTTTCCTTTATGAAACCACGTTTTTGCGTTTTGCGCCTCAAAACGCGGGTTTGCATTTTTGCATGCTGCGAAAAATACGGAGCACATTTTTCGCCGCTAAAAGTGGCTATTTATAGGTTGTCATTTTCAAAATCATTCTGCCAGTTGTCATTGGTTTATTGGTTGAAGTGATGAGTGAGATGGAGGTTGGCGAGGGGAGCGGTGGTGGTGGCTCGGCTGGAGCGGAAGTTGGCGGCCGGTTTGCAGAGGTAGGCGATTTGGCCTTTATTTTTTTGTTTTGCATTTGTTTTGCTTGTTTGATAATTAAGTGGGGCTGGTAAATTATTATTGTTTGCTCATTAAGCGGGGCTGGCAATGAACTTTTTTTTTTTTTTATTTTTTTTTTTTTTTTTTTTTTTATTATTTATGGTAGGTAGAAATTTTTCATTTTTGTTTTTATTACCTAGTGTAGGTTAGAAAATTTTCGTTTTTGCTTTTATTACCTAGGGTAGGTAAAATTTTTTTTTTTTGTTTATTACCATGCATAGGTAAAAAAATTTCGTTTTTGCTTTTATTACCTAGGGTAGGTAAAATTTTTTTTTTTTTGTTTATTACCATGCATAGGTAAAAAATTTTCATTTTTGCTTTTATTACCTAGGGTAGGTAATTTTTTTTCTTTTTTGTTTATTACCATGCATAGGTAAAAAAATTTCGTTTTTGCTTTTATTACCTAGGGTAGGTAAAAATTTTCTTTTTTTGTTTATTACCATGCATAGGTAAAAAAATTGTTTTTGCTTTTATTACCTAGGGTAGGTAAAAAATTTTGTTTTTGCTTTTATTACCTAGGGTAGGTAAATTTTTTTTTTTTTTATTACCATGCATAGGTAAAAAATTTTCGTTTTTGCTTTTATTTCTAGCATGTTGTGCTAATTTTTTTTTTTTATATGTTTTCTTTTCAGGTTAAGCTTCTTGATGCTCGGCATAGGTGGTCGAGGACCATTCGAAAAGTGCGGAAAGCACTTTATGATGATGATTGGACTCTACTTCAGACCATTGGTTTAGACGGTTATGGGCGGTTAGGCACCATCCGAGCTGATGAGGATCTCCTTTCGGCACTTGTTGAGCATTGGGATCCAGATAGGGGCACATTTTAGCTCCCAATAGGGGAGCTGACTATCACTCTCGAGGATATCTACCATATCTTTCACGTTCCTATCGAGGGTCCTACCATTCGAGTTGGCCTCGACAAAAAGGAGGCTCTATTCCCTTTGTTTGGTGAGATGTGGGACATTGATTGCAGCAGGGGTGACATTGCGTATTTGGATCTCTTTACAGCTGGTAGCTTGGGTGCATTACCTATTTTCATGATGTACATATTGAGCAACATGTTGTTGCCCAATTCCATGGGATCGAGGATCCCGTGGAACCAGGTGCCTATTATTCTGGATTTGATAGCTGATCCTCGTCGGTTAGCCTAGGCTCTCGCTCTTCTCTACGAGGTTTACAGTGAGCTCTATGAGGTGAAGAGGCATGGGCGTAAGGGCCTAGGTTGTAGTTTGTTGCTCCAGATTTGGTGTTGGGAGCATATTATCATTGGTCGCCCAGTTGGTTTACCTTGTGGCATGGATGCCACCTCTCCCCGAGCATACAGATGGTTACTCAGTGAGGAGGTCAGTCGATCTATTATGAGTGCTTCAGAGTTCAGAGATATCTTGAGTTCTCTAACTAGGGACTTGATGTGTTGGTGGCCTTGGAGGGGTTTGGATTGGGTGACGGATGCAGTAGAGCTTCATCGCGTTAGGCGGGGACGATGGGTTGTTGGCACCCATTTGAGGGATATGGAGTTTATCCAGTTCTCTCATGTACTATGGTAGTTTGGGCTTGTTCAGGATGTTCTTGATGCACCTATTACGTACAGGCGATGGGGTGATGAGTTGGGGTTACCTATTGCTCCTAAATTTTGGTGAGTCGATGATCCTGTTGATGACTCTGACTTGGAGGTGCTTGACTTGGATGATGTTGGCATGACTACTGAGTATGATGCATGGTTTATGAGTCAGCCTCTATGGACTCCTAGTGTCATCGTAGACGATGATGGGAGTGGTGATAATGTAGATGTGGGTGGATGGGTTCCTTGGTCGATGAAGCATCGATGTGGTAGCTCTTCGAGAGCTGACATGGGTACGGATGTTCAACAGCCTGAGGAGGGTGGTGGTGATGATGATGAGGGTGCACCTCCTCGATGGTCAAAGGAGGAGTGGGGGATTCTCTAGGCTGAGTGAGATAGCCTAGATTTGGAGCTGGGTCGAGTGAAGGCCGAGTTAGCATGGTATCAGGGTGAGGTGACTCATCTTCAGGTTGAGGTGGATGGGTTATGGGTTGGACCTAGCAGCGCTGCTCTAGCTGCTAAGGATGTAGAGATCACCAGACTTGGTGGTGAGATTACCCATTTACAGGGTGAGCTTTCTTGATTGCAGTCAGGTTTTAGAGGTGATGATTCTACCTTGACTATTGCGTCTCTATGAGCAGATATTTCTCAGAGGGTCGCTCGCCAGGGTGCTGATTTGAGGAGCCTACGTAAGCAGGTTGTCTACATCGAGATGTTGGAGAACATTCTTCATGAGCATCAGATTCCTTTACCTATTCCTCCTTCATCATCTGTTGCCACTACTACCCGAGGGACTGAGATGAGTCGCAGGACTCATCATACTTCTAGCTCTCATGGGGCTTCTACAGTGCAGGGTCCACGGAGGGATCCTGCTGGCACTAGCTAGTTGTTGTATTGCCTTATTTTTATTTTTTGTATATTTTATCTTAGTATGAGCCTCAGTGCTCCGATGTATACTGCCTTCGAGCATTTTGTACTTTGTAGAATTTCGTATTATATATATATATATACATGGCATTTATTTTGGTATTCACATGTGTTATTTGTATATGTATTCTTCTTGTTTATGCTTTGCAATGTTTATATAATGCAATCTAATATTTCTATGTTATTGCTATGATAATGAATGCAACTGAACTTGTAAAATGCATTTGATTTTTATTCATGTAACTAAATGACGGTATGCATGTTGCTCATGTAATCTTTTTTAGCTCAGAGTATTTGACCTTTACTCATTCATATTTGCAATTGGGGGTATCCCACTTGATTATTCTTTGTGGTGATTATGTGGTATGTATACATGGTATGTGGATGGTGATATGGATTATGATTTGGTTTTTGATATGTAACTGAAAGTATTCTCAAATACTCAAAGAAGCTAGTAATGTTAACCATTTTTCTTGATGTTATCTTACTTTCTTTAGGACCATATTGTGTGCAAGTGAAGTTCATTTACTAAATCTTGTGTGTCGATGACCCTAAGCAATCCAGAACCAGTGCATGTGATTGTGATGTTTATTGCCCCATCTTGAGTAATTTTGGATGGTACCTTTTTGGGTTTCCCTTTTGGCTAGCTTACCCGTATGTGCGTTCAGAGGTCTCTTTCTTGAGAGAGAGACATGTCGCCCTGCATGAGTTTACTCCACTGCCAGTCAAGCGTCTATAGCCCCGGTGGAGGCTCACTCCATAGTCCAATGATTTGATCTTTAAGCCTTTGTGATGACTACATAACTTTCTGAGGGGAACATAGTACGATCTTTTCAGCTTTAGAGATCTGTGGTGTGTGTTGTTAATTATTTTTGTATAGAGTTTTGGGGAATCGGATTCTCAACCGAAGTATGATGAGAATGTGACCCTATCCTTACTACTCTACATTTATTTATATTTGTTGTTTCACTGTGGTAGTGGTGATAACCACTATTTTTGTTTTTGGACTATGTTGCGTGATAGGGTAAGCGAAGAATTTTACTTTTTTCGCTTTGAGGTTTACCCAAATTGGCATTATCTTTCTATCATTCAAGATGTTTTAAGATTTGTAAAAGTGTATTTGGTTCCAGATTGCTTTTGGGTCAATCTACCATACTCAAGATTTTCTTAATGTGGTGAAAGTGCTTTGGTCCTAAAGAAAATTGGACACTTCATGAAGTTTGGTTTTTCACTAGACATTTTTGAGTGATTGCAAATTGTATGATGTATCATATATGATGTGTATGATTTGTGAGTTGTAAAGAATCTTTAGTTGAATACCCCCAACTCTTGGAACTTGTTTTCTTGGTCTTATCATCACCACTATTAAATATTACTGAGCAAGGGATGGGATGGATGCAACTATATATATATATATATATATATATATATATATATATTTTTATTTTTTTTGTGTATGAACATATAATTGAAATGCAAATGCCATATGAAAAATGTAATTTAAAATATGTCTATTTACAATGTGAAATGCATGCAAAATTGTAAAATGAAATCTTTTGTTTATTTATTTATTTTTTGTGTATGAACATATAATTGAAATGCAAATGCAATATGAAAAATGCAATATGAAATTTTTTCTTTTATTTTATTATTATTATTATTTTTTATTTTTTTGTTTTAGCCATGTACATATATATACATATATTGCAAGTCGTTTTATGCATAAAATGCCTTTAGGTGCATAATGTTCAGTGGTTCTGGCTCCAATTTCCCTTCCAAATTGGAAAGTCTGTACGTTCCTTGTCCCAACTTTTGCTTTACTATATATGGGCCCAACCAATTTGCTGCAAATTTATCCCTTAAGTGCGGTAAAGCATTGGTATTTTGTTGATTTTCTTTGAGCACTAGGTCCCCCACTTGAAATTCGTGAGGATGGACTTTTGTGTTGTAAGCGTGCTTGACTCTATCTTGATATACTCGTAAATGTTCTAGAGCATTGATACGTTTCTCATCAATAATTGTCAATTGGTCAAGATGCGCTTGTCTAGTTGTATCATCATCCATGAATTCCTGTATCTCGATTCGCAAGGATGGTATCTCGAGCTCTAATGGTAATATCGCTTCTGCACCGTAAACTAGTGAAAATGGCGTTGCTCCCATTGGCGTTCTTATGCTTGTTCTGTAAGCCCATAGTGCTAAAGGGAGGTGAGTATGCCAATCTCGATGATTATCTTTTACCAATTTCTTGAGAATAGATATGACTGTCTTGTTGGTTGCTTCAACTTGCCCGTTTGCTTGTGGGTAATAAGATGTTGAGAAACTGTGTAGAATTTTGAATTTGTTGCACAATGCTCTAACATCCTTATTCTTAAATGACTTTCCATTATCAAAAATTATTTTTGAGGGTATTCCAAAATGATAGATAATATGCTGAAGTATAAACTCCGCTATTCGAGGTCCAGTCGTAGTTGTCATTGGAATTGCTTCCACCCATTTTGTAAAGTATTCTGTAGCGGTTATGATGAATTTATGTTGTCCTGATGAAGCAGGTGTTATTTTACTGATCAAGTCAAGGCCCCATTGTGAAAAGGGCCACAAAATTTGAATGGGTTGCAAATTTTGTGATGGCACATGGGTCAAGTTTGCATGATGTTGGCACTTTTGGCATCTTTTGACATATTTGCAATAGTCATTCTCCATTGTCGGCCAATAGTATCCCATGCGCAATATTCTTTTTGCAATTGCCATTCCATTGAAGTGACCACCGCAAGTACCATCGTGGGCTTCTGATATTGCTCTTTCTGCTTCAATTGGATTTAAACATCGTAGTAATATTCCATCATAACCACGTTTATATAACACATCTCCAAGTAAAGTGAAATGGATGGCTCTTTGTTTGAATGTTCTTTTTGTAGTTCATGTCATTTCTATTGGTAGTGTGCCTGACTTGAGAAAGTCTTTTATCTCATCAAGGTAAGAATTGTAAGGTTCAACATGTATCAAACAAACATTCTTCTCACCTATAGATTCTGCTCTTTTAATTGATGGTTTGGACACTGTCGTTATGATTAACGGTTGCAATTCTCCATGTTCATTTTTAGGGATGAGAGATCCCAAGGAAGCCATTGCATCCGCAAATCTATTTGTCGATCGTGGCAAGTTACTAATTTCATACCAGTCAAATTTTCCTAGCAATTGTATTGCTACTTCATGGTATTTCTTTAAGATTGGTTCTTTACATTGGTATTCTCCTTTTATTTGGTAGACAACCAATTGAGAATCACCAAAAATGCTTAATATTTTTATTCCCATTGCTATAGCTGAATGAAGACCTAGTATTAAGGCTTCATACTCTGCATTATTGTTAGTGCATGTGAAGTCGAGTTTGAATGATAAGGGAATGGGTATTCCCTCAGGTGTGTAAAACACAACTCCTGCACCTTGCCCTTTTTTGCACTTGGATCCATCAAAGAACATTGTCATATCTGCTTCATCCTCAGGTGAAACCACTTCTTCTTGTTCTGTGACAGAAAATACTGAATCGTCAGGAAGCTCAATTATTAATGGTCTATCATTGTGTAGTGGAGCTTTCGCTAATTGATCAGCTATCACTTGCCCTTTTATGGATTTTTGACTTGTGAATTCGAGGTCGAATTCTGTTAAAAGCATTATCCATTTAGCAGTGCGGGTGTTGTTGTAAGTGCGAGTCATCATGTATCACAGAGGGTTTTCTCTAGCTATAACATAGGTGGTATTGCTTAGCATGTAATGTCTAAGTTTCTTAGTGGCAAAAACCACTGCTAAACATAACTTTTCGACATAAGCATATCTTGTTTCGTAACTTACCAATGTTCGATTGATGTAATAAACTGCTTGCTCTTTATTTTTCTCATTCTTTTGTGCAAGCATTGTCCCTAAAGCAAAATCTATTGCAAAAATGTATAGGTGAAATGGGACTCCTATTTTAGGTGGCGTAAGAACTGGCGGTGAGGCCAGATATTTCTTTATATCATCAAATACCTCCTGACATTCAGTTGTCCAAGAAAATATCACTCCTTTTTGTAACAGGTGGTTAAAAGGCCTGCATTTATCTGAGAGTTGCACGATGAATCACCGAATAGATTGAACTTTTCCTTGCAAGCTTCGCAACTCTTTCAAGTTTTTGGGAGGTGACATTTCTAATATTGCTTTTACCTTGCCTAGGTCTACTTCAATGCCTCGCTTGGAAACAATGAATCCTAGAAGTTTTCCTGATGTGACACCAAATACACACTTCTTAGGATTTAACCTTACCTTATGTTCTATCAATCGATCAAATACTTTTTCTAGCACATCTATGTGTTCAAGACGCATTTTTTATTTAGCAATAAGATCATCTACATAATCTTCGATTATCTTATGCATATAATCATGAAATATGTACGTCATGGCACGCTGATATGTAGCTCCTACGTTCTTTAACCCAAAAGGCATCACTCTGTAGCAGAATGTCCCCCAAGGCATTGTAAATGCTGTTTTATGTTGATCTTCGGGATTAATCCGAATTTGGTTGTATCCGGAGAAACCGTCCATTAAGGAAAGCATTTCATGACCAGCACAAGAGTCTACTAATTGATCAATATTCGGCAAAGGAAAATCATCCTTGGGACATGCTTTGTTTAAATCTTAAAAATCAGTGCATACACGTATCCCCCCATTCGGTTTGCGAATGGGTACCATGTTTGAAAGCCATTCAAGATAATCGATTGGTACTATGAAGTGTACATCCAATAACTTTTGCAGTTCTTCTTTCACAATTAATGTGACTGTTGGATGGACCTTCCTAAGCTTCTGCTTGAATGGCTTGGCATCATGTGCTAGCGTAAGGTTGTGGACTACCAAGTCCGGATCTAAGCCAGGCATGTCTTTGTAGGACCATGCGAACACTTCCTTATTTTTGATAAGCATGTTTATGATGCACTCTTTTTCTTCTGTGGATAATTCTTTTGCTATTTTGACAATCTGGGGATTATCCGCGTCTTCACTAAGGTTCACGTCTATAGAATCTTCTATTAGCATGTGAGAACCTTCCTCTAGCTGATGTGGAGTTGGGATGAGGTGGATATCATCGGCCACATTTTCAAATGTGTCTGGGGTTTCCCCTTCTATCTCAGTTTGAAAAACTGAATTGTTTGATGATGAAGGTTGTTGTGGAATATAAGCGTTTGAAGCATGCAACAACTCTTCGGACAGGATGAATTCAGTAGTGGATGGCGGGGATGAAATCCTATCCATGGCTATGAGACTGGTGTCGATATGGATCGGTTTTGTCTCATCATATGGATTGCGGAGTGGGGTGAGCAAATCAACAGAAATCATGTTGACTTGATGGAAATGAGGTGGCTGTGATTCAAGAATTGATGACTCATATTCTCTAGGTTGCAACTGACCTAATGTGTGTGATTGGTTTTGTTGTATGCTTTGCCAATGTGATGGAGGAGGTTCTAGTTTAGGACCCTCACGCTCTTTGTTTAGCCAAAAAAGTGTGCGGTCTATTGGAAACTTCTTTTGATACCAATTATCTCTTTGCATGGTTTCTCCATATATTATCTCTTCTTGAGGCTCTTCTTCTTCTTGATTAAGCCATTCAGGACGTGCTTCAGCTTGGAGCATTCTCCTGGCTTGTATCTCAAGAGCATGGTTGATGAAAATCATTTCAGTTTCATCGTCATCATTGTCACTCATCCAGAAGCCATTAGCATTTGTATGAGGTCCTAGTATTAGTGGCTCAAGGTCTTGCCTAAGGTATGCCATCTCAGTAGGGTCTTCATAATCTGCTTCTCGTTGTAAGGCTTGCTCTCGAGGGTAAAAATTGTAGATTTGGTATCTACTTTCTATTTGTTCATCCTCATCATTAGGTTCATTCTCATCATTAGGTTCATCCTCATCATCGCTCTTTTCCTCCTCTTGTTCGCATTCTATGTCAAGTTCTTGGAAAGCTTGATTAAGCGAAGAGCTTGCGATGGAAGGTTTATAGCCTAGACCGGAGCGGTCACTTGGCTCTCTATATTCTGGTTCAATAATGTGGTGAGGACCTTGTTCATGTCTTCCAAGTCCATATCCTTGCCAACTAACCCTTCAAAAATATCTGACTGGGAAACTTGGGTTCGATAGATAATCAATGTTTTCATTAAACTCTTGTAAAGAGTTGTCATTTTGAGGAGGTGGGTCCGATGAAGAATCCATCCCTCCATATATGAAATTGATTGCATTTGTTTGAGAACCCATTCTATATATATCACCAATAGCTAAAGGTGGGTCACGAGGGCGACCGTAATCTCTGACTAACTCAATAGGTGGTGTAACTGTGACACTTTCAATAATGTACTCACCAATACTTGGATTGGCGAGATGTACTACAACTCTAGATGGTTGTGTGGCTAATGGCTTGGTGGATGAAGAGGGTTCTTGAGCATTAGCTCTTGGCTCTACTAGCGGTGGTGGATTATCTCTAATAGGTGGCCCTATTTGTGAGACTACGGGTTCTAATGACTATGAAGTAGTGGTTGATGATGTGGGTTGTGCTTTGAATGTGAATGGTGGCTTTGAATCTAGAAGTGTACTAGATGGAGTTGGCAATTGATTAGCAGGATGGGTGGGTGTAATTTGAAAATGAAATGCAGTGTTTGAAGGATGCACTGAGCTAACGCTTTTGGATGCAAAAGTTGGGTCAACTATAGGCAACTCTTCTGGAATGGGTGCTTTTGATGATGTGGTGCTGGATGGAATGGTTCTAATGACTAGTGGTTGGATGGTTAGATGTGTTGATGGAAGCAATGGCTCATATGGATTTGAAATAAAGTTGCAGTATTTGAAAGGTTTAGTGTCAGCTGGTATGCAATGTACCTTGCCTTCATGCACATATTTTAAGCATTGATGCAATGTTGAAGGCACACACTTCATTTCCCTAATCCAAGGGCATCCAAGAAGTATGTTATATTGCATTTCCCCTTCCAATATGTGAAAGAGAACATGTATTGTTTTCACCCCCACGGTGACGGGGAGAACAACATTCCCTACAGTTGAGCATAAAGCGTCATTAAAGGCCCTAAGAGTGAATGTGGATGTTGTGATGTGAGATGATGGGACATTGAGCTTCATCATGGTAGGTGTGGTAATGAGGTTGATTGAAGAACCGGTATCAATAAGCACTCTCTTGAAGGGTTTCCTATCAATGTGAGCTACTATGTGCAATGGTGGATCAGGTGAATCTGTTGATATTTGTTTTTCCTCGAAGTCATAGAATACTATCGAGGGTTCCATGCACTTTTGCACACTACCCACAAAGGAATTGAATGCATTGGGGTCTTTTGATTGTACTTGAATAGACTTTAAAATTTCCATCAATGCTTCCCTGTGAGGTGTTGATTGTTGTATTAGTTCATAAATTGACAATTTTCTTGAAGCCATCTTCAAACTCTGTGTTAACCGGTTGTTCAGTGTAACAACAGGGTGGTTGTGGAAAGGTGGTGGTGGCCCACTCGATCCAAGTTGTATGGGCACATTAGTTGGTGATGTTGCCGAAGCCTGAGTTGTGCGATTAGCTTACCTTTGTCCATGGGTAACTATACTGATAGCCCCTACAAAACCTTGTGGCAGTTGAGACACATAATTAACCTGATTGGGAGGAACTGTAGAAGTTGATGCTCCCGTCGGTTGTTGATTTGCCTCTCGATGTGGCAAAGGTGTCTGATATATGCCTAGGTTTTGGTTATTTTGGGCTAGTGGGTTGTCAACTTTGATTGTACCCGCTTCCAATAAATCTTGCACAATTCCTTTAAATCCATGACAACCTTCAATATCATGTCCTCTTTGTCTATGATAGATGCAAAAGAGGTGTTCTTTGTAACCTTTTGTCTTTGGTTTGTTAGGATCATCAGGTTTCATTTTCGGTAAATTAAAAAGTTTTGCCGCATACAACTTTTGAAATACTAATGAATATGGCTCTTGTACTGGTGTGTAATTTCTTTTTGGCTTAAAATGACGTTGTTGCCTTTCCGTAGGTTGTGTCTAATTTTGTGCCTACTGTGGGGGTGGAACCACTTGATAATTTGATTGTTGTGGTTGTTGTTGTTGTTGGGGTTGTTGGATTTGTGTTTGAGCCGGTTGATTTGACTGTGGTTGGCTCAAAACTATCTGATTAACCTGTGAGGTCTTGGACTGACCATGGTTATTCCCCTTTTGATTCTTATTGTGCCACTCTTTCTTCTTAGGCTTAATCTCACCTTCTTGAATTTTGATTTCTTCAATCAGTTTTGCTTGGGCGAGTGCCTCATCGAATGTTCTATACTCGTTGTAGCTATAGCAATGAAGAGATGGGTCTACCAAAACTCTTCATGAACATTCATATTATCTCTGGCATAGGGAGTGAAAATGGTAACTTGATCATGACTGATCTCCATCTATTGCCAAAGTCATAGACTGATTCATCATCATATTGTTTTAGATAAATCAAATCAGTCAATGTTGTTTGTTTTCTAACATTTAGGGCGAATCTTTCCAGGAACTGGTCCGCTAGTTGTTCAAAGGTAAAAATACTTTGATGTGGCAGGTGGTTGTACCAGTCTTGGGCTTCTCCCCCTAATGTTTGAGGAAATGTATGTAATAGCAATGCATCGTTGCTTTTGATTCTGAAGCATGCATTCACAAATCTTGTTATGTGCTCACGGGGATCCTCTTCCCCTTTAAATTCAAGCTTCGATATTTGGAAATCCTGTGGATATGGTGGCTCTGGTATCGAAGCATGAATAGGGTGATTGAGTAGTTGCCTTAAAGTTGGCTTTTGGTATTGCAAACCTAGGGTTTGCATGGCAAGACTATCAATCTGACTCTGTAGAAACTGGTATCTAGGATCATCTACAGGACTGACACTCGAATGTACTTGATGCTACTGGTAATGAGGTGGATTGTATGTAGGTTGGGGGTGATAAGACATGGGTGGCAGAAACATGTTATGGTATGGATGTTGAGGGATGTTATGATATGGATGGGGTGATGGAGGTATGATATTATGCTGACCTACTGCATTAGCATATGGGTGTGGTGGTTGATTATGAACCACAGTGGTAGAGGGAGGATGCATTACCCAAGATGGATCTTGGATAAAGGCATTAGGTTGATAAGATGTAGGTGGAATATTTTTCTCAATCCCTTGCAAATGTTGGTTAGGGTCAGGGTTCATGCTATGGTTAGCATTGTCTAAAATCATTTGCTGCAACTGTAAGAAAGCCTGTTGCATAGCAATTGCACTTGACGTAGGGACTGCTACCTGTGATGTGGTGGACTGAGTTGGTTGTGGAACAACCATGGTAGTGGAGGTAGATGGGGGGTAAGTAGCAAAGGGTATCGCTACTGACTATGGAATGGTATGAGACGTATGTCCTACAAGTGTGGATGGAGGAATGGATGTTGGGGCTTGCAAAACAATAGGAATTATTTCATACAAGGGATTAGTAGTAATGGTCATTTGTTGTGGTAATGTGGGGGGAATTTGGTTGGATGACAATGGTTGATTGGCCAATGCTACAGTAGCCAACTCAAAGAGAGGATTGGTGAAAATCTATTCTGAATGCTATGGATAGGTGAATATGGATTCTTGTTGTGATGAGGGTATGACACGTGATGGGATGGAGAGTGGTGGTAATGATGGGAAGACCATTCCAACTGCATTCAAGTACATTCTAACAGTGTCCATATCTATCATGGTGACCTGACTGTCTACCACTGCAGGAGGTTCACTCCTAGGTGTCTCAGGTATGGCTGTGTGAGTAGCTCTATGCATAATATCTATGTCCGTGTTGGGGGCATTACTAGAAGGCCCTACATCAAGACTCTGGGACATAGAAATGGGCATACCTACTTGTCCCACCACCGAAGTGTGAGGGACATTGCCAGACTGGGAGGCCATAGGGGAAGACCACTGACTTCGGTTTGACACTAGTTTCTTAGCTTGATTACGAGTCACTACCATACGCTACTATGTGGTAATATGTGAAGTGAGACTATCTATGCAAGTAAAGTGACAATACAATGCAATACAACACACAAAGAAAATAAACACAAAATTTTTGATGCTAGATTTTTGTATATATTTTTTTGAAATTTGTTTGAAAAATGAAAAAGATGTGTGCTCAATGTTTTGCCCTAAATGAATCTAGGATTTCACCTATATACTCGTAGCTCGACAACCTAGCTATGAACTCCAGGTCACATAATCCCACCTATAATATGTGGTAATGAAGTCCACACATGGCCAGGGAGCACAGGTCCTACCAATTCCTCACCCAATTCACCCGTAGTCTACGATACACCTCTCCGAAGAGAGATGTGTGCTATCACCCACGGGTTATGACGGATCTTGGAATCGGCCTTGGCTAAGAACAAGGTATAATATTGGTGGTTCGGTGATGAAATCCAAACCCGACGGTGATGAAATCCAACCATTTTCCAATATTTATGTGAGTGTGTGGTGGTTTTGTTTAACTAGGGTGTTATGCAAAATTACTATGCAATTCTGTTTCAATGGCCTAAATGCAGAAAAAAAAAAAATAGAGAATGAAAAATAGTAGATCAGGGGAAAAAATACCAATTTCAGATCTAATTTAATCAGCTTATGTTTAACAGGGCTAACCGTCGTTGCACGATTAGTTCTGGTAAACCGTGGGTGCGCAGTTTTCCAACCGTGCATCTGCATTTGGGATATCCAAACTACGGATGCGCGGGTCCTTTATATCAATAGAAATAGAATAACCTTATAGAACCAAACCTGAAATAAACACCAGGTAAATGAAAGATGATCTATTTTCTACTATGCAAATGCAGAGTTTTTTTTTTTATATGAATGCAAAGTTTTTAAGTACTTTCTTCTACCTCTAAGACCTAAGTGCACACAAAGGCATATAGGACTAGGACTCTTAATCTAGTTAAATGCAATCTAAACTGAAACTAAGACAAAAATTAGACAGGAAGCATGAAGTACATACCTATGTTCTTTCCTATTGTAAACCGTCGGCTCGCATTTTTGATGAAACAACCGCGCTTCTACATTTTCTAGGTATAAACCACTTGTCTATGTTTTCTCCTATCAAGAACCATGTACCTACATTTTCTCAGACAAAAACTGCACTTTCGCATTTCCATAGTAAATTATACAGCCACAAGATTTTTTGAATGTATCAATTTTGGGTCGAATCTGTGCACGCTTTGAATTCCCAAAACCTGTAGGTGCAGAAAGAGATTAGTAAACAAATTTAGACAACAAGGCAAAACAAAATAGGAAATTTATGGGGTCCCACTGTGATCGCCAATTTGTATACATAAAGGAAGAACACCATTAAATTAAAATGAAACATTGCATTTATTTCATAATATGTGTTTTGCGATACAATAATCCCCTTTGTAGGGTGCTTTCACAATGCAAATTCTTGAAGGGGGTGATCCCATTTTACAATAAATGTGGTGTCTTTCAATTCCTTCATGCTACAACAGTGTTGGAGGTGGGTTTGTCATGACCACCGTGATGAGATTTGAGCTTGTTGAACCTAAAACCTGTACACATGGAAATGGACAACGATTTAGTAGCACCTGTCACAATGATAATGATAAATGTAAATAACAATTACTAATGTAAATGAATATGGATAGAAGAAAACAAAAAATGAGTATTGCTTACACAACACAATTCGGGCAACATAACATTAGCATTTTATCCTTTTTTTCTTTTTGTTCATGTGATGGTGCCTTTATAGGTCTTTGAGGGTTTTGGAGGGAAGAACAGGTGGCAAGCCAAGGCTACCAAGTGGTAGGGACTGGGTAGCCACCTATCCTGGGTAGTTGTAGTGAGTCACTAGAAGTGTCTCACTTAACTAAGGAGATGTGGCAAGTGGATAGTTGGAAGTGGAGTGAAGTGTGGAGTGAGGTGTAAGATGTGGCAAGTGGGTAGGTACAAGTGGAGTGAAATGTGGAGTGAGGTGTGAGTGGAGTGAAATGTGGAGGGTTACCCCATGTGAAGGGACAAAGGGGAAAAGAGTGTATGAGAGGTGGCAAAGGAGTGATTGTGATGTGGCCAGGACACATGTCAAGTGAGGAGAGAGGGTATCCTAGGAGTATATTTTCTAGATTTAATAAAATCTAGGAAATATAATTATGTGTAGGATTTTATGCCTAAGTCAAAACTTAGGCACATAATGTTATGCAAAACTAAAATGTGCAATGCGGATGAATAATGTGCATGAATTATATGCCTAAGTTTAGACTTAGGCATATATTATTATGTAGAATTGTGGTGTGTAATGCCAATGAATAATGTGTAGGAATTATATGCCTAAGTTTAGACCTAGGCATATATTATTATGCAGAATTGTGATGTGCAATGCAAATGCCTAGATTTTAGTGTCTATAGTTATGATGCTTTCATTTAGCACTTTATTGGAGACATATTATTATTTTTGATATGTTTAGAATATTGGGTTGGGAAAGGTTCTTGGGTATGAATCAAGTGCTATTTTAGGACCCTTGAGTCTAGAAGGAAACTTGATCCTGGAAAGAGTTGAAGTGATGAAATCACCAGTTAGATGTGATCCATGGGAGGAGTTTCGATGATGTAATAACTAGGTATTCATAAATCTAGGAGGAGTTGTGGTGATGCAATAACTATATAATGTGAATGATACAACTTGAATGGTGAGGCTTGGGTGTTCCAAAGTGGTGAAGCTATTGGAATTATTCATAAATAATTATAGTGGTGGTATCTTGATCGATGAGGATTGAATGACCATGCTTATTATCAAGTGAGTGGTAATGGCCTTGGTTAGCCAGCAGGGGTGTGTTAACTAAGAACTAAGGCATTATGCTAGAATAATTCTACATATACAAACTTATGTAGTATTAGAGAATAGGCATCCCCATTTAAAAGTTATGGGCTTTAAAGGATAATCCCCATGCCATGGTCAAGTTGTATTATACCAGTGAGGGTATAGGAAATGTGGGGGGACCACTAAATACATCCTTTCTAAATAGTGAAGTTTAGAAATATGAACCCTAGAAATATGGGATGTTGGCCACTCTTATCCACTTGAGGGTCGTCTACAACAATATTGAACTCAAAATATGGTTATGCCATACAATACTAAAATTTTATTGGGACTTCTTTGTGAACCTTGCTTGTGATTTAAAAAAATGTATCTCTCTTGGGTTGGTTTTGGTGGGTTGTTAGAGGTTGGGTGGTAATATGAGCCTATAGGCTGCTGGAATAATCTTACTAATGACTTCAAAAGGCCCTAAAAAATAAGGATCCAAACCTAGTTGACTTGATGGCACTTTTAATGGGTCTCACCCTCAATAAAACTCTATCTCCCATAGATAACTCTCTTGGTGATATTTTCATATCAACATATCTCTTCTATTGATCTATTGCTTCCTTGAGCCTCTTTAAAATAACTATGAGCTCCTCATATATCTCTCTAACAATGTTTGGTCCTATCACCATATGATCTTCTAGATTATCCCAAGAGAAAGGTGTTTTGCACCTTCTTTCGTATAAGGAATCAAATGGAGCCATTCCAAAGAGATGCATGGTATCCATTATTATATGCAAACTCAACAAGATGTAAATAGTCTTCCCACTTAGACTTTTGATACATGCAATACATGCAAAGCATATCTTCTAGGACTTGGTTAACCCTCTCCATTTTTCCATCTATTTTTGGATGATAAGAAAAAATAATATTCAATTTAGTACCCAATGCACAATGAAGAGTCTACCAAAATTTTGACATAAATTTGGAATCTCTATCTGATATGATCACCTCAGGAAAACAATGTAACCTAATTATTTTCTTGGCAAACTTATTTGCCACAATAGGTCCATCATCCTTGATATTTTTGGTATATAATGTGTAAATTTAGTCAACTTGTCTACCACCACAAGTATTGCATCGTGTTGGTACCTTATCCATTAATATAACCTACCATTTTTGAGTAGGCATATCATGTGGGTATAATTTTCCTATTTGATGCTGATATTATATCTTTACCTTCTGGTATTCCAAACATCTAACAATGAAACTATTAACATATTATTTTATTCCAATCCAATAAATTTCTTTTTCTTATTTTCTCTCATATTTACACCTCCTAGATGAGCAGAATATGGAGAATAATATGCCTCCTACATTATCATTGTAATGACCCAAATTTAACTACAAGAAAACACACAAAAATAATTTTATTTTTTATTTTTTAAGAAGAGGGATTTATAAACCCCTATCCAATTCCTAATTGGTCTATTGTTTAAATCCCCTAAGTTACTCAAAGAGCTACACATCACTAGATACCCTAACACAAGTCCATATATGTAGGCATATAATGTGTTACTACAAATAATTTTATCCCTCTCATCACTCTTGATGAGCTAAAATTATCACCTTCAATCAATTGAAGGTATACGCCCATCGCCATACCACACACAAGTCAATCTATGTAGGTATGCTATGCATATTGTAAGTTAAGCTATCCAGCTCATCTCCACAATGAGCTATCTTAACTTAGATGTAGTCTTTCCTAAAATCAGTTATCAGTCTCCCTAAGGGGTATTAATCTCTTAGGTCTACTATGTTCACCCTAAGGGGTCTAAATCCTTTAGGTCACCCTCTAAGTTCAACCTAGAACACACTAATTAAGTTTCTAATATTTAACAAGAAAACAAATCTTAATTGATGGTACCTTGATATTAGATTGATTTTTGTGAACACTGTGGCATCTCTCAGTTGATTGAAAAAATATTTGATCCTATTTAGGGGATATCGGTTCTTGATTGTAGCCTTATTTAGCATTCTATAGTCAATACACAATATTAGTGAACCATCCTTCTTTTTCACAAATAAAACCGATGCATCCCAAGGTGACACACTTGGTTTTATCAATCATTTTTCTAATAGCCCTTGTAGTTGAAAATTTAGTTCTTGCATATTGATAGGATTCATCCTATACAAATATTTATGAATAGGTTCTTCTTCTAGCATAAGATAAATTATGAAATTAAATTCCCATACCAGAGGGAGTCCAAGTAAGTCCTCTGGGAACTCATCCCTAAAATCCTACAAAATTGGATGCTTCTCTAGCACCTCTCTCTTTTGATCATATCCTAATTCATTAAGTTTTACAACATACACTATTTCTTCTTTTTTGAGGGTTTTCTTCAATTGCATAGTTGATAATATTTGGGGTTTGAATGCCCCCTACTCACTATGAATTCTTAGTATTCAATTGCCTTTCTTTGAATACTCGATCCATCTATCTTGGAAATTGATCAAGGATTTATGGGCCTATAACCAATCCATCCCTATGATCATATCAAAGGCATGAAGTGGAGCTACATACAAGAAACCTTCAGTGGTTCCACTAGCTAAAGTAATTTCTACCATTGGATAACACTGGTTTACTAAGTAGGTTTACCCAAAACCATACTCTACCTTCCATCCATGGGCTAAATATCTTGGCATTTTTGATATATTCCTTGCTAAACTAGAAGAAATAAAACTATTAGTGGCTCCACTATCTATTAGAATATTTACTTGCTTATTAAAAATCTTACCTTTTACAAGCAATGGGGTAGTTTTCCCCTCTAATGTTTATTTACCATTTATGGCGTAGATTTTATGCTCAAGTTCCTTTCCTTTAGTGTTGGATGAACTCGGTCTTGGTTGGTGTGGAAATTGATTAGAATAATGTGGACCTTTGCAATGGTAACACCCATCCTTGGGTCCTTGATTTTTTTCTAATTTTTGTTCCCCTGTATTACTTTTTGGGGTTGAAGTTTATGATTTTTGAGGGTGAGGTTTTGCATTTTTGGGATTATTGTTGGTTTTATTTTGGAATTTTTTCTTGAAATTTCCTTGTTTCTTGTTATTTCTCTTCTTAAAATTCTGAGGGTTCTTTGTATTTCGATAATATTTCCATTTTAGGAATCCTTGACTATTCCTCTTCCTCAGTACTTTTTGATCTTGCTCTGATAGGGCAACATAGTTAAATTAGAAATGTGACTCTGATTTCTTCACCAAGTCATATGCCTTTTGTAGTGATTTAGGTTCATGCATGTTTACATCATACTTCACTCTAGATTCTAACTCATGAATGAACTTGTGAATTCTCATATTCTTATCATAGGTAGGTACATACTTAAGTAACCGAACCAACTTCTTATAGTATATCTCCACTTTTTTAGTTCCTTGTCGAAGGCTAGAAAATTCTTCAAACTTTAAGACATAGAAGTGTTCTATGAGAAACCTCTTTTTGAAGATTTCAACAAAATATTTCCATTTAATATCCATAGGTTCAACCTTATTATTCTCATAGTAGGTTCCCCACCAGTCTAAAGTAGCCCCTTCTAGGTTGATCATGGCCCAAACTATTCAAATTCCTGAGGAATAGCCTTTTACTATAAAATAAACCTCTAATTATCTCAACCATGCTTCAGCTGCATCCCCTTCAACTTATCCATAAAAATTGGAGATACAAATGTTTTTTAGATCCCTAGCTATTTCTTTTTATAGAAGGAATCTAGCTTGGCCAACCTTTGAGTCTTTAGCTTGTAAGTTTTGATTTGCAATTATTTCTAACACTTGTCTCATATGATCCTACATGGAAACAACTATAGTAGTGAGGTCTTCTACCTCTCTATTGGAATTTCTTGGATCCTCATCTCGGATCTCTTCTTTAATATTATTTTTTCAATTTTACCTTGGTGTAGGTCTCTCTTTTTTGGCCTTAGGTGGAATGCTTAACCTGGTTATAACCAAGAAAATATTAGGCTACGACTTCACCTTAAAATATATCACTAATTCAATCCACAATACAAAGTTCTCTTTACTAAAATCATCCATAATCTAACTAGGGTGGTATTCCAAGGTATTGATGTATCGCTAATACCAAAGCCCATACTAAGGTATCATAACATTCATTCCCCCTTGGGATTAGTTCCTATTAGATTCTAGCAAATAGGGCATTCTAGGTCATCTCAACTTTAGCTTATACTTTTAAGCAAGCCTTCATTGGAGATACCCAAATATATTTAGCACACAAGAAGCTCTTTACTCTCGTACCTAGAGATATGATACCAAATGTAATGATCCAAATTTAACAAGAAAACACATAGAAATAAAATATTTTTTTTAAAGAGAGGGATTCATAAAATCCTATTTGATTCCTAATTGGTCTGTTGTCTAAATCCCCTAAGTTACTCGAATAACTACACCTCAATAGATACCCTAACACAATTCAGTCTATGTAGGTATATAATGTGTTGCTATAAATAATTTTATCCCTCTCATCATTATTGATGAGCTAAAATTATCATCTTTAGTCAATCGAAGGTATATGCCCATCACCATACCATACACAAGTCAATCTATGTAGGTATGCTACGTGTATTGCGAGTTAAGCTATCCATATCGTCTCCATGATGAGTTATCTTAACTTATATGTAGTCTTCCTAAACTTAGTTATCATTCTCCCTAAGGGGGTATTAATCCCTTAGGTCTACTACGTTCACCCTAAGGGGTCTCAATCCCTTAGGTCACCCTCTAAGTTCACCCTAGAACTCATTAATTAAGTTTCTAATGTTTAGCAAGAAAACAAGAATAGATCAGATACTAAATCTAACAAAAGTATAATTCACAACATACAAGAGACTAGAATAAAAGCAACATTTAAGAGATAGTAACATAAATTGGAAAAGATATTAATACAAGACATAAATAATTCAAGTAGTAATTTAAAGGTACATCTTCCATCAATTAATATTTATTACATATAAGCAAGTATGGTAAATCCTCCATACTCTTAAAGAATAATATATTACATCAATTTCATCAGGGAAATCTCCCCACATGGTTAATCTATTTGAGCATAAGTAAATCATTGTAAGTAGAATCAAACCGATACATTGGTTCCAACTGCCTCCTTGGTCCACCTCATCTTCCATCGATCATTTGAGGATAGTAGGGGATCAGGGCACTCATGGTTCCATGATAGACATGCTTCTAAATGCATTTACTCATTTCATTGCCAAATTGTAACTATACAATCAAATCAAGTATCTAACCCTCTATTGCATAGTTGATTTTATAAAACCATTAATTTTATTTCCCCTCTCATTATCCTATGAGAGTCTTTCAACAATGCAACTAGATCATAGGTTTTACTTAAATTAATTCATCCAACCCATATTTGACAAATTAAAGTCCCATACCTTAAATCATCAAACAATCTAGGGTCCCTTAATCAAGAAATAACCATTTTTCCTTTGTTCTATAAATTAAAGTCCCATACCCTTAATTTACAAAATAAACTAATTCTATTTATTTAATAAATCAAAGTCAACTACTTTAATCTATAAATAAACATTTTCCTTCATTTTATAAATTAAAGACCCATACCCTTAATTTACAAAACAAACTAATTTTATATTTATTTAATAAATCAAATGTCAACTACTTTAATCTATAAATAAACCTTTTCCTTTATTCTATAAATTAAAGACCCATACCCTTAATTTACAAAACAAACTAATTTTATATTTATTTAATAAATCAAAGTCAACTACTTTAATCTATAAATAAACCTTTTCCTTTATTTTATAAATTAAAGACCCATACCCTTAATTTACAAAACAAAATAATTTTATATTTATTTAATAAATCAAAGTCAACTACTTTAATCTATAAATAAACCTTTTCCTTCATTTTATAAATTAAAGATCCATACCCTTAATTTACAAAACAAACTAATTTTATATTTATTTAATAAATCAAAGTCAACTACTTTAATCTATAAATAAATTAATTACATCTTGCTAATCCTCTTATGTTTCTCTTAATACTTATTTAAAATTAAGCAACTAAAGAAGACTCTCATTTACATAAGTTAATGTTTTCATAAATAATTAAATGAAACACTAACAAACCCAACACCAAACTCACTATTCACGCTCAGCCATGAAACTCATAGTAGAGGCGAACATCCACAAAGGTCCAAGGTAACCACATGCCTTCGTGGCCTAAGCTATGGTAGAAAGAGAGAAGGGTTACAAGTGGTTACGAATACCTATGTAGGGAGACATCTTTGCTTGAGAGTGGCGGTGGCCTATTCAATTTGTAAGCCTTAGAGGATATGGTGGATGGATGGGAGGGAAAACACCCACCCAACACTTACAAGCATTCCTTAACATGGAAACATGATTGCAAATTTCCAAACAATAGTGTGTAGTGGAATTTACAAGGCGACTAGTGTTTGACGAGAACTCAACTTACAAGGCAACACAATAAACATGGTTTTTGGTTTACATGGTTTGCTACAAATGAACACACTCGAATCCCAATATCATTTGGGAAACCTCCATGGTCAACATGCTAATTGCAACTTAAAATAAAAAACCCACATCACACAACCATGATAACATAAGCAAAAGTGCCATAATGGTAGGATTGTAGGGAAAACTCATACACGAGCACTGAGGAGGATTTTAACATAAGACAAGGTATCATATTCATACAACCAATGAACTGGTGGAGATTAACCAATGGAAACCATGAAGCAAGAACAAATAAACAACTTTCTTTTCAAGGGAAACAATGTTTATAACCCAACCTGGTATGTTTGGCCACTTTGATATTGATTCGATGGTGTTGTCCTAGCTTAGTCCTTTTCCAAAATTTCTCCTCATCCTGTTGCCATTCTCTACATCCTCTTCTTCCTCACGTAACAATGATCCCTTCCTCTCAACTGCACAACTCTCTAAGTTCCCAATGTCCCACCACCCACCATAACTTCCCTAACTACTCCTATGTGGTGACCGATGGAGATATATTTTTTTAAATCTTTTAGATAAGCTCCATCATAAATGGAACCCATCCATTCAACATTGGTAGGCGCTCCTCCCACCAACTCGAATGTCCACTTGTAGTTCGTTCGAATGGAAAATATCTTTTGTTGATTTATCATGGAATTCAATTATTATCTTAATAATATTTTATCATTTGAATAAATCAACTTTTGATTATAAAAGAGACTTTCTTATTATTTAATATAATCAATAATTATAAATGAAGCTCCAAAACAATCCAACTATTATTTATGAAGCTCTTTTATTATTTAGAATAATCTAACATATTATTTTATAAATGAGGCTCAATTGTTATTTTTAAAATAAAACAAATATTATTTTGAAATGAAATTTCCTTTATCATTTAGAAATAAGCCAAATTTTATTTTGAAATGAAATTCCTTTATCATTTAAAATAACTAAATTTTATTTTGAAATGAAATTCCTTTATCATTTAAAATAACTAACTTTTATTTTGAAATGAAATTCCTTTATAATTTAAAATTACTAACTTTTATTTTGAAATGAAATTCGTTTATCATTTAAAATAAATACTTGGTATATAAATTTACAAAACATTCAAGGATTTGTTTTAATGAGCACAACATTGTACCAAATATATTCAAGCATCACAAAGAGTTTCAAGACAATCAAATTATGCATACTTTTATTTCCCAAACCACCAATGCAGATAGTGATGAAGTAAAAGATAATCAAACATATGCAACAAACAAAGAGGGAATCTTTCCATCAACCTAGTCACCTATCTCAGCCTTAAGAATTTATGATAGCTGCTAGGCTATCAATATGAGGCTCAAGGTGGTTAGCCTTTGATGATTATCCCTAACTGAATGCATACCTATATGAAGGTATTCATCAATGTTACCCCCGATTTGCTTTAATCATCACTTCACCAACCTCAATTATCCCTACTTTTGGTGGATGATTCTATTTCTTCTACCTACGAGTGTACCTAATCTTTCACATCTTGGAAATATGTCATCAATATCAGGATTTATTTTAAAAATAAACTAAACAACTCATAGTTGGTTCAATTGTTCAACTAGCATATTAAAGCATCATAGATTAATACATTGTTTCTTGTGCCAAAAAGTTCATTAGGTAGGGTTATAATATCCTACACCCTTGGACTAAACACTGTCCTAGATATTTTGATTTTTAAAAAATAAAATTATTACTTTATATATTTTCAAATAATGAGGTGCATCTCATCCACTTTTTCCCAAGTGGCATTTCTTTTAGAAAACCGGTCCCACTAGACCTTACATTGCTCAAGAGTTTGATTCCGCATACTCTTAGAATGGAACTCAAGGATATTTACCAGAATTACCTCAATAGCCTCTAGATTTTCCATCTATAATTTAGAAACATCCCACACATGTTCAGGTTCAGCAACATTTTTCCTAAGGATATGAGGAAGGTGTCATGGATTTTTGATAGGTTAGTTGGTAAGGCAAGTCAATATACACCTGACTTGTTAGAAATAGATTATATTACATCATTTGGGTCATGTAAATGTACCTACCAAGGTACATACTTAGGACATTAGATTACTTTAGGGGGAAGTTACCTAGTTTATTCATGCAATGTAATAAATGCACAAGTGTCAATGTGTAAGTTGTATATGTGCAAGTTGTCCCTTGCATAACTAGATAGAGTGTTGGCCAAGGAACTTATCTTCCTATATAATGGCCTCATTGTCATAGATCATAGAGCATCACATTGAGCATCATATACAACATCATAGAGCATAGCTTAGATACAATCACCCATATTGGAGATGGGTGCAATGTAGTCCGGTAGCATTATTCATGGAGTGTTCATTTCCTCCATAGCTACATTGTATTCATTTCTATCATTTCTATTTATAGCATATTTTAATCATCTTGTAGATTTAATTTCTTTCATATTATTTATGCATCTTGTGATTTCTATCTCCCATTGCATACTGCATCAAAATATAACAATGGTATTAGAGCTATGGTAGATCTAGCCATAGGAAAACCACCATTATCAATGAGCTTGAGTTTTTTGTCAACTTGACACACCTTTGGACCAATCACTATCAAAAACTCTCAGAAGAGTCTAGGTGGTAGAATTAGGGAGAGCCACAAGTGAGGACTGAAAGAAATCTTAGTTTTAGAAATACTAAGATTGCATTTGGCTAGAGTCTTTCCACAAAGTTGCAAAAAAACTCATGAAGACTAGGACTCAACATTCAATCCACTAGATTGATAAATCAACTAGTGAAGATAATTTAGGATATCTAGAATTTCTTAACTATTACCCAAAGTTTATTTTGTTGCAAAAATCTAATTCTTAGAATATTGGGACTCCTCCTACAACATAAAGCTAGGAGACTTCAACTTCATTGCCCGAAGGTCGGTGTATCTTCATAGTGCAGAGATTAGTTCCTTGTCCAAGAAAAGAATACTACGGAAGAAGAATTTTGGAGAAGATTTGTGGTGAAGTTAGGAGATAGGAGATCTCCATTACTAAATTGAGAACTTCACACAAGAAGAAAAGGCCATAGTAGCCTTGATCAAGAAGAAAAGGCCATAGAAGCCTTGATCCAAAAGAAAAGGCCATAGTAGCCTAAATCTAGAAAAAATGCCACAGAAGCCTTGATGCCTTGATCCTGAAAAAGGCCATAGAAGCCTTGATATTGAAGAAAAGGCTATAGAAGCCTTGATACTAAAATAAGGCCATAGAAGCCTTGATCCTAAAGAAGACTCTAGAAGTGAGTATCTAATTCATAAGGAGATTAAGATTTTAGTACTAATACTTTGTTGTAGGGAAAGGAGATTCAGTGAGTTGAGAAACTTCCTACAAGAAAGCTAGGAAGAGTATCTTCTTTAGAATCAATCCAACACCTGAAGTAAAATTGAAGGCAAAGATATCAGGAGGAGATCTCATTGAAGAACTTCTAGTCTTGGAAGAAGAAGGACTAGGAGAGTCCTGCTCAAATCTAGAAGTAGCAGAATCAAAGATCCAGAGGAAGATCTCACCACCAACACTTCTAGGAGTAGAAGGTTGAAGAAAATGTCTCAAGGAAGACTAGAAGAAGCTACAAGATCAAAGACCTTGGGGAGGTCTCAATGAGCATCTAGTAAAAGGCTTGGAGAGCCTTATTGAAGAAATCATCAAAGAAGAACTCATTGGAGAATCCACTACCAAGGAGAAGCCCATGATAGTGAAGGACTTGGGACAATTGTCACCATATGACAACAAGCCCAAGAGAAGAAGAATTTGGAAAGGAGTGCCAAATCCTAGAAGAAGAATCTAGTGAAGACCTCAAGATATTCAAAATCTTGAGAAGAAGATCCTGCTTGAAGATAAAATTTGACAAGAAGACTTGAAGACAGGAGAAGCCCGCAAGATCCAAGATATTTGAAGATTACCTCTTACAACAAGAAGGCACCATTTTAGAGACAAATACTTCTTCAAATATACAACAAAAGGAGGAGACTGCAAAAGGAGAACAAGCCACCAAATCATAGGCTCATGAAGGAAAAGTTTGAGACCATCTATTGGTGAAGAAGGAACTATTTAGGACAGTTTACAGAAAGTAGAAAAATCAACATCCTCCACATAAGTGATAGAAGAGCTACAAAATATTTCAAAAAGGTATGCAACTATTGGTGCAAGTAGATTCATTAATTGGTTTACTTATCAGATTTATTAAAGCACCTTAATTTGGATCAAAGTTGCAATAAGAAACATTGGATTACAGTCTTCAAAAGTGCAAAAAGAGAACAATTTCTTTTAAGGTTCATTTGCACATTAGGATTTGATTATATTTATGCATTACAACTATCTATCAACTACCTATCATCTAATTTGGAAAGCAAAATAAGACTAAGTTCCTACAACTTTATTTGTAAGGAAATTGTAGAATAATTTTTGAAGATTCATTTCAAATTATTCTTGATTAGTTGTAGTAAATTGATTAAGTGCATTAATTTTGAGAGTTAATTGGAGTGATAAGGTGAAATTTTTAGTGCATTAAAAGTGAAATTTTATTAGATTCATTTGCACTATTCTATTGCTCTCAAAAGATTGTTATTTGTGTTCTTGAGAAAGGCACAAAAATAGAACTTGTCAAAGTGTCAAAAGACACTATTAGTGCACAGAGATCTGCAACATTGAGTGGCTTGGGGAAGCCACAAAATCAGCTCAATCCTCCAAGCATTGGAGAAGAAAGTAGCCACAAAATATCAGCAAAGGAAGCCTTGAACGAGACTTGGTGAGTCTCAAGTTCAAAGCACAATAAGTTTTCTACAAAGAAATAGTGCAAAAAAATACAACAAAAAGAGAGCTTCTATCAAGTGGTTACAAGCTTGGATTCATTTGTAAAATATCCAAGAAAAAAGGGGAAGGTGTCTAATCAAAGAGACAACCTTGAAACCCCTTATATTGCATTCAAAATTCTACCACAAAACCAGAAATTCAGACCTGAAAAAGGGGTGCAAAAGAAGGTGCAATAAAGGCTATTTTATACATGAATATATTACATTGCATTGCACTATCCTAATCTGGTTTATACAAAAAAATGAGGTATATTTGAAGGTGTCTCAAAGGCACAACATCTTCTGGAAAAACCAACCGAAGGTAGTCATTCACTAGCATATTTCCAAGCACAACAAAGGAGCCACTCTAAGGGCTCTTACTCCCTCATCTTGGACGATTGAACCTGCAAGAGATAAGACAAAAAATCAAAGGGAGAAAATGGTGTTATAATCAAGAGCAACATTGTCTACAAGGAGGATGTATAACAGGTGAGAAAATAGGAAGATAAAAGCACCATTGGAGTGTTCCAGTCTCCACATATTCAAAGCTAAAAATCGGTGCTCAAGCCTCCAGATCGATGCTCCTCAACTCAACCTGAAACAATCTACAAGCAAGTGCAATTGATAAAAAAAGGAGCTATGAATGTTATAGGGTTTAAAGAACCTCCAAAAAGGATACGTTGAAGAAGCATTATAGAAGACACCCATGCACAAGGAGGAAGTGACATTTGTCACTTGAGACAATACCCTAACATTCCTCATGCGAGCGCTCATCTTCATCATCAAAGGAGTTACAAGCTATAGGTTGGTGCAATGAATATATGAGGAACACTTACCCGAATGGAATCCAAGTGCTTCATTAAATAATGTAATGTCCATATGTTACTTAAATAAGGGAATGAGTGTTATCTAGCATATTTTATTCCTCAAGCACTCAAGAATATGGACGTGCCACTTGGCACTCAAACCAAGATTCTCCTCCATTTTAAGAGCATCAATGACCAAGGTATTCAACAAGAATTTACATTCGGGGTCTGCACACATAGGGCTGATTAGCAATGTGGAAGCAAGGTGAGAAAGAGCCTTCAATGCTCTGGTCAAGGAAGGTCAAAGGCAGACATTAACGATGCCACATTTGGAACATCAAATCCCATGAAGGTTCCAAGCAATATCATTGGAGGAACAACCAAAGAAGCAACATCTATATTGCAGCCCATGCACAACGAAAACAATGTCAACTATTGAATGATATAAGGTAAGGTTTATTCCCACTATAATATGCTTTCATTTCTTGGGAGTTATAAGGTTAAACTTAGAGGAATATAACTATATTGAAAGCCATATCTTAAAGGGGAATAATATATCATATCAATATAATATTTGCAATATTAAACATAGGAGCAATAAGGATTTCTATTGGAAATTATTTATAAAATATTTGCAAATATTATTGTGGTCTAATTTTTCCAAAATTTGGGAGTTATAAGGGTTACTACATCAAATTGACTTATTGGAAATTAGATACACTACAATTAAAATCCTAAAGGGATATTAAAAGAGGTTATTAAATCTTTTTTCTAAGGTTGGAAATTTATATTATTCTTGTCTCAAAAACATCAAAAAAAGGATAAAAGAAATCCAACATTAAAACCTCTTCAAATTGGAAAAGTGCTTAGTTCAATAGGAGCAATAAGGGATAATAAAAGTTGATTTTTGATATTTACAAAACCTTACAAAATCAACCAAAAATTGAACTATTTTTCAAGAGCACTATATTATATCCCTAGGGAGTCATAAGGGATTCTAAAAAACTTGGTAATATCAACATTTATCATAGATTATCAAGTTGCAAATCCATTGGGAAAATATAAGCTTTTTACAAAACCTAAAATTCCATTAGGTGTATACACTCTCATTACTAGGGAGACATAAGGAAGCCTACAAACCTAAGGATAAATAAAGGTTTTATCAAAATCAAGCTTATATACTTCAATTAGGAATTATATATCCTAATATAGAGAGTCATAAGGTAGACTACTCTATCCCAAAGAATTCAGGTAATACAAATGACCACTAGCATGCTAAGCAACACTCTTAGAAGTGGAATAAGGAAAATACCAATATGGATTAAAAACCTGATGGATTACAATGATGAAAAGGGTAAAGAAAAGGAAGAATCAATACAATGTGAAATAAGTTCTGAAATTAACAACTTTGAAAAGGAAGATTCATCCAATGATTTTGATGACTACTATACCAAAGGAGACCCAAAATAGGAAAAAATTGATCAACAAAACCTTATACAAAAAGGAAAATATGGAATAGCTTCAATTGTGCACATATGGTTATAAGGTCTTATCAAGGATATAGACAAGCATGATATTCCTAAAATAAACTTCAAAATTGTTAGATCATCTCTGTTGTGCACCTATTGCAATCAATATGGTCATGAAAAACCAATTGTTGGAGTTTCCATCCATGCAGATATTGTAATGGGATAAATCACTCATCTTTTTCCTGTCATTCCAAATATAGGTACTATAAGGGCTATGAAATAATATTACTACAAATAATAAACTACTATCTACAGGAACTTATTTTAGATGGATCTACTAACATTGAGCTCAAGGTTGACACTTATGAAGGACAGAGAAATAGGTCTTACATAGGTACAAAATAAAGGAGAAGAACCTATTTAGATCCACTCATGACATGTAAAATCATGAGAACAATTGTTCATCAAAGATGCCTAACATCAAGAGACAAAGAGCTGGAAAAGATCAAAAGCCATGACATGAAGACTAAAGCAGCTGAAGATGAAGAACCAATTCAAAGCCATCCAATGGAAGAAGATCCACATTGAAGACTAAAGTCTTCAATACCCAAATAATGTAATACAGGGGGTGTTAGAAATAGATTATATTACATCATTTGGGTCATGTAAATGTACCTACCAAGGTACATACTTAGGACATTAGATTAATTTAGGGGTAAGTTACCTAGTTTCTTCATGCAATGTAATAAATGCACAAGTGTCAATGTGCAAGTTGTATATGTGCAAGTTATCCCTTGCATAACTAGATAGAGTGTTGGCCAAGGAACTTATCTTCCTATATAATGGCCTCATTGTCATAGATCATAGAGCATCACATTGAGCATCATATACAACATCGTAGAGCATAGCTTAGATATAGTCACCCATATTGGAGATGGGTGCAATGTAGTCCGGTAGTATTATTCATGGAGTGTTCATTTCCTCCATAGCTACATTGTATTCATTTTTGTCATTTCTATTTATAGCATATTTCAATCATATCACAGATTTACTTTCTTTTATATTATTTTTGCATCTTGTGATTGCTATCTCCCATTGCATACTGCATCAAAAGCTAATATAACTAATATTTTTAGTATCTCAAAGGGCCCTACAAACCGAGGATCCACTTCATAGATTTTATAGCACTCTTCATTGGTTTTATGCTTAGAAACACTTTATCTCCAAATGAGTACTCTCTTGGAGTCCTCTTTAGATCATCATAAATTTTCTACCTATCAAAAACTTCTTTAAGTCTTTGCCTAATTACCTTTAACTGATATTCTATTTCTCTAACCATATTTGGCCCAATCACAACTCGATATTCTAGGTTATCCCAAGACAATGGCATTCTACACTTTTGCCCATACAAGGCATTGAAAGGATCCATTTCTAGAGAGGAGTGATGTCCATTATTGTAGGTAAATTCCAAAATATGTAAGTAATATTCCCAATGAGACTTATGATACATGTAGTACATGTGAAGCATGTCCTTTAGTACTTGTTTTAATCATTTACTTTGACCATATGTTTCAAGGTGGTATGTCGAGCTCATATTTAGCTTTGTGCCTACTGCACGATGTAGGGACTTCCAACATTCAAAGTGAACTTGGAATGCCTATCTAAAATGAACACCTCAAGGAATCTATGCAAATGAAATACCTCTTTGTAAACTCTGTTATCCACTACCTAAGTATCATCCTTGATATTCCTAGGTATGAAATGTGTAACCTTAGTCAATCTATTGAATATTAGAAGGATTGCATCATGTTGATACTTTGTCTTGAGTAATCCTACTATAAAATCCTTAGATATAACCTACAATTTTTGCATTGGTATATCATTTGGATATAAATTTCCTACAGGATGCTTGTGTTCTACCTTAAATTTCTAACATTTGAGGCATCAAGCAATAAAAACAGTGATATCTTTCTTCATTCCTACCTAGAAGAAGGTTCTTTTCATGTTTTCCCACATTTTGGTTCCTCTAGGATGAGTGGAATAAGGATATCTATGGACATCTTGCATTATTAGTTTTATTAAATCACCCATTTTTGGTATGATAAATCTACCTTTGTAACACAAAAGGTCATATTTCATGCCAAATTCCTTATTACCCTTAGGGTCTCTATTCATATTAACTCATTTTTTTTGGTAGTACTCATCCCGATATTGCTCTTGTCTCACTTGATCCATCAAATCTATGTGACTTCTAGTTATGGATGTTATGTGTTTCCTTCTACTCAAATCATCATCAACCTTATTCTCTTTCCCTTTTATGTACTCAATTTCAAAGTCATACTCAATGAGAAAATCGACCCATCTTCTTTGTATCGCATTGAGTATAGGTTGGATAAATATTTACCTTAGAATTTTATGGTTAGTTTTTAATTCAAAGGGCCTTCCCACCAAGTAGTGGCACTAGGCCTTTAGAGCATGCACCACTACAACTAGCTCTAAATCATGTGTAGCATAATTAACTTCATGCTTCTTGAGCTTCCTTGAAGTATATGCTACTATAGACTCTTCTTGAGACAGTACTCCTCCTAACCCTTCTAATGATGCCTCTGTGCATAGTGAAAAGTTACCTTGAGGGTCAATAATCTTCAGTATTGGTGTGGTAGTGAGTTTATGTTTTCGAAATGCAAAGGTAGCTTCACAATTCTTCAACCACTTGAATTTATTTTCCTTATTTTGAAGGTTAGTTATTGCCAAAATAATCTTGAAATAATATTTTATGTAACGTCTATAGTATCCCATTAACCCATGAAACTTTATACTTCAGTCACATTAGTAGGAGGTGGTCAATTCAAGATGGCCTCTATTTTATTTAGATCTACAATAATTCTTTCTGTTGATATGATATGTCCAATATATCATACCTCTAAAACATAGAAATCACTTTTAGCTAGATTTCCATAGAGTTGATTTTATCTCAACAAATCTAACATGATCTTAAGATGTTTATCATGTTCTTATTTATTTTTAGAGTATATTAAGATATCATCTAGGAATACAAGGAAAAACTAGTCTAGATGTCTTTTAAACACAGTGTTCATTAGATTCATAAACACGATTGGAGTATTGGTCAGTCCAAAGGATAGAATTGTAAACTCATAATACCCATACCTAGTCTTAAATACCATTTTGTGAGTATCCTCCTCACATATTATTAATTGATGGTACCTTGATATTAGATCAATATTTGTGAATACCATGGCATATCTCAGTTGATCAAACAAATATTTGATCCTAGGTAGGGGATATCAGTTCTTTATTGTAGCCTTATTTAACATTCTATAGTCAATACACAATCTTAGTGAACCATATTTCTTTTTCACAAATAAAATTGATGTGCACCAAGGTGACATGGTTTTACCAATCCTTTTTCTAATAGCCCTTTTAGTTGAACCTTTAGTTCTTGCATCTTGATAGAATTCATCCTATACAAATATCTATGAATAGGTTTTGATCTTGGTATAAGATCAATTATGAAATCAAATTCCTGTACTAGAGGGAGTCTAGATAAGTCCTCTGGGAACACATCCCTAAAATACTACAAAATTGGTTGCTTCTCTAGCACCTCTCTCTTTTGATCATCTCCTAATTCATTAAATTTTACAACATACACTATTCCTCATTTCTTGAGGGCTTTATTCAATTGCATAGCTGACAGTATCTGGGGTTTGAATACCCCCTCCTCACTATGAATTCTTAGTTTTCCCTTGCCTTTCTATGAATACTCGATCCATCTGTCTTAGAAATTGATCAAGGCTTTATGGCCCTACAACCAATCCATCCCTAGGATCATATCAAAGGCATGAAGTGGAGCTACATACAAGCAACCTTCAGTGGTTCCACTAGCTAAAGTAATTTCTACCATTGGATAACACTGGTTTACTGAGTAGGTTTACCCAAAACCATACTCTACCTTCCATCTGTGGGCTAAATATCTTGGCCTTTCTGACATATTCCTTGCAAAACTAGAAGATATAAAATTATTAGTGGCTCCACTATCTATTAAAATATTTACTTGCTTATTAAAACTCTTATCTTTTACAAGCAATGGGGTAGTTTTCCCCTCTAATGTTTGTTTCCTATTTTTGGCGTAGATTTTATGCTCAAGTTCCTTTCCTTTAGTGTTGGATGAAATCGGTCCTGGTTGGTGTGGACATTGACTAGAATAATGTGGACCTTTGTAATGGTAACACCCATCCTTGGGTCCTTGCTTTTTTTATAATTTTTGTTCCCCTGCCTTATTTGCTAGGGTTGAAGTTTACGATTTATAAGGGTGAGGTTTTGCATTGCTTGGATTATTGTTGGTTTTATTTTGGATTTTTTTCTTGAAATTTCCTTGTTTCCTTTTATTGCTCTTATTAAAATTCTAAGGGTTCTTTGTCTTTTCATCATCTTTCCATTTCAAGAATCATTGATTATTCCTCTTCCTCAATGCTTTCTGATCTTGCTCAAATAGGGCAACATAGTTAAATTGGAAATGTGACTCTACTTTATTTGCCAAGTCATATGCCAAGTCTCCATGATGAGATATCTTAACTTAGATGTGGTCTTCCTAAAATCAGTTATCATTCTCCCTAAGGGGGTCTTAACCCCTTAGTTCTACTACGTTCACCCTAAGGGGTCTCAATATCTTAGGTCACCCTCTAAATTCACCTTAGAACTCATTAATTAAGCTTATAATCTTTAGAAATAAAACAAGAATAGATCAAATACTAAATTTAACAAAATTATAATTTACAACATACAAGAGACTGGAAGAAAAACAACATTTAAGAGATAGTAACATAAATTGGAAAAGATATTAATACAAGACATAAATAATTTAGGTAGTAATTTAAAGGTACATATTCCATCAATTAATATTTATTACATATAATCAAGTATGGTAAATCCTCCATACTCTTAAATAATAATATATTACATCAATTTCATCAGGGAAACCTCCCCACATGGTTAATTTATTTGAGAAAAAATAAACCATTGTAAGTAGAATCAAACCGATACATTGGTTCCAACTGCCTCCTTGGTCCACCTCAGCTTCCATCGATCATTTGAGGATATTAGGGGATTAGGACACTCATGGTTCCATGATAGACATGCTTATAAATGCATTTACTAATTTCATTACCAAATTGTAACTATACAATCAAATCAAGTATCTAACCATCTATTGCATAGTTGATATCATAAAACCATTAATTTTATTTCCCCTCTCATTATCCTATGAGAGTCTTTCAACAATGCAACTAGATCACAAGTTTTACTTAAATTAATTCATCCAACCCATATTTGACAAAATTAAAGTCTCATACCTTAAATCGTCAAACAATCTAGGGTCCCTTAATCAAGAATTAACCATTTTTCCTTTGTTTTATAAATTAAAGACTCATACCCTTAATTTACAAAACAAAATAATTTTATATTTATTTAATAAATCAAAGTCAACTACTTTAATCTATAAATAAACCTTTTCCTCTATTTTATAAATTAAAGATCCATATCCTTAATTTACAAAACAAACTAATTTTATATTTATTTAATAAATCAAAGTCAACTACTTTAATCTATAAATAAACCTTTTCCTTCATTTTATAAATTAAATATCCATACCCTTAATTTACAAAACAAACTAATTTTATATTTATTTAATAAATCAAATTCAACTACTTTAATCTATAAATAAACCTTTTTCTTTATTTTATAAATTAAAGATCCATATCCTTAATTTACAAAACAAACTAATTTTCTATTTATTTAATAAATCAAATTCAACTACTTTAATCTATATATAAACCTTTTTCTTTATTTTATAAATTAAAGATCCATATCCTTAATTTACAAAACAAACTAATTTTATATTTATTTAATAAATCAAATTCAACTACTTTTTTTTTTTTAAAGCAAAAAACCCCTTGCGGGGCCACTTTGGTTTGAGAGACCATGAACTAGGGGTTCTACACCATCAAAGTCACCCAGGAGTCGCACTCGACCTTGCCCGCACCAACATTATCAATTGGATTTTGGATACCCAATTTAGGTTTTTGGTAGGGTGGAGATTTGAACCTGGGACCTCCCTTGGAGGATTGCCCTCTCCTCTCCAACTCACCTACAACACCGGGTAAAATTCAACTACTTTAATCTATAAATAAATGTTTTCCTTTATTTTAAAAATTAAAGACCCATACCCTTAATTTACAAAACAAACTAATTTTATATTTATTTAATAAATCAAAGTCAACTACTTTAATCTATAAATAAACATTTTCCTTCATTTTATAAATTAAAGACCCATACCCTTAATTTACAAAATAAACTAATTTTATATTTATTTAATAAATCAAAGTCAACTACTTTAATCTATAAATAAACTAATTACATCTTGCTAATCCTCTTAAGTTTCTCTTAATACTTATTTAAAATTAAGCAACTAAAGAAGACTCTCATTTACACAAGTTAATGTTTTTTATAATTAATTAAATGAAACACTAACAAACCCAACACCAAAATCACTATTCATACTCAATCATGAAACTTGCACTAGAGGCAAATATCCAAAAATGTCCATGGTGACCACATGCCTTCATGACCTAAGCTATGGTAGAAAGAGAGAAGGGTTACGGGTGGTTACGAACGCCTACGTAGGAAGACACATTTGCTTGAGAGTGGTAACGACCTATTCAATTCATAGGCATTATACGAGATGGTGAATGGTTGGGAGGTAAAATGCCCACCCAACACTTACAAGTGTTCCTTAACACAAAAATATGACTACAAATTGCCAAACAATAGTGCAAAGTAGAATTTACAAGGCGACTGTGTTTGATGAGAACCCAAATTACAAGGCAGCACAATCAACATGGTTTTTGGGTTGCACAGTTTACTACAACTAAACACACTTGGTTCCCAATATATTTTGGAAAACCTCCATGGCCAGCATGCTAATAAAACTTTACAATAAAGAACCCACATCACACAACCATGATAACATAAGAAAAAGTGCCATAACAACAGTGTTATAGGGAAAACTCATACGTGAGCACTGAGGAGGGTTTTAACATAAGACAAGGCCTCATATTCATACAAAAAACAAACTGGTGGAGATTAACTAGTGGAAACCATGAAGTAAGAACAAACAAACAACTTTCTTTTCAAGGGAAATAATGTTTATAACCCAACCTGGTATGTTTGACCACTTCCTTTGAGATTGATTCAATGGTGTTGTCCTAGCTTGATCCTTTTCTAAAATTTCTCCTATCCCTATCGCTACTCTCTGGATCCTCTTATTCTTCATGTAACAGTGATCCCTTCCTTTCAACTGTACAACTCTCTAAGTTTTCAACGTCCCACCACCCATTATAACTTCCCCCAACTACTCCTATGTGCCGGTCAATGGAGATATATATTTTTAAATATTTTAGATAAGCTCCATCATAAATGGAACCCGTGCATTCAATTTTGGTAGGTGCTCCTTCCACCAAATCGAACATCCACTTGTAGTTTGTTTGAATGGAAAATATCTTTTGTTGATTTATCATGAAATTTGATTATTACCTTAATAATATTTTATCATTTGAATGAATCAACTTTTGATTATAAAAGAGACTTTCTTATTATTTAATATAATCAATAATTATAAGTGAAGCTCCAAAACAATCCAAATTTTATTTATGAAGCTCTTTATTATTTAGAATAATCTAACATATTATTTTATAAAAGAGGCCTAATTGTCATTTTGTTAAAATAAAACAAATATTATTCTGAAATGAAATTTCCTTTATCATTTAGAAATAAGCTAGCTTTTATTTTGAAATGAATTTTTTATTTTATTTTTGGTAGATTAATAATTTTATTAAAAAAAGGCCATTTGAAAGGCGCCCTAACGCCTTGTACATCAGAGGATAAAAAAGTAACAGACAAAATAAGAAATGATTTTTTTTTTATCATTTAAAATAACTAACTTTTATTTTGAAATGAATTTCCTTTATCATTTAAATTAACTAACTTTTATTTTGAAATGAAATTCCTTTATCATTTAAAATAACTAACTTTATTTTTGAAATGAAATTTCTTTATCATTTAAAATAAAGACTTGCTATATAAATTCTCAAAACATTCAAAAATTCTTTTTTTTCATTGAGCACAACATTGTATCAAATATATTCAAGCATCACAAAGAAATTCAAGACAATAAAATTATACATGTTTTTATTTCCTAAACCACCAATGTAGATAGTGATGAAGTAAAAGACAATCAAACATATGCAACAGACAAAGAGGAAATCTTTCCATCAACCTAGTCACATGTCTCAGCCTTAATAATTTACGATATCTACTAGGCTATCAATCTAGGGCTCAAGGTCATTAGACTTTTATTATTATCCCTAATTGAACGCAACCTATATGAAGGTATTCATCAATGTTACCCCCAAGTTACCTTAATCATCACTTTCCCAACCTCAAGTACCCCCAATTCTGGTGGATGATTCTACTTCTTCCACCTATGAGTGTACCTGATCCTGTACATCTTGGCAATAAGTCAGTAGTATCATGTTTTTTTTAAATCAAATAAACATTGCATAGTTGGTTCAATTGCTCAACTTAGGTATTAAAGCATCATAGATTAATACATTGTTTATTATACCAAAAATTCTATCAACGAGGGTCATGACAACCATTCTCCTTAAATTATCAGTCTTGGATATAACAATTCTATCTTTGAAATGTAAAAGTCCATATTTTATGTTAAAATTCCCATTTTCCTTAGGATTTTACTCAATTTTAGCTTGATTTTTATTGCAATATTAGTCTTGTAATTGAATTTCCCTAACTTTATCAATCAAGTCAACACGACTTTGGGTTAATGTTGCTATATGCCTTCTCCTACTAAAGGTGTCAACAACATTTTTTTCCTTTTCTTTGATATACTCTATACCAAAATTATATTTGACTAGGAACTCTATCCACCTTCTTTGCCTTACATTCAACATTGTTTAGGTAAAGATGTACCTTAAGCTTGGTGATTTATCCTTAGCTTGAAAGGTTTTCCCAATAATTAGTACCTCTAGAACTTAAGAGCATGGAAAACTACTACTAACTCCAAGTTATATGTAGCATAATTCAGCTCTTGCTTTCGCTGTGCCATTCATTGAAGATACTTACTTGCATAATAAGGACCTCCACAATGAAACAACTTGTCTTGAGTGCATGAGTTTTTTCCTATATTATATCCCCTGTATCCTCCTTCTAAGCTAAATAATTCTACTTCTAAGGTTGGGGTTTTGTATTGTCCTTTCTCTAAAAATTATTCTTATAAATTTTCTTGTTTTCATTGTTCCTATTTTTGAACTTTGGATTTCCTTTAATTTTCTTATTTTGCTCTTTGTCCCATATTGTAAAACCTATATGATTTCTCTTGTTGAGTTCCTGTATCTCTCCTTCTATCAACACTTCATAGTTGAAGAAGTTCTTCTTGGTGTGTTGATTTGTCTCTTCCTATCGAGACAAATCATAGGATTTTTATAGGATTTTGGGCTTAAGAAAATTAATCATTGTTTGGATCTTGGGATCCACTTCCAAAATAAAATTATGCACCTTCAATTGTTCCTTGGTCTCATACTCAAGAAAATATTTCAATATCATGATGAATATTTGACGATATGCCTCTGCAATCAATGTGCCTAGTTGGAGCATAGAGAATTCCTCAAATTTTTCTACATAGAATTGATCCACTATGAATATTTTATTAAACACCCTTACAAAATTATCTAATTTAGGTCCACTACTTGGATTCCTCTTCCTACCTTAAATGTATTCCACCATTCGAAGGTAAAATATTGGATATGAAGGATTTCCCACATAGTGGGTTTTTGGTGAGTAATTATTCATGGAAAAGTAAGTTTCCAATTCGTTCAACCAGGATTCTACTACATCACCTCCTTATCTTACATTAAAATTAGGTACCTTGAAATTATTAAGGTCCTTGAAAATATTAGTCTCAATATAAGCTTTACCCTCATAGATTCCTCTTGTAGGATTCTCTTCTTCTCTACCCTTTAAATTTCTATTACTAGGTTCCTGATTAACCAGTTATTCCAAAAAAATTTATTGTTGCTCCATCTACTCTTGAAGTTACTTAACCATTGAAGTAATATTTTCCATCCTCTTATTGAGTTTCTTGATCTTCCATATTTCTTCTAGATATGTACTATAGCTTTCTCCTATGTAGCTAACCTCGACTTATTGGAATATCCTCCTCTAAAAATAGGTGCCATCTCCTATCCACAAAAAGGAGTTGGATAAGTTACAATTTCTTCAAAAATATACTTTCTAAGATTAGTTAGTTTCATATCTCCATGAACTAACTTAGTCCATTAGCAATCACCTGACAATGATCATGGTCAAAATTACCTCCTTGGAAGGTGCCATCTCTTATAACACCATTATCACTCATAAAATAACGATCATGGTCACACTAGTCTCCTCATAAGGTGCCATCTCTTATAAGACCATTATTACTCACCTGATAATGATAATGGTCACACATGCTTCTCCATAAGGTACCATCCCCAATAATAAGTTGTACTTTCTAGGCTTTTACTCCTTGGTCTGATCGATCAAGACAACATGCAATACTCACCTTATCTCAAATCAACTTAAGATCCCTGGAAGAGTAAGCCTCCCCAAAGGAGCACATCAAGTCAAGGTTTAACCTAGGTTCTCTCCATGGAAGCTTTGAGTCCTATGACCTAGGCTCTGATACCAACTGTAACAATCCACCAACTCAACCTAAGTGAGAGGGATATATTTTTTCCACAAGGATTAACTCACAAAGAAGACCCAATATATTTTAGCAGTATAAGGCATAACCACATTTTGAGTTTATTGTCACTGCAAATGACACTCAAGTAGATAGGAGTGGCCAAATTCCCATACTTATGGGGTTCACTTTTCTAAACCTCACCATTTAGAAAAGATAGCATTAGTGGTTCCCCCACTTTTTCTATACCCTCACTAGTATAGTACAACTTGACCACGATGTAGAGATTATCCTTTAAGGCCTATATAGGGTTAGGGATTCCTATTTCCTAACCCTATATAAGTCTATCTATGTAGGATTATTCTAGAATTATGCCTTAGTTATTAGTTATATTCACCTTACTATGAGCTAAGTAAGACCATTACCATTAACCTGAGAATGATCATGGTCACTCTTGCCTCACTGTAAAGTCCCACCACTATTTGTGAATGATCTAGTGGATTATCCCATATCAATCCATCATTAAGATTCCTAAGCCTAACCACTAGAAATATGCCCAAGCCTCATTACTTAGGACTTGTCCAAGCCTCACCACTTTGGACTACCTAAGCCTCACTACTTTAGGCCACTCAAGCCTCACCGGTTTGGGCTATCCAAGACTCATCGTTTAGGGTGTCTCATTCATAAAAACCTAGTTGATTGTATCACCACATCACCATTAGGATTGGGTACATATTGACTCAGGGGTTACTAATATGGCTATAGTATCATGCCCAAAATAAATCTCCACCCAAAAAACTCAAGAGTATTAACATACAAATAAACACCTCTCAAAAAGGAAAGAAAGTGCTATATTAAATCATAACTAAATTCAGAATAACACATTGCTAAAGACTAGGAAATCAAATACTACTTCAATCATAATACTAGAATTTAGCATTTACTTTATTTAAAATGAAAGGATAAGAAAACATCTAAATAAATCATCACCATAATCCATCAATTAGATTCTATCATTCCCATCAATAACACATCCTTTCTATTTTGCAAATAACTAACTATTTCCAAGAACTTAACATAAAAGAATAACATTATTTAATCTTCCATTACTTAAAAGAATAGCATTATTTAATCTTCCATTATTTGCACAAATCTCACATAATGTAATCATAATATTGCATAACATATTTTCCATAAAATATACTTTCCAAGTACTCAATTTGATTATAATAATAAATTTCAACATAAATGTTCACTAGTTTCATATTCTTTTCAAGATCTTCCTCTTGAAATGTCTTCTCCATGAGATTTGAATGGTAGCTTAGGGATCAAGATAACTATTTGAAAGCATATGCAACCCTAACATGCACTATGTAAGAAAAGAAAACAAAAACAATGCAAGATTTTGATCCAAATAGAATGTATATGCAAGCCTAACATGCACAATGCAAGAAAATAATACAAAAACAATGAAAGAGTTTAGTATTTATAGAATTTATATGCAAGCCTAAAATGCATAATACATGTAAATTATTTCATAATAATATAAGATCTTGGTTCCATGATAAAATGTATATGCAAGCCTAACATGCATCATACATTTAAAATCATTCAATAACAATGCAAGATCTTAGTTCCATAATAAAATGTATATGCAATCCTAACATGCATAATAAAAATATAGTCATTTAATAATAATGCAAGATCTTAATTTCATAATAATATGTATCTGCGAGCCTAGTGAATTATTTGATGGATTATCCCATACCAGTCCATCATTTAAGATTCCTATGCCTCACTACTAGGAATACATCCAAGCCTCAAGGAATGCCCAAGCCTCACCCCTTTGGGCTACCCAAGCCTCACTACTTAGGGTGTGTCAATCACAAATATCTAGTTATTGCCTCACCACAACCCAACCAGGATTATTATGGTGTAATATTTATTAGTCATATTGAGATAATCCCATAAATATCTCACTTATTTATGAATTTATTTCTACACAAGCCACATCCAAATAAAATTTTGCAAGAACAATGAAAGAAAATTGAGAGTCCCATACTTATTTCACTAAAATATGTATCTATTGCTACAAGCTACATATAAATTTGAAATAATACCATACTTATTTCACTCAAACATGGATCTATTGCTACACAAGCCACATACAAATCACACATGAACATTGAGAGAATCCCATACTTCTCTCAAATATAGATTTCATAAGAAACTGCCAAACTCGTTTTGGCCATATCTCACTCATCCGGACTCGGATTGAGCTAAAATTTTGAGGGTAGATGCCTGAAAAACCCTAGAACGTCTCCACCAATTTTCATATCATTTGGAGCAACACAGATCCTAGCACATCCCTATGTGTGAACGAGATATTTGGCAAGCGGCTATGCGAGGGTTTCATCTGGGTTGAGTGCAAGCAGCTCTAGAGGTTGGTTTTTAGGGCCTTCGGGCCCTAGCGGCCAATATTTTTGTGGTTTATGCTCAATATTTTAGCAGGAAATGTTGCAGGGGATCCAATATGGGTTAGAAATTTGTCTTTCAACAGATCATACTGTGAACTTGAGTGACAACGACTTCCAATTTGCTGCACAAAAGAAAAGTGAAAACCATACCTTTCCACGACGTCTAGGGCAAGGATTAAAGAGATCACGAAACAAGTTTCAAGCGAGTTGATCAAAAAATGGCTCATATCTCAAGTGAATCTGGTGCTAAGGTGCACCCACAAAATAATTCTACTGTGAAAACCCCTGTCAAGGGTAAGAATTTCGAAGACTCGGTCCCAAAAATGAATTTTAGGGATGCCCTTCATGGTGGACAACCTCAGCCCAATGCTAATATCAATCTTAGGGCTTCCCATAAACCTCTAAGAATGCCTAAGATTGATCCCGAGGAAAATGGAGTCGGGATGTCTTAAAGCAGCTGATGGAACTCCTATTGTTAAGCTTGATATGGGTAACATTCAGACTGGCATTGAAGATTTGGAAAAAAGAGGACTAATTTGTCGGTTCGTGGGTTTTCGTCCGAGTCTATCTGCTTTCAAAGTTTGGGCTGCAAAAAGCTGGAAAACTAAAGGTGAGTTACAAATCTCTATTTATCCAAATGGTTATTTTCTTGTTTTATTTGCTAATAATGAAGATAGAGAGAAAAATTTTCAAGGGGGTCCTTGGTTTTTTGGAAGGGCGGGGCTTTTCATGAAGCCCTGGCATACTAAATTTAAATCCGAAGAAGAGATGCCTTCTATAGCTCCCATGTGGGTTAGACTCTTTGGCCTCCCTATTGAATTTTGGAATCCTACTATTTTTTCTTCAATTGGAAACTCTTTAGGAACTTTTATGATGACTATTGATTGTACTCAAAATTTTGAACATATTATTTATGCTCGGATTTGTGTTTTAATGGATTTTGACAAACCCCTACCTAAAAATATCACATTACAATTTGGGGAAGACACTTGGGAGCAAGTAGTGGACTATGAGAACATTCCTTTTCATTGTAGAATTTGCCATGAATATGGTCATTTGGCCAGTGCTTGCCCAAATAAAATTCCTGATCAAAAGAAAGAAGATATAAACTCAACAGGTTTCCAAATACCTAAGAAGAAGAACACTTAGAAAAAACTAGTTATGAAGGATCAATCAAAGTCATCTGCTAATATGTTTGAAATCCTTTCCACAAATGATGTCCCAAGTGAGGAAGAGGAAATAATGGAAACTGAAATCTTAGAAACACAATTTAAATATGAAGGGAAGAACTCGAGAGACAAACCAACAAATCAATGGTTTTCAATGAAAAAAAAAGGAGAAAATTTACACAAGAAAAACAATCTTTCAAATGTCAAAACTTCAAATAATGCAAGTCCCAATATAGACTCCGTTGAACCATCTAGTAAAATTTTGGTTGTGTACGAGCATTCTTCAAGGTTAGAAGCCATCTCAGATTCAATTGGAATAAGTCAAGAAATAGGGAAAAAAAATTGAAGATGGATTCTAATCAAAAAGTAGGTCGCAAGACCAATCAATATCATATGGTAAAAGAAGGTGAAAAGCTTGTAGAGGAAGGTAAGATTAATGCCCTTCCCAAATTTTTTAGCCCTGGTATTAATGAAGATCATCACTTGGAATATTAGAGGACTCAAAGGGAGTCTTTCAAAACAAAATGAAATTAGAAGAATGATTCAGATAAATCATCCACATCTTGTTTTCCTTCAAGAAACAAAGATGTCAATGGAGGATATGGACTCAATTGCCGGTAAAATTTGGCCAGCTGGAAAAGTGGTTTCCCTCGGTTCCCAAGGGACTTCGGGTGGCATTGCTTGTCTTTGGGACCCAAAAGAGGTAGTTATTCACCATATGGTTGGCAGTTGGGGTTTGTTGGCTATAGCTATTCAAAGTAGACATTCCAACCAGATTATGCTCTGCATTACTGTTTATGCTCCGACTTCTTTGGAGGAAAAAAGAAGACAGTGGAAGGATATTACTCATATTATCTCTCATTTTCCTAAATCTTGGATCTTGATCGGAGGAGATTTCAATACCATCCTCTCTCTGGATGAGAAAAGGGGGGAAATAGAAATTTGGACAAAAGCAATGACCTCATGAGCGAATATATTGCAAACCTCCATCTTGTGGATATCCAACTGAATAATGGCCTTATGACTTGGTCTAAGAGAAGGCAAGGCTTAGCTTGTATAATGGAGAGATTGGATAGGTTTTTGCTCTCTAAAAATTTCTTAATCCATGGTCACATTCCTAAAGTGAAGACTCTTAATAATGTTGGTTCGGATCATTGGCCGATCATGGTGGAAATGTGGAAAACCAATGTGAGTTTCTCTCCTTTTCATTTTCAATTAATGTGGCTTAGAGACATTTCCTTCAGACCTCGTGTGCAACAATGGTGGAAGGAAGGTAAACCTAGGCATGGGACTAAGATGTTCTATTTTGCCAAAATACTGCAATACATTAAATCCAAAATCAAGACTTGGAGCTGGAAAGAGTTTGGGGATGTTCATAAAAAAAAACATGAAGTTATTGCTCATCTTGAAAATTTGAATAAGAAAATCCGTTTAGATGGCCTCACAGAGAAGAGAAGTGCGAATGAAATTAAACTCACAACTCAGTTAGAGGAATGGGAAAAAGAGAAGAAATCTTATGGAAGCAAAAATCTAGAATTCAATGGCTCAAAGAAGGAGATCGAAACACAAATTTCTTCCACAAATATCTTCTAGCTCGAAGATCTCACAACTTTATTTCTTCCTTAAAATCAGATTCTGGAGATGTTGTTTATACTTGGGATGGCATGAACTCTATTGTTGTTGATTACTTTTCCAATATTTTTGTTGCTACTCCTCTTGACTCAGCTTCACAACAAAATGTTCTTCAAGCAATCCCTTCTCTTATCACTTCTGAGGAGAACTCTATTTTGACTGCTCCTATTACTATCAATGAGCTTCAACAAGTAGTTTTTAAAATGCAAAAAGGGAAAACCCAGGTCCTGATGGTTTTCCCATTGAGTTCTACCAAGAGTTCTGGGATATCCTTCATGTTGATTTATTAGAGGTGGTGGAAGAAGCCGGGAAAGCCAAAGAAATTTTGAAGGTTATCAATAAAACTTATATTACTCTTGTTCCAAAAGCTCAAGAGGTTGATCATATCTCAGCTTTTAGACCTATTGCTTTATGTAATGTTCTTCTCAAAATCATTACTAAAATCATGGCGAGAAAGGTTGAAGCCTCTTTTGCATAAGATTATTTCCCCAGAGCAAGGGGGTTATGTGGAAGGACGTCAAATAGTAGATGAGATAGTTCTTGCTCAGGAAGCCATCCATTCCATGGATATGCAAAATTCTCCTTCCATGTTCATTCGGTTAGACTTATCCAAAGCTTATGACAGAGTGGATTGGCACTTCCTTATCAAAGTTTTGAGGCAATTTGGTTTCTCTAAGGATTGGATGGATTGGATTATGGGATGTATCTCTTCAGTTTCCTACTTAGTTCTTATCAATGGTAGGCCTTCTCGGTCATTCCCAGCTTCCAGAGGTATTAGGCAAGGTGACCCGCTATCCCCTTATTTATTCATCATTCTTGTTGAATGCTTGGGTAGGACTATAACCAAAAAGAGGGAAAACAAAACCCTTGAGGGAGTTACCATTGCTCATGGAGCTAGACCTATCTCTCATCTTCAATTTGTGGATGACTCTACTCTTTTAGGTAAAGCTACGGTTAAGGAAGCTTCTAATATTAAGCAAATCATTAGCTATTTTTCTAAGGCTCATTGGGCAGTTGATCAATGAAGACAAATCTAAAGTTATTTTCTTTCAACTGCTCTGCTAGACAGGAATCCATGGTCTTGGATAAATTAAGATATAAGAAGACCTCTCTTCCAATCACTTATTTAGGTATTCCCATAAATATTCAAAGGCAGAAAAATAAATATTGGAATTGGTTGTTGGACAAAGTCAAGAAGAAAATTGGAAAGTGGACCAACAAGTGGCTTTCTTCTAGGGGTAGAATCACCTTGGTAAAATCAGTCCTTCAAGCTATTCCTATTTATGTTTCTTCCATTTTGAATATCCCAAAGGTTGTTCTTCGAGAATTGGATCAAATCGAGTCATCGTTTCCTTTGGAGTGGTACTAAGGAGAAAAGAAAATGGGCCTTGGTGAAATGGGATACTTTATGTCTTCCTAAGAGTGAAGGGGGGTTAGGATTCCGGTCTTCTATTAATAACAACAAAGCTTTAGCTGCTAAATTATATTGGAGGATGTTGCATAACCCCAATGCTCTTTGGGCCAATAATCTTCATGCTAAATATGCTGAGAACAAAAGTCCTGAAGACCTTGTTCGCTATCAACTTCCTACCAAAGGTTCTCCCATTTTAGCAGTTCTTAAGACTGGTGAGGATTTGATAAAGAAAAAATTATTTTGGATCATTCATAATGGTCAACAGGCAAATTTTTGGACAGATTCTTGGGATGGTCACAAGCCTTTGATAACTCGGTTTCCCGATTGGAGGCCTTGGATGGAGGAGCTTCACCGAGCTAATTGGATAAAGGTGGCTAATTACTGTCGGTACCATACTGGTAATTCAAAGGTTGGTAGATATTGGATCCCTATTGAGGACTGGCCTATTCAAATCCTAGAAAGGCAAAGACAAGATATCCAAGGCATCCTTCATATGAGATCCCTCTCTTGGTCCCATGAAAAAGATTGTTTTGGATGGAACAACACTACTAAGGGTGAGTATTCAGTTGCTCAAGGTTATTTGACCTTATGCCATAATAATCCCAACCATTCTTCTGACATATTTTCTCGATTGTGGGCTCAAAAGCTCTGGCCTAAGGTGAGGTTCTTTAATTGGCTTTTATTGCATCGTAGGGTGCTTACTTGGTGAGCAACTTATGAAGCGTGGTTTTCATGGCCCTTTTAGATGTGAAATGTGTGAAGAGAATGTAGAAAATCTCAACCATATTTTTATTGAGTGTACTTTAGCCTCTGAGCTATGGAGGAGAATGGCCACTTTACTTGGCTTACAGTGGTCCAATTTTTTTACTTTTGAACAACTTTGGAGGGATTGGCCTAATCAAGAGGGTGTTGATCATTTTATTAGGCAGTTAGTTTGGATGGGTTCTACCATTCTTCTTTGGAATATTTGGAATGAAAGGAACAACCAAATTTTTAATCAAGATAGGAAGGATATTCACTATATTTGGCAAAAGACCATAGCCAACTTAGTTGAATCAGTCCATCAACTCCTTAATCACCCCCAAAACTCCCACCAAAGATGGGATCAAGTGATGCAAATATTGAAGATTAAATCTTCTAAGGGCAACCAACTTAAAGGGAATGTGAGTATTAGTAAGATGGATAGGACTAGAAATTGGCAACCTCCTCCTAAGGATTTTGGAAAAGTCAATACTGATGGAGCCTCTAGAGGGAACCCTGGAAAAGCCAGTGTGGGAGGAATTGGTAGACTTTCAGATGGCTCCCTGGTTTTTACTTTTGCTTGAGAATTTGGGTATTCTTTCCAATAACCTTGTTGAGGGGTATGGTATCCTCGAGAGGCCTTCAGGAGGCTACTAAGGTTGGATGGGAAAAGGTGTTAGTTGAGTCTGACTCTCAACTTATGATTAATCTCTTGAAGACTCCTTCTAAGAATCATAAGGTGGATTGGAGAATAAAAAGAATTATTGAGAAGATTCAATTAATCCAGATGGGATTTTTGAAAGTTGATTACAATCATGTGGTCGAGAGATCAAAACAAGAGTGTTGATGCTTTAGCTAATTGGGCTTTGGACAAAGGTGATCTTACTTGTTATTGCCACCCTCCTATATGGTGGGCTTCTCAAATTAGGGAAGCTCTTCTTTCTATCATTTCTTTGGATGGCTCCAATTCGAAGGTACCTAGTTTCTTCTTGCTTTTTTTTTTGCTTCTCTTTGGTTCATTCAAGTTTTTTTAGTTCCCTAGCTCATTCTATTCTTTATTTTGTTTCCTCTGTTGATTCTTGCCTTAATAGTCTTCTGGTCTAGATAGGTCATTGTTATGTTCAATTTTTTTCTTTTTTCTTTTTTTTTTTTTTGTTTAGTTTTTTAAGGTGGGTGGGTTCTTTTGTTTTGTTTTGTTTTTGTGTTCTTTGTGTTGTTTTTTGTTGTTCATGTGTTTTTGTTGTTTTGTTTTGTTTTTTTTTTATGTTTTTTGTTATTGTTCTTGTGTTTTTTCGTTCTTGTTCTTGGGTTTCTCTTTGTTTGTGTTATTTCATGTTTTTATGTGTGAGTGTTTTCTATGTTTTTTGTTTTTGTTTATTGTCTGTTGTTGGTTGTTTTTTATTTTTATTTTTTTTTTTTTTTTTTTTAGGTTTTGGTTGTGTTTATTTTTCATGTTTTTTTTGGGTTATGTCTTTGTAGTGTTCTATTGTTTTTGTCTTGTTTGTGTTTTGTTATGTGGTTCTTGTGTTTTTCTATGTGGTTTGTGTTGTGGTTTCTTTTATCTTATTGTGTGTGTTTGGTTGTGCTTTTATTTTTGACACACTCAAGGAGCATGTTTTTTATTTTATTTTATTATTTTTGTTGTTATTTACTTATTTTTAAATTGGTTTTGTGTGTTTGTTTGCTCCTTGAGTATGTCAAAGGTGGTAGGCCAGGTCCGAGTCCTAGGCATTTTTGGCGGAATGGATACCCCTGCCTCCTTGGGTCTTACCCGAAAGTGGCATCCCTTTTGGGATGTTTTCCACAAATAAAAAAAATATATAGATTTATAACTATTTAATATATTTTATAAATATATTCATTTAATTTTTCAAAATAATCTCTCATTTTTGAAATATTATAAAATTATTCCATTTAAAATTATACTAGATCTCATAGTTTAATAAATTCAATAATTAAAATAATCCAGACATATATTTCAATTAGAGTATTAGAATAAAATTATTAATATTAATTAATAGTTTTATCCCTAAACCTATTAATTAATTACATAATTATTGATGTAAATTAAATAAACTACATTATATTAGTTTTCATTTAATCTTAATAAATAAATCTTCTAAATATAAGCCACATTTAGACAATATTTAATCTAAATAAATTTAATCGTTTTTCAAAAATAAAGTTCAACAATTTAAACAATATTTAATCTAAATAAATATAATATTTTTCCGAAAATGAAATCCAACAATTCAAGCAATATTTAATCTAAATAAATATAATTAATTTTTTATGAAAATGTAACACGTAGAAAATTAAATATTTGATCTAAATAAATATAATTATTTTTTGATATGAAGTTAACATTCAAACTAATATTTAATCTAATATATATATATATATATATATATATACTATATATATATATATATATATATATATTATATATATATTCTAAATTTTTTTTTTATTTGAATAGAAAAAGCGGGAAAATGAGCTCTGGCGATTTTTTCCTCTGAACTAGGGTTTTTGGAACTTCAAAAAATCTAGGGCTTCTGCTGGATTGCAGAAGTGTCTTTGGGGTACGGTGGATCTGAAGGCTAGATCGGTGCCCCAGGAGGGTCCAATGGGGACTTCTCCGGCTCCTTTTCCAGGGAGTACCAGCTCTTACGCTGATTTGTTTAAAGAAAATTCTCCTTCGAAGAACGATGAAGCCCAAAATATGGCATATAAGAAGCTCTTCACGGCTATTGGGAATAGGTCGTCAGCACATCGGGTGAATGGTTGTTTGCCACAGGCCGAATCCAGGCCAAAAATCGTCATTGAGCCAAGTATGGTTGAAGAATCAGTCATCTACAGAGCTAACCATGATTTAATCTGCAAGTTCATGGGGATTCGCCCTTCCCTGAATTTTTTGCACTCTTGGATCCACCAAAACTGGGAGCCCCACGGTGAGTATTCATTGTGGTTTATTAGTAATGGTTATTTTATTGTTAGCTTTTCGGCTCTGGTCGATAGAAATAAGGCTTTCGAGTCGGAGAAGAAAAATCATGGCCCGACAGGGCTATTTGTTCAACCATGGAGGGTGGGCTTCGATCCTCGTGTTGAACCTACGGCTGTCCCAGTTTGGATCCGTCTATATGCTCTTCCAATGGAGTTCTGGGGTGAGCAGGTGTTGGCAATGATTGGTAATTCTATTGGTAGACATCTGGGTGTTGCGAGAGACACTATTGAAGGGAGCATGGCGGTGTATGCTAGAATATGTGTGGAGATGGATCTCAGCCAACCTTTGTCGATAGAGTTGGAAATTGAATTGGCAGGTCTCTCCTGGATTCAACAACTGGACTATGAGGCCCTACCCTTTAGATGTAGGGTTTGTCACAAACATGGACATTTGGCCCATTTCTGTCCTAATAATATGAATGCCAAAATGGAGGCCCCTTCAGGAATGCCAAACCTGCCTAAAGAGGATAAGGCAACACCTAATAAAGATTCTAATAGCACCGGTCAGGGCCAGGAAGCTCAGAGAGAGGGTTTTGAATAGCCCAGAAGAAAAATACGGACAAAGAAAAAGGAGGGAAAGGAGCAATCCCATCTCAGGCCTGCCAATAGGTATGAGATTTTTAAGTCATTGGTTGACGAAGAGGAACAATTTATGGAGGGCATGGAGGGTTTTAAGGAAACTTCTAATATTCTCGGGCAACTCCCCCTCTCATCTCCTCCCGTCATACAGCAGGTAGTTGAACTCTGTGAGGTATCACAACCAGTATGTTCTGGTGCCTTAGTAGTCCATAACCAGGAGCAGACAGTATCTCAGGATGTCCGCATGGGAATAGCAGAGAAGAACAGGGAAAGGCCATCTTTGGGGATAACCCAGGTAGAAAAAAGATCAAAAAATAGCAATTCTCAGGGAGTAGGTAGAAGATCCAATAAGGAGTTGCTAGCAGCCCAAGGAGACAAATTGATCATGGGAGGATCGGTGAGGACAATAGACTCTTATTGCTCCCAGGGTAACCAATGATTATACAATCTTGGAATGTGAGGGGTTTAAACAGTAGAACCCATCAATCTGTTGTTCAAAGACTATTAGAGAATCACAATACTGATTTTTTGCTTTTACAAGAGACTAAGATGTCATTGGATCTTATGTCTAAAACAGTCAACAGAATTTGGAGGGGTGCTGGTCATATGGATGTGGCTGCCCAAGGTGCCTCAGGGGGGATTGTTACTCTGTGGAACTCTCTTGAATGGTCTGCAATAGAACATATTTCCTGGAGGGGTGTTCTCACTTCTCTTTTTAGGAATAATGTCTCTACGGAATTCGTTCTAATCACTAACTTTTATGGGTCTCAAAACCTAGAGGTTCAGAGGCGGCAGTGGAAGGTTGTGCATAACATGCGAGCCTCAAGGGAAGATCTAGACTGGATTATAGCGGGGGACTTTAATGCTAAATTATCTTCTAGAGACCAGGAAGGGGGAACACCATTTTTGGACCCAGGGGACCGTTTCATGATTGCCCAAGTCCAGGCTTTGCACTTAGTGGACATTAAATGTCCTGGCAATAACTTCACTTGGACTAATAAAAGGAGGGAGCCACATAGTAGGAAGGTTAAGCTAGATCATTTTCTGGTTTCAGAGGAGGCGTTTGTAAAATGGAATATAAATTTTTAGATTTTAGAAGGCCCTATTTCTGATCACTGTCCTATTCTGCTGGAAGGCGGGACTAGGATGGGGCAGCATCACAAACCTTTCAGATTTGAGAATTTTTGGCTTCAAAAAGAAGAACTTCGGGAGAAAATTCCACAGTGGTGGGAAGAAGGCCGCCCAGCTTATGGGAGAGCAATGTTCAGAATCCACAAACAACTTCAATATGTCAAATCTCAGTTGAAGTATTGGAGGCGTTCTAATAAAACTGACTTCCAGGCCCAAAGAGCTCCGTTGGTGGCCCGATGGGATGAGGTCCAAAAATAGTTCAGAGAAGGAGTAATTATAGACCAGCTCAAAGCTGAGGATGATGCCTTGCGTACAGCGGTTGAGGACATTGACAACCAGGAGGAGATCTATTGGAAGCAGAGAGCTAGAACCACCTGGTTATTAGAAGGGGACAGAAATACAAAATTCTTTCATCGGACTGCTTGTGCTCGAAGACAGATGAATAAGATGGAGGTCCTTCAAGATGAGAACGGTCACTCCTTTGATACTCTTCCAGGTATACATTCCCATGCTATGGATTATTTTTCTAAGATTTTTAAGGAAAGTGTGGTACAAGATGTAGAGGCCCAAAATGAAGTTATATCTGTCATACCTGCTATTATTTCGGAGGATGAAAATCAGGCCCTCCTCAAACCCATTGATAGGGATGAATTGAAAACTGTGGTCTTTGGAATGAGCACTGGTAAAACTCCTGGTCCAGACGGCTTCCCAATTGAGTTTTTTCAGGCTTTCTGGGACTGCTTAGAGGATGATGTAAGGGCTGTTGTTGAAGAGTCCAGAGAAAATAAGAGAATGCTTAAAGCTATAAACCACACTTTCATTACCTTGATTCCAAAAGGGGAGGAGGGGGTTCATATTTCTGATTATAGGCCTATTGCCTTATGTAATGTGTTGTACAAAATAATCACAAAGGTAATGGCTGAGCGCCTAAAACCTCTTCTTCACAACATTGTCTCCTCCGAGCAAGGGGGTTTTGTTGAGGGACGACAGATTCTGGATGGGGTGGTTGTGGCCCAGGAAGCAATCCATTCAATGCACACTTCTGGTAATAAAGGGATGTTCATAAAACTGGACATGTCAAAGGCTTATGACAGGGTTGAATGGAGTTTCCTGGCTAAAATGATGGCAGCCTTTGGCTTCTCTCAGGGCTGGATAGAGTGGGTCATGAGCTGTGTCTCTTCCCCGACTTACTCTGTGCTAATCAAGGGCCTTCCTTCGCAACCTTTTGGAGCTTCTCGGGGACTGCGCCAGGGGGATCCCTGTTCTCCTTATCTTTTTCTCATTCTGGCTGAAGGTCTTGGCAGAATTTTCTTGAGGAGAAGACAACAAGGTAGATTATTGGGTATCAGGGTGGGTGACGAAGTTTTAACGCACCTGCAGTTTGTGGATGACACTGGTTTGGTGGGAGTGGCCAGCTTCAGGGAAGCAAGAATGATTAGGGATACTCTTAATGTCTATCTTAGGGCTACTCAACAGGTCATTAATGACAAGAAATCCAAAGTGGTTTTTTTTAATCTGGAGCAAAGGCTTCAGAATAGAATTTTAGAAATCCTGGGATTCACAAGGACTTCTCTCCTAGTGGTTTACTTGGGGGTCCCCCTGCACTTCAAGAAGCTAAAATTAGACACATGGAGGAATCTGTTGGAGTGTATCAAGGACAGAATTAATCACTGGTCTCACAAGTGGTTGAGTTATGGTGGCAGATTAACTTTCTTACAGTCAGTCATTCAAGCCATGCCAATTTACAAATTCTCTATCCTGGCTGCCCTGGTTACAATTTGGAAGGAGTTGGACAGGATGGCTAGAAAGTTTTTATGGGAAGGAGCAAAGGGAGAGAGAAAGTGGGCCTTAGTGGGCTGGGACAAAGTTACCCAACCCAAGGCTAAAGGAGGTCTGGGTTTGAGAAAATCTAGGCTGAATAATAAAGCTTTGGCTGGAAAGTTGTATTGGAGATGGATCTCCCAACCCACCTCCCTTTTCAGTAGAATCCTAACTAGCAAATACCGGGACAGGCCAACCCAGTCGATGTTGCTCGCCTCCCCTTGGATGGTACTTGGGTCCCTTGTTTGGCGAGGCTCTCAAGTTAGGGTCTCGGGTTGTTAAAGACCGCTTATTTTGGAAAGTGGGAAGAGGGGAGAAGGCTCATTTTTGGACAGACTCTTGGGATCAGTTCCCACCCATCATTGCTGAATTTCCTGAATTACAGCCAATAAAAGTAGCCATTGAAGCCAAGGGATGGATCTGTATTGAAAGTTACTTCACAACTTCTCAGTTGGGGGAGTGTAAGTTTAAGCAGTTCAAGAAGTTGGATGAGTGGCCCATTTCAATCCCTCCGGATTTGATTCCCATCATGACTAAAATTTTGACAGAAATATTTCTTATAGGGGGAGACGTGGAGGATGAATTAGCCTGGGGCTTTGGGAGTCTTGGCGTCTATACAGTAAAGGACGGATATGATAGCATTCTCCCAGAGCCCCCCCTCATACTTTTCTGGTTGAGGACTGGAGGAAAATTTGGCACTCTAAAGGCTGGCCGAAAGTCAACTTTTTTGCCTGGCAGTGCATGCACAATGGAATCCTCACTTTTGATAATCTCAGATCAAAAGGTATCATCGGCCCTTCTCAATGTGTGCTATGCTACAAGAGCGAGGAAACTGCTGACCACTTGTTGTTTGGTTGCCCTTTCACCCGACAGATTTGGCTGCGATGGTTTGCATACTTTAAATTTCAAGTAAGTGGTGACCTGAATCGGATGAATATCTGGGCAAAATGGCAGAAGGGTAGATTCAAATCTAAAGCTCTTCATCTTGGCTGGGAGCTCGGGTTAAGCTTTATCTAGTGGCAAGTATGGCTGGAAAGAAATGCCAAAATTTTTAGAGAAACTTTCACTGCTCTAGATGGGGTTTGGCAGACCATTTGGAGCAAGGTTACCGAAACTGTGGCTGTTCATGCGGAGGAGGAAGTTCAAATTGACATTGGAGCTATGGATGACCACGGTGAACTGCTAGAGGGACAGGACAAAATTCGTTGGAAACCTCCCCCTGTAGGTTGGATTAAAATCAATACTGATGGAGCTGCAAAAGGCAATCCGGGTAGAGCCAAAATTGGAGTGGTGTGCCGGGACCATGCTGGGACTGTGCTCTATTGGGAATTGCAAGGCCTAGGAAGAACCACTAACAATGAAGCTGAAGCCATTGCCATTAAGTCTGCTTCTATTTGGGCAGTGAAACATGGCCACCGCAGGATTATTCTTGAATCAGACTCGCAAATTTTGGTTGGAGCTCTGGACTGCATGAGGAACTTTGATCTGAAAGCTTGGAGGTTGAGGGCTCTTGTCACTCAAATTAAAGAATTATGGAAGGAATTGGAGGACGTGATCCCAGTTTATGCGAGTAGAGATTTGAACAAAGCGGCTGACTTTTTGGCTAAGATGGGTGCGAAAAAGGAGGTTGGAGTTCAGTTGCACAGTGACATGGATATTGAGGATGAGGTGATTAGAGAGGGTCTGGAAAGGTCCTTGCGCCAATGATCAAAGAAAATGCAAAGGGTGGAAAATTGTCACGATATCGCGACATGTTGCGCCGTCACGGTCGTTGGAGGAAAGTTGTCGCGATATCGCGACATGTTGCGCCGTCGCGGTCGTTGGAGGAAAGTTGTCACGATATCGTGACATGTTGCACCGTCATGGTCACTAGAGGAAAGTTGTCATGATATCATGACATGTTGCTCTCAGTCTTGGAGGAAAGTTGTCACGATATCATGACATGTTGCCCATCGCGATCGTGGAGGAAAGTTGTCATGATATCGTGACATGTTGCCATCATGGTCTTGGAGGAAAGTTGTCGCGATATCATGACATGTTGCATCGTCACGTTGGAGGAAAGTTGTCATGATATCATGACATGTTGCGCCATCATGGTCGCTGGAGGAAAGTTGTCATGATATCGTGACATGTTGCACCGTCGTGGCCGATGGAGGAAAGTTGTCATGATATCGTGACATGTTGCGCCATCGTGGCCTTGGAGGAAAGTTGTCATGATATCATGACATGTTGCGCCATCACGGTCGTAGAGAAAGTTGTCATGATATCGCGACATGGTGCGTCGTAACTGTCATTGGAGGAAAGTTGTCACGATTTCATGACATGGTGCACCGTCACGGTCACTGGAGGAAAGTTGTCATGATTTCGTGACATGGTGCACCGTCGCGGTCGCTGGAGGAAAGTTGTCACGATTTCATGACATGTCGCTCCATCGCGGCCGAGGGAGGAAAGTTGTCACGATTTCATGACATGTCGCTCCGTCACGGCCGAGGGAGGAAAGTTGTCACGATTTCGTGACATGTAGCTTCGTCGCGGCCAGGGGAGGAAAGTTGTCATGATTTCGTGACATGTTGCACTTTCGCGCCCAAAGGAGAAAAGTGTCGCGATTTCGTGACGTGTTGAGTTTTCGCGGCCAAAGGCGGAATATGTCACGATTTCGTGACATGTTGCTTTTTCGCGGCCAAAGGGGAAAGGTGTCGCGATTTCGTGACATGTTGCTTGTTCGCGGCCTATTGAGAACTTTTGTGTCACGATTTCGTGACAAGCTGCTTCATCTATTGTAAGATTGTGTTCTCTCTGAGTTCGGATGGGAAGAGTCCCTTCCCTTATTGTAATTGATCTTTGTTTTAATACAAGTTTTTTCAAATTTTTCAAAAAAACATCAAGCAAATCATTGAAATTTCATTCAACTCTTCCAAAAAGCACAGGCCAACATCAAGCAAATGAATAGTTAAAATACAAAAGTCTTCAGTAATATGGAAATTGATGAAAGCGCAGGTGTTGATTACCCGATAACCATTATCCACCCTCAAGGCTACTTCATCTGGCAATAAATATTAGTATAACATAATTCATATGTTACACCTCACTAACTTGTACTGCCATTTAATTAAAGAATATTTTAAATTATCTAAGTGAAGATATTTTTCATATAAATCAATCCTATAGCTATTCCATGTAGACCCTATATCTTTTGTAACTTAGGTTATTTAACTTTAGATAAACTATATTAAACTATGTTAGAGTAAATCACTATATAAAATATAGAAAAGCAATTATACTATTTCAAACTTTAACAAAAGAATTAACAAAAGAAGACAAACACACACAGTAGAAGAGACAATGATTTTAACATGGTTCACCCAATATGGGTTACATCCACCGATAATTTTCAGTCATTTCTTTCTCAATCCAAGCAATAGAGGGTTACAACCTACAACAAACATTTGTTGTAATTTCCTCTCTATATTTACAAGGAATCAACACAGTAATTTTTATTGTATACTCTGTTTTTCCTCACAACTATATAGAAGAAAAAAATAGGAAAAAAAATTGCTTTTCTTAATACATTCCAAGATTAACACTGATAAAAACAAAAAAAACTTTCCCTGGTTGTCCTGTTGTAAATCTGGAAACTTTCTCTGGTAGACTAACAGACTGTAAATCTGGAAACTTTCCCTACCCGTCCTACAGTAAATCCAAAAACTTTCTCTATTTAGCCTCCTCATAATTAAGCTCCATTCCTAACAATATCCCACTTGGAGACTAATTCCATTGCACCATACTGCAACCAAGGACTAAAAAATTCTCATCATGGCCTCTTATTACTTAAGGCCAACTGAAGTTGAGCAAAATCTCAACTTTTCTCTTGATATCACTTTTGTAAGCATGTCAGCAGGATTTTGTGATGTGTGAACTTTCCCTAATTTCAAATATCCATCTTCCACTACTGATCTAATGAAATGATACCTGAGTTTGATGTGTTTATTTTTTGAATGGAATACCGAATTCTTCACAAGGTGTATAACACTCTGGCTATCACTCCACAACCTATTATCCTCTTGCTTCTTCCCCAGTTATTCCATTAGTATTTGTAACAAAACCATCTCTTTGCTTTCTTCTACAATAGGAACATATTCATATTCAGTGGTTGAAAGGGCAACTACGTGTTGGAGTTTAGAAATCCAACTAACCGCTCCGCCTCCTATAGTAAAGATGTAGCCAGTAGTGCTCCTTCCACAATCAAGATCGCCTGCCATATCATAATCTAAAAAACCTTTCAAGCATATATTAGAGCCTCCAAAATTCAAAGAATAATTTGAAGTTCCTCTCAAGTACCTGAGTATCCATTTTATCGCTTGCCAATGTCCTTTTCTCGGATTACTCATAAATCTACTCACTACTCCCACTGCGTGGGCAATGTCTGGTCTTGTACAAACCATTGCATACATCAAGCTTCCAACCGCTGATGCATAGGGAACCTTAGCCATATGCTCTTGTTACTTTTGTGTCTTGGGACACAAATCTTTGGTGAGTTTGAAATGCTTTTCCAATGGAGTAGCAATAGACTTTGCATTGTTCATGTTGAATCTCTTAAGCACTTTTTCAATGTATTTAGCTTGTGACAATTTTAGAGTGTGACTCTCCTTGTCTCTTGTTATCCTCATACCAAGGATTTGTTTGGCTTCTTCCAAATCCTTCATGGAAAAGGATTTAGCCAAATTCTTCTTGAGCATATTTATATCTTGCATATTTGTTCTTGCAACTAACATGTCATCCACATACAATAGCAAAATAACATAGTTACCATTTCCAGTTTTCTTAAAATATACACAGTGATCACTTTGACATCTTTCAAACCTTTGATTAGCCATGAACTTATCAAATTTTAAATACCACTGTCTAGGAGCTTGTTTTAACCCATACAAGCTCTTTTTCAGTTTACATACCCAATACTCTATACATTTCACCTGAAAGCCTTATGGTTGGTGCATATAAATTTCCTCCTCCAAATCACCATGAAGAAATGTTGTCTTCACATCCAATTGCTCTAGATACAAATTTTCTATAGCTATAAGACTCAAAATAGCTCTAATAGAGGTCATTTTTACAACTGGAGAAAAAATCTCATCAAAATAAATACCTTTTTTTTGAGCGAATCCCTTGACCACTAGTCTTGCTTTGTATCTCGTATGCCCTTCATTCTTGTCTTTAATCCTGTACACCCATTTATTGGTCAAAGCTATTTTACCTTTAGGTAGCTCAACCAAATCCCAAGTTTGGTTGTGGAATAAATATTCCATTTCTTCATTCATTGAAAGCTCGCACTTATTCCTGGTATCCATCTGTAATGCTTCCTGAAAACATTCTGGCTCACTAGCATCAGTATACAAAACATAATCAGAGAAATGTTGAGGAATTTTACTTATCTTGGTAGATCGTATAACAACACTTTCTGGATATTGAGGTGCTTGTTGCTGCTACTGTACATTTTGATCTTCTACCACTTTTGGAGTTACCTTTTCTATGTGTCCATCAAGGTCTATGTATTCAGTAATTTCCTCTTTCTATTTCTTTCCTCGCAACTGATCTTTATACAAGTTTTTTTCATTAAATATGACATCCCTACTTCTAATGACTTTTTGATTATCACAATCCCATAATTTGTAACCCAAGCCATCAATACCGTAACCAATAAAATAGCACTTTTGGGCCTTAGCATATAACTTATTTTTGTTCTCTTTGTCTATATGCATAAAAGCCTCACATCCAAATACCTTAAGGAAAGAATAATTTACTGGTTTACCTGTCCAAAGCTCTTCCGGAATTCCTCCATCCAAGGCACTATACGGTCCTCTATTAATCAGATATACTGTAGTATCAAAAACATGACCCCATAAAAATAATGGTAAGCCTGCATGTATTCTCATGCTCCTAGCATGCTCCATGATGGTTCTATTCATTCTTTCTGCAATCTCATTTTCTTGAGGTGTTCTTGGAACTACCTTGATTCTTCTAATTCCATTTTTAGAACAAAACACATAAAATTCTCTACTACAATATTCTCCACCATTATCCGAATTTAGACACTTTAACATTTTTCCAGTTTCATTTTCAACTAATGCTTTCCAATTCTTGAAGGTATTAAAAACATCACTTTTATTCTTAATGCAATATATCCATGTTTTCCTTGTTGCATCATCAATAAAAAGTACATAGTAAGAGGAACATCCAAGAGAAGTTACCTGAGCTGGGCCCCAAACATCCGAGTGCACAAGCTCCAATTTCTCTTTCTTCCTTTCCTTGCCATCCTTGAGAAATCTAACTCTCTTTGCTTTACCATAAACACAATCCTCACAGAATTCCAAATCAATCTCTTTTAACTTAGGCAATAACTTTCTTGAATGTAAAATTTCCATACCTTTTCCACTCATATGTCCAAGTCTTTGGTTCCACAAAGATGCACTCTCACTTGTAGAAACTAAATTCATGGAGCAATGAGAAAAATCAGTAAGTAAATAAAGAGTACCCACCAATTTACCTCTAGCTACTATCAATGAACCTTTAGTAACTTTCCAAGCATTTTCTCCAAATGCAATCGTGTATCCTTCACCATCAAGCTTACTTGCCGATATAAGATTTCTCTTTAAATATGGTATGTGTCTCACCTATTTAAGAGCCCATTGACATCCATTTGGGGATTTAATCAAAATATTTCCAATACCCATGATTTTACATGGTTGGTCATTTCCCAATAGAACCTGTCCATAATCTCTAGAAACATAATCTATGAAGTATTCCTTATGTGAGGTAGCATGGAATGAAACACCACTATCAATTACCCAATAATCACTATTTCTATCAAGAGATAAGATTAAAGCATCTTGTAGAATTTTTCCAGTAATATTGGCTTCTGAAGTGTTACCATTATTATCATTACCTTCATTTCCATCACCCTTTCTTTGCCAACAGTCCTTCTTGAGATGACCCTTTTTGCCATAGTGCCAACACTTTAGCTTTCCTTTTCCATGTGATTTGGATCTGCCTTTGGATTTTCCATGATGTGAACTCTTTCCTCTTTCTCTTCCTCTTCCTCTATTCTCAATAGTTAAAGCGGTGCTAGATGATTCTCTTGTGGTTTTTCTTCTCATGTCCTCATTGAGTATCACACAAACCACATCATCAAATTCTAATTTACTTGAACTCGAAGCAGAGTTACTTACCACCATTACCAAACCGTTCCAACTTTTTGGAAGAGAGCATAAGATTAATAAGGCCCTAATCTCATCATCAAAATCCAATCCTACTGAATGCGATTGATTAGTTACAGTATTAAATTCATTTAAATGATCATGCACAAATCTTCCTTCACTCATTTTCATGTTAAATAACCTTTTCATTAAGAATACCTTATTTTATGCTGATGGTTTCTCATACATCTTGGCCAAATTATCCATGACTCCCTTGGTAGTATTTTCATCAGAGATGTTGAAGGCTATGGTGGCTCCCAAGCACGGCCTCATAGTACCCAATGCCTTTCTATCAAGGAGAATCCACTCCTCATCAGACATAGTTGAAGGTCTCTGTTTCCCCCTCAAGAGGTAAGTAAAGATCCTTATGGTACAAGTAATCCTCCATCTGCATCTTCAAGAATTGAAAGTTTTGGCCAATGAATTTTTGAACTCTAAACCTCCCTTCTTTCGCCATTGCTCCTAGTTGATCCAAAAATTCTCCTTCTATTAAGTGCACCCAACAAAACAAATGCTCTGATACCATTTGTTAGAGTAAATCACTATATAAAATATAGAAAAACAATTATAGTATTTCAAACTTTAACAACATAATTAAAAAAAGAAGACAAACACACATAGTAGAAGAGACAACTATTTTAATGTGGTTCACCTAATGTGGGTTACATCCACCGAGAATTTTCAATCATTTCTTTCTCAATCCAAGCAATAGAGGGTTACAACCTACAACAAAAATCTGCTGTAATTTCCTCTCTATATTTACAAGGAATCAACACAGTAATTTTCATTGTATACTCTATTTTTTCTCACAACTATATAGAAGAAAAAAATAGAAAAAAAATTGTTTTTCTTAATACATTCCAAGATTAACACTGATAAAAACAAAAAAACTTTCCCTGGTTGTCCTGTTGTAAATTCGAAAACTTTCTCTGGTAGACTAACAGACTATAAATCTGGAAACTTTCCCTGCCCGTCCTGCAGTAAATCCAAAAAATTTCTCTGTTTATCCTCCTCATAATTAGGCTCCATTCCTAACAAACTAATCAACCATATAATTATTCAAGTACATTATAGGGCATTGTAGAAAAGGGGAAGATAGAACGGTTTCTTGATTATACATTGTTAACAAAATCACTATCCAATATTATGAGTGAAACAACAAAGAAGGATGGATATGCTAATAAATAATTGGAAAATTGCATCCTAATTCCAAGAGTAAAATAAAAACTCTCCGAAACTGGCGGGAAAATTTTTGAGCAGGCGACAGGCGATGTTCTAGGGTTTGTGGAGCGAAGGAAAATCCAGGGCATCAGGTGGGTTGCCGTAGTGTTTTTCTGGTTACTGTGGATCTGAAGGAAAGTCTGCTGCCCCAGGAGGGCCCAATGGGGTCTCCTCCAGACCCTCTCTCTGGGAGAAAGAGCTCTTACGCTGAATTGCTAAAAGAAAATTCTTCGTCTTCCAATGACGAAGCTCAGAGAAATACTCTTCATACGCTCTTCAAGAACGCTGGCAAGAGCTCAACAACACATCGAGTTAATGGATGCCTTCCGCAATCCGCCTCAAGACCCAAGATTGTCATCGAGCCAAAGATGGTCGAAGACACAATCATATACAGAGCTAACCATGATCTGATCTGTAAATTCATGGGTATCCGCCCTACCCTGAATTTCTTGCATACCTGGGTCAGACAGAACTGGGAGCCTCATGGTGAGTACTCCTTATGGTTTATTAGCAATGGGTATTTCATTGTTAGTTTTTCTTCTCTAGCCGATAGAAACAGGGCTTTTGAATCAGAAAAGAGGAACCACGGTCCGACAGGGTTATTTGTTCAACCCTGGAGAGTGGGTTTCGATCCTCGTATTGAACCCACGGCTGTCCCGATTTGGATCCGGTTGTACGCTCTTCCAATGGAGTTTTGGGGTGAGCAGGTTCTGGAAATGATCGGTAACTCCCTCGGTAGACATCTGGGCATCTCCAAGGACACCATAGAAGGTAACACAACTGTCTTTGCAAGAATTTGCATGGAAATGGATATTAGCCAGCCTCTACCGACAGAGGTGGAACTTGAACTGGCAGGACTATCTTGGATCCAACAGCTAGATTATGAGGCTCTGCCCTTCAGATGCAGAGTTTGCCACAAACATGGGCATTTGGCCCGATTTTGTCCAAATATTTTGAACACAAAAATGGAGGCCCCGCTTGGAATGCCAAATCGCCCCAGAGAGGGTAAGTCTACTCTTACCAAAGAACCATCCAATACTCCTCAGGGTAATGATGTTCAGAAAGATGGCTTTGAACAGCCCAAAAGAAGGAGAAAGCAAAAGAAAAATGGTAAGGAGCAATCACAACTCAAGCCAGCCAATAGATATGAAATTTTTAAGACACTAGTGGATCAAGAGGATCAAGTCATGGAAGGAGTGGATGGGAATATTGAGGACAATAACATCCACACTCATGCTTCTCCTTCATCTCCCCCTGTCTTAGAACAGGTGATTGAGTCCACTGAGTTACCGTAGCCAGAGAATGCAGGGGCATTGATAGTGCACTCCCAAGCGCAGCCAGTAATTAAGGATGTCAGCATGGGAATTGCAGAAAAGAATAGAGAAAGGCCAGCCCTAGGGATAACTCAGGTGGAAAAGAGATCCAAAAATAGCAACTCTCAAGGAGCGGGCAGAAAATCAAATAAGGACCCGCTAGCAGTTCAAGGAGACAAGCTGATCACCGGAGGATCGGTGAGGACAATTGATTCTTACCGCTCTCAAGGTTTTCAATGATTATTCAATCTTGGAATGTTAGGGGTTTAAACAAGTAGAACCCATCAATCTGCTGTTCAAAGACTCTTAGGAAAATGTAAAACAGATTTTTTGCTTATCCAGGAGACAAAAATGTCTTTAGATCTTATGTGTAAAACAATTAATAGAATCTGGAGGGGCGCTGGTCATATGGATGTGGCTGCCCAAGGTGCCTCAGGGGGGATTGTTACTCTTTGGAACCCTCTGGAATGGACTGCAATAGAACATATAGCTTGGAGGGGTGTTCTCACATCTCATTTTAGGAATAATGTCACAACTCGAACATGTTTTAATCACAAATTTTTATGGGGCTCAAAACCTTGATGGCCAGAGGCTCCAATGGAAAGTTGTACATAACATGAGGTCCTCAAGGGAAGATTTAGACTGGATTATTGCTGGGGATTTTAATGCTAAATTATCTGCTCGAGATCAGGAAGGTGGAACCCCAATTTTGGATCCAGGGGATCGACTTCTGATTGCCCAAGTCCAGGCCTTTCACTTAGTGGATATTAAAGGCCCTGGAACCTACTTTACTTGGACTAACAAGAGGAGGGAGCCACATAGCAGGAAGGTAAAGCTAGACCATTTTTTGGTCTCAGAGGAGGCATTTGTAAAGTGGAATACTAAATTCCAGATTTTGGAGGGTCCAGTTTCAGATCACTTTCCCATTTTGTTGGAGGGAGGGACTATGACAGGGCAAGCATCACAAACCTTTTAAATTTGAGAATTTTTGGTTACAAAAGGAGGATCTTCGAAAGAAAATTCCGCAGTGGTGGGAAGAAGGCCGTCTACCTTTTGGGACAGCAATGTTTAGATTCCACAAACAGCTTCATTTTGTCAAAGTTCAACTGAAACAATGGAGGCAAGCTAATAAGTCAGATTTCCAGCTCCAAAGAGCTCCCTTGGTGGCCAGATGGGATGAGGTTCAAAAACACTTTAGGGAAGGAACAATTACAGAGCAGCTCAAAACCGAGGATGATGCCTTGCGTAAAGCGGTTGAGGACATTGATAACCAAGAGGAGACTTACTCGGAAACAGAGAGCAAGAAACACTTGGTTATTAGAAGGTGATAGAAATACCAAATTTTTCCATCGGTCAGCTTGTGCTAGGAGACAGATGAATAACATGGAAGCCCTTCAAGATGAGAATGGACACTCCTTTGATACTCTTCCTGGTATGCATTCCCATTCAATGGATTATTTTTCTAAACTTTTTAAGGAAAGTATGGAGCAAGATGTAGAGGCTCAAAATGAAGTTATTGATGTCATACCCTCTCGTTATCTCTGAAGAAGAAAATCAGACCCTTCTTAGACCCATTGATAGAGATGAACTGAAGAATGTGGTCTTTGGAATGAGCACTGGCAAATCTCCAAGTCCAGATGGCTTTCCTATTGAGTTTTTTCAGGCCTTTTGGGATACTTTGGAGGAGGATGTTTTGGCTGTCACAGAGGAGTCCATAACTAATAAAAGAATGCTTAAGGCATTAAATCATACCTTCATCACTTTAATTCCAAAAGGGGAGGAGGGGGCTCATATTTCTGATTTCAGACCTATTGCCTTATGCAACGTGATTTATAAAATAATCACAAAGATAATGGCTGAACGGCTAAAACCTCTCCTTCATAACATTATCTCCTCAGAGCAAGGGGGTTTTGTAGAGGGTAGACAGATCTTGGATGGGGTGGTTCTCGCTCAGAAGGCAATCCATACAATGCAAAAATCTGGTAATAAAGGAATGTTCATTAAACTGGATATGTCAAAGGCTTATGATAGGGTGGAGTGGAGTTTCTTGTCAAAGATGATGGCAGCCTTTGGTTTCTCTCAGGACTGGATAGATTGGGTCATGAGTTGTGTTTCTACGCCTTCTTATTCTATTTTAATCAAGGGTCTTCCCTCGCAACCTTTTGGAGCCACACGTGGTCTTCGTCAAGGGGACCCTTGCTCTCCCTATATTTTCCTCATTTTGGCTGAAGGATTAGGTAGACTTTTCTTGAGGAGAAGACATCAAGGCCTGCTAACAAGTATCAAGGTGGGTGAGGAAATTTTGACTCACTTACAGTTTGTGGATGATACAAGATTGGTTGGAGTGGCCAGCTTTAGGGAAGCTAGAGTAATCAGAGATACTCTTAATGTCTACCTTAGGGCTTCAAACCAAGTCATCAATGATAAAAAATCCAAAGTGGTCTTTTTCAATCTTGACCAAAGGCTACAGGACAGAGTTATAGAGATCTTGGGATTCACAAGGACTTCTCTTCCAGTGGTTTACTTGGGGGTTCCTTTGCATTTCAAAAAATTAAAAATAGATATCTGGAAGGATCTTTTGGATGGTATCAAAGATAGAATGAATCATTGGTCTCATAAATGGTTAAGCTATGGGGGTAGATTAACTTTCTTACAGTCAGTTATTCAGGCCATGCCAATTTATAAATTCTCTATCCTGGCTGCCCCACATACTATATGGAAAGAGCTGGACAAAATGGCTAGAAGATTTTTATGGGAAGGAGCAAAAGGGGAGAGGAAATGGGCCTTAGTTGGTTGGGATAAAGTTACCCAGCCCAAGGAAAAAGGAGGGTTGGGACTGAGAAGCTCCAAGCTTAATAATAAAGCTTTGGTTGGAAAACTGTACTGGAGGTGGATTTCCCAACCAACCTCCTTATTCAGTAGAATCCTAACTAGTAAATATTTGGGTCATGTTCACCCCAATGAGGTGGGCCGTTTCCCTCTGGATGGTACTGGATCCTTAGTGTGGCAGGCTCTCAAGCTTGGATCTCAAGGTTATTAAAGACCAATTGTTTTGGAAAGTGGGGAGAGGGGAGAAGGCACGTTTCTGGACTGATTCATGGGACCAATCACTCCACCCATCATTGCTGAGTTCCCCGAATTACAACCAATTAAATCCGCCATAGAAGCCAAGGGTTGGGTCCAAATTGAAAGTTATTTCAACACTAGTCAAATGGGGGAGTATAAGTTTAAGAAGTTTAAGAGGTTGGAGGAGTGGCCAATTACAATCCCTCCGGAGCTGGCACCCATCTTGACCAAAATCTTGATAGAAAGGTTTCTCACAGGGAGAGACGAGGAGGATGAATTAGCTTGGGGCTATGGGAACCTTGGTGTATATACAGTGAAGGACGGATACGACAAGATCCTCCCAGAGCCTCCCCCACATTCATTTTTGATTCAGGATTGGAGAAAGATTTGGCACTCCAAGGGCTGGCCAAAAGTAAACTTCTTTGCCTGGCAGTTTATGCACAATGGAATTCTCACTTTTGACAATCTCAGAAGTAGAGGAATCATCGGTCCATCTCAGTGTGTTTTATGCCACAAGAACGAGGAAACAACTGATCACCTGATGTTTGAGTGCCCTTTCACGCGTCAGATTTGGAAGCGATGGTTCTCTCACTATAAACTCCAGGTTAATGGTGATCTGAATCGGACCAATATTTGGGAAAGATGGAAGAGGGGTAGATTTAAATCTAAAGCTCTTCGAATTGGTTGGGAGCTTGGCTTATTTTTCATCCCGGTGGCAAGTGTGGTTGGAGAGAAATGCCCGTATTTTTAGAGAAACTTTCTCCTCGCTAGATGGAGTTTGGCAGGTCATTTGGAGCAAAGTCACAGAAACTGTTGCCATCTATGCTAAAGAGGAAATTCAAGTTGGTCCTGGGCCACTGGAAGAGGGAGTTGAAGAGCAAGAGAGACAGGACAGAGCTAGCTGGAAACCACCCCCAGAAGGTTGGATTAAAATCAATACTGATGGAGCTGCAAAAGGCAATCCGGGTAGTGCCAAAATTGGTGTAGTTTGTCGGGATCATGCTGGTTCAGTGCTCTATTGGGAACTGCAAGGCTTGGGAAGAGCCACAAACAATGAAGCAGAAGCCATTGCTATCAAATCTGCTTCCATCTGGGCAGTTAATCAGGGCCACAGGAGGATAATTCTCGAATTTGATTCTCAAATTCTGGTTGGCGCTCTAGATCGCATGAGGAACTTTGCTTCGAAAGCATGGAGGTTGAGGATTCTGGTCTCTCAAATCAAGGAACTATGGAGGGAATTAGATGATGTGATCCCCGTTTATGTGAGTAGAGATTTAAATAAAGCGGCCGATTTCCTTGCGAAGATGGGTGCTGAGAAAGAGGTAGGGGTGCAGCTGCACAGTGACATGCCTTTGGAGGATGAGGTGATTAGGCAAGGTCTTGAAAGATCCTTGAGACAATGAGCAAAGAAAATGCTAAGGGTGGTTTTTGTCGCGATATCGCGACCTGTTGCGCCATCGCGGCCTTTGGAGGGAAGCTGTCACGATATCGCGACATGTTGCACCGTCGCGGCCTTTGGAGGGAAGTTGTCATGATATCATGACATGTTGCACCATCATGGCCTTTGGAGGGAAGCTATCATGATATCATGACATGTTGCCGTCATTGCGGAATTTGGAGGGAAGCTTCATGATATCATGACATGTTGCACCGTCACGGCCTTTGGAAGGAAGCTGTCACGATATCATGACATGTTGCACTATCATGGCCTTTGGAGGAAAGTTGTCGTGATATCGTGACATGTTTCACCGTCGTGGCCATTGGAGGAAAGCTGTCGCGATATCGCGACATGTTGCGCCATCGCGGCCACTGGAGGAAAGCTGTCGCGATATCGTGACATGTTGCGCCGTCACGGTTTTCGAAGGAAAGTTGTCGCGATATCGTGACATGTTGCGCCATCGCGGCCATGGGAGGAAAGTTGTCGCGATATCGCGACGTGTTGCGCCATCGCGGCCACTGGAGGAAAGTTGTCACGATTTCGTGACATGTTGCTCTGTCGCGGCCGAGGAAGGATTATTGTCGCGATATCGTGACATGTCGCGATATCGCGACATGTTGCTCTGTCGCGGCCAAGGAAGGATAGTTGTCGCGATATCGCGACATGTCACGATTTCGTGACTTGTTGCCTCATCGCGGCCAAGGATGGATAGTTGTCGCGAAATCGTGACATGTCACGATTTCGCGACATGTCGCTCCGTCGCGGTCAAGGATGGTTAGTTGCCGCGATATCGCGACATGTCACGATTTCGTGACTTGTTGACTTTTTGCGGTCAAAGGTGGTTTGTGTCGCATTTTCGCGCCTTGTAATCTTGTGTTTTCTTTGTTCTCGATGGGAAGGGTCTTCTCCCTTATGTAACTGATCTTTGTTTTAATACAAGTTTTTTCAATTTTTTCAAAAAAAAATTCCAAGAGTAAAATAAAAATACTCCAACTTGTAGATGCGAAATCAAACAACACCAAACAATCTACTTAAATAAATAAATGAATAAAGCATAATAAACACATATGATTGCATAAAAATAAACTTTTATTCTTATTTCTAGGTGGATCTCTAATATTACAACCAAGTGTACCCCAGATAGGGGTTTTACAATGCTTTATTATCCAATACAACAATTTCAATATGCTAGGGTTCTTCGAAATCCTAGCTAACAAATAAGGGTGGTGTCTTCACGCTCGACTTGATCTCAACAGTAAGGTGAGTGGGATTCAAATATCCATAGGTCAGATCACTCAAGTGCTTCAAAAAATTCTAATGAAATTGATCTCTAAATATGTAAACAACAAACAACTACAAAAGGTCAATAATATCTACAAGGGCTCCACTATGTGAGGCCCTTAATAAGAAAACTACTAACCCTAGTTGTAAAAATGAAGCTATAAATAGATCTAAAAAATAAAAATACTTGCAATAAATAAATTACCTTATCACACTAATTCTCTATTCTCTATTCTTCATCGTTGCTACAAAATTTGGTGCACAGATGTCCTAGCGACACCCGAGGGATTGCCAGAATGCAAAACTAGGGTTGTGAACACCTTTAGGTGCTCGATGATGGCAATAGGTGCCAAAAGGTGCTTTATGAAGGTAGGGAAGCACCCAAAGGTACTCGATAATGATATGAGGTACCCAAAGGTTCTAGGTAATGATAGGAGGTACCTAGAGAAGCTCAAGAAACTCAAACTGGTATTTTGGGGACTGAAGTAGAATATGAAAAAGTGGATCTAATTTGAGCAAGGTGGATGATGATGGATGCGGGGGCGACGATGAGTGGTAGAACTCAAACTTTAGAAAACCTAAGGTTTAGGAAAGTTTTTGTTAGCGGTTGAGTCATCAAAATGACTCCTCTTTATAATCTCTCCTAGGGTACATTAGGGTTTCAACAACACAATTTGTGTGGTCAATATTAAAACGTGATGGAGGGTGGATATTAAATCTAGGTATGTGACATGGATTAAGGTGTATGAGTGGCGGGGATTAAATCATGATGGATGGTTGGGATTAATTCATATATATTAAATATATAAATAAAATATATAAATTATTATTATTTAAATATATATTAAACAAATATATAAATAATGGATAAATGTGGTGGAAAGCTATGGATGGATGAAAAGTGGCTAGATTTTGGTATCTATAGATGCCCCTTTTTGTACCATGTTGCGTGAAACATAATATGGTGTAAAAATACAAGACACCTGGTTTAGCTTGACGTAGAAGTAGCTTTCTTGTTGGAATGCGAAGATGAACTTGAAGACAAAAGAATTTTGATTGTGTAGCTTACCACCTCAATTGGTGAATGAGTGACGGATGCATATCATAATCCAATTGACATATTTGTGCATATAATTATGTGAATTGTCGATGATATGAATGATGTAAATGTGATGTTGTTTTTACCCCAACGATGGAAAGGGGGTTGAAATATGCAAGTGATTGATTCTATTTTTGCCCTAATAGAGAAAAGGGGTTTTTGCCAAGTGTAGATTCCATGATCATGTAAGATGTATCCTGTTGTGGAAAAATCAAAGTCAAATATGGTTGCCCCAAGTTTGGGGTGATTCCATGCTATTGAAGAATGTGCCTTTCGACATCATTGATATGCAATGTGATGAGAAATGCAAATGAAAAAGAGTCAACTTTGGAGGTCCAACTAGTGACATTCAGATAATTTCTATTATCGAAACCAATCACCCTAGCTAAAGCAAGTCACCATGATGACTATCCTAAAAATAAATAATGAGTTATAATTTTTTCCATGTTTCAAGCCCCATGGACTAGGCCATCAATGACAACTAGAGAGCAAATTTATATTGGCATAGTTTCACTCGAATGATGAAGTACCAAAATTTAATTTTGTTTTATTATTAATGAGATATCGGATGATGAAAATGGCCAAGTGTCCTTATGATGATTTAATCATCTTACCGAATTGCATGGATGCAAGTCACTAGAATTGCCAAGGAGATAAAATTGAGGATGCATATGATGAAAATGGTCATTTTGTGAAAATTTGGACCGTTTTGGAGCGCTTTGTAACTTGTAATGTGATTTTACAACTTTTGGTCGCAAGAAAAATTATGACTCTAAATCAATTTTGGTTCACAAAATATGATATTATGATGATTTTTATGTATGGATGTGTTGAGTGGTATTTTCACCCGATTGTGAAAACACACTCTCCGATAGGATTTGGGTTCTAAATCCTCTCTTGAAAAGAAATTTAATAAACAATTTCTCCAAGGTTCCACTATGTTAGCATTTTACATCTGTGTATTAATAATCTCAAATAAAGATATTCAATAAAAATGCTTGGAACACCTTAGTGGTTGCAAGTAACTGAAAACAAGGGGCAATGTTGGTTTATTTTACTATGAAACTTTAAATGATTGTTCATTGAACCCGAATAAAGCAAATGTGATTTGGTTCTTATGTGACCATGCTGTAACGTCAAAATGGAAATTTGATGAAATGTCATAAAACATAACCCCTTCAATGAAATTGGAATTTTATGAAGGGAATATCATCATCTGCTCATGAATGAAAAACAAAACTGAAAAATGAAAAGCTGGCCTTGAAATGGAATTTTCTATTTTTGGATTTTAAAGTTTTTTAATTTTTTATTTTAATGACTGTAAATGAAAATAAAGTGCAGAAAAAATGAAAATAAAATGCAAAAGGAAAATGAAAAGTGCATTCAGTATGATGCTATCCTGCTCTGACAAAACCGAAGACAATGAGGTTTTCTGCATACAACCTAACCTATTGAACCTGCAAAACACGCACAATCCAGATAAGTTAAGTGCTGGTCTCTGGGGTTTTACTGTGATTTTTCAAATTTAGACATTCGCATGAAGCAACCAAGAGAACTTGCATTAAACTTCACCTATAAGCCTAGAAATATGAAAAGGGGAAAGATAAACATTCAATCCTGCATGCAGAAAATAACTCCTTTCTTGCCAATGAGGTGCAACTCTCTGAATTTTTTGTATTAAAAATTGGTCATTATACAACAATAGAATCTCTGGTTTCCCAAACCCAGTCTATGGAAGAAAACAACCTCAAAGCAGGCCCAGAATGGCCCTCTGGCCTTTAGCACTGCAACTCTGCTTACAACAATTTCCTACCTAGTCCAATGTAAAGGAAATATCCAGACAAAGTGGAAGAAAAACACCACAAAAGCAGGCCCAGAATGGCTTATTGCCTTTGGCTCTGGAACTCTGCCCATAGTGGTTTTTCAACCCTTTGTACCTGTCTTGTGCTTTCACTTTTAAACATTCTATTGCGGTTCTCTATTTCGCTCTGTGACGCTTCGCTTCATCTCCCAGATCGCTTCGTTTCACCTTCCCTGCCTTTTCGTTGTTTTTGACTTTATGCTCGACATCGAGACGCTTGATCTTCTTTGTGAACTGTAATGCTTTTGTAGCCCTTACACCTTTATGCCACGTGTTTTGCACTTCTTTGCATGTTCTGTAATGGCCCCTTGTAAATCGTGACCAAAAATAGCATGTTGCGATATCGCGACATTTTTATGTATGCAACTTTGCTCCTCTACCTGCATCGCGAAAACAAGACATGTCGCGATATCGCGACATTTTTCGGCCAACAGCCTTGTGCACCATGAAAAAATGATACATGTCATGAAATCATGACATTTTTCTGTATGTAGCCTTGTCAGCCTTCATGCATCGCGAAAATGATACATGTCACGATATCGCGACATTTTTTGGCTATCGGGCCACGTGGATGCAACTTGTCACGAAATCGCGACGCTTTTTTGCTTATTGGGTTTTGTTGCACTTAGCAGTGAAAACGCGACATGTCACGAAATCGTGACACTTTTCTATTCCTTGCACCATATTCTACTTTCTGTCACGAAATCGTGATGCTTTTCATTCTTTCACTTTGTCGCTTTTTGTTGCAAAATCGTGATGCTTTTCATCTTCGTACGTGCTTACCTATCGTGAAATCGTGACATCCTTTCATTTTAAGTCCTGAGAACACAACCTGTCGCGATATCATGACACCTTTTCATTTTAACCCTCTTGATCCTGTCATGCAACATGTCACGATATTGCATTTCACCTTTTCTTTTCTTCGGTCGAAAACACGACAGGTCGCGATATCGGGACAACTTTGATGTCTTGCTCTATTTTACTATTTTGACCGCGATTTCATGACATGTCATGATATCACGACAATTTTCATTTTTCTTTCCTCTCTCCTCTATGAACCGCGATTTCACAACATGTCGTGATATTGCAACATTTTCTCTTCATGATGCATTCTGCTGCTCTTAGCCGCGAAAACACATGTCACGAAATCGCGACAACTTTTCATTTCTAGTCGTGACGGAGCAACATGTCGCGATATCATGACAACTTTTCATTTTTGGCCGTGATGGAGCAACATGTCGCGATATCGTGACACTTTCTTTTTCTTGCTATATTTTGCTCTTCCTTTGATTTTTTTAGCATCTAGGCCACTGCAGCCTTCTTTGAAAGCATACAAAAAAGGTGGGTCCCCAATTTTGGGGTGTGTTGTGGATCAGCCACAACAAATGGTGACTCTGTTGTCAAATGCTCTTGAGTATTTTGGTGAGAACCCAACCTGAAATATACAAGCTTAGATACAAGCGTCAGCACATAAAGGATAAACTAATACCGATAGATCAAAAATACATGAAACATCAGAATCATTAAGTATCAGCTCGGTGTGTGCAATGTGTTTTCATTCCCTATCGCTTGAACTTGATCAACATTCCATTGTCAGTTTCACTTATGATTTGTATGCAAGGCTATGAATGATTTGTGCAGGATTTGATGTATGATGAAGATGCTAGAGATATAACAACCTACTTTGCAAAGGCTCAAACCTTCTAATATCATGAACAAACATATTAAAACTGTCAAACCCTCTTAGGATCAAATATATGTATACTTAATTAATTTACTAGATCCCAAAGTTGGTTATGTGTCACTACCATCTTGAACCCATGTGCAAGTGTAAGTGAGATTAGAGCTTTGGGGAATAGGATTCCCAACCTAAGCGAGATGGGAATTTAACCCTATCCTTACTACTCTGATTTGGAGTTCATTACCTCATCTTGAACAAAATAATTTAACCTGTTATGGATGAAATGGTTAGGCTAGTCTATCCATATGAGCAATCAGTGGTCTTGCTTTTAGACAAGACATGTTGCCACGCATGAGCATACTTAACCCCATAATCCATGATTTGGCTTCATTCATTCTTTTCTCTTTTATTTCTTGGACCTTTGGGATGACTACCCATCCTTGCCAGGGACATGTAGTACGATCCTTCCAATCCAATATTAAGATGAAATGGGAAATATTAGTTTACCTTTTATTACTTGGACCTTTGGGATGACTACCCATCCTTTGCGAGAGGACATGTAGTACGATCCTTCCAATCCAAGCTTTATGATGAAATGGGAAAAAATGGAAGCTTTGGGGAATCGGATTCTCAACCTAAGCGAGATGAGAATTATGTCCTATCCTTACTACTCCATGTAGGTCAAATCAGAGCTTTGGGGAATTGGATCCTCAACCTAAGTTAGATGAGGATTTAATCCTATCCTTACTACTCTGGTTTTAGACTTTAAGCTTGATGGAAGTGGTAAAAACCACTATTTTAAGGATTATGTTGCATGATAGGACAAACATGAAATATTCTTTTCACCTCACCTTTTCTTCCAAGCATGGTCTTGATCATTTTGCTCAAGATTCCTTTTAATGTGTATAGAATGTGCTTGGTTCAAGATAGTTCGGGCATCAGTTCCCAACCTTAGGATTTTTTTTTTTTTATATGTTTCATGTTATAGAATAATCCTAAGAGGATTTGACATTTTTCAATGATTGTATTGGAAATGGATATGCAACTAAGATGGAATATATATGCAAAGTGGAATGTAACATGAGATATGAATGCATTGCTTTATGAATTGTGGATGGAGTATACCACCTATGTTGCCATAATTTGCAAAACTGACAACTTCATGCATCACAAGTTTCAAACGATATTTTTTAATGTGTTTGTTTTACTTGTGGATCTTTCTACAATACAATTCCAATGTTTCATATTCTCCTGATTTTAGGCATAAGTTGACATCTCAAAAAACAATTTTTTTTTTTTTTCATAAACAAACCAAAAATGTCCAAAGGACCAACACACAACTTAAATCCAAATCCAAATAGCAATCCCTAAAAGGAAACTTGAAAACACAAACCAAAACCAAAAATCAAAACCTATATACAAATGTACAATATAATACAAGATGATGCAAAGCTTGGATTATCACTTTCCTGGATCCCAAACATGGTTAGAACATTTCAACAAAAATATAACATGATGTGCATGCCAAATGTTGTAGGAATCCAAAAAAAACAATATTATACCACACCATGCAACAACCTTTAACTTACCTCGCTCACCCCACCAATTAGATTTAGTTCCAATAGTATTCCCATAGGTGAGCATCAAATTACTAAAATGATTAGACAATAAATGATATTCAAATTTATCTTGTCCATTCTTGAAAGTATCCATTTCATGACTTAGAACTAGGCTTTCTTTATCCAAAATGAGACTTTGTAAGCAAGAGCCTATTTCTAAAAATTTTAAAGCCAAATCATTTTCCAAATTTGTAGGCCAATCAAATTTGTGCAGCATTTTGCAAGCATCTAGGATATTTACTAAATTAGGATCATTAAAAGTTTTTACCCTAGATTCAATTAGTAATTGTTGATGAATTTTATTTAACAATTCAAGTGCATCAACTTCCTTTTCATTCATTAAAACAATGTTATCAAAGGTGTGATTAGAAATCATACCCTGTTTTTCATTTATCTTTAATGACATTTCACCATAAACATTATTTAAATTCAAAATATGGTCATCATTTTCAATCCTCAAACATTCTTGGTCAAAGTGTATGTCCCATGACTCATCTTGATGATCCTTCATTTGAGTTGCTTCCAATTGATCAATCTCTTTGTCATTTGGTTCCAATTCTTTGTTCACTATCCATGGTATCTCTTCATTTGAATCCTCAAAATCATCATGCAAACTTGTATCCGCATCTTCAATGAATTTATATTCAACATGGTCGAATTTTGCAACCTTCTCAAATCTTGTGAATATGAGATCTTCGTATGATGTAGAAGGTTCAACATCCTGCATATCAAGTGAAATATGAGTTTCATTTATAGGGATGTGAGAAAAGAATGCATTATCATATCTCCCCCAACCATTGTGAAAATCGTCATCCAGATCCATGGCATGAAATTCCATGATGTTTGTGGCATGATCTTTTGATTCATTCATAAATTATTTTTCTTCTTTGTCCTTGGCAATAGGATCATTATAATCTTCCAAAATTTGATGAGATTTGAAACCCTCTTCCAAAACATCCTCAAATTGTACAGGAGTTGTAATATCTTCCTTTGAGTAGGCAATTATGTTGTCCTGTATATCAATTGGCACACAAGTTTCATTAGCAGTTTTTGGAGTGAGTGAAGTCTTCCCACTTCTTCCAAGCATCATAATAATCATCTTTCAAAATCAAGTGGTGACGTTCAACTACTTCTTCAACATCTTCCAATTCATCAATGTGTTTCTCATCAAATTCATCTTCACCTTCCTTAGATGGTTCAATTATTTCCAAAAGTGGGTCATTTCTTGAATTCAAATTTGTAAGGCTATCATCGTCCAAATTAGTAACCCATGATTCAATTTTATCATAATTTGGAGGGTGAAGAATTTCTTGATCATTAATTTTACGCATCTCATCAACAGTATCTTCCAAGAACAAGTGGTGAAACTCTATCATATCTTCAAATTTATTTATTGGTTTTCTCTCCAATTTCACTTTCAACCACTTCATTCAATTCTATGGTGGGTTCCGTCCTATCACATATATCAAACATTGTTGAATTTAGAACCCCTTCATCTAGATAATCATGTATCTCTATGAATGAGATCATTTCTGCATAATCCTCACTAGCGGATGTTGGCTTAGCAATTTGCACCTCCTCTTGGACTACATCTAAGGTGGTTGTAAAATTTGGATATTCAAATTCATCCCCTTGATCATTTACCTTAGATATCATTGGAGTGGAGGGTGCTATGTTTGATGGTTGGTGTAGGTTGGCATCAAAAGAACAATTTCTCATGTGAACATGTTGTGCCTTTTCTTCTTCAAGACCTTGTCGTTCTATCTCTTCCAAGATCTCATGGATTTTCTCTAGAGACAAACCACTCATTTTTTCCTCAATGTGTGAAGCAAGTGTGGGGTGTATGGCTCCTAGGTATACTTCCATGGCTTCCTCTTCTAATGTGTTAAAATTTTCCCACATTTGGGAGTGCAACTCACGAAATCTTCCATTGAATTGACTCAAGGATTCATTAGGCTCCTTACATATGGAGGTAAACCGATTTTTCAAGATTTCTAAGTCAACTTGATTACCAAAATGATAAATATAGGCTGCTTCTAGTTGTATCCAAGAAGTCCTAACCTCCATGGGTAGTTGGCTGTACCAAAAGAATGGTTTATCATCCAAAATGTATGCATTTAACTTACAAGCCACTTCCTCATAAAAACCCTGGAATTGACATAATGTATTCTTGTAGACATGTAGTTTTTGCAAGTATCCTAGTGGCACCTCTTGATTAAAACACCATAAAAAATCCAATAACATTTTAGGAATTTGATAGGGTACCACAGGTATAGACAAACCCTTATAATGATCCTCCATTATAGATACCATTCTTTCTCTTAGAGACATCATTTCAGCTCTCAGGGATACCATTTGCTCCTCAAATGTTGCCATTAGTGAAACTTAAAATGTAACTTTAGAACCAAATCTGCTGAATATTCAACCTGCAATGTATAAAAATCAAGTTAGCATCAACTAAGAGATGTATTCATTAAAATCAAATGAAAAGTAAATGCATGAAACAACACTTTGTTAGTCAAAACCAAAATTTTCAAAATTAAATCAAATCACATTGTTTCTGTATGAACAATCAGAAAAGTGTTAGAATAATATACAACATACCTGAATTGCTTAACATAAATAGAATAAAGTAAACCAATTTAGGCCCTCCTTCAAATAATCTACTGAGTGTTAGAGGACTAAAGTATACAAAAAATTTAAATCTCACTAAAATAAACCCGTTCAGCCCTCCTTCTAGCGCCAATCTGTTGAGTGGTATTTTCACCCGATTGTGAAAACACACTCTCCGATAGGATTTGGGTTCTAAATCCTCTCTTGCAAAGAAATTTAATAAACAATTTCTCCAAGGTTCCGCTATGTTAGCATTTTACATCTGTGTATTAATAATCTCAAATAAAGATATTCAATAAAAATGCTTGGAACACCTCAGTGGTTGCAAGTAACTGAAAACAAGGGGCAATGTTGGTTTATTTTACTATGAAACTGTAAATGATTGTTCGTTGAACCCGAATAAAGCAAATGTGATTTGATCCTTATATGACCATGCTATAACTTCAAAATGGAAATTTGATGAAATGTCATAAAACATAACCCCTTCAATGAAATTGGAATTTTATGAATGGAATATCATCATCTGCTCATGAATGAAAAACAAAACTGAAAAATGAAATTCTGGCCTTGAAATGGAATTTTCTATTTTTGGATTTTAAAGTTTTTTAATTTTTTATTTTAATGACTGTAAATGAAAATAAAGTGCAGAAAAAAATGAAAATAAAATGCAAAAGGAAAATGAAAAGTGCATTCAGTATGATGCTATCCTGCTCTGACAAAACCGAAGACAATGAGGTTTTTTGCATACAACCTAACCTATTGAACCTGCAAAACACGCACAATCCAAATAAGTTAAGTGCTGGTCTCTGGGGTTTTACTATGATTTTTTAGATTTAGACATTCGCATGAAGCAACCAAGAGAACTTGCATTAAACTTCACCTATAAGCCTAGAAATATGAAAAGGGGAAAGATAAACATTCAATCCTGCATGCAGAAAATAACTCCTTTCTTGCCAATGAGGTGCAACTCTCTGAATTTTCTGTATTAAAAATTGGTCATTATACAACAACAGAATCTCTGGTTTCCCAAACCCAGTCTATGGAAGAAAACAACCTCAAAGCAGGCCCAGAATGGCCCTCTAGCCTTCAGCACTGCAACTCTGCTTACAGTAATTTCCTACCTAGTCCAATGTAAAGGAAATATCCAGACAAAGTGGAAGAAAAACACCACAAAAGCAGGCCCAGAATGGCTTATTGCCTTTGGCTCTGCAACTCTACCCGCAGTGGTTTTTCGACCCTTGTACCAATCTGTGCTTCTACTTTTATACTTTCTGGCAATGCTCTCTGTTTTGCTCCATGACGCTTCGCTTCATCTCCCAGATCGCTTCATTTCACCTTCCCCGCCTTTTCGTTGTTTTTGACTTTATGCTCGACATCGAGACGCTTGATCTTCTCTGTGAACTGTAACGCTTCTGTAGCCCTTACACCTTTATGCCACATGTTCCGTGCTTCTCTGCATGTTCCGTAACTGCCCCCTTGTAAATCACAACCAAAAATAGCATGTCGCGATATCACGACATTTTTTTGTATGCAACTTTGTTCCTCTACTTGCATCGCGAAAACAAGACATGTCGCGATATCGCGACATTTTTTTGTCAACAACCTTGTCTGCCATCATGCATCGCAAAAATGATACATGTCACGAAATCGTGACATTTTCCTATATGCAGCCTTGTCAGCCTTCATGCATAGCGAAAATGATACATGTCACGAAATCGTGACATTTTTATGCTATCGGGTCGTGTGGGTGCAACCTATCGTGAAATCGTGATGCTTTTCTACTTGGCTGGGTTTTGTTGCATTTAGTCGCGAAAACGTGACATGTCGCGAAATCGTGACACTTTTCTCTTATGCACCATCTTCTGCTTTCTGTCACGAAATCACGACGCTTTTCTCTTTTGCACCATCTTACTACTTTCTGTTGTGAAATCGCGACGCTTTTCTATTTCGGGCTGTGCAGACTTAACCTATCGCGAAATCGCGACATCCTTTCATTTTAAGTCCTGAGAACAAAACCTGTCGTGATATCACAACACCTTTTCATTTTAAGTCTGCCTCATGATCTGTGCTGCGAAGATGCGACATGTCACGATATCGCGACGTTTTTTCTCCTTGCGCTTCATATTGTCTTCGGGCCGCGAAAACACGACATGTCGCGATATCGTGACAACTTTGACATCTTGCTCTATTTGACTGTTTTGACCGCGATTTCATGACATGTCACGATATCACGACATTTTTCATTGTCTTTCTCTCTCCTATATGAACCATGATTTCACAACACGTCACGATATCGCGACATTTTCTCTTCATGATGCATTCTGCTGCTCTTAGCCGTGAAAACGCGACATGTCACGAAATCGTGACAACTTTTCATTTCTAGCTGTGATGGAGCAACATGTCGCGATATCGCGACAACTTTTCATTTTTGGTCACGACGGAGCAACATGTCGCGATATCGCGACACTTTCTTTTTCTTGCTATATTTTGCTCTTCCTTTGATTTTTTTAGCATCTGGGCCACTGCGGTCTTCTTTGAAAGCATGCAAAAAAGGTGGGTCCCCAATTTTGGGTTGTGTTGTGGATCAGCCACAACAGGATGCAATTTGGAATGATTTGGTGGAGGTAAGCTACCTTTTTGGATCAGTTTGTTCTTTTTGTCAAAGTTGACACCAAACATCGGTGGGCGCTTATTGCTTGCGCAAATGCCCGCTAGAGTTTGGTGCTTTTCCAAATGCAGGGAGGCACCTCAGTGCACCAGGAAGCACCCATGGGCATTTTAGTGCACCTGAAATAGCTATAAAAGGCCTATAGAGGGGAAATCAAGCTCATTTGTGCATCCACAAATTTTGGAAGTTGCATCTGAGGGAGTGGAGTGGAGTGAGTGGAGTGAGGTGAGTTGCAGAAGCTATGGCGGTGGAGGGAGTAGATGCTGTAGTGGGAGAAGGTGTGCACTTTGCCAAGGTAAGTGCTTTTGACTTTCTTTTATTTATTTGTGCAAAAAAATTTTTTTTTTTAAATAATGCAATGTATGTGACATTAATGCTTTGTGTTGTGTTGCAGCTGAATATTTTGGAGGCTCGGCATCGGTTCTCACCTCTCATCCCTAGGGTGAGGAAGGTGCTATGGGAGGATGAGTGGGATTGGTTGGAGGTAGTTGGGCTGGTTGGGGCAGCCAAGATAGATGTGGTGAGGGTGGATGAGGGGTATCTCTCTGCCTTGGTAGAGAGATGGGATCCAGATAGGGGGACATTTTAGCTCCCTACTGGAGAGGTGACTGTGACACTTGAGGATGTATACCGCATCCTCAAGTTACCGATGGAGGGCTTGCATGTCGAGGTTGGACACGACAAGAAGTATGAGTTGAGCTGCATGTTCGGGGATGGATGGGAGGATGTGGAGGTGACTAGTGGAGGGATTACTTACTTGTCCATGTATGTGGACAAGAAGTTGGATGCCCTTCCCACTTTGGTGATGTTCGTGTTGGCCAACATAGTGGCCTCGAATAGTACTGGCTATCGGTTCCCATGGAACCTTATTGGGTTGGTGTGTGATATGATCGCTACACCATAGGTGTATGCATGGGCTCCTACCTTATTGGTGTAGTTGTACCGAGAGCTATATGAGGTGAGGAGGTAGAAGCGCCAGGGACTAGGTTGTAGTTTGCTACTACAATGCTGGGGTTGGGAGCACTTCAGTGTGGCTCAACCTTGGGGTTTACTGGCTAGGGGATGGGATAGGGAGCAGCCCTATGCGATGAGGTGGCCAGTGGTAGAGGAGGTGCAATTGAGTCATCCTATTTGGATGAGTTAGTGGTATAGGGATTTATGGGTTGGATTGATAGTGGCTCAGGTGATATGGAGGCCATGGTGAGGTGCCATGTGGATAGGTGATGGGGAGCATCTACGATGGGTGCAGCAGGCTAGATGGGTGGTTGGGAGGCACACAAAGGAGGTGGAGCTGATCTAGTTCTCATGGGTGCTATGGTAGTTTGGATTGAGGTAGGGGGTTCCTGAGGCACCAGTACTCTACAGGCATCATCGAGATGAGATAGGTCTACCATGTGTCGAGGCATGGAGGGCCACACTTGAGGATGATGAGGAGATGGATCTCCCTAATGTGGATGATGTAGGGACTACGGAGGAGTATGATGCATGGTTGACTAACACATGGGGAGAGTTTGAAGGGATGGTGATGGGGATGAGGTCAAGGATGTCGATGAGGCTCCTAAGCATCGGAGACACCTTCGAGCTAGTAGCCAAAGGAGGTAGACTAGGAGGACCATAGAGTAGGCTCCAGAGTTTGGAGGAGATGGAGGTGATATGGAGAGAAAGCTTGGGGGAGATGGAGGGAACATGGAGGATATTTTAGATGGGCCTCCTAGTTAGAGTGAGGATGATCAAGTGAGGCTAGAGTAGTTGGTGGTAGAGCGAGATGCTATGATAGTGGCTCGAGATATAGAGATAGCTCGATTATGAGATAGGGAGGTGGCTCGAGAGGTGGAGATAGCTCAATTATAGATGAATCTAGAGGTACAACCAATAGTAGGTGGAGGTGAGGATAAGATCATGAGGCTCTAGGTAGAGCTGCTAGAGGGGCATCATAGGTAGAGATATGATGTACATCACCTTTGAGCTTAAGATGGATATATCTAAGCATTGGAGGATCGATTGATGGAGCATGATATTGGGCTTCTAGAACCACCCTCCTCATCCATATCCAGGTCAGCTAGGCCTAGTGAGTCTAGGTATAGTTCTAGGTCTAGGGCTCCTTCAGGGTCATAGGGGTCCTCTCATAGGCATTAGCTTAGTGCTTAGATGCACTTTTTGTATATGAGCCTTGGTGCTCCATTGTATATAGCCTTTGGGATTTCATTGTACATGTGATATTTATATATATACATGGCTTTTACTTTTTATGTTATGCTTTTGTGTGGATGCATGTGTATATGGATGATTAATGCATGGTAATGTATATGGATGATTAATGCAAGTTATGGAATGCAAATGTTCTAATGATCATTCATAGTTTAGATTTTTCTTGGCCATGTTTTAGCATTGTTGTTTAATCAGGGGCACCAATTTGGTGGTAGGTGGGATGAAAGGACTTATGACATGGAAGAAGATATGGATGTTGATATGGAAGAAGATATGGATGTTGATATGGAAAACTGACTATTTTGTAGAGACTCAAACATACTAGTGGTATCAAACAAACTCACTAAATACTACCTAATTTCTCTAAGACCAAATGTGTGTGTAATGAATTCATTTACCGAATCAAGAGCATGGTAATGACTCGAGGTAATCAAGAACCAATGTGTGTGCAAGTGAGTTCATTAACTCATCTTGAGTAAATTGGGTGTGACCTGTTATGGATGAGACCAAGAAGCTAGCTTATCCTTATGTGTGGTCAGAGGTCTCTTTAAAAGAGATGTGTCACCATGCATGAGCGTACTCCACTACCAGTCAAGCATCTATAGCTCTAATGGAGACTAGCTCCATAGTCCAAGGATTTGATCTTTAGGCTTTGGGGATGACTACCTAACCATATGACTAGAAATGTAGTACTATCCTTACAACTTGAGGATCAGTGGTGTGTGATGTAAAATATTTAGAGTTTTTAGGGGTTTTTCCCTACTCTTTCTTTTATTTTGAAATTGTGATAGTGGTGAAAACCACTATTTTTGTGGACTATGTTGCATGATGGGACAAGCAAGGACTACCCTTTTCACTTCGAGGTTCAAACCAAGTATGGTGTTATCCCTCTTTGACACAAGATGTTTTTAAGATGTGAAATTGTGTTTGGTTCAAGAATATTTTGGAGTCAATTCCTAGAACTCAAGATTTTCTTAGTGAAAATTGTGTCTTGGTCCTAAAGAAAACTCGACATGTATTTATGGTTTGCTTAAAACACTAGGAGTGGTTGAGTGACCAAAAACACCTAGGAATTATGGGCATGTGACTTTGCTAATGATAATTTGGCTTTATGGAATGGTGCAATGAAATGAATTTGAAGGTGCCCCTGATTAAGGCAACATGACTTTATTTGACCAATTTATATCTGAACTGAATAAATGATCCCTAATATGAAATATGAAATGTGGTTGTGAATGCAATGTATGAAATGTAATTTAAATGAATTTTATGTAATGCAATGTGTTAATGAAATGTATTGAAATGAAATGTGTGTAATGAAAGTTGTTGTTTTTGTGTAATAGCCATGTATATATATATATATATAAATCACATTATGCATAGAATGCTCTCAAGTGTATAACATTAAGTGGTTTAGGCTCTTCAACTCCCTCTAGACTGGCAAGCCTATAAGTACCTTTACCCACTTTTTGAGTAACAATGTATGGACCTAACCAATTAGCCATAAATTTATCATGAAGATGTGGTAATGCATTGGTGTTTTGTTGATTCTCTTTAAGGACAAGATCTCCTACTTGGAATTCATGTAGATGAACTTTGGCATTATAAGCATATTTAAGGTGGTCTTGATATACTCGTAAATGCTCTAAAGCATTGACTCACCTTTCATCAAGAAGTGTGAGTTGGTCAAGACGTGCTTGTCTAGAAGTGTCATCATCTATGAATTCTTGCAATGAAATTTGTAAGGAGGGGATCTCAAGCTCAAGAGGTATGATTGCTTTAGCTCCATAGACCAATGAAAATGGTGTTGCCCTAGTAGGCATGTGGATGCTTGTTTGATAAGCCCATAATGCCAAGGGAATTTGTGTATGCCAATCTCTATGATTTTCTTTAACAAGTTTCTTGAGAATAGCAATTAAGGTCTTATTGGTAGCCTCAACTTGTCCATTTTCTTATGGGTAATAAGGAGTCGAGAAACTATGTTGGATATTATATTTCTTGCAAAGTGCTCGAACATCCTTGTTCTTGAAAGACTTGCCATTGTCTAAGATGATTTTTGAGGGAATACCAAAATGACAAATGATATGATGAAGTATAAACTCCACAATTCTAGGTCCTATCATACTGGTTAGAGGAATTACCTCAACCCACTTTGTGAAGTATTCTGTGGTTGTGATGATGAATGTATGTTATCCCAAGGAAGAAGGTGATATTTTTCCAATTAAATCTAGACCCCATTGTGAAAAGGGCCAAAGGATTTGAATAGGTTGTAATGCTTGTGATGGTACATGAGTTAAATTAGCATGTTCTTGACATTGCTTACAATGTTTGACATATGTGCAACAATCTCATTCCATTGTGGGCCAATAATAACCCATGCATAGAATACACTTTGCAATGGCCATTCCACTAAAATGACCACCACAAGTACCATCATGAGCTTCAGCTATGGCTCTTTGTGCCTCAGTAGACTCGAGACAATGAAGGAGGATTCCATCATAACCATGTCTATACAACACGTCCCCCAAGAGAGTAAAATGAGCTACCTTTTGCTTGAAAGTGTATTTAGCAATCCATGACATATCTGATGGGAGTGTTCCAAACTTGAGAAAGGCTATTATTTGGCTTGACCAAGGCTCACATGACTCCAAATGGATAAAGCAAACATCCTTTTCATCCTTAGATTCAACATGGACAATTGCAGATTTAGAGATCATTGTAATTATGAGGGGTTGTACCTCTCCTAAGGTATCCTTTGGAATCAATGATCCAAGAGAGGCCATCACATCTACAAATCTATTAGTCGAACATGGCAAACTATCAATTTCATACCAATCAAACTTAGAGAGCAATTTCATTGCTACTTCATGGTAAAGCTTAATGGTAGGCTCTTTGCATTGGTATTCTCTGATTACCTATTTGACAACAAGTTGAGAATCACCAAATATCCTAATACGCTTAATGCCCATAGCTATAGCTGCTTGAAGACCTAATATTAAGGCTTCATACTCTGCATTGTTGTTTGTGCATTGGAAGTCTAGTTTGAATGATAAGGGGATAGGCACCCCCTAGGGTGTATGAAACATGACTCCAACACCTTGACATTTTTCGCACTTAGAACCATCAAAGAATAGTGTGATATCGATGTCTTCCTCTGGAATGACATCTTCTTCTTGTTCAATGATAGTGAATACCGAATCATCTAGGAGCTCAATAATCAAAGGATGATCACTAGGTAGTGGAGCTTCCACAAGTTGATCGGCTATAACTTGACCTTTAATGGATTTTTGGCTTATAAACTCAAGATCAAATTCAGTGAGAAGCATTATCCATTTAGCGGTATGAGTGTTATTATAAGTGTGAGACATCATATAACGTAGAGGATTTTCTCTAGCTATGACATATGTGGTGTGACTAAGCATGTAATGTCGAAGTTTCTTAGTGGTAAAAACCACTGCTAAGCACAATTTTTCCATGTAAGCATATCTAGTTTCATAGCTTACCAATGTTCGACTAATGTAATAGACAACTTGCTCTCGATTGTTTTCATTCTTTTGTGCAAGCATTGTCCCTAATGCAAAGTCCATTGCTGAAACATAAAGATGGAAGGGGACCCCCAAATGAGGAGGAGCTAAGACTGGTGGAGAAGCCAGGTATTTCTTAATGTCATCAAAGGCTTTTTGACATTCATCTATCCATGAAAATGGCACCCCCTTTTGTAGCAGGTGATTGAATGGCCTGCATTTGTCAGAAAGTTGTGCAATAAAATGATGGATTGATTGAATATTTCCTTGTAAACTATGCAATTCCTTTAAATTTGTTGGGGGAGGCATCTCCATGATGGCCTTGAATTTGTTTGGGTCCACCTCAATGCCTCTTTTGGAGACAATGAACCCTAGTAGTTTTCCAGAGGTAACACCAAAGACACATTTCTTGGGGTTCAACCTTACATTATGCTCTAGAAGTCGATCAAAGACTTTTTCCAATACACCAATGTGCTCTTGTCGAGTTTTAGATTTTTCCAAGAGATCATCCACATAATCTTCGATGATCTTATGCATGTAATCATGGAAGATGTATGTCATGGCACGTTGATAAGTGGCACCTACATTTTTGAGGCCAAAGGGCATCACCTTGTAACAAAAAGTCCCCCAAGGTGTAGTGAATGTTGTTTTGTGTTGGTCATCAAGATTTATTCGAATTTGGTTGTATCCTAAAAAACCATCCATGAGAGAAAGCATTTCATGGCCAGCGCAGGTGTCGACAAGAGTATCAATGTTTGGAAGAGGAAAATCATCCTTAGGACATGCTTTGTTAAGATCTCAAAAATCAGTGCAAATGTGTATCACCCCGTTAGGCTTGCGAATGGGTACCATGTTTGAGAGCCACTCAGGATAATCAATGGGGACAATGAAACCCACATCTAATAGCTTTTGAAGCTCTTCTTTGACCAAGAGGGCAATAGTAGGATGCATCCTTCTAAGTTTTTGTTTGATCGGCTTAGCATCAGAGTTTAAGGTGAGATTGTGGACAACCAAATTAGAGTCAAGACCAGGCATGTCTTTATAGGACCATGCAAAAATTCCCTTCTTCCTCTTGAGGAGAGCAATTAATTGCTCTTGTTCATATTTGGATAAGCTTTTGCCAAGTTTGACAATTTGGGGATTTTCGATGTCTGAACTAAGGTTCACATCGATAGTATCTTCAATAGACATGTGAGAACCTTCCTCAAGTTGATGGGGAGTTGGGATTAGATGAATGTCATCTATGAGGTCATCAAACTCTTCTAACTTATCCTCATCTATGTCTACCTGGAAAACCTTAGGATCTGAAGGTGAAGGTGAAGGTGAAGGTGAGGTGATGGAGGAATGTAGTTGGTTGAAGCCCTTAACAATTCCTTAGATAGGACAAAACTCGAAAAAGGATGGTGGTGAGGAAATCTGGTCCATATCAATAAGACTCATGTCAATAGGAATTGGCTTTGCCAAATCATATGGATTACGGAGTGGGGTGAATAAGTCAACAGGATTCATGTTGACTTAAAGGGAAAATGGATGGGTGGCAAAGGTGAATGGAATGGATCCTTTTGGCTAGAACCAATGCTAGAACTCTATTAAACCTGGACAACAACAAGCAACACAAATAAATGCAATGTACATGCAAAATTTTTTTTTTATTTTTTTTTTTTTTTTTTTTTTTATTTTTTTTATGTACATATATTACAAACAAAATGGTTGATGATGGATTAATGGAATGGAGGTGGTGGTTCACCGGTTGGGTTAGCTCGCTCTTGTGGAAGAAGCAAGTGAAATATGGGTTGATGGATGGGGAATATTATGAGGTAAAACTCATCATGTTCAGTGTGTGGAATGATGGGGTTTGATTCCTCTTCAGATTCATTAGAAATTATTGACATGAGGTCAAATTCTTCATAGAATTCATCTTTGAAGTCATCTATGTGATGGATATCTTCTCCTAAATTTAAATTTAAGCTTTGAAAAGCTTGTTCAAGAGAAGAGGTGGATGAAAGTGGATGATAACCTAAACTTGAATGGTCATGCATTTCTTGATATGAAACATCGATAATCTCATGCATTCCCTATTCATGTCATCCTAGGCCATGTCCTTGCCAATTAACAATGTGGAAATATCGAGATGGAAAACCCGACATATGTTGTATATTGGTCGGTGTGGGTGATTTGGGTTCATCTGGGGTAACTAGATTGGATGATGAATCAAGTCCCCCATACATAAAATTAATGCTATTAGGCACTGAACCCATGTTATATACCACTCCTATAGATAAGGGTGGGTCACGTGGGTGACCGTAGTCCTTAGCACTTTGAATGTTGAGTGGTGTGACTATGATATCTTGGACCACATATTCACCAATACCAGGATTAGTGAGGTGGACCTCGACTTGGGATGATGTGGATGGATTGGATGTGGATGGAACTGACTCATGGTTGGTTGATGGTATCTCACAATCCATCATTTTGACTTGTGAGACATTGGTTGATGTGGATGAAGATGGATTTGGTTGAGTGGATTGTTGAATTGGAAATGATGTGGAAGGAGTGGTGGAGGATGTTGATGATGTGGCTAATGTTGATTGAGTTTGACCACATGTGCATGTAGTCAATGGTGATGAAGATGGGGGTATGGAAGTGGATGCTTGATGAGAATTGGTGATTGGAAGCTCCTCAGGAATAGGGGCTTTAGATGATGATGGATGGGGTGGATGATGAAGTGGTTGATGAAGTGAGGAATAGATGAGTGGAAGGTAACATGGACTCATAGGGATTTGAGATAAAATTGTAATACTTAAATGGTTCAACATCCATTGGTATGCAATGTACTTGTCCCTCATGTACGTATTTCAAGCATTGATGTAATATGGAAGGGACACATCTCATTTCCCTCATCCAAGGTCATCCAAGGAGTACATTATATGCCATGGACCCTTCCAAGATGTGGAACATAGTATGCAATATTTTGACCCCCACTTCGATGGGCAAAACAATAGTGCCAACTATGGAACAGAGAGCATCATTAAATGCTTTCAAGGTGAATGAGGATTTGGTGATGTGATCTGGTGGAAGCTTGAGATGTTGAAGGGTGGATGTGGTGATGATGTTTATGGAGGAGCCGATATCAATTAAAACTCTTTTGAAAGGCTTCCTATCAATTTGAGCCATGATATGTAATGGAGGGTCCACTAATTTCGATGATATTGGTTTGATTTCAAAATCATAGAAAGTAATGGAAGGCTCCATACATGTTTGAATATTCCCCATAAAATTGTTAAAAGCATTAGCATCTTGAGATTGAAGTTCAATGGATTTTAGAATATCCATTAATGCTTCATGATGTGGAGGAGATTGTTGGATTAGCTCATATATGGATAGTTTGGTTGAAGCTATTTTTAAGCTTGTGGTTAACCGACTGCTCAATGAGATGATTGGCCTAGATGGATGATTGGAAGGATGAATGGGTTGAGATGGATGGGCTGGAATATGGATTGGATGAGAGGGATTGGCAAAAAATTGGATGGGAGATGATGATGTGGTAGGTTGAGACACACTTGCCTATGGAGGTATGGGTGGATGACTAGACTATTGTTGAGCATTTTGTTGATTGGAGCATTGTTGTTGACCTTGGGTTACTACATGAATAACACCCACAAAACCTTGGTACTGTTGAATATGATTAACCTGATTAGGAGGAGTCTTGGTATTTGACCCTCCTATTGTTGGTTGTGCTTCCTCATGATGAGGAAGTGGTGTTTGAAAGATCCCAAGATTTTGATTTTGTTGAGCTAGAGGACTATCAAGTTTGATAGCTCCTAACTCAATAAGGTCTTGTACTCTATATTTGAATTGATGGTAGTTATTAATGTCATGCCCATTCTATCTATGATAAGGACAAAATAAATGCTCCCTATAGTGTTTACCATATTTAGCGGGATCATCAGGTCTGACCTCAGGCAAGGGAAGTTGATTTGTGTCATATAACCTACGGAAAATGGAGGTATAAGATTCAGCCAATGGGGTATATTGATGGGGTTGTCGAACAGATTGTCGATATGGTCGATTGTCCATAACTAGCACTATGTTTTGACTTGATTGAGTAGTTGAGGGAACCACATGATATTCAATTTATCATAGTTGTTGTTGCATGGGTTGTTGTTGAGCCATTACTAGCTGGCTCATGACCACTTGATTTACTTGATTGGATGAATTGGTCGGATTGGCTTGATTGGATTTTGATTGGCCAGAATAATTTCCTTTATATTGGCCCTTATTTTGCCATTATTTCTTCTTAGGCTTAAGCACTCCTTGGATTTTTATCTCCTCAATTGTGCTAGCCTGGGCAAGAGCTTCATCAAATGATCTATGTTGTTGTAATTGCAATAACCAAGAGATGGGTTTTAAGCAACTCTTAGCGAACAATCGGGTCAACTCTTCCATTGGTAGGGAAAATGGCAATTTGGTGATAATGACCCTCCAACGGTTACCAAAGTCATAGAAAGACTCATCATCATATTATTTTAGATCATAGATATCAGATAATGAGACTTTCTTTCTTATATTGAGGGAGAATATTTCAAGAAATTGGTCAACCAATTGCTCAAAAGTATAAATACTATGATTGGGAAAATGGTTATACCATTCTACAACATCTCCCCCTAATGTTTGAGGGAAGGTTCTAAGCATTAGAGCATCATTGCTTTGAATTCTAAAGCAAGAATGAACAAATGAGCTCACATGCTCTTTAGGGTTCTCCATCCCTTTAAATTTATCAAACTTTGATATTGTGAAATCTATCGGATATGGCGGTGATGGTACCGAAGGATGAATTGGTTGATTGATTAGTTGATGTAGGGTAGGCTTCTGGTTTATCATGCCAGGAGTATGTTGCATCAAACTATCAATCTATTGTTGCATAGCCTAGATTCGAGGGTCCTCCCCAAGAATGTGGAAACCCTGAATCACTTGATGATTTTGTGATGGTGAGGTGGAAATATGTTGAGGTGTGATGAGGTGATGATGACTTGGTGGAGTGGATTGATGTTGATGATGATGTGGTTGATGAAGGAATGATTGTGAATGAAGATATGGAGATGATGTATGAGGGCTTTGGATAGGTTGGCCAATGGGAATAGAATGGGTATGGGTTGGTGATGGTGTTGGAATGGAAACCATAGAATATTGTGGTACCCAAGATGGACTTTGGCTAACGAATATGGGTTGAGTGGAAATAGGTTGAGGCTTAGGGTTCACCTGAACTTGTTGTTGAGCATTCTATCACTTCTTAAGCAATTTGTTGAGATGTTCCCATGTCTCATGTATTTCCCTATCAGTGGTTGATGGAATGGATGTGGATGGGATTGATGAGGTAGGTGGGGAGTAAGTTGCAATGGGAATTGCAACTTGATGGGAGACACTAGATGGTATGGATGTGGGCACTTGTGAAGCAACATTAACATGTGCTTCATACAAGGGGTTACCATAGACTGAGGTATATGAGGATGGGATGGATGTGCTTTGGGCACATGATGATTGGGGTATGGAAAAATATTGGGAAGGTGTAGTAGATACCTCAAAAAGAGGGTTATTGTACACCTAGGTAAAGCTTGAAGGTTGGGAGGAGATAAGTTCCTATTGTAAAGAAGGATCATGTCTAGGTGAGTTGGGGACTGACTCTAAGACATAGTTAGTGGATTTCAAAAGAGCTTCCACTTGTGCCATGTCTATATGGGTGATATGATGGTCAATGGTTGGTGAAGATGATTCTATTTGGGGCATGGCCATATGAAATGATGTGGATGACACAGTGTGTGAGGGACCTACAGATAAATCTGAATGACTTACCTATATCACACTAGGGGGATTGATCATGGAAGTGGTGGTGGAAGGTGATGATGAACACTCCATTGCTGAAGTGGTTTGATTGGTGGATATTTGATTCATTATTTTAGCTTGATTTCTTGTTAATACCATAAACTAATGAACCAAATATAAAATGTGCTAAAAATGAAATGTGGAATGAAAAACTCACAAAATCAAATAGGCAATCCAATCCTATGTTTATGCAACAAAATGTGTCTTACCTGGTTCTTTGATTATCTCGTGTTAATGTTTCTTTTTTTTTGGTTTTGTGTGTTTCAATGTACTAATATGAATTAAAATGGGTGAACACTATGGCTAGGATGGGCAATGAGATTCTTACTGGTGATGAAATCCAGCAAGTTTGCTTAAGGGTATCCTAAGGTGTCTAGGGGTAGAGATTGGTGGATGGAGATGAAACCCACCATCACCAGATCTCAAGCAATGGTTGGTGATGAAATCCAACCATTACTATTAAAAATGAAACGTGTTGTGTGTGTGATTCCTTTTAATATTTTTAGTTTATTATGGTGTACATACAATGTCAGAAATAACTGATTTCACTAGTCTAAATTAGAAGCCAACACAAGAAATATTGATTTTCCCAAAAGAAGTAGAGTACACCGCTTAAGACCGCTCTCTAAATAGAGGAGGGTTCATCTACTCTTCCACCTTGAATCACCAAATGTGGGGGTACTTTCAATTATTCTAATGTTGTTCCTACTTAGACCAGCAAAAGGAGAAATTCCTAACCCTAGAATGCAAACTATTTTATGCAATTAATCATTCATATGAAAATAGAAATGCAGGGTTGTAATTGTAGCACACCAGAAAATAATGAAACCTTTAAATGGAAATGTGTGATTAATATGGATGCAAAGAACTATTCTAATGCCTAGAAATGCAGATTAAAATATTTGTTTTTAATATATTATTAATGATGTTCTTTTTAACCATAAATCTATAAAAACATAAAAATACGTAAAATAGAGAAGTTAGGGTTTTAAGGTAGACTTACAGATAAGCCTACATATTATTCCTCTTCTCTATGAAATGCACTTGGGAACCTATGAAATGCACCTAGGTGCTTCCTGAATGTCCCACGAGCACCATGGGGCATCTGCACACCTTCTACAACTTCTACAACTCCTCAAAAACTAGTTCTACAAAATTTATGTGACCCATTTTTCTAAAAACCTACAAGATAGAAGACAAAAAGCAATAAATTAATGACAAGATAATTAGCATAAAGAACCCATTATGGGTCCCACCATGATCACCATTTGTAGATGCAAAATCGAACAACACCAAACAATATACTTAAATAAATGAATAAATAAAGCAGAATAAACACATATGATTGCACAAAAATAAAATTTTATTCTTATTTTTAGGTGGATATCCAATATTACAATCAAATGTACCCCAAATAGGGGTTTACAATGCTTTATTATCCAATACAATAATTTCAATATGCTAGGGTTCTCTGAAACCCTAGCTAACAAATAAGGGTGGTGTCTTCACACTCGACTTGATCTCAATAGTAAGGTGAGTGGGCTTTAGATATCCATAGGCCAGACCACTCAAGTGCTTCAGCAACTTCCAATGAACTTGATCCCTAAACCTACAAACAACAAACAACAATAAAAAGTCAATAATATCTATGAGGGCTCCACTATGTGAGGCCCTCAATAAGAAAATTACTAACCCTAGTTGCAAAAATGAAGCTATAAATAGATCTAAAGAATAAAAATACTTGCAATAAATAAATTACCTTATCACACTAATTTTATTCTCTGTTCTTCATTGTTGTTATAGAATTTGGTGCATAGATGCCCTAGCGACACCCGAGGGATTACTAGACTATAAAACTAGGGTTGTGAATACCCAAGTGCTCGATGATGGCAAGAGGTACCCAGAGGTGCTCGATGATGGTAGAAGCACCAGAGGTACTCATATGATAGAGGTGCCAGAGGTACTCATAATGAAAGGACAGGTGCAGAACTAGAGGATTTCGGATTAAAAAATCTAAAGCAGATCTATTTGAGTGAGGTGGAGGTGATGGATGTGGAGGTGACGGTGAGGATAGAACTCAAACTTAGAAAACTTAGGACTTAGGAAATTTTGTTAGGGGTTGAGTCATCAAAATGACTCCTCTTTATAATCTCTCCTAGGGCACATTAGGGTTTCAATGACACAATTTGTGTGGTCAAGATTAAAACATGATGGAGGGTGGAGATTAAATCTGGGTATGTGGCATGGATTAAGGTGGATGAATGGCTAGGATTAAATCATGATGGATGGTTGAGATTAATTCATATAAATATACATTTATTAAATATATATAAATAAAATATTATTATTTAAATATATATTAAACAAATATATATAAATAATGGGTAAATGTGGTGGGAAGCTATGGATGGATGACAAGTGGCTAGATTTTGGTGTCTACACAACTCTTATGTGGTTGGAAAAAAGTCGCATGCAATAATCATAATAACCTTCCAAAAATAGATTTCTGTAAATGAAACTTACTTCCAAGAGTGAAGGTAGCGGTTGATTCATTTGCATGTTTCTGTGTTTTATATATATTATTATTTAGATGTAAGAAAAAATGAAAGAATTGCGAGATCAATAAAAATGCATTGGTTTTAGGGTTAACAAAACTCTAGAAATTGAATGAGTCAAGCAATAAAATGAAGGTAAATAAATGTTGTAAATAGCATAGCAAACATACAATATATCCATTCGAGAATAAACCAAAATAATACCTCCATAGGTGCTCACAAACCTGTTCACTAACAACAATGGATAACCATCAAATTTTCTAGCATTTTTTCTACTTAGTCTTTCCCTTTCTGCCCTTTCTTCCAACACCCAATTTTCTCCTCTCTTTTTTTCTCCTTCTTGCAGAAGCATTTTTGAAGGGAAGGAAAATAATCTCAACCATCATGTAACTCTTCTTCCTTTCTTGCCTGTTATGATAAAGTAATGTAATGTTAAGAGGATTTTCACTTTCAATTATTCTAACTTTTCAACCTTATAAAAATTAATAAACCTCCTTTACAAAGGTTTACCTATTAAATTAAATATTAGACTATTAAAATCCAATAGGAAAATATTAATAATTAAATCATTCTCTTATAACATTATTTAATATCATAGGAGATGAATATACTGAAGTTAGCCTTAATATCATAGGAGATGCTCTTATAACATTATTTAATTCCATATTAGATCATTATTATTTAGAGTAGTCGAGGGATATACTGAAGTTCCAATAGCATGAATGGCTTAACCAAGCATTTTAAGGCACAACTATCAACAACCAACCTGAAAGTGCAAACAATAAGGTGTCCATAAGGTTTTTAATCGATAGGGAGGGTAGATTAAATAAGACAAGCCAACATTCTTGGCTACTCCCCTATTAGTTCTCTAGTGGATATAAGGGGGTGTGAGCCCTGAGATCGATATATGTGGGATTAAAGCTAATATGAATAGAATATCTAGATTTGTTATTTGCCTCACAGATGTCATGGCGAGACAAAGATCCTCATAGATGATCATCCAACCTCATCAATAGAATCCAACCCATAGCTAAATTTCATCACAAACCACATAGCTATCATAGGTAGAGAAGATAAATAAACTCAATCTGTAAAAAAGTAAACAGGGATGGTGTTATCACACATGATTGCTTCAATAGTTCTAGGAGTGGAACATCTGTTATGGTTCATGGATCACTCGTAGGAAAACAAAAGAGGGACCTATCAAACCATCATGAGAAATGACATCCTAGCTACACATTCTTCAAAAAATTATGGTTATAGGTATCCATAGTAAAACAATAAAATCAACGACATACAAGACCACCACAAGATTCAAAACAAAGCAATAATAATGGTTTATAAGATTTTGTCCTTTGGGTTTTACTATTGATTCAAAAAATTACAGCCCACACATTGCAAATAGTAATTTCTATGTCATACAATGTTTCAAACAAACTGAACCTGTCATCACTTATGTTCAATATAACATGAAATTAGGTGGTACCAATTTGAGACCAAATATAGACCCAACTAGTTTTATGACATCGACCGCAAGCATCCATATTTAGGTATAATTATATTAATGTTTATAAAAGAGCATCTTGGCCTCTTAATTTACATGAAATCATGCGCTACTCATAAGTTTTAGGATTAGAGAAGAGGGTCGGGTCAAACGACATGGGGATAGATATCCCACATGCACGTTGCAGGGGGTGTATCACTTAATAAAAGTGCATCCACTTTCTAAAAGAGATAACCACCTTGTGGTGGTTATGGAGACCATGATTGTAATTAGAAATGGTGGTTTTATTTGTATAATGTTTGTTTGGTGGTGGTTTGAATTCATTTAGGGCTCCTCTATCCTAGTTTGGTTTGATTGACTTTGTTAAGTCTTCTCTATCCTAGTTTGGCTTCCTGAGTTGAGCCATATTTTAACACATGCATATAATAGCCTAGACCTCATAGAACATTGAATTTAATAGCCTAGACTACATCGAACATGAATTTAATAGCCTAGACCTCATCAAATAATTATGGGGAGTCTTTTATTAAATTAAAGGTTCAAATGTTTGAATGGTATTTACCCTGTATTCACGGGGAGTTCAAGAGGACTAGCAAATATAGAATAATAAAAATATAATGGTAAGCAATAACCATGTTTAAATACACAGTGTTCAAATTGAAATCAATAAATTCCTTTATTGAACATAAAAACATAAAGGAAAATGGAAGATCCAACCTAATTTTCCTCCAGGTGTCTTTCAATTCCAAGTGGCCTCTATCTTCTAATACTCCAACCCTTATTTAACCTTCTAAATGCCCTTCTACTCCTTCCTTGCATGCTTAGTCCCTTCTTATCTATTATCTATTATCTCATCCTCCTCTCAGGCCTTTCTTTTTCTCCCCTTCCAAAGGTTGCGTTCTAAATCCATTCTCATGAAAATTTAAAGATGCTCTCCCTAAGACAAGACCCCACCTTTCCCATGTGAAGGGAAAAATTAAACTATTTTTAAAATTAAAAGGGGGTCCATGAGGATAAGGTAGGTGGCATTTGTTTCATTTTGTGTCCCTCCTTCCTAGATATAAAAACAAAACTAGTACTATTAGATATTAGAGTGGATACAAAACTAGGACTAATAGGGATAAGAGAAGGAATTTTCCTTAAATTTCCACCAATGTATAGAAGCCATGAAAAAGGTATGAATATTTTCTCAAACAATAGGATAATACTTATATTATTTAATAATTATAGATCCCTTTTTTAGTCCTATAAAAATTGGACAAATCTTGTGGGTACCTAATTGTATTAAAATTAGGTTATTTACACCTAATTTATTATATTGTATTAATTTTTGCAAAAGATAAATCTTCAAATTCATCTTTCACAAAATCTCTAATTAAATATAATTAAATTATCTTCTTCGAAATATAATTAATACTTTCCTAAATCCTCACAGAATCCCTTTGTTAGAATTTGTATGATTCTTTTAGGATCTATGACCCCTTTAGTTAGGTACTAATTGACCCCACTAATTAATTAATAGCCTTTTGGAAAGGATCAATGGGGATAGGCTATGAAATGAACCATTTCTATAATAATTTTTTTAATAAATTCAACTGCTAATGCTTCATCATGCCCTTCAAACCATTGAAAAAATTACATCCATCCTACTATGTAGAAGATTTCCACCACCTCAAGATGTTCATAGAATCATAAGTGCTTTTTAGATCTAATTTGCACTTTTTCCCTCCCATAGTGCTAGATAGAAATATATAGAGAATATCATGGGTTTCTAAGAAAATTTATACAATATCAAAACTTTTCATATGAGAATATCTAAAATGGCACCATTTTTAAATTTTTATGCTTGCTCTATATTATTTATCAGTTGTATTGGATGTTGCTTTCTCTTTCTTTAGGAAATATTCTTTGTACTCTATTCAAAGTATATCAGTTTAGGAAAGAAAAAGGCGGTCCTTGTTATATCTTATTTTTTCATCACTACTTTCCAATGCATGCTATCAATAGGAATTTATCCCACATTTGGCCTTTATGGTAGTGATCATGACATGTATTCCCATTATTAATGGAAAGCATATCCTCACATGTTATAGTGTCATCTAAAAATTATGTCATGCATACACATCTTTTTTTACATGAATGTGTGGCAAAGAAATAGGGTAGAGTGGAACCAAAATGAATTTTAGTGCCATGAACACAAATTGCACTAGACACTAGAATGGTTTTGATGCTTGGTAGACTTGTCCATTTGGCACTAAAATATTAATGAGCACCAAAATATTCAAATTTTACCTACGTTATTCATTTGAACATCAATAATTATCTAATTGCTTCTTTATACTATCAAATGTGTGGCATATACTTTATGGATTATAAGTGGTTATGCATAATATTTAAAGTAAAAAACAATGAAAAAGAAAAGCTACATGTCTTATTGTACTAGAATAGCTTGGTGTACTTCCAAGATAGTTCTAACATTATGATTATGAAACATAGAAGTTGAGTACAAAGTCATTGAAGGATGAGCTCATCCTGTATGTTCATACTTGCATATCATATATATTAAATATAGAAGGAGATGCCATTACTAGTTTTTAGCCACCTTCTACCCCAATTGCATCCATAAGGGATTTTCATAACCGATCTTTTATTTATATGAAAAACATACTAAAATCTAATTTTCATGCAAGTCTTGGTTCAGTAGCACCTCAAAGAGGTTTTCACCACTAAACATTATATTTTTTTATTTTTGAAACAATTCAAGTGGCACCTATTTTGGAAGAAGATGCTTCCTCAACCAAGTGCACATATTATTATGATTGTATGTATGATGTAAAATCCTCCTTAGTGATTGTTTTTCTGTATACCCAAATTTTGTGTCCATTCACCAAAAGTTGTTATTTGAAACCATCAATATATTGTAGTTGTACCACATCATTATCAAATACATGTTCTATCTGATATGGCCTCAACCAATGTCTGTGCAATTTACTCTTAAAATCATGGTAATAGGAATAAAAAAATAAGGCCCAATCACCTGGCTAAAATTTTCTATTCTTAATGTGGTTGTAATACCACTTCTTTCATTGTCATTGTATATCTTCTAGAGAGCCTCAAGATGAATATTATCTAGTTGGTTCAACTATTTTATCCTCTAGAGCTATGCATATGTTAGAAAAATTCACACATCAAGAGTTGTATGAGGTGTTTGAAATTTGAACTCAATTGGAAAATATGGCTTCTTTCCATATATACATTTATATGGTGTAAAAACCTATTGTATAATTCCACATGGTATGGTATGCCCACATGACCTCAAACAACCCATTTGTTTGATCCCTTTGATATAAGGCCACTACCTTGGTTAAAATGTTCTCTAGTTCATTATTAGTGACATCTATTTTCCCATTTGACTATGGGTTGTAAGGATACACCTTATGATGCTTTATTTGATATTTCTTCATGAATGCCTCAATCAACTTAGACATGAAATATGGCCCTTGATCCAAAAAAATCTCTCAAGGGGTGCTGAATTACTGAAAGATCTATCCATAAAATAAGTCAATAACTTTGTATTCATGAGTATGTGCTACAACACAAGCCTCCACCTACTTTGTAACATAATTAGTGAAAACCACTATGAGTTAGAATTCTCCCTGGTATGCAAGTTTTTGGGAGGTAGTCCGGACATGGAGACTATTAGGGCTTGGGCGACTGGTAGGCAGCTTGGAGTTGGTAGCTCTAACTCGAGGGTTCTTCATTATCCATTTTAACAATATGGAGGATGCTAACCATATTTTAATAGGAGGTCCTTGGTTTCTAGGCAAAAGGAGCCTTTTTCTCAGACGATGGGGTGAAGATTTTGACCCTGAAAAGTAAAATATTAACATTTCCCCTATTTGGGTTCATCTCCCGAGTCTACCTGCCCAGTTCTTCAATGAATATTGGCTATAGGGCATAGCCAAAACTATAGGGGACATGATATCCATTGACTCATGCATGAATCTACGTAAATGCTAATTTGAATTGCTAAGGTTTGTGGAGCTATATTATGGAGAATACTATATAAAATAGCTGGTAGAATATGAGAATAGGCAGACATTCTATGCAGAATGTAAAAATCAAGGACATCTATGCAATTAGTGCCCTAACATGGCAATGAATAGAGAAAAGAAGTAGGGAATGCTAGACAGAGAAAATTTGAGGAGTTTCCCTGGCAGAGGCGATTTCAATCAGGCAAACTATGTCTACCAAAAAAAGAAAAGAGAGGGTGCAGGGTCCCAGTAAGACAAAGGAAAACAATAGGTTGTTGGCAACCAAAATACTCAGGTAAGTTCCAATCCTCTAGTTTCAAATAAATTTTCAATTCTATCTAATATGGGAGTAGAAGGATTATCAGAAGACATGGAAGCCCAACACCTTCAGGCTAAGCTTTTTGACTCTCTCGAATCCCCATCCAAGTTAGGATCCTCAAACCCTAATGCTAAAATTATTGTAAGCCCCGTGGGCATCACAAATCCAAACCCTAATGCATGATCTCTAGAATCCACATCCAAGTCAGGATCCTTAAACCCCAATGCTGGAAATACTTCAAGCCCAGTGGGCATCCCAAAGCCAAACCCTAATGCTAAATAACTTAGGAAGAAATTTGAGACATTGGAAAATAAAAAATCTCATCTCCCTAACATCATCACTAGGAGCCAAGTGAATCCTACTGAGGGGCTGTCATGTAGACTAGGGGAATACAGGAAAAAAGGAGAATATGTGGATGTAGGGGTGGAGATATGTGAAACTCTTCAGAATGAGGAATATGGCAATTCGGTTCTACAAAAAATTATCTCCCCTCAGTTTAGTCCTAAAAAAACCAGGAGCACTGTGAAGTCTCCTATAGATTTTGGAAATGAAAAAAGAAGATGGAGAATATCAAATACTGAGCATCAAAAAATTAAAACTGATAATGACATTGCCAATGGAAAACAGAGAACCTTGTTTCAATAGGTTATTCCGGGTTTTGAAGACAAAAAATTAGGAAAACCCCCTCAAGGGAGGGGGAGAGGAAAAAATCCCAAACAATCTAAATGAAGTTCCTCTCATGGAACGTGAGAGGCCTCAATGGCCTGCCAAAACATAGGGAAGTCAGTGCAATAAGAAATCAAGTGAATCCAACTATTATCATGTTGTAAGAAACAAAAACTGATGAGATTTAGTAAAAAAAAATAGCAAAAAATATTGGAATCAAGGGGAGATGTTTTGCAAATCATCCAGAGGAGCATTTGGAGGCCTTATGACTTTGTGGGATCCCCGGATAGTAGAAGGCACCATTATTCAGAAAGATGATAGGGTTCTTAGTGTTTTATTTAAGGAAATAAATAGCAACAAGTCGTGGATCCTTTCAAATATTTATGCCTCGAATTCAATTCAAGGGAGAGATCTACTGTGGGAGTACTTAGGCAATATGAGTGAAATCTTCCATAATGTTCCCTGGATTCTAGTTGGGGATTTTAACACTCCTCTTTACCCTTCAAAAAAAATGGGTGGAAATACACCACCTATCAGGAACATGGATGAGTTCAATGACTTTGTGAACTCCAACATGTTGATGGATGTAAAACTTAGAGGAGAGAATTATACCTGGAGCAATCGGTGGATAGGGTGTCATATCATTCAAGAAAGGCTTGATAGGTTTTTTCTATCAAAGGAGGCTACAACTTTGTTCGGTGATTCTACCCTGCAAGCCCTTCCTAAAATTGCCTCTAATCATAATCCCATTTTTTTGGAGATCCCTAACTCTTTGTCCTTCAAGAAACCTTTCATATTTCAATCTATGTGGATCAAACATTTCAGTTTCAGAGATAACTTAAGTCAGTGGTGGCAGCAACCTGTCAGGGGTAGTGCAACTTTTAAACTTGCTAACAAATTAAATTTTGTTAAGGAAAAGCTTTAAACTTGGAACAAAGAGGTATTTGGGGACCTCTTTGAAAATAAAAAATAGGTTGTTGAAAGTTTGAATATAATTGATCAGAGGATCCAACATGGTGAAGATGATGAAACTACTAGGCAGGAGGAACGAACAAAACTAGCAGAGTTTCATAACATTTTGGCCTGTGAGGAAATCTATTGGAGGAAAAAATCAAGGGCTATTTTGTTGAAATATGGAGATTCAAATTATGAGTTTTTTCACATCACCATGCTTAGAAACAGAAGCAATAGCAATATAAATTTTTTTAAAAAAGTAGATGGTTCTATTACTCAAGATTTAACAGAAATCAGAAAGGAGGCAGTAACTTATTTCAATTCTATCTTTGGTCAGGACTCATAGTATAATGATGAGGCAAAAGATATTATTTTGCAATCCATTCCTAGCATAATAAATGAGGATATAAACCTTAAGCTTCTAGCTCCATTTTTTGATGAGGAAATTAAGAAAGCCTTGTTTAGCATGGAGCCAGACAAAGCCCCGGGACCCGACGACTTTCCCCCTCATTTCTATCAAGATTTTTGGGATATCGTAAGTGAGGATATAATTTTGCTGTCAAAGAATTCCAATAAAGCAATCATATCCCAAAAGGTATCAAATCTACTTTTATTTCTATAATTCCTAAGAAGAAAACCCCTGAATCTATGGCTAACTTCAGGCCAATCAGTCTGTGCAATGTTTCTTACAAGATCCTAACTAAAGCCATTGCAAATAGAATGAGATATATTCTACCCCGCATCATAGATCCATTCCAGGGAAGCTCTGTCTAAGGTAGGTCAATCTTGGATGGATTTATCACAGTTCATGAAGCTCTACACTCTGCTCATAATACTAACAGGTCTATTTTTGCCCTCAAGCTTGATATGAACAAAGCATTTGACAGGCTAAATTGAGACTTTCTAATTGTTGTCCTCCTTAAGTTTGGTTTTCACCACCAATGGGTTAATTTGATGAAAGAATGTATTTATAAAGCATGGTTCTTTATTCTATTTAAAGGAACAACTGTTGGTTACTTTAAAAGTCACAGAGGAATTCGATAGGGGGACCCTATCAGCCCCATGTTATTCATCATTGTGGCAGAAGCTTTAGGTAGAACCATCAAAAATACTTGTAGTTCAAGGCTAATATCGGGAATCAAGGCAAAATATCTCACTAGGGTTGTTTCTCACCAACAATTCATTGATGATACCCTTATATTGACTAAGGCATTAGTGGTTGAGGCCAAAATAATTAAATACATCCTATAACTCTACGAGGATGCTGCTGGTCAAAAAGTTAATTTTAGTAAAAGCAAGTTATATTTCTTGAACACCCCCATTCAGAGGTAAGGAAGGATTGCAGAAATTTTAGGGTGTGATATAGCAAACCTCCCCACTTCGTATCTTGGTCTCCCTCTTTTCATTGGTTCTCCGAGAGAGTCAATGTGGGACAAGGTTATTGAAAGAATTCAAAAAAAACTTGTTGGATGGAAAGGTCATCTTCTATCTCAAGCAGGAAAGTTGACCCTCACTAAGGCCTCTCTTCAGAGTATTCCAGTCTATTTCCTCTCCGTTTTCAAAGCCCCTATGAAGGTTTTCCAAAAAATTGAGAAACTCCAAAAAGAATTTTTATGGACTGGATCAGAGGAGAAAAAAAGGATACACCTTGTAGGATGGACCAAAGCGTGCAAACCCAGGGAAAATTGGGGCTTAGTTCTGAGGAGAATTGCTCATATAAATTTAGCTTTACTAGCTAAGTAGGTGTGGTGTCTCATTTTTGGTGAAGAAAATGAATGGACAACTATCATCAAATGAAAGTATCTTCAAAATATGGAATTTCTAAGTGACTCAGTTCCAATCAGAGGTTCTGCTTTTTGGAAAGTAATTCTTAATTTTAAGGAAATCATCAAAAAAGGTTTAAGATGGGTTTTAGGCAATGGTGAGAGGATAAATTGTTAGAATGATAGGTGGGCTAAGGACGAACCACTGATGCAATATCCTAACTTAGCCCGAATCAGAGATATCATAGAAGAACTCATTGGCAGAAAAGTCTCTGATTATATGGTTGAGGATAGAGGTAGAATGAAGTGGAAAAAAATAAGAATTCAAAGATTTCAAGCGAAATCAAATATCTTTGTAACATTATCGGGTAACAGTTTATCCCCATGAGACCTAAGGAAGATCAAGTGACCTGGGCTACTACAGAAAATGAGTAGTTCATTTTTAAATCAACTTACAAGCTTCTGCTTGATGATGAGGATTTTGTCCTCTAAAAGGACTTAGTTTGGATAAAAAATTTAATTCTAAAAATTGTAATATTTTCATGGCTGGTTATCCAAGGAAGAATTATAACCATTGATAATTTAATGTGTAAATGTATTTGTATCACTAATCATTGTTATCTGTGTAGGGCTAATTGGGAGACCATTTATCACATTTTCCTTGAGTGCCCTTTTTCCTTGACTGTCCTAAGTGGGGTTTTTCAGGCCTTCAATATTTCATGGGTTAAACTAGCCACCATACTTGATTTGTTCATCTAGTGGCCTTACCCATTTTCAATCCAAAGACTTAGATACATGTGGAAAATTTGTCTCAATCACTATCTTTGGAAGGTGTGGTTAGAAAGGAACCATAAAGTATTTAATGAGTCTATCCATGATCATCAAACTATCATTGCCAGGATCCTATCCTTTGCCAGTGAGAATGTGAACCTTATCCCTTTTGATAGCCATAAACCTCATCTACAGGAGACCATGATTGCTCAATATTAAGCTTAACCTTGTTAGATGAGTCTGTGCCTAGGGTAGTCAACCCCAAAGCCAATGTTAAGTGATCTCCACATCCTATGGGTTGGTTTAAGCTTAATTTTTATGGAGCAACTAAGGAGAATCATGGCAGAGTAGGCATTTGTGGTATTGTACGAGATCATAATGGGAATATGATGCTTGTATTTTTTGAATATTTGGGAACAAGGACGAAAAATGAAGTTGAAGCTAGAGCTATGTGTAGAGGTCTTCAAATGACTCAAGACTTAGAAGGAAATTTTATCGTAGAAGGAGACTCTATGCATGTTATAAATCTCCTCAATAATTGGAAAACACCTCCTTGGAGGATTAAAACAATTATTGAAGAGGCTAGGATCCTTTTCTAGGGAAGACAGGACAAAAAATCCCAACATGTCTTTTGAGAAGCTAACAAAATTGCTGATAAGCTGGCCAATTTGGGTGTCTGTGGTGACGAACTTTTCAAATGGGAACACGGTGTCCCAAGTGAAGTAGAGGAGCTTATTCAACAAGAATGCCAAGAATTATAGTCAAATTACCAACATGGAAGGCACTGTAAGTTCGAAGGCTAGGAGTATTCCCATCTCTTTTTTGAATTAGACTCACAATAAAAATTATTTGAGTTGTCAGTCTCCATGGATGTTGCTTGGAAATACTACAAAGACTAATGGGGATAGTCACATGCTAGATAACATGGCTCCTAGTCATCTTAGTAATTTGAGGTTGGTTGATAATCACAGGAAAGTAAAGAAACGACAATATAAGACTTTGAACCAAAACCACGTGGACCACCAGATAGCCATCGCCATAAATCTAGCCAGCAGGTTGAATTCTCCAAGGCTGATTGGCCAAGATAGTATGTGGTACTAAAGCATTTCATATACAAAAGAAAGTAATTACCAAAGAATTATTAAGAGTAACTATCAATACAGAGCTTGTGGGAGTTTTTTTTAGTACTCTGCTATGTGTGTCTACAGCTTTTTGTTTCTCCATTATCTCAAGGGAGGGATCCGTGTCTATTTCTTTTTTGTAATTATGATGCATGTGTGTTTCTCAGGGTATACCCAAAATTTTGTATTGGAAGTTTCTTTTTTATAACAGGCTATGTGCCTTAACAGATGTAATGGATTTGGCGGCATGTAGATTTTACATATATGGGATCCTTAGCAAGGATATGTTCATCAACAACCCTGGGCTGATTTTTGTAAAAGATTTTGGGTCAACCTGTAAAACCCGGTATTAATGCTATAGTATCTTATCTACAAAAAAAATATATTTTAGGTCTATAGAGCCAATTAAGTCAAGTACCTATTTCTAAAATGGTTAAAAAACCACTTGAGGCTAAAGAGGTATATCATTTGAAGCAATTAGTCTCTCCATTTTTTGGCACTAATCACATTGTTGAACATACATTTTTGCATCCCAATGGAGTGAGGGCTAGTAATATCTAGCACCAAGGATCTTATGGATGGTTCACTTGGCTGAATAATATCCTCTAGAAGGCTTGTCATGACATACCTAAAGGATATCAAAGACTTTATCTTCTTGTACACACCTGTGTAACACAAAGTTAGGTCCACATTTAAATAAAATTACAATAACCCATTTATAAGATAATTTTTTTAAACCAATTTAGATTTTTCTTTAGAAGTGTGGGGGGATCTTCCTTGTTGCTTTAGAAATATCAACAAACCATAAGGAGTGTGTGAATACTGCAAAGAGGTTCTCATTAGGAAATATATCCTCCACTAGATCATTATTACCTACATTATTTAATATTGACGAATGATAAAAAACTATATTATTGCATCTAGGCTTGTCAACAATGGTAATGTCAAATTTTTGGAATAATATTAACCATATAATAATTATACCACTAACTATTAATTTTTTCATTAGGCATTTTATTGAGGTATGATTGGTGTGGAAAAATACTTGATATATTATGATGTAGTGGAAAAACTTATTAAATGGCATATATGACAACCAAAAATTCTTTTTTAGTAGTTATAAAATTTATCTCAATTCAAGATAAGTTTTTATTGATATAATAGATGACATAAGGTTTCTCTTCCTCCTAGCCTAAGACTACCCCTAGTGCAATGTTGGATGCATCACTATGAATTTAGAATGGAATTAATAAATTTAGGCCTTGTAGTATAGGGGCAAAAGTGATATTTTATTTAAGGGTATTAAATATAGTTTGGCAAGCATCCATCCATCTAAATTAAAAATCCTTTCTTAATAGTGTAAACAATGGAGCTAAAAGTTTACTAAAGTCCTGGATAAAATGAAGATAGTAGCCAATATATCCTAAGAAAATTCAAACATATGTTTGTGTTTATAGAGTTGGGAGTTGCTTGATAATATTAATATTTTGGCTATCAACTTTAATACCTTCACACGAGATATGGTGTCCTAATACTATTTCCTTGTCCATCATTATTAGATATTTTTCATGAATTAGGGACAAGTTGTGAGTTTCAAAATAAGTAATAACTTCGTCAATATTTTATAATCCTTAATCAAAAGAATCACCATAGAATATGAATTCATCCATGTATACTCTAATGCAATCACTAATAAGATCACCAGATATTGCCACTACTCTTCACTAGAGTGTAGCGGGGGCATTGTAGAGGAGGCCAAAATGTAAGACATAATAAGAAAAGGTACCCCAAGGGCATGTAAAATTTGTCTTCTCTTGGTCTTATAGATCTAACTAGATTTGGTTATACCCACTAAAACCATCAAGGAAAATGAAATGTTTCTTTCCTACAAGGGTATCAAGAACTTCATCAATAAATAAAAACATGTAGTGATTCTTGTGTGTGGCCTTATTGAGTTCTCAATAATAGACACATACATGCCATATGCCATTATTTTTAGGAAATATTATCAATGGGGACACCTACTAGCTATTAAATATTGGATAGATGAATCCTATCACTACTATTTCTTCAATCTCAATTTTTATGATATCTCATAGTGTAGAATTTATCTATCTTTGAGGTTGTTGAACAAGTTTTACATCTTTGGTATAGATATAATACATATAAAAATTAGTATGTATACCTTTCATGTCACTGTAGTCCCATACAAAATAATTGTTGTATTTACTTAACGCATCAAACAATTTTACTTCTTATTCATCATACAACCAACTATTGATATTCAATATTTTCTTGGATGTATTTCAATGTGTTTGGTGCCTAGGTGCACCGAATTTATTACTTTGAATGTGATAACCAAGGAATTTAAAGGACAATGGTGAGGTAAAAAGGAGTGCAATAGTTTATAATTTTCATTAAAAGTGATTCTAGAAGGAATGATGTTTGTTAAAGGACAACAAAGAAAAGATAAATCCTAACATTTTCCACCATGTGTGATATTGAATTGACTATCTTGGAAAGGCAAGGGTGGAAAGTGTTTAGGTTCTTCACATACATCCCTCTAAAGGAGTTAATGGAAACTAATTTGATTATAATCAATAAAATACTCTCAATAGGTGCTCACTAAGAAAACTTCATCCTCAAAAATAGATGTTTCTAATATATCTAATTCTTTAACATGCTCATTTAAAATTATTGTAACTAGGGAGGAGAGATTCTCTTCATTTGGTTCATCAATTCACAAATTAACAAAAAAATCCATCAAAGGATTGGTTGGAGAATATAAATTTTTTTATTAGGATCTACTCCATTTCAATATGGTCATGTATCCTAATCAATAGTCAATGAATGCAATGGTCATAGAAAGCATCTACCAAGGATTAATGGTAACCATTCATTGAGGTATGAGGCTACAATACTAGAAAGTAAATAGCATATTCCCATGAAAAAATTGTCATAGGGAATTCTCTATTATTCCTTCAAGATTAATTAATTGTTTTGGTAGATAAGATACTATAGCATTAATACCGGGTTTTACAGGTTGACCCAAAACCTTTTACAAAAATCAGCCCAGGGTTGTTGATGAACATGTCCTTACCGAGTATCCTATATATGTAAAATCTACATGCCGCCAAAGCCATTACATCCGGTAAGGCACATAGCCTATTATAAAAAAGAAACTTCCCATACAAAATTTTGGGTATACCCCGAGAAAATACACCTGCATCATAATTACAAAAAAAAGAAATAGACATAGATCCCTTCCTTGAAATAATGGAGAAACAAAAAGCTGCAGACACACATAGCAAAGTACTAAAAAAAACTCCCACAATATATGTATTGACAGTTACTCTTAATAATTCTTTGGTAATTGCTTTATTTCGTATATAACATGCTTTGGGACCACATCCCATCTTGGCCAATCAGCATTGGAGAAATGAACCTGTTGGCTAGATTTATGGCGATGGCTATCTGGTGGTCCGCGTAGTTCTGGTTCGAAGTCTTATATTGCCATTTCTTTCCTGCCCTATGATTATCAACCAACCTCAAATTACTAAGATGACTATGAGCCATGTTATCTAACATGTGACTATCCCCATTAGTCTTTGTGGTATTTCCAAGCAGCATCCACCAAGACTGACATCTCAAAAAAAAATTATTATGAGTCCATTTCAAAAAAGAGACGGGAATACTCATAGCCTTCAAACTTATAGTGCCTTCCATATTGGTAAATTTGACTATCATTCTTGGCATTCTTGTTGAATAAGATCCTCTACTTCACTCAATACACCATGTTCCCATTTGAAAATTCCGTCACCATCGACACCCAAATTGGCTAGCTTATTAGCAACTTTGTTAGCTTCCCGAAAGACATGTTGGGCTTTTCTATCATGTCTTCCCTGGAAAATGATCCTAGCCTCTTCAATAATTGTTTTAATCCTCCAAGGAGGTATTTTCCAATTATTGAGGAGATTTATAACATGCATAGAGTCTCCTTCTATGATCAAATTTCCTTCTAAGTCTTGAGTCATTTGAAGGCCTCTCCACATAGCTCTAGATTCAGCTTCGTTGTTCGTCCTTGTTCCCAAATATTCAAAAAATGCAAGCATCATATTCCCATTATGATCTTGCACAATACCACCAATTCCTGCTCTGCCAAGATTTTCCTTAGCCGCTCCATCAAAATTAAGCTTAAAATAACCTATAGGAGGTGGGGACCACTTAACATTGGATCTGGGGTTGACTACCCTAGGCACAAACTCATCTAACAAGGTTAAGCTTAAATATTGAGCAATCGTGGTCTCCTACAAATGAGGTTTATGGCTATCAAAAGGGATAAGGTTCACATTCTCATTAGCAAAGGATAGGATCCTGGCAATGATAGTTTGATGATCATGGATAGACTCATTAAAGATTCTATGGTTCCTTTCTAACCACACCTGCCAAATATAGTGATTGAGACAAATTTTCCACATGTATCTAAGTCTTTGGCTTGAAAAGGGGTAAGGCCACTAGATGAAAAAATCAAGTATGGTGGTTGGTTTAACCCAAGAAATATTGAAGGCCTAAAAAACCCCACTTAGGACAGTCAAGGAAAAAGGGCACTCAAGGAAAATGTGATAAATGGTCTCCCAATTAGCCCTGCACAGATAATAATGATTAGTGATACAAATACCTTTACACATTAAATTATCAATGGTTAGAATTATTCCTTGGATAACCAGCCATGAAAATATTGCAATTTTTGGAATTAAATTTTTTATCCAAACTAAGTCATTTTGGAGGACAAAATCCTCGTCATCAAGCATAAGATTGTAAGCTGATTTAACAGTGAACTACTCATTTTTCATAGGAGCCTAGGTCACTTGATCTTCCTTGGGTCTCATGGGGATAAATTGTTTCCCGATAATATTACAAAGATCATTTGATTCTGCTTGAAATACCTAAATCCTTATTTATTTCCACTTCATTCTGCCTTTGTACTCAACTATATAATCAGATACTTTTATGTCAATGAGTTATTCCGTGATATCTCTAATTCGGGCTAAGTTAGGATATTGTGTCAGCGGTTCATCCTTAGCCCACTTGTCATTCCAGTAATTTATGCTCTCACCATTGCCTAAAACCCATCTTAAATTTTTTTTGATGATTTTCTTACAATTAAGAATTGCTTTTCGAAAAGCAAAACCTCTGATTGGAATTGAGTCACTTAGAAATTCCAAATTTTGAAGATACTTTCGTTTGATGATAGTTGTCCATTCATTTTCTTCACCAAAAATGAGATGCCACACCTATTTAGCTAGTAAAGATAAATTTATATGAGCAATTCTCCTCAAACCTAAGCCCCAATTTTCCCTGGGTCTGCACACTTTGGTCCATCCTACAAGGTGTTTCCCTTTTTTCTCCTCTGATCTAGTCCATAAAAATTCTTTTTGGATTTTCTCAATTTTTTGGAAAAATTTCATAGGGGCTTTGAAAATGGAGAGGAAATAGACTGGAATGCTCTGAAGAGAGGCCTTAGTGAGGGTCAACTTTCTTGCTTGAGATAGAAGATGACCTTTCCATCCAACAAGTTTTTTTGAATTCTTTCAATAACCCTGTCCCACATTGACTCTCTCGGAGAACCAATGAAAAGAGGGAGACCAAGATACGAAGTGGGGAGGTTTGCTATATTACACCCTAACATTTTTGAAATCCTTCCTTGCCTATGAATGGGGATGTTCAAGAAATATAACTTACTTTTACTGAAATTAACTTTCTGACCAGCAACATCCTCGTATATTTGTAGGATGTATTTAATTATTTTAGCCTCAACCACTGATGCCTTAGTCAATATAAGGGTATCATCGAAGAATTGTTGGTGAGAAACAACCCTAGTGAGAGATGTTGCGTTGATTACCGATATTAGCCTTGAACTACAAGCATTTTTTATGGTTTTGCCTAAAGCTTCTGCCACAATGATGAATAAAATGGGGCTGATAGGGTCCCCCTTCCGAATTCCTCTACGACTTTGAAAGTAACTAACAATTGTTCCATTAACTAGAATTGAGAACCATGCTTTAGAAATACATTATTTTATCAAATTAACCCATTTGTGGTGAAAACAAAACTTAAGGAGGACAACAATCAGAAAGTCCCAATTTATCCTATCAAATGCTTTGTTCATATCAAGCTTGAGGGCAAAAATAGACCTGTTAGTCTTATGAGCAGAGTGTAGAGCTTCATGAACTGTGATAACTCCATCCAAGATTGACCTGCCCTGGACAGAGCTTCCCTGGCATGGATCTATGATGCGGGGTAGAATATCTCTCATTCTATTTACAATGGCTTTAGTTAGGATCTTGTAAGAAACATTGCACAGACTGATTGGCCTGAAGTCAACCATAGATTCAGGGGTTTGCTTCGTAGGAATTAGAGAAATAAAAGTAGATTTGAGACATTTTGGGATATGATTGTTTTCTTGGAATTCTATGATAGCAAAAATTACATCCTCTCTTACGATGTCCCAAAAATATTGATAGAAACGAGGGGGAAAGCTATCGGGTCCTAGGGCTTTGTCTGGCTCCATGCTAAACAAGGCTTCCTTAATTTCCTCATCAAAAAAGGGAGCTAGAAGCTTAAGGTTTATATCCTCATTTATTATGCTAGGAATGGATTGCAAGAGAATATATTTGGCCTCCTCATTACACTGCGATTCCTGACCAAGGATAAAATTGAAATAAGTTACTACCTCCTTTCTGGTTTATGTCAAGTCCTGAGTAATAGAACCATTTGTTTTTTTTTTTTATCTTGTTATTGCTTCTATTTCTAAGCTTGGTGACATGAAAAAACTTGGAATTTGAATCTCCATATTTCAACCAAATAGCCCTTGATTTTTTCCTCCAATAGATTTCTTCACAGGCCAAAATGTTATGAAACTCTGCTAGTTTTGTCCGTTCCTCCTGCCTAGTAGTTTCATCAGCATCACCATGTTGAATCCTCTGATCAATTATCTTCAAAATTTCAACAACCTATTTTTTATTTTAAAATAGGTTCCAAAAGACCTCTTTTTTCCAAGTTCAAAGCTTTTCCTTAACAAAATTTAATTTGCCAGCAAGTTTAAAAGCTGCACTACCCCTGACAGTCTGCTGCAACCACTGAATTAAGTTATCTCTAAAACTGGAATTTTTGATCCACATAAATTGAAATCTGAAAGGTTAATTAAAGGATAGAGAGTTAGGGATCTCCAACAAAATGGGATTATTATCAGAGGTAATTTTAGGAAGGCCTTGCAGGGTAGAATCACTGAATAGAGTTGTAGCCTCCATTGATAGAAAAAACCTGTCAAGCCTTTCTTGAATGAGATGACACCCTATCCGCAAATTGCTCCAGGTATAATTCTCTCCTCTAATTTTTACATCCATCAACATGTTGAAGTTCACAAATTCATTAAACTCATCAATGCTCCTGATAGGTGGTCCATTTCCACCCATTTTTTCTGAAGGGTACAGAGGAGTGTTAAAATTCCCAGCCAGAATCTAGGGGACATTATGGAAGATTTCACTCAGATTGCCTAAGTACTCCCATAGTAGAGTTCTCATTTAAATTGAATTTGGGGCATAAATATTTGAAAGGATCCATGAAATGTTGTTTATTTCCTTAAATAAAACACTAACAACCCTGTCATCTTTCTGAATAATGGCACCTTCTACTATCCAGAGATCCCACAAAGTCATAAGGCCTCTAGACGCTCCTCTAGATGATTTGCAAACCATATCCCCCTGATTCCAGATTTTTTTGGCTACTTTTTTTGACTGAATCTCATTAGTTTTTGTTTCTTGCAACATGATAATAGTTGGATTCACTTGATTTCTTATTGCACTAACTTCCCTGTGTTTGGGCAGGCCATTGAGGCCTCTCACATTCCATGAGAGGAAATTCATTTATATTGTTTGGTATTTATTCCTCTCCCCCTCCCTTGAGGGGGTTTTCCTATTTTTTTGTCTTCAAAACCCAGAATAACCTATTGAAACAAGGTTCCCTATTTTCCATTAGCAATGTCATTATCAGTTTTAATTTTTTGATGCTCAACATTTGATATTCTCCTTCTTATTTTTTCACTGTCAAAATCTATAGGAGACTTCACAGTGCTCCTAGTTTGTTTAGGACTAAACTGGGGGGAGGTAATTTGTTGCAGAATCGGACTTCCATATTCCTCAATCTAAAGAGTTTCACACATCTCCACCCCTACATCCAAATATTATCCTTTTTTCTTGTATTCCCCTAGTCTGCGGGATGGTCCCTCAGTAGGATTCACCTAGCTCCTAGTGATGATGTTAGGGAGATGAGATTTTTTATTTTCCAATGACTCAACTTTCTTCCTAAGTTCTTCAGTATTAGGGTTTGGCTTTGGGATGCCCACTAGGCTTGAAGTATTTTTAGCATTGGGGTTTAAGGATCTCGACTTGGATGGGGATTCTAGAGATCGGGCATTAGGGTTTGGCTTTATGATGCCCATGGGGCTTACAGTAATTTTAGCATTAGGGTTTGAGGATCCTGACTTGGATAGGGATTCTAGAGAGTCAAAAAGGTTAGCCTGATGGTTCTGGGCTTCCATGTATTTCGATAATCCTCCTACTCCCATATTGGATAGAATTGAAAATTTATTTGAAACTAGAGGATTGGAAATTACCTGAGTATTTTGGTTGCCAACAACTTGTTGTTTTGCTTTTTCTTGTTGGGACCCTACACCCTCTTTTTTATTTTTTTTGTAGACATAGTTTTCCTGATTGAAATTGCCTCTGCAAGGGAAACTCCTCAAATTTCATCTGTATAGAATTCCCTGCTTCTACTTTTCTCTATTCATTGCAAAGTTAGGGCACTGATTGTAAAGATGTCCTTGATTTTTACATTCTACATAGAATTCTGGTCTATTCTCATATTCTATTGACTATTTTCGATAGTATTCTCCATACTCTAGCTCTACAAACCTTGGAAAATCATTATCCAAATTATCATTTACGTAGATTCGTGCATGAGTCATCCTTGTGTTGGCCAAGGTCGCATGGTCAATGGATATCAGGTCCCCTATAGTTCTGGCTATGCCCTGTAGCCAATATTCATTGAAGAACTAGGTAGGTAGACTCAGGAGAGAAACCCAAATAGGGGAAATGTTAATATTTTACTTTTCAGGGTCGAAATATTCACCCCATTGTTTGAGAAAAAGGCTCCTTTTGCCCAAAAACCAAGGACCTCTTGTTAAAATGTGGTTAACATCCTCCATATTGTTAAAATAGATAATGAAGAACCCTCGAGTTAGATATACCAACTCCAAGCTGCCTATCGGTCGCCTTTACCCATCACCCAAGCCTTGATAGTCTCCATGTCCGGCCCACCTCCCAAAATCTTGCCTACAAGGGAGAATTCTTCCATTGAAAGAAAAGGGCTCATGGAACTTGTCGGGGCCAAAATTTTATTATTTACTGGAACTAGGGGCGGAAGAGAGAGAACCTCCTTTCTTTTTCCTCTAAGAGTCTCAACAAAAGACAACCACTCCTTGGGCCAAGCATTGTCCTTCGTATCTTTTTTTTTTGGATCTTTCTGAGGAGGGTCGGGCCCCTACGTGATGCCCACCTCCAAATTTATCGCAACTTGATCGCCTTCCTCTGGATCCTCACTTGATACATGCTCGAGGTTCCCACCCACCCCTTCCATACTTGCTCTACCTTTACTGCCTTGGCTGAGATTCCTGCCCAAAAAATTCAAACCCTCACTCCCGCCGCACCCGCTAAACCTTAGCTCACTCATTCTTCTTTTCAGCTTTTGTTATGAAAGCAAAAAAAATAAAAATGTTTAATTAATTATTTGCAATTTTTTGCATCTGGTGTAGACCGCCAGGCTTGAACCCCGAACCTCCTTCCGAGGATTGAGGGAACTTGCCATTAAGGTACCTAGTGTGGATCCTTCAAGATTAATTATTGGTTGATCTACTGTCTTGAGTATTGTGGATGTTGGATGCATGTCTTTGAGGTGTAATTTTTCCATTGTTTCTTTTATCATAACATTGATGGATGCTCCGATATCTATCAATATGTTTGATATTTTAGTAGAGATAATTGATACTATGATGAAAGGACTACATGGGTCAACATATTTATGTGGGAATAGCTTATTAACAAGATGATCTACCAATTTTTCATCTACATGAATAATTTGAGGGTCTATTTTTCTTTTTCTTCTTGGCTTCTAAATGTAGAGGTCCTTGATAGTCTTATGAAGTAAAGGAACTTTATTAATATCTAGTAATGAAGGAATCATAATACTAAGGTGATTTAGTTCTTTGATAAGATCATGTTCTACTAGAGGTTCATCCTTGATCATTAAGTGCATTAGATAAGGTGGTTGTTAGGAAGAACTTAGAAGATTTTGTTGAATATTTACATCCTTGCTAGGAAGAGACTCTTGTTGGTTTTTCTTGTATTGTTGTGTCTCTTTATCATCCAACTTTGTGATAGTGGGTGGATTTGAGTCAAGGAGTATTATTCCCAAATGAAATTTTATATTATCGTAATCAATAGCATTAAGCTTGATTGTATTTGTAATTTCAATGGCATAGACAGATGGTTCCTATCTACTATTATTTGGGTTGGCCATAGGTTTTACTAGAAGTGGAGGTTGTTGAACTTGTTGTGGATAATTTTTTTGAGAAGCATTGGAAGGTTTAGGCAATAATATTTACTACTAATTTTGGAACCTTTTTTACCCCTAGTACGGTTGATTCTATAGGGGTTGTGGTACCCACTATTAATTTTGTGGATATTATGGTCAACATGGTTGGTTTGACCAACCTTAGGTAGTACACTCTTGAGGTAAGGGCCAAGGGTATTGACCCCAATGTTGCATGGGTTATGATATGGAACAAGGGTTTTGTGGGGTGGGCATCCAATTCATAGGGGCTCTTGGGGCATACAAATTTTGATATGAATTATAAGGAAAATTATTCCTTTGTCTTTTCCCCATAAAAGTAAGTTTCTCTATGGATTAGTTATTGTTTCCTATGGCATTTTTTATATCTTGTAAAAGATCACAATGATAAATAGAGTTACTATTATATTTTATTGCTTTGAATGATTTTATTATGATAATGAAGGGTATTTAAGTACATAGAATGCCTATTTTAGGTATAAGAAACCCTTAAAAAAATTACAACTATCTTGTCCTATATTGCATGCATGTACCTTGTGAGGGGTGGTTATACCACTTGAATACTCACATAGTGTATGATGTAATTAATCCTAACATACCTCCTTTATTAAATCACAGTCAAAAAATCTATTTTGCTTATGACCAAAGAATAATGTATAGGATGATGTTGGAATTTGAGAGAAATTCACCCCATTAATATAGAATTACCACTTTATTACTTAGGAGTGATGAGTTCTACTAATCATGCACTCCAAATATATTTATTACAAAATTATTTCTAATACCATTGTTGATCCTTAGTGATTGGATTCAAGTCCTTATCCCACTCATATTATTAAGGATAATAACAGACTTATCCCATGGTTCTGCTTTCTAGTTAAGCATCGTCAAGAGTCAAATTGCAATCCTTAAGGGAGGTATATGGATTATGGGTAATGGATAAAATATTAGTTTTTGGAAGGATATATGGTTGAAATATCGATCATTGGAGTCTTATCCTAGCCTATTGTTGGTGGAGCCTCTTACCCAACAAGTTTTTGGGTCAAAGGTGTGTCACTTTATTGAGACCACCAATGATCAAAAGTAGTGGAAATATTTTGCTCTTCTCGATCTGTCGTAGGCCAAAGATGAATCCCTAAAACATATCTCTAATCTTCTTTAGTTGTATGTTATTAAGAACACTGATAATTTGGATAAGCTTGTATGGGGATTGGAGATAAGTGGCCTATTCTCCTTGATACCTACATATTTTCTTTTAGATGATACTTCTGATCCTTGGTTCTTGGTTCATAATATTTGGCTTAGAAGCTTCACTCCAAAGTTAACTACTTCTAGATTTTTGTGTAGAACAAATTTTTTTCTATAAAAAATATCCAAAAGAGAGATATGGTTATTATAAATAGGTTCTACCTTTATGAGCTCACGAAGGAGTCCCCAAATCATTTTTTTTCTCATTGCCCCTTTACCTATGATGTATTTTCTTATTTTTTGTGTTCTATGGGGATTTTTTGGGTCTTCCCTAATAATTTATCTGACCTTGTGGAGCATTGGGCTTACCCTTTCTCTTCTCTCCACCTCCATTTCTTTTTCTCCCATGGTCTAACTCATCTCCTCTAGTACATTTGGAAGAAAAGGAAACTACAAGCCTTAAATAACTCCTCATGAGTTACAAATTCAATGAGCCTTAGAGCCATCTATACCATGGTTGAGAATGTCTCGCTTCTTCCCATTTATGGTGGTTTTGTTATTAATATGGATGAAGAGTTGGAGTTGGCCCTTGGATTTCAACATTGGGTTGTTCCCATGGTCCAACCAAGGCCAAGTTTGAGAGATTCGACCATGTGGAAACCCCCTATGGTTGGAAAAAACTAAAATTTGATGGTGCCTCAAAAGGTAATCTTGGGTTGGTAAGGACTGGTGGCATCATTAGGAATTCAAGAGGTGAGGTCTTGCTTGACTTTGTTGAAAACTTAGGATTTCAAAACTATCACTTTGTGGAGGCTGGAGCGTCTTTCTAGGGTATCTCTTAGTTAGAAGCTCTAGCTGCAATAATTTTTTTATTGAAGGTGACTCCATTAACATCATTAACATGGTTAATGGTTCTTAGATTCCCACCTGGACCATTGCAAATTTAATTTTAGAGTCTAAAATTATGATCCAAAACCTGGAAGAAGTTCAAATTAAGCATATTTTTAGGGAGGATAATAAATCTATAGATTTCCTCACTAACTTAGACCTATGCCAAGAAGACCACCATATGGAAAAAAGGTTTTCCTAAAGGTCTTAACCTCTTTGACAATGAGGTCATGCTTTCTTAGTGCAGGTTGTGCCATCAACTTGGGGGATGAAGACTGATTCCCTCTACTTTGTTGTGTAGTTTTAGACATCATATTTATTTGGAGATTGGGCTTTTATGGGCCTTTTAGATAGGCTACCTAAAAATTTCATATTTGAATTTTATCTTGTTTTATGGCATTCATATGGGTTACTTGTGCCTGACATGGTGGAGGTTTAAGTGGTTGGTTCTTATTGGAAGCCTTCCCATGGGTGCTTTTTTGGATTTAATTCATAACTCTCAACATTTTAAAAGGATTTTATGGATTACATGGAGGATGGTGAGTAATCATAACATGTGGTGGACTATGGTTTAAAACCAAAGGGATTTCATCAGTATCTTTAGATTAATTAGACAAGTGGGGTATGCCAAATAAGAAATCATTATTTTTACTAGCAATAGGATGTTGACCAATTTGATGTCAATTGTATAGGCATGCCTCATGGCATGTGTCTTCAATGGTAGCAAGAGGAATTTGGAAACGGGATGGTTATAAACAAGTCATGGACAACTATAATTGGGCAAGCTCAGGAGTTTCCCTTCATGATGGTTGTGCATGGGCTAAGGTGATAACTTAGCATGTGGGAAGCACAAGGTACCAATTGGGATACCATGAGATCATGTTAAAATTTGTATCCTTGATCCATGTATATCACCAAAAATCTATATAAAGTTGGGTGCCAGGGGCCTAGAATGGTTGGTTTTCTTTTTAAGAAGATTGCACTGAAAAATGGGAATATAAAAATTATATTTTTCCATGGTACAAATCCTAGGGTGATAGTTGGCATCATGGTGGTGGGTGGCTAGTTGGTTGAATTGTCATTCACTTCTCTTATTATTCCAACTTTTTGCTTGGTTTGGAAAGGACTTTACTTTTCTTCTCAAATTTTCTTGCTAGAATTTGAGGTTGTGAGTTGTCAGGGTAGTTTGGTATCTAAAATCTTATCAAAAGGTTAAGTTCCCTATGGATTTAGTCACTTTTCAAGAAATTTTTGGTTTATCCGGTGTCTATGAGATTGCTTTGTATAGTGTTTGGTGTTTGATTCTTCTTGAGAGGATCCTATGTAGAAGTGTCCTCGATAGAATGGCTTCATTGATTCTAGAATCAAGCATGTTGGTTGTAGACAAGGATGTAAGAAAAATTATCAAAAAGGGTAATATCCTCCAATGCTTCACAAAATTCAATGGGCATAATAAGGAAATATCCAAGCATATGGCCTACTCATGGCATAGTGGAATGGTTATAGTGGGGACCCTTGAATTCAAAGTCATTATTCCGCTGATTACTAAGGTGATGGGTCTAATAACAGATGGATATGAGAATAATAGGGAGAAACACTCTTTGGCTAGAGAAAACCAACAATTCTTGGGAGAAGATGAGGTTTTGGTGAAATTCTAGAATGGGTTTAAGAGATTTTCTTTGAAAGCACCCTGGGACAGAGTTGCATTAGTGATAATGCAATATTTCATGCTAGATGAGAATAAAGAAATTCTTAGGAGTTTTCACTTCATGTTTTTAATCACCTATTCCATAAGAGGCTCATGAACATCATATCATTGTTATTTTAGTCTATGTCAAGGTCGATGAGCAGGATGAAGATAGGGGTTACATTGGACCCAATCCACCAAGGGTTAGGAAAGATGATTTTTGGCCATGCCATCAAAATAAGAGGATTCTCAAGGGAGGATATCCTAAATTCTCTTTCTATAATGATGCCTACCATTTTTGACTATCCAAAATCCTCTCACTCTGAGTAGAGTGACTCTCTTAGCTAGGAAGTCTTCAATGCAACTCATGTTTCAATTTTTAAGGCCAAGGTGGTAGAATCTCCCCTGAAAGGTGCTAGCAATAGTGAAGAAAGAACCAAGTGCCCCAATCACCTGGTATAAAAGCTTACAAATATTGGTAAAAATTTCCTTTGCATAGAGGAATCAGACTTGGATGACATCACTCAGCCTTCAAATAAGTCCAAGCTGATTTTTGGGTCGACCTATACAAAAAAGGAGTATAATATCCAATCCTAAGATTCCTGTAATGCACCCAAATTCTTTAAAAGGATTATCCTAAAGCTACAAAAGTCCATTTTTTAATCCATGCAAGTGATCATTTTTTACACCAAACATATTATGGTTTTAATGGGCTAGGAGCAGTGGGAGGTGAATGAACATAAAGCAGACAAAAACAAAGTTGGGCCCAACAGGATAAAGGATTGAGATGTGGTATTCCTAGTTGTGTTTCTTTGATTTGTGTCAGTATGTCTTGTTGGATGGCCCTCCCCTACATGGGAGGCTAGTTTATTTATTTTTATTTGTTTGTTTGTTTAATCCTAGACACTATTTTCCAATTTATTGTATCTTGGGCCATTCATGGGATATGCTAGGTTCCTTAATGGCAGCTTTGTTGGTTAGTCATGTTTTTCTTCTACCTTCTTGGGTTCTTTGGGGAGGTTATATGAGATAATTTTGTAATGGGGAGCCATTAAAAACCCCTTATTCCACCTAATAAATAAAACATAACTAACTTATTATGTAGGTTGCAGTTGTTTTAAAAGTTGAAATGCTTCTTTTATTTCTAGATTGACTTTCTTGAAACATTTCAAGGATTTGAGCCCTTAAGGAATTTATGCTCTTTCATTTCTATCCAAATTTTTGGATGATATTTTTGGTAGTCTAAAGTATTGATCCATCTATTGAAGTGATATATTTTTTATAATCTCTAGCTGAAGTGGAGTCTCTAACTCCTTGTGTTTTTGCTTGTTGTCTTAATTTTTTAATAAGTTTCATTGTTTAATTTTTTCTTTCCTTTGCTTTGTTTTACATCTATACTTAGACAATAGTGGAATAGTCCTAGGTCAATTATATTAATTTTTTTCTTCAAATTTTTCTTTATGGCTAAAATCATTCTGTTAGAATTCCTTGTAATGGTCAAATCATCTACATAAATTTTGATAATTAAAACTTCCCCCTTTTGTTTTTTGAGGTAAAAAATTATATTATATTTTATGTATTCATGTTTCATTTGATGTGTTATCAAAGGTTGAATTTTATGTATTAATTCATCATTTGATTTTCCTTCTTTTGCTTCAAGATCTTCTACATATGAAGAAGAATTATGTACATCTTCAATCTTGGGCTCTAGAATCTGCTCCTTTTGAAATTTTAAAACTTGATAATTTATCTTGTGTTCCTATTTCTTAGAGTGATCATCCATGTTATTGATGCCTTTAGTTTTATGACTTGTTTTTTTTTACTTTATACATTGTTCCAAAATTATTTAGACCGAATTTTTGTGCTTGTGCAATGAACATATGTTCTTCAATTTCTTGATTCTTTTTTTCTTCTTTAATTTTATTCTTCTCAACTATATTAATTTGATGAACCTTTCTCCAAATATGATTTTGTTTTTCTAAATATGATCTATCTTGATGTTGGTTTGTCTCTCATAAAGGTGATCAATTTTTAATGAAATATGCCAACATTCCCTTATGGTGTGTTCATTTATTTCATAATGTTCAAATGCCTTTTGCATGTGGAAAGTACCTCTTTGAGAAATATTTCTTTTATTATGATATCTTTAAAAATTATTTCTTTTTTGTAAGTGTTGTAGATGTCTCATGCATATTCTGAGTAGTTGCTTCCATTTTGATGTGTAAGTAGTAGTTTTTTTTTTATTCTTCTTCTTCTATTGTATGTGAGGCTTCTACTTTCTAAAGTAGGTTCACCAACTTCTCAAAGCTTGGTTTTTTCTCATTAATATTTAGTGTAGTCATAGAAACATTATAATTTTCTAGGAGTGATCTCAAAATAATAACTAACATTTCATCAGGTACCTAAGTTCCTAGTGCTTGTAATGATGCTCACAATTATGCTATTCTTGTCATGAATAATTTGAGATTTTATCCACTCTTCATTTTTAGACGATGGAGCTAGCTTTGGAGGAATATAATTTGTTTTTTATTCTTCTCTTTAAATACTATTTTTAGCTTTTCCCACTAATCTTTGGCTATGGTCGCATCCATAATATATGCTTGGACATCATAGGCTACTCCAAACATGATTATTAGTCTTGTTTTTCTAGCTACCTTGTCAAAATTTGTTTTATCTTATCCTTCTATAGTAGGAAAATAAGTGCTTCCATCTACTACTTGTTATACTTATTCAAACTTAATTTATCATGAGTTTGGTATTCTAGGAAGCTTAATTGCTTCCCCTCAATAATTAGAAATCTGGTAACAAGAACTTTGGTGCTCTACTAGCCATAGTAAAAATTTACAAAATAGGAATATTCTTCTTTTACTAAGTTTACCTCAAAATTATCTTTCTCATAAGTATATATATTCCTATATGTAGACTTCAAATGACGCTTCAAAAATATGAGAAAGAATGTGTCTCATCGAGTAAAGGTAGAGGAATGTTTCTTCCTCTATGAAATATTCCATTCTTTTAAAATATTATTTTTCCTTTCACCTTAAAAAATCTCCATGTATGCAATTTTGTTGTGTCCACATGTTGTTATCTTACTAGATTTATTTTTAACCTTTTAAATTTATGGTAGGTGCCTTGATACTATCTGATTGATACACTCATAAAAAATATTGTTACCATATTCTACAATTCTTGTGCTCTAAAAATGTTGCTATTATCTTCTATGATTGTTGCATTATAAAAATGTTGCTATGTCTTCTAATGTAATAACAATATGTTTTTTGTTAGGTGGAATAAGGGCTTTTGAAAGGATACTCAAATGTTTTACAAATCCAAGAAGGGTTTAAATGGTCCCCAAACCTTATACAACAAAAAACACCTTAAGAAGATGACAACTAGAGAAACCAAGAAGATAAGTTGAGTGAGAAGAAACATGATCTGACAACAGGATATAGGAAGAACAAGAAGAATCGTATCCCCAAGATCCTAATCAAACTTTAACAGATAAAATCTAATAGGACAAAAATCCTGAGGAGAAACTTGAGATTCACCCAAAACACCAAGACTTGCTTCAAATAAATGACAAATATTTAAAAAAAAAAGTTTCTCGCCAAATCCAAGAAACATAGGCTCAAGGAGAAACTTGGGATTTAACCAAAATCCCAAGACTCGATACATAATAAGATAAAAAAAAATTAGATAAACGTTTCTTTCCATAAACACAAACCCACTTCAAGGAAATTCCAAAAATTCATTTTGAGAAGTTTTCCACCCAATAAAGGAAACACACTCCCACTCCAAGGAAATTCAAAAAATTCAATTTGAAAATTTCCTGCCCAAGCCATGGGGAAAGGGGTTCTCTGCAGCCCTGCAAGCATCCAATAAAATTTAAATTGAAACAAATTTGGGGACTCTCACATCCAAGGTGTAATAGGACCATTTCCAAAAGTGAAGTCTTAGGGAAAATTAGCGAAGGTAAATTTGGATCCACAAACCTTGGATTCCCTAAACTTGGCACTACCTAATAGAGATTCACCATAATAATAAATGATGAAACCCCAGTCATAGGTCCAAATTTCCTAATATTTATTGGCTTCCAAAAACCCCAAAAAACCATGGACCCAAGAGGAGTGAGAAAAAAATAATACAACTAAAAGGCATAAGATCAACAAGCGGTCCACCATCGGGGCCATTGAACAAAAATTGAAGTCCATATAATTAATATCCAAACCATATAGACTGGTTGCTACAAAGAAAGAGAGAACCCATAGGGATCACAATATTAGCTAATTCATATCCAAGATTAGTAGAAAAAAATTTCACTATCAGAATCCCTCTCACCTCTACCATAGCAATTTGATTCTTTTTCCAGCTTGACACAAATTCCATAGAAGTGAATGCATTTCATAGAATCATAGGAATCATGGGACAATCCCCATTCTCTAGCAATGAAACACTAGGGCTAAAATTAAAACCCTATAAAGTTAGAACCCTGCTCACAATAATAAATTGAATTTGCACCATATTCCATCCAATAACAAAGACCCCACTCACATCTGCCCTAGTAGTTTGATTTTTTTCCCAACTCGACACAAAGGCCTCAGAAGGTAATACCTACATATAATCATATGAATCATGATACAATCCCCATTATCTAGCACTAAAACACCAAGGCCAATATTAAAACCCTTGAAAGCTGGAACCCTACTCACAACAACAAATAGAATTTGCACCATCTTCTAACCCATAATAGAGATCATAGAAGGTAAACCCCATAGGAACAACATAGGATCCATGATATTAGAATCTATGTTCGTAGGTAAAACATCTCTAGGATCAGGTAATGAAGCACTAACAATTGAAATCTTACACACAATAATACTAAAAAATAGGGGAACTCTCTTGCACACAACAAACTTCCCACAAACCTCCAAAGTATCATACAAAATAAATAAAAAAAGAGCTTCCTACCAAGGATAGGAAACAAGCATGGGACTTCCTGAAAGGACTCCTTAGGATTCGTAGAATCTAGGGGATTTGTCTCAAACCCAATCCTAGTCAGAACTGGACCTACCTACACACTAAAAATAACACTGCTCCCACTCCATCTCCCTCTTCGGCTTCCTCTACCTCTTTCCATCCCCAAGATAAGGTAAAATGATAATCTAATCCCTACGAACCAATGTAATATAAATAAAATTCTTGATATCTTACTTTATTTCAATCACTTACTTCTTTAAATTTCCTACTATCTTTCGTTCTTTCAATTGCCTACTTCTTTTAATCACCTGCTATCTTTATTTGATGATGACTATTGAAATGGCCTTACTTCTATCTACCTTTGGAGGTTTTGTCTCCTTTCAAGTTCACATTTCTTTTTCTTATATATTTGCCTACTCATCTTATTTCCACTACATAAATTCTTTCACTAGGTGAGATAACATTCCAGATAAGAATGAGTTCATATGCACTTAGGATGGTGTAATTTTTTGGATGCATTTAAATCATTAACTCTTGGTGACTAATATAGAGTGCTTTATTAAAATTTTATTTGTAATTCACACCATCCTCTCTTGCAAATGTCTTGATGTCTATTACCTTTATATGCATCTCTTTCATAGAGTTCTCACTCCTATTTTTAGAAATAGGTTTCTTCCTTTCTGAATCTTCTTCACATGGATTCATAATATTTCAATATTTTTGCTTTCCAAATATAAGTTTGTTTGCTAGTTCCAACTACAATTTATGGGGCTTCAATTCCTTGGAAATTCCTTCTTTTGTTTTGAGAGGTATAGTTAACCTGTTTATTTTTGTCTTTTTCTAAATATAATGTATTTATTCCTCTTATCATAGGGTTCTTCCCTTATATATACTATTCATTCCAACGGTCATTCTAGTTGGAATGTTTACTTTGATGCCTTTGTGAAATAAAACTGGTTTTTTAAATCTTTCTTTTGCTTATCTATTCCAAATGCTGAAATGCCTTTCAAAAGATATTTGTTACAAACTTTTATTTATTTCCTCCTTGCATTTATAATATGCAATATCTTACTACTATTAAACTTCTCTAGACTCTTTGTGACTTAACATGTTCTCTTGAAATGTTTATAATGTTGCAAATGGTTTCAATCGGCTTTATTTTTATGAGCCCTTTATTTTCTTCATTTTTCTTTAATGCCTTTCAAAAAATGGATTCAATGGGATATATTTTCATGAGCCTTTTATAGTTATTCAATCTTATTTTTATTTCATTTTATATACTTTAATAACCTTTTAAATATTTCAAAGTAGTATTTTTGCTATTTCTTGGTAGAAACTTGTAATTTTCTTATAAAGCTTCAATGGCTTCCTATTTTTTTATTTTTTCCTTTTAATCATCAAGGATATTATATAGATTCCTTTTTATTTTTAGTAGCTTATTGTAAGCTTCCTCTCATATAATTTATGAGGAGCTTCTTGTATTCCTTCTTTGCCCTTTTGAAATGGCAATTTTTCTCTTCTTGCTAAGCTTGGATTGATTGTTTTCTTACAGTCTTTATGACCTTTGGTTTGGAAAAAGCAATTGAAGCCATTTTTTATAATTATAAAGGATTTTTAATTTTTATAAGGATTTTTTTCCCTTAAAATTCTTGAATATATCATGGAATTTTCCTTCATGGTCACAATTTTAAATAGGGTAAATTTATGCTTGGAACTACTTTTCTCAAACTTGAATAATTCTTTTCTCAAATAGAGTGAACTTTGGATTTCTTTGTATCAAATCTAGAGGAGGATAATAAGCATAATTATTTCTTCATTATACCTACTATGATACCACATGTTATATCTTAATGGTTTGAATGATTGTATTATGGTAGTGAAGGGTATTTAAGTACATATGATGCATATTTTAGGTATAACAAACCTTCAAAATAACTTACAACTATCTTATTCTATACCAAATGAATGTGATTAATGAGGGGTGGTTAGACCACTTGAATACTGACATGGTCTATGATGTAATAAATACTAACAATGATCCTTTTTGCAAATATTATAGATGTTAGTTCTATTCAAGGAGTATTAATGGAGTGCATACTTTTTCTTAAACCTAGGACAATACATAGATATATGATTGATGGATTTATTTATTTATTGTACCTCAACTAAGGTATTATTTATGTGTTCTAATTTATCAACTTTGATATTCACAAGTTCCATAAGTTCACCTCTATAATTGTTACTTTTTCCATTTTTAAACATTCCTTTGTGGGAACAAATTCTTGCCCTAGTACATAAGTAATTCCTACAGAGTTTTGTGATGTCTACAAAGTCAAGTTTGGTCATGTCAAATTTCCCCATAAGGTTCAATGCTTCTAGTGACTCCTCAATTAGTCCTCTTAGGAATATTACCCTACTAAGTTCTTGATCTATACCATTTCCATATATTTTTTATGAACAAGAATCGATCTAAATAATATTTGAGATTTTTATCTTCTAGTTGCTTTATCCTAAAAAGTTACTCCTTATGGTCTTTTACCCTGCAATATTCCTAGTATTTATCCAAGAATATTACTTTCAAATATTCCCATGTTAGTATGGAATTTAGCTCTAATCCCATGAACCAATTCATAGTTACATATTTGAGTTGATGGGAACAATTTTAGTTTTTAGTTGTCATTTGCATAATCATAAGTTTGACAAAGAACTTTAAATTAAAATAAAAATTGTTCTAGATCCTTAGATGAGATCACCCTAAAATTTGGTAATTTATATGGTGAAGTATTCTTCATAGGGGACTCTATATTAGGATCTAATATAATGGTATATGTGAATGTTCAGTTGGCATTGTTGCCTTGTCTAATGTTATCCAAATTACTTTGTTTATCCTCCATGTCAATATTTTTACAACGAATATTATAAATTATCTTAACTTGTAGGTGTATCATCTAGACTTGGTGGAGGTAAACTACTTGATTTATTACTTTGTTGTCCCTCAATATTTTCATTTTTTAGAGATTATAATGTATATTTAGCTATTAAGGTTTCAAATATTCTTTTGGGGGAGTGGTTGATTGATGGTTTTCCTCCCCTAGGAATTTCTCCTAAGTTTATCTCAACTATAGGTAACTCAAAATTTAATTATATAATTTTATATTGGATTTGTTGGTAATTATCTATTTATTAAGGGGGTTTAATCTAAGAAATATTCCTCTTGGATCTCTAATTATATTTATTCATTCTATTTCAACATGAAAACTATTTATTGAAAACAACCAAAGTAAAGAAAACCACTAAATCTAGAAAATCTACTATTTGATTCTATGATTACCACAATGTAAAATAATATCTTTACTTCCAATGATATTAATGTCCCTACTATAAATTATATCCCTAGTATTTCTTTATTTTTAGGGGTTTGATTAAAGTGAGGTTTTACAAGAAATATTAAAATTGGAAAATCACAAATATTTTATAGCAATGCCTATATTCCATGACAATGACACCAAAAAGTGATGAACATCATCAATTCTCACACTTTAGTCACTTTAGTTTATAAATCCAAGTTAGCATCCTATGGATAAATGTGCTAGAAAATGTTTGTGTAGTTTTAGTATATAGGTTTTTAGATGTTCTATGAAAATAAAATTTCTACAATAAGAAAATACAATTGTGGAAAGAGAAATATAATTGAAAGAAAAGAAAATGCAAGTGCAATAAAAAGGAATCACACATACAAAAACAAGAATTCTAAACTAACAACTACAACAAATTTACTTGATAGAAAATACACAACATACATAATTGCTATAAAGTAATAGTTTGGAGAATAAAATAGAATAACGTAATAAATAAATAAATTAACCTATGTACATGTAAAATGGAATTGCAGAATAAATATTACCACCATGCCTTTGGAGTGGGCCCTTACTCCTCAAATAAAAAAAAAGTAAGATTAAATTAGGAATAAAATTAATATAATTACAATGGAGGAAAATATAATTTCATTAATAAAAAATAAATCATAGAGAGACTTTGTTTTCTCTCATAGTTTTTTTCTCATTAAAAAATAAATTAAAATTTCAAGGTTCCAATATGCCCTACATATATAATTATGTACACATATAACATCCAAATCCTAACTACTACTTCTAACATGACAATGAGATTAGAGGAGAGAAATAATTGCATTTGCTAGAATAACCAAAATAACTATGAAACTCCAAACCAAAAATGGTTATTTTAATTGTTTTTGCATCTATTACAAATTCCATTCCAACCACTACTTAATTTTTTTGTTAGATTGAAAAATGGGTTTTGAAAGGGCCCCAAAACATTATTATAAAAGGAGTAAAATTACATCCAAAATAACAACAAAAGGTGTAAAAATGGACAATCCCAAAGGGGAGATCCTAGCCACGAAGGAGTACAAAAATACGGGAATAACCCAGAACAAATAGAACAAAAAAATAGAGGTTTCATCATAGCCAAGGATAAATATGAAAACAAACTTCAATAAATGCAAAAATGGATAGTCCCAAAGAGGATATCCCAACCACGTAAGAAAACAACAACACGAGAATAATCCAAAATAAATGGAAACAAAAGGAGATATTACAACACAGTAAAGGAGAAACAGGATATCAACCTTTAGTATTCTCCACATGGTCTTAAGTAATGTCATTTTTATTCTTGAAAAGCTACTTGAGTTGGACATGAATATCCTCCATGGTTTTGGTAGCTTGATGATAGATCATCCAAGTCGCCCTGGCAGCATTAGCAACAACAAAAAGGTTGACTGTGGTGCTTTCAACTTGACTGAGAATAGAATTTTGCAGCACACTGGTAGAACTCAGCTCTAACATATTTTCACCATAAAAATTTTGATAAAGGGACACCTTCAAGGGGTTCCCCTCAATATTCAACTTCTTGGAGCTGGCCGAGCACCGAGCCTTAGTAGCACTTTCCTCTTGTTTGAGATTTCTAAGAGACCGGTGCCTAAGCTCAAACCCCTGCACTCAGATTCTTACTTCATAAAACTAGGGATCTTTGACTTTATTTCAGGGGATAAAAACTTAAGATCACCCTCATCACTAAGCAACTCACTGATAGGGGTAATATGAATAGGGTTGTTCGAAGGAGTATCAGTGTGATTATAGGTTATGACAAATTTCTTAATTTTGATCCACAAAGTAAGGAAACAGAAAAAAATCAATTTTCTCTTCAATTGTTTTAGATGCTAATGTAGAGTAATTTTTTTTTGCTACATTGATGCATCCTAGACTTTTTGGATCTATATGTAGGCTCTATTTTTTTTTAAGGATGAATTCTATTACAACTATTGCATGGTAAATTCTAGAACAACATGTATTTTTATTTTCCTTGGTCAACTTGCTATAATGCACAAAACTACTATATCATGCACTATCATGCAACATGTCCTGCTATTCTTGCCTTGCTGCTTTGTTTTGTTGCTTTACCCTACCTCCAAAATAGGATATTCTTATATAATTCCCTAGAGTAGGTTTACACTCTAATAGATGTTAGCATCAATTGGATATTCCAGCATGAAATTTTAGAACCATCTAAAGGTTTTGTGGCATTGTGAATTCCCATCACTAATATGCTAAAAATACCCAATAATGGGAAAATAAAGTCAAAATCCTTGTAAACCATATTTTCCTATTTGTTCTTCCAATCATTTGGTTAGTCCAATGAGAGAAACAATATAATTTTATAATTTAATATGATAATAAGCCTAAAAGCTACACAAAACCAAATAAAGAAAAAAATGATAATACACTTTATCTAATCATTGCATTTAACCTTAAGTATTAGCATATTCCACTCTTTGATTCCATAGGTTAATTTAGAATTACTAGCACATGAATGGTAAAATTCATAGCTATTGTTGCTTATAACAAGAAAAAGTAAGGTCTCATCAACCACGTCCACATCCTCAAGATGAGAATAGAGGGAAGTAGAAAATGAAGGTTAAACCTAATGTAACCATTTCCACCACACCTACTACACTAGAGGGGTCACAAGAAGAGTCACAAGGAGATTAATATCTATTTTACTCACAAACATGATTCAAGAGTAAGATATTACATTTTATTGTTGATAGTAAGAGTTAAAAGAATCTGATTTATACTCAAATTATGAAGGGTTTGAATCTTCCTATAAAACCACATCCACAACCATATAATGTTGTATGGTTACAAAAAAGGAGATACATTTGTGTCACTAAAGAATGTATTATCTCTCATGCATTGAACCCTTAAAATATAAAGTTTTGTATGATGGTGTGCCCTTGGATACATGCAATATGATTTTGGGCTAACCATTCATGTGGAATAGGCATGGTGTGTATGAGTCTAGGTACCAAAGTGTCATCATCACTATTATATTTTAGTACTCTAGGATACCAAAGGTACATCCTCCTACCTATATATCCTTAATTAGTTCCAATCAATGTAGGAAGGTAATAGACAAAACTATAAAGAAAAAGGAGGACCATTACTACACCAACCATAGGTTATACATAGCATAAGTAAATGTACTAGATTATAGTAAAAATATGATGACTTGTTCAAGTCTCCAACTAGGATAACACTTCATTGAAAGGTAAAGCATTCCATTGACTTTGTTCTTGGTTTTCCTTTGCTAAGTGCACTCGCTTATTATAGATTAGTCTTTAAAAATGATAAAATTAGAAGATATATCTAAGAAGTTATTTAAAAGGAGCACACGAGACCAAGTACTTCACCATGTGGTAGTGCAATTATATTAGATACAAAAAATATGGAACATGGAGACTCTATATTGACTATAAATATTTGAATAAAATCATGATGAAGAATAACTCTTCACTCCCATAAATCAATGACTTGTTGTATGAGCTTCATGGTACAAAGTTATTTACCGAATTTGATCTCAAATATAGCTATCACCAAATATGCATAGAGCCTACTGACATATGGAATACTACATTCAAATCCAAGGATGTTTTATTTGCGTGGTTATTTATGTATTTTATCTTGACCATTACACTTTCCACATTCATGAGAATGATATATTGCATATTTGTGTCCCTACATTAGATCATTTATAGTAGTATACTTAGATGATATTATCATATAATAAGAAATGGGAGAACATCTATAATATGTTTGATAGGTAATTTAGACTCTTCAAAGATAAAATATAAATGCTAATTTGGAGAAGTATTTATTTGGCATGAGGAATATTTAGTACCTTAGTATATTGTTTACAAAAAAGAAATCCATATTTATCCCAAGAATTTTAAGTTAATTATAGATTGGCATACCCAAAATACTCTGATAAAGCTTTGTAGTTTTTTGGTCTTACCAATTTCTATCAAATATTTATATTGGGATTCTCACACATTGCTTAGCTACATCACCAAGAGATGAAATTAGGTGCCAAATCAAATTTCCATTACGAATACACATAATAAAGGGTATTTTAAAGGTTGAAGGACCAATTGTGTTCATTTCCTAAACTTTTCCTACCAAATTTACATAAACATCTTGAGGTAATTACTGATAGATTAGTAAATATTGGTAGCTATACTCAATAGTTTAGGCATCTAGTTACCTAACAAAGTGAAACATTCAATGAAGTAGTTTGAAAATATCCCAAATATAACAAAGATATCTATACCAGTTTCTAAGCATGTAAATAGTGGGAGCACTACATCTTGGGAAAAGAAACCATCATGTATATAGAACATAAACCTCTAAAGTTTATTTAGATGCAAAATTAACTAAGGAATAACATGTGTCAAAAGTAGATCACATATATACAACAATTACATTTGATCATTAAGAATAAGATACAGAGTTCCAATCCAACAACAAAACATTTCACCTAACCTCTAGTCATAGCATTCACCACCATTATTGATTCCTATGGGAATGATACTTCCAATTGCTCCACCTTGAAAGAAGTAGATTATGATTTTGTGGATACATATCAAGATTTTTGTATGGGTAATCATGTTTCCTAATTTTATTTACAAGATAACCTCCTTTTTCACATGTGATATATTTGTGTAATAGATAGTGATCAATAAAATATGTTTTGGAAAACACACATCAATAAATTATCAGGTCACTTTGGGGTGGTAAAAACATTGGTAGTTCTTCAACAATAATTCTATTGGCCCAAAAACAAGGAATGTTGTTAAGATCTAGATCAATTCATGTAAACCCTATGTTGTTTCTAGACAAAAAAAATAAAAATAAAGGACTATATATACCATTACCCATGGCATATAAACCTTCAAAATCTATATCCATAGATTTTCTCTTAGGTTTATCCATAATAGATACCCAGTTTTAGACACAATTAATCTGCAAGTTTATCAACCCCTTCATAAATCAACCTTTTAATCCAAAAATTCAAATCAATATTACTTCTATCCAAATTTTGAGTATTTATTACTCCTAAAATGATAGAAATTGGGCATTAATGATATAACCCATGGTGCTATCAAAATTTGGTGGTGCTTTTGCAAAAATTCTCAATTTTGATCTCTTCCCATCTATTTTTGACCTCCAATGGTCATAAGGTGAAGTTCTAGTGTAATAGTAATAGTTGTGATATCGCCACCTAGTGATTTTTATTATCATGTGCCAAAATCAATAAATTTGACTTCTTGTCTCTTTCAAGCCACCCACCATTAATGAACCAAATCCTCAAGACTTGATTTATAGACCCTATAGTAGATCCCATATCTAATACTTTCCACTCTCATGATCTTCCATTAATGATTTTTTGATCCTATTAAAATTCTTATCTTCTTCTATTAGGTAATATTGAATGCAATTCTACCATGGCTACCAATAAAACCAACACTTGGGGTGACCATTTCATCAAGGATTTTAGAGTAGCAAAATTCTATCAAAATCTCTCTAGAATCATAGGAATTTTAGAAATTTTTATGAAAAATTTATGCCAAAATCTTGTCACAATATTTTTAGGACCATCCATGTAATCAATCAAGTTCGCATTACTTGCAAGCTCACTCCAAGAATTATTAAAAGCATTTGAGCATCAAGTCTCCAAGCTCTGGAGTCATCCTTGGAGAAGATGGCGGGAGCGACAGCAGGAGCACGGGATGGAGCAAAAGCAGACACAGGGCTGGGATCAGATCCAAAGTAGGGCATAGATTTCTAGGTAGGGTCAGAACCAGGGTCAGGATCAGGTACGTCTGGGCCCGGGCCCGGTCTAGGTGGACCAGTGGCAGGATCGAAAGGGGGTTACTCGCTTGAGCTGGACGGTGGGTTTGGTGGGGTCGGGATCCTGGGCCCGCGCCCCTTGCCTGGCCTTGATGCGACGGATGGCCTCGGGAAGAAGCCCCCCGATCCTGGGCAAGGGCTTGCCCCGGGAGGGCATAAACCCTCCTACCAACAGATTTTGGTGGGCTCCAGGACCCTTGCTCGGGCCCTGGGCGTAGGGCTTTCCCTTCAAGGCACCCACATTTCCATCCAGGAGGAGGTTTACTCATCCCTGGTTTTTGAATCTTCGTCCTCCTTGGTTGGGAAGTTCCTGGGTGGGCGCCCAGACATGGAGACTATCCGCAGATGGGCGGCTACCAAATGGAAGGTCTCCGGGCATATCCAGCTGGTTGCCCTATCCAGAGGCTTTTTCATTATCAAACTCAACAACAACGAGGACGCTGAGAAGATCCTGTCGGGCGGGCCCTGGTTCCTGGGTCGCAAGAGTCTTTTTCTTAGACGTTATGGTGCAGATTTTCACCCCAGCACCCAAAGCATCAACTTTGCCCCGATCTGGGTTCGCCTCCCGGACCTTCCCTTTCATCTGTGGCGTGAAGACGTCCTAAAGCTCATTGCCCAGTCGGTCGGAGACTTGGTGGCCTTTGATCCCGCGACCAAGGCTGGCTCTCGCATGGTGCATGCCAGGTTCTGTGCTAACGCCAATCTCGAATCTGAGCTCCCTTCCTCGGTTACCATCTCTTCTGGGTCCTTCTTCTGGCATCAAACCCTAATCTACGAAAATAAACCTACTTTCTGTACCTCCTATAGCTCTCAAGGCCACCTCCCTCACCAATGCCCGACATCCAGGAAGGCTGAAGGCCCTAATCCCAAACCCCCGCGTAGTTCTGGTCGGGCCCCATCCCGGGATCCCCCTCGTCCCGACCCTAGCGCTTCCCACAAGGAGGTCTCCCCTTCGGGCCCTTAGGCCCCCCTTGTCGAGCCTAGTTCGGAGGGTGACCTTTCCCAGATTCCTATTCTCAGCGACCCCTCCGGGGACCCGATCCCAGATTCCCCCCGCCTCCTGTTCTGGCTCCTTCCCCTCAAGCCCCGGCTGCTACCGGGACCCGCTCCTCCCCCCCCACCCCCTTCTGGCCCCGGCCCCCCAGGCATCCTTCCCGGAACCTACCCCCTTGATGTGTGGGTCTGAGCGATCTGATGACGAGACCAAAGCCAGCTCTCCGTCCGAGCCCGACGAAGTCAGCCCCAAAATGACCCGGAGCAGGTCCTTTGCCATAGATTTTGGCAGCAAATTTAAACGAGGGCGGCCCACCTTGTGTGAACAACGGTCAAGGATCACGGAGGACGACATAGCTAATGGCTCCCAGACTACGCTCTCTGACGTTGGCACGAGCTTTCGCAAGGCGGACGACGCCTGATCCAAACCCCCCGCTCAGGCAGGAAAGGGGGGCAGGCGACCCCACAAGGGTGCCAAATGAAGCTCATCTCCTGGAACATCAGGGGACTCAATGGGGTCCCCAAGAAAAGGATCCTCGGTCAACTCCGCAGGGACCACCACCCGTCCTTCATCCTCCTCCAGGAGACCAAGATAGATGACGTCGCTGCCCGAAGAATAGCCCATGCTACCTGGCGCAACTGCGAGTTCCTCTCCACCCCCGCGGCTGGCTCAGCCGGGGGCCTTATGTGCATGTGGGACCCTCGGTCTTACGAGGGAAGGCTCATTTCTTCGTCGCCCAGGATTATGAACATTCTGGTCCACTGCCTCAATTCAAAGCGATCGTGGATTCTGTCCAACGTTTACGCTCCCAATAGTCCCATTGAGAAAGCAAGGCTTTGGCAAGAAATCAGTTCGATGAGAGAAGCTTTTGCTCCCCTGCCCTGGATCCTGTCTGGGGACTTCAACAGCCCCCTGTTTTCCTCTGACAAGTGCGGGGGCTCGGAGGTCAGAACCAAAAGCATGGATGACTTTGGGGCCTTTACCGCCCACAACGAGCTCATGGATGTCAGCTTGAAGGGAGCCCGGTTCACGTGGTCCAACAAGAGAGCGGGACCCAGCCACATTCAGGTCAGATTGGATAGAGTTTTCTTGTCCAAGGAAGCCCTCCCCATTTTTGCTGACGCCTCCCTGTTGGCCCTCCCCAAAATTGGGTCTGACCATAGCCCCCTCCTCCTCGAGACTGATCATCGCCCCCCTCAGGAGACCCTTCCGGTTTGAGTCCATGTGGCTACACCACCCCGACCTCCGGGCCCAGGTCGGCTGCTAGTGGGCTCCCCCTGTCCCTGGTCGCCCCGCTGAGCAAGTCTTCCACAAGCTGAGACGCCTCAAAGAGCACCTCAAGGCATGGAACAAAGAAGTGTTTGGTAACATCTTCGAAAGCAAGGAGGCTATCCAAAAAAAACTCGAAGAGATTGAGTCCAGATTCCAAGCAGGCTCCCAAGAGCCGGGGCTCAGGGAAGAGGAACGCATTGCCCTCAGCGAGTACCACAATATCCTGGCCAGGGAAGAAACCTTTTGGAGGCAGAAGTCATGCGCTCTGTGGATCCAAGATGGCGATGCAAACACCAAGTTCTTTCATGCATCGACCCTCCGAAACAGGGGTTCTAACAGAATTGCCGAGCTTGTTGACAGCAATGGCAGAACCATCAACAAGGAGGAGGACATCCGTGCCGAGGCAGTCCACTTCTTTCAAGAGCTCCTGGGCGACGGACCTCCTATGTCCTCGGAGGTGGCCGATTCCCTTCTGGATCACATCCCGACGTCCGTCCCAGCCATGGCTAATGCAAAGCTGGTGCAGGCCCTGTCTGATTCTGAAATCCAAGCTGCCACCTTTTCCATGAAGGCTGAGGTGGCCCCGGGCCCGGACGGGTTTCCTCCCCGCTTCTTCTAGTATTTCTGGGACATCGTTGGTCATGATGTGTGCGCTGCCATCCGGGACCTATAGTTTGCCAGATCCATCCCCAGAGGCATCAACACCACCTTCATAGCCCTGATCCCGAAGACTCAGGCAGCCAGATCCCTGTCAGACTTCCGCCCCATCAGCTTGTGCAATGTCCTCTATAAAATCTTGACTAAAGCCATGACCACCCACCTCAAAGACATCCTTCCCCTAATCATTGCCCCCTGTCATGGAAGTTCAGTCAAAGGCAGGCTGATTATAGACGGGGTCATAATCATGCACGAGGCCATTCACTCAGCTGTCCTATCCAGAAAGGCCCATTTCCTGCTCAAGCTTGATATGAATAAGGCCTTTGACAGGGTCGATTGGAGCTTCCTGTCCAAGGTCCTCCTCAAATTTGGGTTCCACCCCTCCTGGGTCCAACTCATCAACAAGTGCGTGTCCTCCCCCTGGTTCTCAATCCTTGTCAATGGATCCCCGGCCGGGTTCTTCCCCAGTTCCAGAGGTCTCCGCCAAGGTGATCCCCTATCCCCGATTCTCTTCATTATCCTAGCTGAGGCCCTGGGATGAACCATTTTGAACGCTGTGGCTCGCGGTCTCATCTCGGGCATCAGGCCGGCGCAGGGCCTCCCCCTCGTGTCCCATCAGCAGTTTGTGGACGACACCATTCTTGCATCCTCGGCCTCGGTCCCTCAAGCCAAGGCCCTCAAGAACATCCTTACCCTGTACGAGGAGGCGGCTGGGTAGAAAATCAACCTTCGAAAAAGCAAGATTTACTTCATCAACACCCCCTTGGCTAGGCAAATCAAAATCGGGCGGATCCTGGGATGCTCCCCCGGCTCCCTCCCCTCTTCCTACCTCGGGCTTCCTCTGTTCACAGGGGCATCTTCCAAGGCGCTGTGGAATGGGGTGATTGAGCGGATCCAAAGGAAACTTGCCCCCTGGAAAGGCCACCTTCTCTCGCAGGCCGGCAGAGCCACCCTCTTGGCGTCTGTCCTTCAAAGCATACCGATATACTTCATGTCTGTCTTCAGAATTCTGGCCTCCATCGCTACTCTCATTGAGAAAATTCAGAAACGCTTTCTCTGGTCGGGCTGCGAGGACAAGAAAAGGATTCCCCTGGTCTCCTGGCCCCTGGTCTGCCACCCCAAAGGAGAGGGAGGGATCGGGCTCAGACGGGTGGTTCCCATGAACAAGGCCCTTCTGTCCAAACATGCCTGGAAGGTTCACACCAATACCTCCGATGAATGGGTTTGCATTGTGCGTAGGAAGTACTGCCACAACCACCCCTTCCTCGGGGACACCCAGCCCCATGACGGATCTGCCTTCTGGAAGTCCCTGCTTTCCACCAGAGATATTGTTCAGCAAGGGACCAGATGGATTCTTGGAGACGATGCCAAGATTGACTTCTGGGAGGACAGATGGATTCTCGACGATGCCCTGAGCTCGGATAGGGAGCTCCTCCTCCTCAAACCTGGGCTTGCGGACCGAGGCCCCAGAGCGTCTGACTACATGACCCAGCTCCAGGGGCGGACCATCTGGAAACCCATCCTAAACCCCAGGTTCCCGCTTCAAGCTGCCAGACTTCAGCGCATCCTCAGTGCGACGGTCATCCCTTCTTTCGGAGACAGTGACAGATGCGTGTGGCATGGCTCTCCCAACGGCATTTTTTTAGTCAAGTCTGCTTACCACATTCAGAGAACCTCGAGAGCGACCACCTTCCCGACCCAGCAGGTCTGGGCCAAGAATTTGATCCCCAAAATCAGCCATTTCGTTTGGGTGGCCGTCCAAAATAGAATCCTCACGATCAAAAATCTGATCAAGAGAGGCTTCCAGATCCCCAACAGATGCTTCCTCTGCCGTGCCGCCTGGGAGTCAACCAATCACCTTTTCATAAACTGCTCTTTCTCCTCCGAAGTTCTGGGCCTCATCCTCTCCCATTTCTCCGTTCAGTGGGCGGCCCCCAATTCCATTTCTGATCTCCTGTCTCAGTGGCCCACCCCCTTTGCCCATCCCTTTCTCTGCTTCCTCTGGAAGGCCTGCCTTCCTCATATGCTCTGGAAAATTTGGCTCGAGCGTAACAGGCGAGCCTTTTCCTCCCCGGCCTGCTCCCCCCAGTGGTTAGCGACCAAAGCAGTCTCCTTTGCCACCGAGAATTCCCGCTTCATTCCCCTTTCTGTGGAGCCCCGACGATCGAGCGAAGCCTCCCTGCTCTCCTCCCTCGGCATTCAGCTCTCCCCCCTGCTCCCCCTCCCACCCCCTCCCGATGCTCCCTAACCAGGTGGACTCCCCCCCGGGTGGCTTAAGCTCAATTTCGACGGCGCCTCCAAAGGCAACCCCGGGCCCTCTGGGGCTGGCGGGGTCATCAGAGACTATTCCGGGAATCTGGTCACAGCCTTCGCGGTCCCGCTGGGTAGACAAACCAACAATTTTGCCGAAGCTGTCGGCCTGCTCAATGGTCTCTCGGCTCTCAAGGGCTCCCCCCCAAAAATCATCATCGAAGGCGATTCCCAAGTCGTAATCAGAGCCGCCAACAAGCCTGATTCCTGGCGATTCCATAATTCCATCCGGGAGGCCCTCTTCATTCTTCAAGGCTTCCCCGATCACACCTTTCAGCACGTGTTCAGAGAAGGCAATAGGGCTGCTGATTTCATGGCAAATCTAGCCATTACCGCTGAAGATTTCACCACCTGGTCCTCGCACTTCCCTGTAGGCCTAGTCCAAATTGTGCTGCAGGATCATTCCGACCATGCTGTCAACACTGGTGTCTAGGCTTCCCCGTGGCAGGGCGACGAAGTCCCCCCGACGTGCGCTTCTGATGACCGGGGCTTCTCGCCCCCGTGTCGACCCGTCGGCTGGCCACCCTGTCCGCGAGGGGATCATCCCGATCCTCCTCATGGCGGCTCGTGCCCCTTGCCTTGTCAGATGCCCACGTTGGCCAGCTGGTAGCTCTGGCAGTCCCAATTCTCTATGCATGCTGAACCTCCCCGTCCTTCCCGCTTTGATCTCTGTGACTACGGATTCCCGTGCCATGCCAACCCGATCGTGGTCCAGTCCGACGCGGTTCTCTCCCGGCGTTCCCCCGCTCAGAGTTAGGCATCTGGCACTTTGGCAGTGGCCCATTCCCTTCCTCGCATGTCAGCAGTCTGGCGTGCCCCCTCAGCCCCTTCCCCGTCGTGTCGCTTCCAGCCGCGTGTGCCCCTTTCCAAAGCCGGCGGTGCTCCCCCTCCAAAGGCCCCCGCACGGCCTTTATATTCCCCTCGCTGTCCCATCCCTCTGTCGTGCTCTCCATCCCCTGCTCCTTCTCCCCTGGTCTGGCACTCTCTGCCCCCTCTGTCCCCGCCCTGCCAGCTCGGCCCCCATGGCTTCCAAAACCGTCTTCCTGGAGCCTCCTGCCCTTGAGTTGAGCGGTCCCGCCCGCTTATTCTTCGATGCTAAAAAATTCACCCCATTTTTTAGTAAATTCGTAGGCCATGAGGATGAGATCACCCAGGGTTTCCTGGATACGTGGAACGAAGGCGAAGTTACAGTCAAGGGCCTCCATTTCAAAGTCTCCAAGGATTTCCTCACGGAGGTCACCGGCCTCCACCATGAAGAGAAAGGCCGCGTTGTCAGGCGTGACAAACACAACTGGGAAGAGGAGCTCTCCCGCTTCCTAGACCATCAGTGGGACAAAGCAAACCTGCTCCGCTCTCACCTCCCGATGCCTTTCGACGAAGCCATCGTCCCGATAATGCAATACATTACCTGTGACGATCCAGAGCAGCGACTGTATAGCTTTCATTTAAGCTACTTTAATCATCTTCGAGGAGCAACCCTCATCAGCACTCCGTGTTTCCTCTTCTACTCCCTGGGTTTGACCATTGATCGCGCTCGCAGGAATCATTCCCGGCCCATGCACCAAGGGCTCATGGCTGTCCTCTATAGGCATGCCCTGGCCAACCAACCCCAACTGCACAGCATTCCCTCCCTCTCATCTGTCCCACCCCTTGAAGAAGGCATTTCTCCCGCTGGATCCCCTGCCGCCAAGGGCTCCCCCTCTCCCGACGATTCCTCTTCCCTGAAGCGACGCAGGCCAACCCGCAAATGCAGGGCTTCGAGCAAAGGCCCAGGCGGGGCCCTGCCTCCTAGCTCTGGCCGCAAAAGGGCATCCCCCGGGTCCAGCTGGGCTGCGAGGAGCTCCAAGAACGCTAAATCAGAGATCCCGGAGCCCACTGTGATCAGCTCCGAGTCCGACGACAAATTGCAGAACCTGGCGCTCAGAGGCCTCCTGGAAACAGCGATCGGTTCCCTCAACACTGCTGCCCAAGCTGCTTCTCATGCCGCCAAGGCTTTGTCTGAGCTCTGTCGCAAGCTGGAGGACAGCTCTGCCAAGGTCCAGCGCCAGCCCGAGCGGGCTGAGGACGGCTCAGGGCCCAGTTAGCTGGGCCCATCTGGCCTTTGTCGGTCCAAAGATTCTTGGTTTTTGTGGATGCTGGTTTCTATGAAGAATCTCGGTTTTGTGAAGGTTTTTTGTGGCTTTTTGTTTTCTGTAGTCTTCAGGGCCCCGGGGCTGGGCCGATATTTTTGCTTTCTTTTTTAATGCTTCGGCTACTACTGTAATTAAGGTTTTGGGATCCTATTCAAAAAACCCGCTGTAAATAATCTGTTACCTATCAAAAAAAAAAAGTCTCCAAGCTCTGTCTAAACAATCAAGTCTCTAAGATCTCTTCAAGTCTATAGGAAATCATCAAACATCTAGCATAAAGGCTTCAAGCTCAAGCATTTAATTTCCATCAACATGCAAGCTAGAAATCCTTCAACAAGATTCCAACAAGGGGAAAACAACCTTATGACTTGGGTTGTGCTCTTTCCCATTATTTTTCTTAGTAGCTCTTTCTTGTCCTTGTATTTTTAGGATTTTTTTCATTGCATTTAGAACTACTTGTACATATTGCATTGGCATATATCTAATCTTAAATTTAGGTATTTAAATTAAAAATTTAAGCAATTAGATCCATATTTGTTATGTTAAATAGGGCCTCTGTACTCCCAAGTGACAACCCTTCATTATAGTCATCTTAAGCTATTATAGTCATTTCTTGCATTCAATATTTTCTATTACGCTCTTAGAAGCAAAAGAACTACCATATTATAGTTTGATGGCATTATCACTCTTTGGTTTTACATAGAGTGAAAGTTTCATCATTGAGAAAAAGTGCCAATGGCACTATAATGACTAAGTGGTGCTTTTTCCACCTAGTATTTATTTATTGCATTCTATCATTTTTATTAACTTTTATTTATCTAAATAGGGTCCTAATGACTATTCAAGGAAGTTTAACTATCATTTATCAACTTATATAGGCCTCTCAACCATTGAATATATCTATTTCTATTTGTTTCATAGGTTAAAATATATTCCCACCAGTAGGTGATACCACCAAGGTGCTTTTATGAGTAGGTAATAATTTTCCGTAGTGGAAAAAATAGGTTAAACAATAGTGCCATTAATATGTGATAGCATCATAATTGCTTTTTCAACTAAGCAACTCTTTTTCCTTAGTGGTATAAATAGTTTTTTTTGCCCCATAACTCTATAATTTAAGTATTTAGGGTTTAAAATCTATTTTTTGTCTATGTATTTCTATTTATTGATAAAAAAAAAGAACTTGTTAGTATTAATCATATAGGGGACCATCCTAATATTTAAGCTTTAGTATTTAATCAAAATTGCACAACTACATCTAAGGCTTTGTTTTTTACATCTTCTTGTACCCTTATCTCTTAAAATAAATATTTATTTCCTTCATAATTAAATAAAATAGCTATAGGCTTTAATTGGTACATTTGGTATGTGCATTAGCTCTAGGTTAAGGTTGATCTTAGACAAATAATTTTCTTAGGAGAAACATAGGTGTTCGTCAATCAACCCAACAGACTAGACTTTAAGTTCACAACATCCCCTAGTCTCAAAGTGAGAGGTGGTAAGAGAGTGGAGAATTTCGTAAGGATGCCCATCATGATGCCCCTTCCATATTTTCCCCCTTCTCACATTTTCATGAATCCAATGCGAACATCACCATGGTTCCTTATATTCCTCTTTGTCCAAGATAATACTTAATAAAATTAAAATTTATGTAAAATTTAATCAACGCCATCTAATATTATTTGTTTATATTAAATCATATTAAATATAATATCATAAGAATACATCCAATTTCTAGTCCTACTAAGGGTTTTTATAGATCTTTGAGTAGCTATCATATGAACTGCTAGACTATATTTGTTATATAGTGAGCGTAGGCCACCAAGTATCTAGCATGTACTTATGCCTCATAAGGAGGATATTTTAGTGGGGTATTGGAGTCATAAGAAGGCATATAATTACCCCTCATGTACCATCTTGACCATGTATCCAAGTAATCACTTCCATTTATCAATAGTGACCCATGTATTGGCTTTCTCTCACATACTAATGGGTATATATAAAGGTGTTAGGTATATAGGGACCATTGGTATATAGGAAAAACCTTGAGGTATATAGGTCAAATTTGGTATATTGATGGAAGGTGATATAAGGTTTTAGAAAAATCTTCTATTTTTTCTATAATAAACTCTATAAATTTTTACTTAATTAATTGAACCCATATTTTCCTTCCAATCCATGGTTGAGAGATACTACATAACCCATAGTGCTACTCATCAGTTGGCCATCAATCCTAAACATTTAATGAAATGTCCCAAGAATAAACCCAACTTTGAGAACCCAAAACCTGAATAAGAATATGAGGACACTCCCCCCTTAGTTTTTCTAACCCCTTTCCATGATTATCAAGGGAGAGTGCTTTTTAAATCCACTAATCATATGGATTTCTTCTTATATAATCATAGGGAAGTTGTGAAATCTCTCAAGAAATTTCATGGCATCATAGGTGCTTTTATAGGATAGATTTCACTCTTGTATTATCTCCAAAAACCTAGCTTAAACCCTTTGAATTAAATATATCTATCCTTTGGATATACAAATGCAAACCTTAATGCATCAACTTTTGATTTTGTTGATTCTAATATCATCACTAATTATGTAGTTATTGGTTTTCAGAACTTAATGTATTCCTTAGGAAATAAATCATATTTTCTTCTCTCAAGGAACTACTATAAGGTAATGCATGTTGTCTTGTATCTCAAAAAACAAGTACAAGTTATATTTCTAACTTAGATGTAACATCAAGTCTCCTAGTTTCTAATCTCCATGTTTATAACCTTGATTCTAATATCACAAGCACAACGATGGGTTTCATTTACCATAATCCCACAATATCTCATACTTTATTTTCTAATACTTTCACTCCAAACATATTGGGAGTAAGTCATACAATGCCAATATTAACCTGTGCAAGTACACCAATATTCTCACTATATCAATTGTCAATTTTCTTCTTTCTCTCAACATGAATTTTTGTAATCAAATCTGACTTCTTCTAAACTTCAAACTCTAACCTCTCAACTAGATCTACTAAAAAAATAAATATCCATAATCCAAGGGACTTCCTCTAGTCATAAGTAATCTTATGATGACTTGTGTAACCAACCCTTAAATCCTTTTGTAGATATCCATCATTTTCCTCCCAACATTGAAACTTCTAAGTTTTAAATGTACAAAGGGAATGAAAGGAATGATAATCATATTGCTCCAAGTCACAAGGATATTAGGTGTTAATAGAACACCATATTCAACCAAAAAACAAGAATATGAAAGCAAATTGATAGCATAAGCTTACAAATAGATATGCAAAATAAAGAGCAACAATATCATATATTATATCTAAAAAATGAACTACAAGTACAATGAAGGTGCCTTACTTATATAGGCAAGGATGATAAACCATAGTTGTAGGATCAAGATAAGGATAAATATCCACAATAAAAAATGTATATTATATGGTCCATAGATCTGTAACCTCTATGGGGAGAAATAATATCAACCTCCAAATATACCTAAAAATATCCCCATAATATCTAAGAAATAAATATGTAATATCTCATAATATCTAAAATAAGATAAATGAAATATCCACACATAAGTGGGTGGATAAATACATGGAATAACTAAATAAAAAGAAAATAAATCACCTAGGTTAACATGAGCTAAGGTAAACAACCTACTCTAACACCCCTCTCAAGTGAATCTAGGGGCCAAAAAATAAAGTGGTATATCCACAGTATGAGTCCCAAAAACAAGGCCTGATTAGGTACTCATGTACAATATATCCATGAAGAAATATCAAACCAGAATAAGGAAAAACCATGTGGGAAAAATACCATCCTACTAGAAAGAGAGAGAAAGAAGGAAGATGTCCTCATGAACACCCCCAAAGTATAATTTCTAAAACCTAAAGCATGTCATGCAACTCAAGGTAGTGAGGTGATGTAAAAGGTTTAGTAATATATCGACAACTTGTTGTTGAGTTGGAATGTACTCCAAGAAAAGAACTTCATCTAGAATGTGCTAGCGAATGAAGTTCATTTGAATCTTAACATACTTGGATTGTTGGTGCTCAATAGGGTAGCAAGAAATGTGAATTGCACTTTGGTTATCATACCAAAGTATAGTTGGTAAATCTTGTGGAAATCCAAACTCTATAAATAACTATCATAGCCAAAGAATATCTTGACTCATTGTGACTTTTTCCCTGTACTTTGACTCTATATATGAAAGTGCAATAGTCTGATAGTTCTTGCATTTCCAAGCAACTAGAGAAGAGCCAAGATAAAAAATGTAGCTATAAGTGGAATTTCTATCATCAATAGAACCCACCCAATCTAAATCAGTATATCCAACCAACTGAGTAGAACCTTGGTTGTAGTGTAATCCAAAAGTGTGAAGTGCCTTGTAGATATCGTAAAATCCTCTTGGTAGCCTACCAATGACTATTATGAGGGGCATGTGAAAATCAAGATACAAGCCCAACTATGAAAGAAATATCAAGGTGAGTATGGTTCAAGCACATCAAGAATTTAACCAACTACCTATACAAGGTAGGTTCACAAAGAGGAGTGGTGTAGGTGTAAGTAAGAAAGACCCCAAACTAGAAAGGAGAGGGACATGGATTGCAATCAACCACACCCAAATATTGAAGAAGATCATGGGTGTACTTCTACTGACTCAAATGAATCGTTGAATCTAACTAAGAAATATGCAAACCAAGGAAAAATTAAAAAAGGTCTAGATTTGTCATATCAAACTACATCAAGAGATCCCTTTTAAAAATATGAATGTGGGAAGAGGAGTTACCCATGAGAAGAAAATCAACAAAATACAATACAAATATAATAATATTCTCTCCAACATATTGTATATACATTGTAAGAACTGAGTGGTAATGAACAAAACTAATAGATAGAAAAAATAATCCATCTTCTCATACCAGGCTCAAGGGGCCTATTTGAGACCATATAGAGACCTCCATAGTCTACAAACAAGAGAAGAGTCATGAACAAACCCAACAGGCTACTCCATGTAGATTTCTCCTGTAAATCTCTATGTAATAAGTCACTCTTCATATCCATCTGGTACACTAGCAAACCATGTGATGTAGCCATAGAAAGTACAAGGTACAAAGAATCCATCTTAATGATGGGAGCAAAAGTCTCAAAGTAATCAATAGCTTTGAATTACAAGAAATCATTCATGACAAGATAGGCCTTATATTTATCAATGGACATAAACTACATATTTGGTGTGGTGTACCCACTTATAGCTAACCAAATTTCTTTCCTTAGGAAGAGATACCAAATACCAAGTATGATTCTTCATCAAAGAATAATACTCATCTATAATCACATCATCCCACTCCTGTATCGCATGAGCCTATGAGGAAGACTGTGGATCCCCAAAAATTGCTTGACACAATAGTCCAAAACTTGTAGAATGTGCATGATGATGTATAGTGGGTGAAAGATCCTTTATGAAAGGTGTTACCTCAAAAAATATGGTACAAGCCCACTTAGACATAGTGATAGAAGTAGTAGGAATGGTATCCTCATCTGAATAAATATACATAACCTCCTCAGTTGCCTCATGAACTTGATTCTCAAATAAATGATACTTGGGATAAAGTGAAGAATCATCAGTGGAATGAAGCAAAGAAGAAGAGAAGCACTCATGAAATTGAACATTAGTTCTAAAAAGAACATCATGAGTATCAGGATCCAAAAGTTAATAAGATCACATGTCCTTATAATACCCAATAAAGATCAAGGGTTTGCTCTTCTTATCCAAGTATTTTCTTTGCTTCTTTGGCACAAAGGCCCAAGCATGGCTTACAAAAAATCTAACAAATTAGTCATTGTATTTATTCCTAGACCAAACCTCATCTAGATTCAAATGCTCAAGTTCTCTGTGTGGTGTGCGATTCTAAATGTAGTTCACACAATTAACTACTTCTACCCAGTATACAAGAGGTAAAACCTTGGAATGTATCATGCAGTTAGCCATCTCCTTCAAAGTTTGGTTCTTCCTTTCTACTAAGTCATTATATTGTGAAGTATGAGGAACATAATTTTAATGAACAATGCCACGAGCTAAAAAAAAAATAGAAAACTCTCTTCTGAAGTAGTACCCCCATTATCATTACAAATCTTCTTTATGCAACTAGAATATTGATTCCTGAAAAAAACCTTAAACACTTTGAAGTGTGAAAATACATCACTCTTGTACTTGAGAAAATAAACCTAAGTACGCCTCAATAAATCATCAATAAGTGTAAGTTCGTACTTAGCTCCTTTGAAAGAAGAAGTAGGAAAAACCATCAAGTCACTATGCACAAGCTCAAGTGGTGAAGAAGCTCTCTTTGAATTACCCTTAGGAAATGGATCTTGGTGTTGTTTTCCTCATGCACATCCAAGGCAAACTCCATCAAGACAAGAAAATCTAGGTAAACCATAAACCATACCATGAGTGCTCAACTCCTTCAAATATATGTAATTAAGATGTCCAAATATCTCATGCAAAAGCTTACTCTCAGAATTTGCATGAGCAACCAAGCATATCACTATAGAAGAAGTGTCATCAAAACACTCAAAGTGATATAGTCTAGAACTATGATCAACAATATCGTGTGCAAAAAGTGAATGAACCTCTAACAAGGTTCTAACTTCAGCTCCTTATGGTGTGAAATTCACTATTTTGCCCTAACCAAAATGACAAATTTGATAAACAAAAAGTAAATATGTAGTGATGTCAGGAACATATAGTGCATCATTGATGCAACCACCATCAAGTTGTATGCCACCTTTTTCCTTAATAGAAATAAAGGAATAATATCCAACCTCAATTTTGGAAGTAGAACTTGAACCAAGAGATACAAACGACTCCTTAGAAGAATTCATGTGGTGAGAAGCACTAGAATCTATAACCCAACTATCTGCAATAGCTAATTGAGATCTCCCAACAATATTAAGTGCTTTTCCATGCTCACTAGAAGGAGGTGGAGTGGAGATAGAGATCTTATGTTTTCTGAATGCATCCTCCAAGGCTTGCATTCTCTTCCAACACCTGGTTTCTACATGACTATTCCCCCATAAAAGGAGCATGAAAGGTTAGATTTATTCTTGGATTTAGAAGACTCTTTGGTTTTATGGGCACTTTGATATGGATAAGGAGTGGACTTAGGTCTACCTTTTAATTTTCCCTTACCCTTAGAATTAGATGCTACTAATGCATTTTGAGAGGTGGAAGACTCAAGGTTAGACAATTTGGATTCTTTCCTAGTAAGTCTTTCACGCAACAACTCCAAATCAGGTATTTTGAATGTGGCACCTAAGGCATCCATGCTAGAGAAAAAGGTAGAAGCAAAGATTTGGAATGGACCTTTCAACTTGGATAGAATTAGGTAAACACACTCTTCATATTTATTATCTCTCCCACTCCCATTTAACTATGTCAACAAGTGCTTGAACTTAGTAAGATAGTCTACAATAGATGGAAAATATTTAGGATTGAGAGAAGTGATCTCAACTTCAAGTTGCATGGCTCTTATGTGATCCACCTTACCAAATAAGAATTTCAATTTCTCCCAAATTTTGAAAGGAGAGTCACATCCTTCCAAATGAATTAAAATACTATCACTTAAATAAGTTCCTATCAAACCCATACATTCATCTAATTTGCATTGGTGCTAAATTGTTTTATATTCTCTAGTGAACATTGGTTGTTCTTCAAACATTAAATCCCATAATCCTTTTCATTTAATGATTGTTTCGATTCTTGGTATTTGTGTGGTAATTATGTGTTAATGGCTCACATTGATCTAATGTAGAAGAATATGAAGCCATGCTATAAAAATTACAAAAGAGCAAAATAATGTAGATAGAGTACATCAATCAACACCAAGACATCCCCCAAAAGATAATTTTATTAGCTTCACAAGAATGTAGAAGATGGGACTTTATAATAACAACCCATATACAAGGTTCAAGTGCAAAAAAAAAAACACTTTTCACAATGCAATATAATGAGATTACATCATAAAATCATCATAAATTTCTAAATATAGATCTAAACAATTTAAAATTTTAGAAATAGATCGAAAACATGATTTTATAGTCCTGGAAAAAAATTTGCCAATCAACTCCAAATATTTTTCCCAAAAAAATGAGTTTAATAAAAATAGTAAAATCATTGTAAAATTTTGAATACAACTCCAAATATGCTGAAATTTTATGTGCAGGTCTGTTAGCTGATTTTATGGATTCTATAAAAATATTCAAATAATTCAAAGCTTTGATGAAGATATATGCAGATTAATAAATATATATAGTTTTCCATAAAATCATGATAACTTGAAGAATAATTATCAAAATAAGCTGAAATTTTGGGCATAGATCACAAAAATGCATATATAAACCTATACAAATTTTAATGGAAAATTTTTCATTCTATCAGAATATATATGCAAAATACAAAAATGGGTTATGTTGGTGACCCTATCAAAAAGGGAAAATGCTAAAAAAAATTGCTTCAGATAGATCGAATGGGATGATGCTATTAGTGTATGGGCAAAAGAGTGTTCAAGAGGATGATGATATGACAATGGAAGGAGAGATATAAAACTAGCCAAAAACTCCACCAAGGACCCGATCACAAAAATCAAAGCTTCCACACGAACCTTTTAACCTGCAAGAAAAATAGTTGTACAACACTCATTAATGGATAACTACAACACCTATTGCTTTGATGCCATTAAAGGAACAATAATCAGATTATTCTAAGCTTCAAGGATCTTAGGTGTTAATAGAACATCACATTCAACCAGAAAACAAGAATTTGAAAGCAAATTGATAGCATAAACTTACAAATATATATGCAAAACAAAGAACAAAAATATCATATATTATATCTAAAAAAAATATCAACCCTCAAATTATACCTAAATATATCCCCATAAAACCTAGGAATAGTCAAACCTAAAAATATCCCTATACTATCTAAGAAATAAATATGTAATATCTCATAATACCTAAAATAAGATTAATGAAATATTTACACATAAGCGGGTGGGGAAAATACATGGAATAACTAAATAAAAAGAAAATAATTCACCTAGGTGAACATGAGCTAAGGTAAACAACCTATGCTAATAGGGAAGGAAGATCCTATCAACCATCTTAGGTTGTTTAGAACCACTTATATTATTTATTATAATAAAATACTGCTACTTAAAATCTATTCCAAGATCCTTAACGACCCTACCTTGGAATGTTACTAACAAATACCAAGGTGTTTCTTCAAGAGCTTCAGGTATATTATTGACATGTGTTTCAAACAATTATCTATCTATATTAAGGAGAAAGTCATGATTAGTGATTTTATTAACTCAAAAAATCAAAATACAAGCACTATTCTAACTTCTTGGCAAGATGGAAGTCCCTTGTAGAGAGACCTTTCAAACAATTTTATAGGTAATATTAATGAGCAATTGTCCTTCTATGTGGAAATTAACAATGTATCTTCTTCTAAATATTCCATAAACATAGCCAAGAGAGTAGACACGACTATCCTTAAGTGTGGACAATTGAAATTCAAATCCTATAAGGAATAAGATAATCATTCCTTTAACCCAAAGGGGTAGTATAAGATCAAACATGTTATAGATGATGGAGTTGTATAATCATACTAAACCAACAATATGAATTTTATTATAACATTTCAAATAATTATCTCAGGGAAGCCACAAAAACCAAAACCAAGGAGGAAGTACTCCCAATTGGATGAACCTCCTTTAGACACTTTGGAGCAACTTGTGAAAGCCAAAATGGTGGAGCTTCCACTTTCTAAGCCTTTAGATCATAGAAGGAAGAATACTTTTTGGTTTCATCCCAATGAGTAGTGTGCCTTCCACAGCATTGAATTTCATGCAATAATAAATGCATGAGTCTTAGGAACCTAATCCAAGACCTAATCAATAAATTTCAAGTTGTTATTAATATCTCTAAATCTCAACCTTCTTCTAATCAAGACCTTGAAATCTTCTAAAATCCACTACCCAATCATAATCAGAATTAAAACACAACAAATAACATTCACTATAGGAACATCCCCCCTCCAAAGCAAAGGATTATGGGAGGAATCCATTTTTCTAATCATCCTTCTTCTATTTCTATTGTAACTAGCAACAACAACACAAATATCCTTCATTTGATCAACCTTCAAGATCTCCTTTGGTCCTTCATGAAAAAATAAATTATCCCCCAGAAGGACCTCCATTAGTCATCCAATTAAGAACTAAGGCTAAGGTAACTTTCAAGATCCTACATCAAATTGAAAGCATTTCATCTAAATTCTCCCTTCTCAAGCTTCTTAGGACCTCTTTGACCTATAGGGACATTTCAATAAAAAGTTGAGTGAAAATGTTATTCCTTAAGACTTCAACTCAAATGACCTAATTTATATGGTGGTATCCATTAGGATTAATCATGTAACTTTATCATTCTATAAGTATGATATCCATCAAACTTATATTATCTAAGAGCTAACATTATACATCATGGGCCACATAAAGGATAGGTTCATTAAATGAATCTTAGTCAGTAATGGTTCTAGCCTTAACTTTTATGGCCTAATATTAATTAGTCATTTTAGAAAAACCCAATAGGATTTGGAGAAATTTGATATTTTTATTAAGGTGTTTGATAATGAACAGTGTGATGGTAGGGGCACTATAGTCATATTCCTTAAAGTCAAACCATGAATTCTCAATACTCTTTTCTATGTCATGCCTTGTGACTTAACCTACAATATTTTTCTTGGAAGGCCATGGATCAATGCAATATGGGTCATTCCTTAAAATATTCATAAATGTATCAAATATGAATATAAGGGCAAGAATTATCATATTACAACTAATATTGAGTCCCTAATCTATTTCCAAATGATTGAGGTTAAAAATCCTAAGGCTTGTATTTACCCTTATCTCAATTTGTCTCTTAAGCCATCCTCTTTGTCTTCTCCAATTCCAATCGCTAACACATTAAGGTCTCTCACCTTAAGTAATCATTCTTATAATGGATTTTAAGGTGAAACCTTTAATATAACCAATATTAACATTAGTAATCAAGATAGTTATCAACCTTTTTTGGATCTAGCTAGCTTTCCTCCATCTCCTTGAATCTTAGGGTTTCATTCTAGTAGAAAGGGTAAAATAGTGCAAATTGAAAGTTATTTTTTATGTTGGTACTATTAATGATGATAAATTACATTAAAGTAACTCTTTCCTATCTAAAAAATAGTATGTTTCATGATTTTTGTTAGACTTGCATTCCATTCAAAACATAGTGTTTCTAATATGGGATATCAACATAAAGAACTAGGCTTGCATGAGTAGGGCCTCAAATATACTTTATAAATTAAAGTCTAGTTGTGAAACTATGAGATAGGTTACATCCCTAGCTATAGTTAGCCTCTTCCTCCTTCCTCATTATTCGATAGAGAAGATGCAGATTGCATTGCTAGTAAGAAGTCCTATGATGCCATTATTTCCTTAAATAGATTGGATTAGGACAAGGAGGATGACAAGGGACCATCACTTCTCATAATTCCTAACTTCTATTTATTTACATGCTTTGCTAGTGTAAATATCCTTACTATGAACTATCCTAAGTTAATTATCAGTGAAGACTACTATGAGATGGAGGATATAACAAACATTCATCCTTAAGATGGTCCCTTAGACTATCTACACCAAAATTACTTCTATTTTAATGGATATTTTTCCCAAATTATGAATGTCACTATCTCATAGCTAATTTATCACACTCAACCTTACCTAGATCCTATAGATATTAATATTCTGGGAGTGTTTCTTGCTCCACCTTTATTATAATATAAGTCTCATATTCTAATAAAGGAAACTATTTTTTTTTAAAGTGAAAAACCCCTTGCAGGGCCACCTTGGTCTGAGAGACCATGACCAGGGGGTTCTACACCGTCAAAGTCACCCAAGAGTCATGCTCGGCCCTGCTCGCACCAACATTATCAATTGGATTTTGGGTACCCAATTCAACTTTTTGGTAGGGTGGAGATTCGAACCTGGGACCTCCCTTGGAGGATTGCCCTCTCCTCTCCAACTCACCTACAACACCTGGGTAATCAAGGAAAATATGGATATTGATGTTAGGACTCCTAAAAATCTCAATATTCTTAAGCTAGGCAAAGCATTGATATTAAATAAACATGATAAATACACCAATTTTGATAGATTTCAACATATTTGCTTGGTACTATGTAAAAATGGTAGCTCTTGGTCCTTCCTTGGTTTTCCACCACCTAGTTGTCACATCTCAAGTATAAATTATAGAATATGCATATGAAAGTTATTTTGCTAGTCAATGAGGAGCTCTAGAAGCTCCTTAATGTAATATTCATGAAAGATATTGACTATTATAACTGGATATCTAATGTTTTCTATTACTAAAAAAAGTAACATTAGAGTTTGCAAAGACTTTCAAGACATCAATAAGGCATGTACCAAGGATGAATTTTCTTTGTCCAATATCAACATGATCATTGATTTCACTATAGTATATGGAATGATGTATTTTATGGATGGATTCTCAAGCTATAATAAAATTAAAATCACTCTTGAGGATCAAGTGAAAATAACTCTCACCACCCCATGTGGAACTTTATACTATCAAGTCATGCCTTTAAAATTGAAAAACATAGGATCTACCTACCATAAATCCATGATATATCTTTTATAACATTATGGGATACTATATAAATTATCTTATTGGTTCATATTTAAATCAAGAAGATCATGCTCAATACTTAAGGTGCATCTTCAAGCAGCTAAGAGCATACAAGGTACACCTAAAGCCTAAACAATGTATCTTTGGGGTTACATCAAAGAAAGTATTGGAAACTATTATATCCTAAAGTAACATCAAATTTTATCTTGAAAAGATAATTATTAGTTTTAATATACCACATGCTTAAACTTTATCCTAGCTTCAGAGTCTTTAGGAAAAAATCTAAGCCATTCAAAGATTTATTGCCTATCTTACAAGTGTCAAAATTTCACCAAGATTTTGAGGAGGAATATTGAATTCAATTAGGATGTTGATTATTAAGAAACCTTTGATACTCTCAAATCCTAACTCTTGTCTCCTCCAATTCTTGTCCATCCTAATTCTTCTTGGAATTTATTGTTATATTGTCATGACCCACCTTGGCAACCTTTTAATGACATGGATTATGTATTAATATATGGATGTATTCAATGCTTAGTCTTGCTTTAATTATCTTTAACGAGCTATCTACATTTTATATTTTGGTTTTGGTAAAATATCCCTTCAGAATGGATTAATAGATATAGAGGCTCTATTAATACCTGACCAACATAATACCAAACTAATAATTGATATTAGTATTGGTATTAATTGAATTGATTACATGCAGGTAATTAATGTTTTATAATGCTTGTATTAGCATTAAATAAAATTATTAATGCATTTTATTATGATTAATATTATTTTATATTTTCTTATAAAGCAAGAAATTTAATATTATATTTGGGATATTTTGAAAGTTGAAAATATCTATCTTTTGCCATCATAAGTTGATGTACTCTACTTTTGGTAGATGGCATTTATGTCCAAGTTCAACTTTGGCCCTTGGTAGATGAGATTCCCTTGTTAAGAAGGCCAAATAAGGGGGAAGGGGAGGGATTCTCTTTGGGGAGGAAGAAATTTGAAAGAGGAGGTAATTTTGGGAAGGCTCTCAAAAGGTTAGGATTTCATTCTTCAAACATGATTCCAAGTTGGTTTTTAGACTTAATCTTGTCATCCTTGTTTATGAAGGGAGAATGTACTTTTAACTTGGAGAATTTGGATTTCTTCTTACTCATGATATTTCCTTTTAGGATAGAGGATGCTTTGCCTCCATGAAAGGCTTGGTTTTGTTTTTTATTTTAATGGCATTAGTTACCCATTCATAGATGTCCAAACTGTGTGCTTTGGGTAGGCCTCTAGTACCATTAGCTACCTTTAGGCTTCATTTGTTTGGTTTGGATAAACAAGGTTCTGTCGTATTGTGACATAGACAAAATTTGATTTTGTTGTTTGGCCTTATTTCCTAAAATATTAACTAGAGGCTTCCTTGTAATATTTCTCTATGAGTTCATAGTGGAGGGTGGTTGTATTGTGGCAAGAAAAATTCTAAATTTAAACCAATGTTTTAGCGTATTTGTCTCCTTACTATCGTTGCCTAGGCTCTGATTTTCAAGCTCATATAAGACCATGCTCATCGTAATCCTCCCTAAGCTCACATCTATTTACAGAGTGATGTTCATCGCTTATGGTTCCTCTAGGATATAGGTAGGATATATGCTAGTTAAACCCTAACTTTTGTTTCTTTCTACAGTCACCCTTATTGTTGTAATTGCTTGGTTTCAATGGCTACTCAACCCATACAAATTTCTATTTTACAACCTTTACACTTGGATTCTAACCACATTTTTTGGGTGGTAGAATCCTTGTCATCATCACTGATTGGATTCTTCCTATGGTTTAACCTTAGGAAAAAGGGATAATAACTACCCCACCACTAAGGCATATTGTTGTGATGTAGCAACACCATGCTCGAGAGACACATGCAAGGGGAAGGCTGCTTAGGCCTTCCCACAAATATCCCACATGGGATATGTGGGCCCTGAGCAGGCCATTAAAGGAGGTTTAACCCACCTTTAAGGTCGACCACCACTCGATGGTTAGGGGTACCACTGAGTGGGGTTGCCTTGCACTAGTTGGGGGTGCATTTTCCTAAGCATGTGGTAGGATGACCTTTGTAAACCCATCCATTGAACACCTTGCTTGTTAAGTTATTTCCATGTGGTGTTCATGGTTGGTTCATGTTCTTTATAGCTTTCTCAAACAAAAAACTCCCCCCTTTTGAGTTAAAGACTAAGTAATGATTTAAATAATGTTTTAATAAGTAACAATTTAAACAAATTTTTATTAGACTTTAAACAATGATTTATTAACCTCCTTTTATCTGAAAGAATAGGTTTGATTTATAAATTTTAGAGGATAAACTTACATAATGAAAGAAGAGATTTCATTTATTAAGTTTTAAATATTAAACTTATGTTTAAATGGATAGATTAAGTTTTAAAGGTAAAAATAGTTTTCATTTATTAAGTTTTAAAGGTTAAACTTATGCTTAAATGAATAGATTTCATTTATTAAGTTTTAAAGGTTAAACTTATAATTGAAAAGGTAAATTGTTTTATTAAGTTTTAAAGGTTAAAATTATATCTAAAAAGGTAAATTATTTAACTAAGTTAAAAATGTAAACTTGTATCAAAAATGTAATTTGATTTAATTAAGTTTAGAGGATAAAATTATAAATGAAATAAATGAATTGATTTATTAAGTTTAGAGGATAAACTTATAAATGAAGGAAATGAATTGATTTATTAAGTTTAGAGGATAAACTTATATTTGAAAAATTAGACTTATTTTAGTAAGTTTTGAAGGATAAACTTATGTATGAAAGGATATATTAGATCTATTAAAAAGGAAATACCTTTGAAAAGGGAAATATAGACTTCTTAGATTAATTTTGAAGAATGAATTTCTGTATAGTTTAAACTAAAAGGACATTTCATTTAAAATTAAAATAAAGTGTTTTGATAAGTATTTTATTGGTTAAGAGTAAGGGCTCTTAATTGATTAAAAAAATGGTTTGATAAGTGTTAATTGGTTAAAAGTATGGGATTTTAACTAATCAAATGAAATGGGCTCTAATGTATTTATATTGGTATTGATGTTATGAATACATTAGACCTTTAGAAAAGATGTTATGATTTGAAGGAAGAAAACATCTTCAAGAGAATGAATGTGGAATTCATTAGAGGGGATTATGAGGTTCCCTCATTGTTCATGTATGATGGATTAAAAGAACAACTCATGTTTTATAAAATATGAAATTTATGGAGTTCTTATGCATTTATACTAGTAATGATGTTGAAAAATAAATTATGGGATACCTTTGTATAGTTGTACGGGAGATAACTAAATTTATGCAATAGAGGAGATATTTGAAAATGGGTTTCCCCATAAGGGTTTTTCCCAAGATATATGATGTGTTATGTGTGTTCTAATATCTCCTTCATTTGAACTTGCATTTGAGGAATATTAGATGAATGGAAAATATATTTTACTTTGTTATTGATAAGAAATATATGATGTTATGATTTGGTAAATTATCATGTTAGAATAATAAAAATAAAGAGGGATTACATATTTTATGTGACTTCTTATTAATGAGGTTGTAGATGTTATTTTATGCTTAAATAAATAGATATACTTATTGCATCACTATTTAAGGAAGGAATATCAGGTGATATTTATGAACGATCTAATGAATCTTAGATAATTAGTAATTAACATATACTAATGAACATGCTTGTGGTTTATAAGCATGGAGAGTTAGAGATATAGAGAGTTTTCAAAGGGATTATGGGGTCCCTTCTAAGAAGTAAACTATGGGTAACCTAGTTTCACAACTTCTCATTAATGACCCAACCTTGAATAGTTACGAGAAGGCAAATATTAGATTGTTGTTCCAATGAATGATCTATCATGTGAAATTATAGATGAATGATGGTGACAAACAACTTAAAATTTCCTACATAAATGGACTTATGTATGGTAAATGAAGCAAAGAAATCTTATGTTGCTACACTTAGTACACCTACATAGATGGACTTATGTATGATGCAAGGATGGGCATACTCTTTTATAGACAAAAGGGGATAAGTTATCTCATCACAGAGATGATACTGATAACTTATTAACATTGCACTTAGTACACCTACATAGATAGACTTATGTATTTTTTATTTGATAGACAAAAGGGGATAAGTTGGATCATCATGAAGATGAGACATACAACTTAATCATAAGACTTCCCATTAATAGACACCTTCATAGAAATACCTACGTAAGATGGGGTGCTATAGATCCTTAACGAGTGTTTAAAAAAAAATTCTTCCTCTATATTTGGTTAGATTTTTGGGTTACTACATATACATAGCAGTAACGGACCAAACCTTATGTAATATTTTGGTGTAGTATGATGACCAACATATAGAGAAATTCATTTTCTACATTAGTAGGAATCTGGTAAATTATGAAGTCTACTACACCCTTTAGAGAAGGTTTGTATTATCATAGTATTTTCTTTATAGAAGCGTAGACACGACATGCTTAGCCATAAGATATTTGTCATTACAAAGGCTGATCCCTTGCAATATATCATGTCGAATACTTATCTATTAGGACAAAAATCTAAGTGATTCATTCCCTTAGAAAATTTAATCTTGAGTTTGTCATCTAGAAGTCCATGAAAGATCATGTCATTATCAACCAACTAGTAGCTACACCCTTATAAGCTAGCCATCCTTTAATTGTAGAAGTCCTAGATGAGTCTTTAGCTTAGAAGCTGATCATCCTAATTAATTAGACCCTATAATTTGATGGTTCTTGATGTTTAAGAGTGGGTCTAAAAATCATCTTAGTCATCCCTCAATAGCAATTTATCCCTTTGTCCTTTAAGCTCAAGATTTTCTATACCAATAACACTATTGAATACAAAGATCTTATCTTAGGGCTTTACATAGTAATAGCTTTATGGGTTAGAAACCTATCTATTTTTTGATATTATTGAATTGAATTCAACCAAGTCAATTATTTTTATTTAATAAAATATAAAGATATTAAGCCATAAAAAGATGTCATCACGATGCTCATATCTATTTTCAATAAAACCACCATTGAAGCCATACCTAGGTCTAGTAATTGACATGTCAATGCTATGGTAGTGGTTGCATCCCTTATATCCTTAGATTTGGATGAAAAATATGCCATTATTATAATTCAAAACATTATGGAGCCTTCAACCTTAGAGTCTAGACAACTTTCTCTAGGAGTCTTTTCCATAGAAGCATTTGTCAATCCTTGGTTCAAGGATATTTTTATATTTCTTAGGGATGGAACATTACCTAATAATTTAAAGAATATTTAGTACATGAATATTAAGCAATGCACCTATTTTCATGTCATCATTAGATATATCTTATACCATAATTACTTTGATGGTATTCTCCATAGATGCCTCACCTCAATCAAAGCCCGAGGAATCATCAAAGAGGCCCATATTATTGGCCCTCCATGGAAAATTAATATTGTAGCTATGTTAGGAGGTGTAATAAGTGTTAGAAGCATGATAAAATTATATAGATTCCATCCCAAGATATTCAACCCTTGACCTATCCTTATCCTTTTTCCTTTTGGGTCTTAGACATCATTGGGAAGATCAACTTGATATCACTTTATGGGCATAAGTTCATCATCACAACTTATGAGTAATTCAATAAGTGGATTAAATCCATGCCATTAGATTCAATCACTAGAATCCAAGTCTCTATGTTTATCCTTAAAAAAATCCTTAGTCACTATGGTGTTCCTTCCATGCTAATATTTGACAAAGGAACATCCTTCAAGAACAAGAATGTTCAAACAATTTATGCTAAATATAATATTTAGCACAAATGATTACCATCCTCAAGAAAATGACTAAGCTAAAGCCTCTAACAAGAATATTGTCAATATCCTTAAGAATATTGTCATTAATACTAGTTAATATTGACATATTTAGCTTTATCCTACCTTGTGGGTCTATCACACTAGTGTTCAAACTCTCATCAATGTTATGCTCTATTGCTTGGTTTTTAGAATTAAAGTTACATATTCTTTCAAGATTAAGATACCTTATACATTTTTTGTAGGACACCTCTATTAGAGATGAACATTATCTCACCCATATTATCCAATTGGAACTACTTGATGAATAATGGATCCATGTCATAGATCACCTATGGTTCTACTAGCAAAGGCTTAAGTGTGCCTATAGTAAAAAGGTACAATATCACTCCTTTGAGGTTGGTGATCTGATTCTTAAAGAGAATCAAAAGAACAACAATTCCAAAACCAATATCAAATGTAAGTTTGAGCCTAATTGGCTATGCCCATTCATCATAACCACTAAGTTTAGTTCAAGAACCAATGAACATAATGTATCTTTAAAGGTATTACATTCAAGTCTACATTGGCTACCCATTTATTTTAGTTAACTAACATTGTTTGCTTACATTTTAATTTTAAATTTTCTTGCATGAAAATATTTGTTTATGTATGGAATTCTTGATACATCTTGATTTAGGGATCCATGATGGCATGCAAATGATGATACTACTTAGGATAGTTTATTTTTCATTACACTAGGTGATGATGCAAGAAGATACTCCTATTCTTATGTTTGTGGATCAACTTAGGGTTCATGCAATCATCTATATATCTGATAAATTTCTATCTATCTCAATGTTATTTATCTCAAACCATATCTATCAAGTCTTCCAAACTATAACTCTCTTGTTGCATGATGACTTCTATAATGTTCATAGGTGTTTATGGAAAAATCAAATCAAATTATCCTATCTTGTTAATTACTACATGATGAAAATTGTGAAATTTATATGTTTGATATCAAGCTCAATCTCATCATATATTGTTTTACCATATAACACCTCTCATGGGATAAATTATCAATAATTAACTTGTCTTCCCAATTGGGGGTATTGCACATTGCTACACCAAATCATAAGTCGTCTATGACACTTATCTATGAGGTAAATTAGTTTAAGCAAAATTAGTTTAAGCATTTGTTTAAAAAGAAGGTATATGTTCTTTAGGTATCTATTTAAAGGTAAATATTATATCAATAGTCCTATGAGTAAGGCTAAATCAAAAGTCCTATGAGTAAGACATAAGTCCTTTAGGCATCTAATTAAAGGTAAATCTCATATCAAAAGTCTTATGAGAAAGGATAAATAAAAATGTTCTATGGGAAAAGATAAATTACAAGTACTTTGAGCAAAGGTAAATTATAAGTCCTATAGTCAAAGCTAATCAAAATTCCTATGGTAAATTCTAAACTAGAAGTTGTTTAGGAAAATCTAACTAAATTCATGTTGTGACCATTGCACAACTAGCCCTAAAATTGGGGACCCACCTTTTTATTTTTCAGTTTTTTGAAAAGTTTGGTTTAGGTTGCAATATATGTTCCAAGGTTTGGGTGTGGATTAGTGTCTCCTTTTAGTTTCTTTTAGGTTGTTTAGTATGTTGGTTAGGTTCCTCCTTATTTTGTTTATTGTTTTGGTTAATTTTAATGTTTTGAATTAAACCAATTCAAACATTTGAAATTAATTAAATCAAATTTAAAATAAAAAAGAAAACAAGTAAAATGAAAAAAGAAAAGAGAAAATAAATAAATAAAAAGAGAAAAGATAAAAAATAATAATAATAAAAATAAAACAAAAACAAAGAAAGAAATAAACACACACACACACACACACACACACACACACACATATATATATATATATATATATATATATATATATATATATATATTTCATTAATGGTTTTGTTTTGGGAAAATTTTAATTTCATTTTATCTTTAGTTTTGTTTTAATTAAATTTTATTAATAGTTTTATTTTGGAAAGTTTAATTCATGTGTTTTTCTTTATTGTAGGTTACTATTAAAAAAACTAAAAGAAAAAAAAAAAACGACAATACAAGAAGATAAATTGTCACGTATCATGCCAATGGAAAAGAAAATGTTGGAAATTCAAAAGTTGGAAAAAGAAACAAATAGCCAAATATTGGAAATTTTAAAGAAACGTTGAAAAGCCAAGAGTTGGAAAAAGAAAGCGTTGGAAAGCCAAGAGTTGGAAAAAGAAAACATTGGAAAGCCAATAGTTGGAAAAAGAAATGAAGAGCCAAATGTTGAAAATTCTAAATAGCCATTGAATATATATATCAAAATAAAGCCATCAATTTTTTTTAAAGTAAATCTAATTTCATTAATGGTTTTGTTTTGGGAAAAGTTTAATTTAATTTTATCTTTAGTTTTGTTTTAATTAAATTTTATTAATAGTTTTATTTTGGAAAGTTTAATTCATGTGTTTTTCTTTATTGTAGGTTACTATTAAAAAAACTAAAAGAAAAGAAAAAAAACGACAATACAAGAAGAGAAAATGTCACGTATCATGCCAATGGAAAAGAAAATGTTGGAAAGTCAAAAGTTGGAAAAAAAAAAAAAAATAGCCAAATGTTGGAAATTTTAAAGAAACGTTGAAAAGCCAAGAGTTGGAAAAAGAAAGCGTTGGAAAGCCAAGAGTTGGAAAAAGAAAGCATTGGAAAGCCAAGAGTTGGAAAAAGAAATGAAGAGCCAAATGTTGGAAATTCTAAATAGCCATTGAAGCTCATGAACAAGGGCTGGATTTTTCTTGGAAGAAAGCCACACCGTTGGACCAGTTTTTCCCACATGATGCCAATTTTGGGCATGGTTTTCTGCACTTGTAGTTGAATGTTGAAGATCTTTTTACTGCAATATATTGGAGATACATCATATTTTATGCATGTTAATGGTTGGCTTGTTGTTATTTTTGATATATTGCACCATTTTTTTTTAAGATTGCACAGCATTAGCTATTTGATTACGTGAATTCGGGTCACACTAATGCTGGTTTTTGTGCAGAATACTAATGCTTGCAGGGTCTGTGGAGAAATTCTGAGTTGCAGAACTTTTTTTATTTCATTTTATTTTATTTTTTCTAACCCTTCTCCTTTGCAGTTTTTATTTTTATTTTCAGTAATTAAAATAAAAATCATAAAAAAATTAAAACCCAAAAATAAATGCACGAAGCCTTAGAATGAGCTTCAATATTTCATCTTATGTAATTTTGAAGTCATTTTGAAGCCAATATAAATTTATAAAAATTATTTAAAGTTGTTGTTTTTCAAGCATTTTATAATTTTAGATTTGACATAATTTCACTTTTCAAGCTTTATATTTCATTTTTCAAGCAATAAATTGACTTCCCTTTATGAAAATCAATTTCATTAAAGGGGATAATTTATATGGCATTCAATAGGCCATTATTTTCAAAGCAATAAATCAACTTATCTTTATGAAAATCAATTTCATAGAAGAGGGTTATTTATTTGACTTTTCAAAGGCTTCTACATTTTATAATTAGTTTTGCATATTTATTTTCTTTTCATTCACCAAGAAATAATTAAATGAATCCAATATTCATTTCACATTCATATTTAGAGAGATTTTAATCTTCTATTTCATTGTTCAAAGCAAGGTTTAAATAAGGTAAAACTTATTTAAAATTTGCTTAACCAAAAAAAAAAAATTTTTACCTAAAATCATCCAAGATAAAATGAACTAAGGCTTACATTGTGGTCATATGAGGACCAATCATATATTATTTTTTTTAAGTTTCATGAACAATTAATAGCATAGCACAATAAAATAACACCAACGCAGACCCCTTGTTAACAGTTACTTGCAAATCACTAAGGTATTCCTAGCACTCACTTGATATATCTTCACAAGATTACAAGCACACATTAAGTAAAAGGAACCTTGGAGAAATTTCATATTTCTTTGCAAGAGAGGGTTTTGAGATCAAAATCCTAAGTGTGATGGTTATTTTGCAATTGGGTAAAATTTCCACTCAACATTTTGGCACTAGAAGGAGGGCTTGAATTGGTTTACTTTATTGCTATTTAGATGCTATATTGTTCATGTTTACTTGAAAGTTTTATTTGAAAGGAAATGGTCTTGACTAACGAGGTTTTGTTTACATGTGATCACTTTCATTGATTTGAAAATTCTCTAATTGATAATGCATTAATGCTAACCTTTTGCAGATTAGATAATTTTCTCTAATGTCATGGTTTAATTGATGCATATCTTTTGGTTGATATACATGATTATTTATGTGTTAAACATTTGATATTTTTTAGTCATTTCATACTTCTTTGTAAGATATTTATTTGACTAACAAAATTGGTATTAAAGTTGTATTCTTTAAGGTCCACTAATGGCCATGTTTGCACCATGGATGATAGGAAACCCATTGAACATACATGGAGTTCAAAATTATTTACCCTTTGATTTTGAGAGATATCTTCCTTTATTTGTGTCTAATGGGACAAGTCCCATAGAAGAGCATATTAAATCATTTAAAATTTATGTGAATAATTTAACGGTTTGGTATGATGATGTTACGTGCAAAATGTTCCCTTACACATTGGAAAAAGTTACATACGATTGGTTTACTAATCTACCTGCAGGGTCTATCACTTATTGGCCTCAACTAGAGGTAATGTTTCTCAATCAATTCAATAAGAAGCTAGTTGACCCAATCCTCATGTATAATCAGTTTGTCACTATTCGTAGAGGACCAAGTGAAAATTTGAAGTCATTCACCAAAAGGTTCCATGGGATATACACTCAACTGGTGGTACCTTATGTCCTTCCAGAGGGAGTGGCTATCAAATTATACCTCAATGCTCTTGACCCATTCACTTCCTCTTATTTATTTACTAGGGATGCTTCAATTCACATATTTATCCCAATATTATACTCAAGCAATGGCAATTGAGCAACAATTGAGTTATCAAAATTATGGTGGTGGTTTTGGATCATATAATATTCAACCATTTAATACCTCCATCACCCACCCAATGATTTATCCACCTCAACCAAGTTCAAGTGGGAATCAATTTCAAAATATTTCATTGTCCATGAATGTGAATCAATTTCAGAATCAACAATCATTCCCAAGATTCAATCAATTTCAAAATACTCATCTCAATCATTTTTTGAATGATGTTCCTAAGATAAATTTTAATGATTTTCACAATAATATGATTTAAGGCAAGGGAGGAGTCCTATATCTAACTAGTATTGAAACATGTGATAGGTCGGTAACCCTTGACTCACCAAAATATGACTTTTCTAAAATTGAGGAGGATGAATCTAAGAAAGATGATTTGTTTGAAATTGAGTCCTCAAGGAAAAATCCTCACTATGGACAATATGTTATCCAAAGGTATGGTTATTGCTAACCGTTGCTACATGTGTAGGGCAGGATGGGAGACTACCCAACACTTATTTCTAGAGTGTCCGATAGAAGAGTCCATCCTGGATGAACTTTTCCAAGCCTTTAGGATCTCGTGGGTTAAGCTTGCTCTTATATTCGAAGTGTTCCATCAATGGCCTCAACCCTTTGTTAGCCTAAAAATTAAGTACCTATGGAAAATCTATTGGCATCATTTTATCTGGTAGATTTGGCTAGAAAGGAACCATAGAGCCTTTAAGGATACCATTCACAACCCAAAAACCATCCTCAACAAGATTATTGTCTTTACGAAAGAAAACCTTAGCACCTTAGTGGATGAGAACCACTCAATTCTTCCCCATGAAAAACAATTATCTCGGGCCTTAGGTATTGAGGACAAACCTTCCATTCCTTTGCCAAATCCCAAAAATGGGATTTTTTGGGAGCCACCCCCCAGGGTTGGTTTAAACTAAATTTTGATGGTGCAGCCAAGGAGAACCCGAGAAGAGCTGGAGCTGGAGGAATAATCAGGGATCATCAAGGAAATCTAGTCAAGGCCTTCGCTGAACCATTGGGAATCAAAACTAATAACGAAGCAAAAGCTAGAGCCCTTTGGAGAGGGTTGCAAGTAGCCCAAGCAACTCAAGGTAACTTGATGATTGAAGGTGATTCTATGAACATCATCAACCTATTAACCAATGGCAAAAAACCTCCATGGATAATCGAGGGAGTCATCCATGAAGTGAGGATCCTTTTTTGCAGCAAGATAGAATAGGAGGGCTTGTCACATGTACCGTGAGGCCAACAGGTCAGCTGACAAATTAGCCAACTAGGTGTTGATGTTGGTAGTTTGGTGACATGGACACAAGATGTGCCACATGAAGTGGAAAACATTATTAGTCATGAAAAGAAACCTACCCATTAAGGAGAAATATGAATGGGTGTTCTTTCCTCGTGGAGCTGGTAATAACTATGGGGTTTCCCTCTAAATCATACCAAATTGGAAATTAAGGTAACTGTTAGTCTCACAATGACACTGAGAGGGGGGGTGAATCAGTGTAGCTCTTTATAACTTAAATCTTCAACTCTTAAAGCCGAAACAATGAAAACTTAAAACCAAATAAAGCAAGTATAACAAGAGAACATCACACAACACAAGATGTATCGAGGTTCACCGATTTGGCTACTCCTCAAAATGACTGTTTGGACTCCCATCCAAATCCAGCCTTTGCAAAGCACCAAATTTACAATCAATTTACCAGCACCCACTGGAAGGAGCACCAACCCCTGATTTACCAGCACCAACTGGAAGGAGCACCAACCCCTGATGCCAAGCACCAACTTGGACTTCAATTTTGAAACTAGAAGATTGACATAAAAATGCCTTCACTTTTACAAGACCCTGATTGGTCTATTGCTTACCCAACATCGCCCACAATTCACAAAACACACACCCTTCTCGCTTGCCTATCGCTCACACTTTTTAAATTCTCCAAGCAACACTCCTTTTATAACAATCCTTTCTCTTTGTAACTCCAATTGTAACTCCTTTCATATTCTCATACACGTCCACCTTCTTTCATATTCTCATATGCCACTTGTCAATTGTAACTGCTTCTTTATGTAACTCCTTTTGTTTATATTGAGAAGGCATTTCGTCAAACACGTCACATGCAAATAATTGACACCATATTCTCCTACCATGACTGTTCATTTTCTCGGTCATGACTGTTCATTTTCTCCTTCGATGACTGTTCATTTTCTCCTTGCATGACTGTTCGTTTTCTCCTTGCATGACTGTTCATTTTCTCCTTGCATGACTGTTCATTTTCTCCTTCGATGACTATTCATTTTCTCCTTCGATGACTGTTCATTTTCTCTTTGTATGTCTGTTCATTTTCTCTTTGCATGACTGTTCATTTTCTCCTTGCATGACTGTTTGTTTTCTCTTTCCCTTATGCATGCATGTGTTTTGGTTTCCAAAAAAAAAGATTTTCGTTTCTATCTGGAGGCCCTTCTTTTCCTTTTCTCCACATGGGCATGCATCTGCTTCTTTCCATGACTATTTGTTTTCTCCACATGGGCATGCATCTGCTTCTTTCCATGACTGTTCGTTTTCTCCTTCCACGACTGTTCATTTTCTCCACATGGGCATGCATCCGCTTCTTTCCATGTGTAACGACCATCTTAAATGATTTCAAATCATTAAATATTCCTTATGGGTCCACGTCACTATGTAGTCTTCAGTTTCACCATCCTGGTGTTCATCACTAATATTAGACGCACTGTTAACTACTCTGTTCCTTTGGCAAAAATGCAACATGTCGCGATATCGTGACACTTTTGTTTCTCTGCTTGCCTACCCTTTTTGAGTCGCAAAAATGCGACATGTCATGATATCGTGACACTTTTGTTTCTCTGCTTGCCTGCCCTTTTTGAGTCGTGAAAATGCGACATGTCGCGATATCGTGACACTTTTGTTTCTCTGCCTGCCTGCCCTTTTTGAGTCGCGAAAATGTGACATGTCGCGATATCGTGACACTTTTGTTTCTCTGCCTGCCTGCCCTTTTTGAGTCGCGAAAATGCGACATGTCGCGATATCGTGACACTTTTTCCTTCTTGCTCTTTCTCTTTGCTTTGGACCATGAAAATACATGTCGCGATATCGTGACACTTTTTTCTCCTTGCTCTTTCTCTTTGCTTTTGCCCACGAAAATACATGTCGCGATATCGCGACACTTTTTCTCCTTGTTCTTTCTCTTTGCTTTGGCCCACAAAAATACATGTCGCGATATCGTGACACTTTTTCTCCTTGCTCTTTCTCTTTGCTTTGGCCCGTAAAAATACAACATGTCGCGATATCGTGACACTTTTTCTCCTTGCTCTTTCTCTTTGCTTTGGCCCACGAAAATACAACATGTCGCGATATCGTGACACTTTTTCTCCTTGCTTTTTCTCTTTGCTTTGGCCCGTGAAAATGCAACATGTCGCGATATCGCGACACTTTTTCTCCTTGCATTTTCTTCTTTGCTTTGGCCCGCGAAAATGCAACATGTCGCGATATCGCGACACTTTTTCTCCTTGCTTTTTCTCTTTGCTTTGGACCGCGAAAATGCAACATGTCGCGATATCGCGACACTTTTTCCTCCTTGCATTTTCTCTTTGCTTTGGACCGTGAAAATGCAACATGTCGTGATATCGTGACACTTTTTCCTCCTTGCATTTTCTCTTTGCTTTGGACCGTGAAAATGCAACATGTCGCGATATCGCGACACTTTTTTCTCCTTGCATTTTCTCTTCGCTTTGGACCGCGAAAATGCAACATGTCGCGATATCGCGACACTTTTTCTCCTTGCATTTTCTCTTTGCTTTGGACCGTGAAAATGCAACATGTCGCGATATCGCGACACTTTTTCTCCTTGCATTTTCTCTTTCTTTGGCCAAAAGCAACATGTCGCGATATCATGACACTTTTTGTCCTTGCTTTTTCTTTGATCTTTAGCATATGGGCCACTTCGGTCTTCTTGGAAAATATGCAAAAACGTCAAAAACATCCTCATAAGCATTTAACATCACTCGTACATACTCTGAGTAACCTCTGAACTCCTATCCACTGCATCAACCGATCTATCTGACTATGTTGACAATAATGACAATATTGTCGTTGCACCTTGCTCAACAATCTCCCCCTTTGGAATTGTTGGCAACACACATGCAATTTCCTGTAACTCTTCTCCCCCTTTGACAACAATATCAAAGGGCTACTGCAAACTCCCCTGAGTCCATGCACAACATTCTCAGGCAAAAATTATTACACTTAGCAAAAATCACAAACATGAGCAAAAAGATAAACAAATACACAAATGCTCCCCTTGAGAATGTGGTCCCGATAGCTAGTCAATTCTTGGGAAGCGTGACCACTCCCAATTTATTGCGAAGGTACTCAAAGACTTCCTTGGGCAACGGTTTTGTGAAGATATCCGCTACTTGCTCTATTGTTGGAACAAAATCCAACTTAACCTCACCTTTCGCAACTTTCTCCTTCAAAAAGTGATACCGGATAGCAATATGTTTTGTGCGAGAATGCATAACCGGATTCTTTGAGATGTTATGCACGGGATCACACAACAAATGGCTCAAAGTAATACCAAGATTGGTTGTTTCACCAAACTACGTACAACACGTTGTCGCTGCAATATATTCTGCCTCTATTGTGGATAAGGAGACTGACTCTTGTTTCTTACTGTGCCACGCGACCAACCTGTCTCCAAGATAGAATGCACCTCCACTGGTACTCTTTCTGTCATCTACACATCCTGCCCAATCTGCATCTGAATACGCAATAAGGGTGAAGTCCTTACCTTTTGGATACCATAACCCATACTCCATAGTACCCTTGAGGTACCGAAGAATCCTCTTCACTGCTGTCACATGAGTCTCCTTGGGACTAGCCTGAAATCGTGCTACCATGCATACTGCCTGCAAAATATCGCAGTGCTCAAGTAAGAAGCTCTCCATCATAGATCGTACATGGTGACAACATGGGAGATCACGCCAACGCACTCGCAGGAGCAACGCACACCCCCAGTGAACACACTTCACTAAACCAAATTTCAACTTATAATCCATAACTTTGAACAATGGCAGTAAGAACCATCAAAAGTACAACACCGACATATAGCAATACTACAAATGGTGACAACTCTCAATTTAATCACCACCCTTCATGGTACCTCCACAAACAACTACATGAACTAAAACACACTTTGACAACTATACGACAACTCCCCTGACTACTTGCCTTTCATCCTCAGATAACCAAACAAATACATAGGAGCATTAAAATAAAACTTTAAGATTGCTCCCCCTGAGGATGTGCTACCTGGAGTTGCTTAGTGCAATAGAGGAGTAGTCTCCTTCAATCCAAGGAGACACGATTTCCTTTCTTCTTTCTTTCTCCACTCTGGTTTGATTACAATTTTGGGCTCTTGTTTTGACTTTTCTTTTTTAGTAGCTTGTGCATGTTTTTCAGGAAATTTTCTATTTTGTCTCATTCCATTTGGTTGAAATTTTCTTCCCTGAAATTGATTTGATGCAAATGTACTTCGACAATTTCTTGCAATGTGCCCAAAATTATGACAGTTATAACATTCTACTGCATAATCCATCAAAGGTGAAAAAACATTTCTACTGGGTGGTTGTCTCTTGTGCATCCTTGATGGATGATTATTTTCCTTTCTTTGATGCACATGATTTCTTCCTTGTCTGTGTTGCATTCTTTGTGTCTGATGAAATCTACTGTCTTGCCTTAGATTAGATACAAAAGTTCTTGGACAAAACCTTGCTATGTGCCCATGACCATTACATTTAAAACATTGCACATGGTGTTCAATCGAAAAAACAGATGTATTTCTACCAACATAACTCTTTGATCTATTATTCAATCCATAATAAATTGCCTTGTGACCATAATGGTTGCATCTAAAACAATAGCCATTAAAAGCATTATTATGAATAAAGTGAGAGTGATAGAACCTCTTTTGTTGTGGTTGCTTTGTCTGTAGATCTCCTTTGAGATTTTCTTCCTTTTGAAGATTCAACTTCAAGCTTTTCTTGCTTTGATCCTTCAGCAGTGGACTTCTTCTTCTCTGTAGATTTAGAAGATGAAGGTTGTTCAACTTCACATCCAAGACCAAGCTTACCCATGGAGCTTCTTTGTTGCCTTATCATTTTATCTAGCAACTCTGTGCTCTTCTCAAATTTGAGATTTGTATTGGCCTCTTCTAGTTGTTTCCTCAATAAAATAATCTCCTCTTCTTGTTTGTAGAAAAAAATCTCTTTCTCATTGATCTGTGACCTGAGAGTTTCTTCAATCCTTTTGGACTCTTCTACTTGCAACTTTAGATCACTAATAACTTTGTTAGATTCCTCTTCACGTTTGCTACATACATCGCCTTTATCATCCAGGTGTGACTTCAAGGCTTCTTCTATTTTCTTGGCTTTATGAATTTGTAAGAAGAGATCTTCAATATTATCCCCATATTCTTCCAACTTCTTGGACAGTATTTTGTTCTTTTTCCTTTCTATATCCAACTCTTCAAGTGCAACGATCAACTCACCTTCTAGATCTACTTCAACCTCAAGGTTTTCATCACATACTTCAGAATTCACTCCTTCTATCTTTTCTAGTTCAATTTTCTCTTCCACAGGAACTGAAACTGACTGAGATGCCTTATTGGAGGAGGATCTATTCTTCTTACCCATTGCATACTAATCCAAGATCAACCCTAGCTGATTTAGCCTGACAAGGGAAACTGGCTCTGATACCAATTGTTAGTCTCACAATGACACTAAGAGGGGGGGTGAATCAGTGTAGCTCTTTATAACTTAAATCTTCAACTCTTAAAGCCAAAACAATGAAAACTTAAAACCAAATAAAGCAAGTATAACAAGAGAGCATCACACAACACAAGATGTACCGAGGTTCACCGATTTGGCTACTCCTCAAAATGACTGTTTGGACTCCCATCCAAATCTAGCCTTTGCAAAGCACCAACTTTACAATCAATTTACCAACACCCACTAGAAGGAGCACCAACCCCTGATTTACCAGCACCAACTGGAAGGAGCACCAACCCCTGATGCCAAGCACCAACTTGGACTTCAATTTTGAAACTAGAAGATTGACATAAAAATGCCTTCACTTTTACAAGACCCTGACTGGTCTATTGCTTACCCAACATCGCCCACAATTCACAAAACACACACCCTTATTTCTCGCCTCTCACTCACATCAAATCCCCTCTAAAATTCTCCAAGCAACACTCCTTTTATAACAATCCTTTCTCTTTGTAACTCTAGTTGTAACTCCTTTCATATTCTCATACGCCACTTGTCAATTGTAACACCTTCTTTCATATTCTCATATGCCACTTGTCAATTGTAACTCCTTTATGTAACTCCTTTTGTATATATTTGAGAAGGCATTTCGTCAAACACGTCACATGCAAATAATTGACACCATATTCTCCTACCATGACTGTTCGTTTTCTCGGTCATGACTGTTCATTTTCTCCTTCGATGACTGTTCGTTTTCTCCTTCATGACTGTTCGTTTTCTCCTTCGATGACTATTTGTTTTCTCCTTGCATGACTGTTCATTTTCTCCTTCGATGACTATTCGTTTTCTCCTTCGATGACTATTCATTTTCTCTTTGCATGTATGTTCGTTTTCTCTTTGCATGATTGTTCGTTTTCTCCTTGCATGACTGTTCGTTTTCTCTTTCCCTTGTGCATGCATTTGTTTTGGTTTCCAAAAAAGGCTTTTCATTTCTATTTTGAGGCCCTTCATTTCCTTTTCTCCACATGGGCATGCATCCGCTTCTTTCCATGACTGTTCATTTTCTCCACATGGGCATGCATCCGCTTCTTTCCATGACTGTTCGTTTTCTCCTTCCATGACTGTTCGTTTTCTCCACATGGGCATGCATCCACTTCTTTCCATGTGTAACGACCATCTTAAATGATTTCAAATCATTAAAGATTCCTTATGGGTCCACGTCACTATGTAGTCTTCAGTTTCACCATCTTGGTGTTCATCACTAATATCAGACGCATTGTCAACTACTCTGTTCCTTTGGTAAAAATGCAACATGTCGTGATATCGTGACACTTTTGTTTCTCTGCCTACCTACCCTTTTTGAGTCATAAAAATGTGACATGTCGCGATATCGCGACACTTTTGTTTCTCTGCCTGCCTACCCTTTTTGAGTAGCGAAAATGCGACATGTCGCGATATCGTGACACTTTTGTTTCTCTCACTCGCTCGCTCTTTTGAGTCACAAAAATGCGACATGTCGCGATATCGCGACACTTTTGTTTCTCTGCTCGCTCGCTCTTTTTGAGTCACGAAAATGCGACATGTCGCGATATCGTGACACTTTTTCCTTCTTGCTCTTTCTCTTTGCTTTGGACCGTGAAAATGCAACATGTCGCGATATCGTGACACTTTTTTCTCCTTGCTCTTTCTCTTTTCTTTGGCCCACGAAAATACAACATGTCGCGATATCGCGACACTTTTTTCTCCTTGCTCTTTCTCTTTGCTTTGGCCCACGAAAATACAACATGTCGCGATATCGTGACACTTTTTCTCCTTGCTCTTTCTCTTTGCTTTGGCCCGTGAAAATACAACATGTCGCGATATCGCGACACTTTTTCTCCTTGCTCTTTCTCTTTGCTTTGGCCCGCAAAAATACAACATGTCGCGATATCGTGACACTTTTTCCTCCTTGCTTTTTCTCTTTGCTTTGGACCGTGAAAATGCAACATGTCGCGATATCGCGACACTTTTTCCTCCTTGCATTTTCTCTTTGCTTTGGCCCGCAAAAATGCAACATGTCACGATATCGCGACACTTTTTCCTCCTTGCATTTTCTCTTTGCTTTGGACCGCGAAAATGCAACATGTCGCGATATCGCGACACTTTTTCTCCTTGTATTTTCTCTTTGCTTTGGACCACAAAAATGCAACATGTCGTGATATCGCGACACTTTTTCTCCTTGCATTTTCTCTTTCCTTTGGACCGCAAAAATGCAACATGTCGCGATATCGCGACACTTTTTTCTTCCTTGTTTTCTTTCTCTTTGATCTTTAGCATATGGGCCACTTCGGTCTTCTTGGAAAATATGCAAAAAAGTGGGTAAACATCCTCATAAGCATTTAACATCACTGTACATACTCTGAGTAACCTCTGAACTCCTGTCCACTGCATCAACCGATCTATCTGACTGTGTTGACAACAATGACAATACTATTGTTGCACCTTGCTCAAAAGTAACAAGGTGTAAGCCTTGGAAGATTCCGATAGAGAATAGGAAATGGGCAAGCAACAGGTTTCACAAGTGCAAAGTTCCAAATTTCAATTCTTGACAATGTAAGTAATGTTTACAGTTATGTTTAGGTATGGGTGTGCTTTGTTAGTAAGGTGTTGTAGGGGATTCAACACAATTTCTGGTAAGAAAGTTTCAAGGATGACTAGGATCTACAATCTTAGCAGAAGGTTGGATATTGTAATAGGTTTTGGGTTAACCTGCAAAACCGGGTAATTAATGAAGACTTCTATTTACCAAAAAAAAATTGAGTCCTCAAAGGTGGATAAAGGTAAAAAAGAGTTGATAGAGGAATCTAAAGATCATACCAAAGATACAATAGAGTTTCATCACATGGATTTAGATAAAAATTCTTATAATGGTTGGGGAACATCTAAAAAATCATTGATTTCTCACACCCCTATTGATAAAATTTCTATTGATATGTAGGACACTAAAATCGCCATCCCACATGAGGAAATGGTTAATGTTTTGTGTGATCCATTGGTTTTGGATGAAGAAAGAGAATCACTCACTTTGATCCCATTTGAGGTGCAAGAAATTGAAAGCATTATTTCACCTAAGGATACTATAATGCCTATGCTACCTCAGATAGAGAAAATTTCAGAACCTAAATGGTTTGGGTTTGATATCATTAATGATCCAAATGAAAATCTTGCCTTCTTTGAAACAACTCAAGTTATTGATCATGGAGATGTGCTAGTTGACACATCCCTAGATAGACAAGACTTGTGGTTTGAAAATTATGGACATGTTTTTAATTGGGTGCCTAATTTTGGTGTCTTTGATGAACAAGTAATCAATGAAGATGAAGGATTACAATATGATGAAGATGATCAAGACGATGACGTAAAAGAGGGAATTGCAAATATTCACCAAGCCTTGGTAAATGAAAGTGCACAAAAGGTAGAATCTCATGATTTATGTTCAACCATGCAAACCACAGGTGAAAACTTACCTAATTGTCTATGGGATTCAAAATTTATCTATGATGAAATGCCATTGGTGGTGAATGAATAACTAGAGTTGATTTCTACTCACACCACTAATGATATTGCTTTGTTGAATGAAAGAGAAGTTGATGTGATTGAATTATTGAATCAAATTCATCAACAATTAAAAATGGAATCTAGGGTAAGAACTTATGATGATCCTCATTTAGTAGATATCCTAGATGCTTGCAAATTGTTGCATAAGTTTGATTGACCTACAAACATGAAAAATGAATTGGCTTTAAAGTTTTTAGAAATAGGCTCCTACTTGCAAGATCTCATATTTGAAAAGGAAAGCCTAATTCTAAAACATAAATCGAATTGTGAAATTTGCATTCTAAATAATAGACAAGAAATAATTGAAAATCAGTTATTGTCTAATCAATTTAATGAATCAAAGCTTCAAAATGAAATTGTTAATGTCATTCAATCAGATTGGCAGAATAAGAGAGGCAAAATGAGAATTGTTATATGGTTTGGCCTAATATTACTTTGGTTGGGTTTCTATAAAACTCGGCATGTGTATCATGTTATATGTCTTTTGAAATGCACTAATCATGTTTGGGATCTAGGGAAGTGATAGCTCAAAATTTGCACCATATTGTACCATAGTGTATATTATTGTATATACATTTGGTTTTCATGTTTTTTTTTTAGTTTTGTTGTTTTTGTGCCTTGTCCTTAAGTTTTGGTTTATGAGTTTTGTGTTTTAGGTTGTTCCCTTGTTTTGAGGTGATATTTTGTGGTCGCTACTAATGGCCTCTTGACCCTTTTTTTTCCTTTGTTAAGTAGGTTGGAACACCTAATATGAAATCAAGTGAACCTAAGAAAAGGGGTATGAGTTATTTTGTGATCATGCTCAGCTTTTGGGACTAAGATGGTGGAGAGTGTAATAATGAAACATTTCGCTAAAGCTCCACATGTAACTCACATATTAAAGGGTATTTTTGGAATTCCTAAAGGATGAAGTTATCTTGATTTGCAAATTAAGGTGAAAATTCAACATGCTCCATATCTATGCTTCCTAACCCTCATGATACATAAATTGTTGCAAAGCTATAAAAAAGCAAGAATTGAAAAACACACCAAAAATAAATCACACAAGTCTAGATAAACTCTACCGGGACTATGGACATCTAACTGGTAGTAGGGCTCTGTCTAGACACAACTTGTTTATAAGGAAAGGCTTTACAAAGTATCAAGTAAACACAAGGGTGAGTTAGATAAACCCTACCAGGGCTATAGATGTTTAATTGGCATAGGGCTTTGTCTGTAAAATTTTTCTTTTTAGGAGTTGTCTTTCATAGCCTAAATACAAACCAGATGATAGAATTCGATCGATTTTTAGAGGTGTAAAATGAATCACTTTTCACACACTGAGCAAAGGCAGATGGATTAGTTGTTTTTATTCGAATATTTTTACCCCCACCTTCTCGGGACATCTCTAAATAATTATTATTTCGCTAATATTTTGTGTTCTCATTTCATATTGGGTTTTTCATCCGAAATGCTTAGGAGCATTTCCAGCAGAGTCACCATTTTTTGTGACCATTGCACAACTAGCCCTAAAATTGAGGACCCACCTTTTTATTTTTTATTTTTTGAAAAAAATTGGTTTAGGTTGCAATATATGTTCCAAGGTTTGGGTGTGAATTAGTGTTTCCTTTTAGTTTCTTTTAAGTTGTTTAGTATGTTGGTTAGGTTCCTCGTTTTTTTTATTGTTTTGGTTAATTTTAATGATTTGAAATTAATTAAATCAAATTTAAAATAAAAAAGAAAAACAAGTAAAATAAAAAAAGAAAAAGAAATAAAGTTATATATATATATATATATATATATATATATATATCAAAATAAAGCCATCAATGTTTTTTTTTTTAAGTTAATTTAATTTCATTAATGGTTTTGTTTTGGGAAAAGTTTAATTTAATTTTATCTTTAGTTTTGTTTTAATTAAATTTTATTAATAGTTTTATTTTGGAAAGTTTAATTCATGTGTTTTTCTTTATTGCAGGTTACTATTAAAAAAAAAAAAAAGGGCAGAAGAGAAAATGTCATGTATCATGCCAATGGAAAAGAAAATGTTGGAAAGTCAAAAGTTGGAAAAAGAAACAAATAACTAAATGTTGGAAATTTTAAAGAAAATGTTGGAAATCCAAGAGTTGGAAAAATAAAGCGTTGGAAAGCCAAAATTTGGAAAAATAAATCATTGGAAAGCCAATATTTGGAAAAAGAAACGAAGAGCCAAATGTTGGAAATTCTAAATAGCCATTGAAGCTCATGAACAAGGGCTGAATTTTTCTTAGAAGAAAGCCACATAGTTGGACCAATTTTCCCCACATGATGCCAATTTTGGGCATGGTTTTCTGCACTTGTAGTTGAATTTTGAAGATATTTTTACTGCAATATATTGGAGATACATCAAGTTTTATGCATGTTAATGGTTGGCTTGTTATTTTTGATATATTGCACCACATTAGTTGTTTGATTGTGTGAATTCAGGTCACACTAATGTTGGTTTTTATGCAGAATACTAATGCTTGCAGGGTCTGTGGAGAAATTCTGAGTTGCAACACTTCTTTTATTTCATTTTTATTTTATTTTTCTAACCCTTCTCTTTTGTAGTTTTTTTTAATTTTCGGTAATTAAAATAAAAATCGGAAAAAAATTAAAACCCAAAAATAAATGCATGGAGCCTTAGAATGAGCTTCAATATTTCATCTTATGCAATTTTGAAGTCATTTTGAAGCCAATATGAATTTATAAAAAATATTTAAAGTTGCTATTTTTTAGGCATTTTATAATTTCAGATTTGACATAATTTCACTTTTCAAGCTTTATATTTCATTTTTCAAGCAATAAATTGACTTCTCTTTATGACAGTAAATTTCATTAAAGGGGGTAATTTATATGGCATTCAATAGGCCATATTTTTTAAAGCAATAAATCAACTTATCTTTATGAAAATCAATTTCATAGAAGAGGGTTATTTATTTGACTTTTCAAAGGCTTCTACATTTTATAATTAGTTTTGCATATTTATTTTCTTTTCATTCACCAAGCAATAATTAAATGAATCCAATATTCATTTCACATTCATATTTAGAGAGATTTTAATCTTCTATTTCATTTTTCAAAGCAAGGTTTAAAGAAGGTAAAACTTATTTAAAATTTGCTTAACCAAAAGAAGATAAAATCTACCTAAAATCCTCCAAGATAAAATGAACTAAGGCTTACATCGTGGTCATATGAGAACCAATAATATATATTTTTTAAAGTTTCATGAACAATTAATGGCATAGCACAATAAAATAACACCAATGCATATCCCTTGTTAACAATTACTTGCAAATCACTAAGGTATTCCTAGCACTCACTTGATATATCTTCACAAGATTACAAACGCACATTAAGTAAAAGGAACCTTGGAGAAATTTCATATTTCTTTGCAACAGAGGATTTTGAGATCAAAATCCTAAGTGTGATGGTTATTTTACAATTGGGTAAAATTTCCACTCAACAAGTCCCCTTGGGAAAGCCTAAAAGCTAACCAAAATTCCTATGATAAAAGTTAATTAAACCCCCCCCAGGAAAATTTCAAAGCTAACCAAATGTCCTCTAGGAAAAGCTAATTATAATCCTCGTGGGTAAGTCTAAAATCTAACTAAAAGTCCTTTTGGCAAAGCTAACTAAAGCCCCATGGGTAAGTCAAAAGATAGATAAATTTCCCTTGGGAAATTATCTATGTATATACTTGTATAAATTTATATACATATTTCAACATAGTTGTACTATAGCAGTGCCCTCTTGGGTACATCATGCATATTTCATCATGCCACTTTCTTAACTTAATTAGTTCATATTTCATGTATTAAAGTGATATTTAATCTTAATCAATCACCATTAACAACATATCTAATCTTAATCTATACAACTTCAATCCTAAATCCCTCATTACCATCTACTCTACAGATTTATTTTAAAAATTAATAATTACATTCTTATATCTAATCCTCTAATTGTCTAGTTATAAATATAATCATGGAACAATAATCATTAATTATTAACATCATCCATCCAAATCAAATATATATCCCAATGTTTCATCATTGTGGATCATAATCAAGTCAATATTCTTTGGTCCAACTTTATTTTCCCTCTTAAAATCAAGAGGGAACACGAGGGCAAGGTAGCATTTAATGCTTTCCAAAACACAATTTTTAACATCACATATAAGCAAACAATCTCAACATCACTCATATAACATCATCAACCATAATCAACAAAAAATATTCTTGTATCAAAATTGGGGCATCATTGTTAGTTTTTGATGAAATTATTATGCAATAAATGCATCAAAAGGGAAAATGTAGATACCTAATTTTGAACATATTGTTAATATTCAAGTTTTCCAATCCCTTCAACAATTAACCTTTTAACTATCTAATTCAAATCAATATTCCTTGTGCCCAAATTTAGATTATTTATTGTTCCACTCATGAGTGATAACAATAAATAGCATTGTTGCATTGGGGCATAGTGATAACATCGATGATGCTATCATGACCTAGTGATTGTTTTGTAAAAGTTCTTAATTTTAACTTCAAATAATTATGATGTAAAATATCTAGCACAATAGCACTAGTGGTGCTATCATCCCCCAATGCTTTTGACTATCATATTCTAAAATCAAGAAATTTTATTGCCTATCTATTTCAATCCACCTACCACTAATGAACCAAATCCTCAAAACTTATTTCATAGCCCCTATAGTAGATCCTAAATCCAATAATTTCCATTCATGATCTCTTTTTTTTATTTGGTATTAAAAAAATGGTTTGTGAAAGGAACCCCAAACCTTATTACAAAATATGGAACACAGGGAAACCAAGGTAGAACCAAAGGTCCTCCAAAAAAACCAATAGGACTCACAACCCATAAACACCAACCAACAATCCAATAACCCAACCCAAAGGAGATCCAATATCTAACAAGATATGACTCCTTGATACCAACACAAAAGCTAACATAAAAAAATAGATATTGGAGAACCCCCATCATGGGCCAAAAATGCAACATAGGTAGGGAGAAAACACCCACCAACACTCAGTTCTTAGGGGAATTCTCTCCCATATTCCATAGGACTGACCTGGTAGCCATAGGGTTACTTTGACACCATTGTATCATCATTTGGATATCTTCTGCATAGACTATAACAACCTTTAATTCCTCAACCATCACCTTCTAGTTTTCTTCTAGAGTTTTAAGGAATGAATCTGGAAGGTTATCTGGTAGATTAGAAGAAGACTCATCCAAACCACTAGATGGATCCACAAAGAGCTTACCTTTCTTCTTCATAGGAGTCTACTCCTCCAAATTTGACATAGTCATGGAAAAATGGGATATATCAAAATTTATAGAATTTTTAAAGAGGTTCTTGGACCTCCTTGTTTTCCCTCCTCTAACCCCCCTAGGAAAAAATGAAATTTCCCTAGAAGTATTCAAATTATTTCCCCTTATATTTCTAGAGATGATAGGACTTAGAAGATTATTTGACATCTTTGAATCATTGGAGTTTGAGTAAGTGGACCCTAGAGAAAAGATAGTAACCAAAGATTCCTTCTATAATGACACCTAATTTAGAGTAGTCTCCCAAGATAAGCCTTTGGATTTTACTATATATTCAAAAATTAATAGGGCCAATCCCTGATGGATTGGGTCAAAGACTTTCCCTTTATTTACAGCAAGCATAGATTTATCCATAGAATGGGAGAGGAATAATGGGACATTCATTAATATTTTTTGACACAACTTATTTAAAAACATTGAATGATAACTTTGAAGGACATCCCTATTTGAATCCAAAGGAAAATAATTTATAATCACTTAAACTACCTTATTCCATGGGACCTTCAATGCCTTAACCTGGTATCCATTTTGGATCTTCAATAAAAATTCACTTTCATCTAGGAAGTAACCCAATTATCTTATTAGGGAGTGTTTTTTCCTATTGTGGTAGTAACCATCGAAGGTCAAGACTATAACCTTAACAATTAAAGATATGAAAACTTTAAATTTTAATGAGCCAAGACACAACCTTCAACCAGTGCATGTTCAGTGAGTGGAGCATACAAAAAACTCCCCTAAACACACAACCCCACCTGGTCCAATGATTTTTAGGGCTACAAAAAACATGCCATAAAAGCCCCCCTAAGAAGAAATAAGAGAGGACAAGCTGACTAAACAAAAAAATCCATGTGGATAACCAACAAAAAGAAGCCACAAACCACCGACAAGACCACCTACCTCCTAAAAGGGCACAAAAAAAATAAAATAAAAAGCACACTCTCATGATCTTCTAGTAATGACCTCTTGATTATTTTTCAAAATCTTATCTTCTTATTTCATATCATATTCAATGTAATTGTTCCCCTAAGGATCCATGATTTCTTATAAAACTGACACTTGGGGTGACCATTTCATAAAGGGGTTTAGAGTAGCAAAACTCTATTAAAATATCTCTAGAATCATAGGCATTTTAGAATTTTGCATGGAAATAATATCTCAAAAGCTTTCCATAATATTATGAGGACCATTCTTGCAATAATTCAAGCTATTATTCCTAGCAAGCTCTCTCCAAGCATTCTTGCAAGAATCTGAGCATCAAGTCTCCAAGCTCTCTCCAAGTAATTGAGTCTCAAATATTTTTTCAAGTATATGAGCAATCATAAATCATCAAGACTTCAATATGAATAAATCAAGTTCCATCAACAAGTAAGCTATCAAGCCTTCAACAAGCTTCCAACAAGAGAAAAACAATCTTGTTTCTTGGGTTGTACTCTGTTAGGATTCTACTCCTAACCACCATACTAATCACATTATTAGTTAATTATTTAATCACTCTCTCTTTCACAAAGGTTGTGCCCTTTGATCACACCTTCACACTCGTAGAAATAGGCATTTCATTGGTATAGTTGAGACATCGAAGAATATAATTATTAATTAATTGTTGGGTTCCCCATACAATACAACAATGATTCCTTAATAAAAGCGATTCCTTTTATTATTCTAGCATTATAATCAATCTTTCTCTATTGGGTTCACTACATCTGGATCAGAGCTAGTTCAATCCAATTTTTTTTTCCCCACACAGCCACCGTCTCCACTTTACGTGCCACCTTGTCATAAGTGAGTACGGGTCTGCCTCACAACATCGTATTCCTCTGTGATAACACAGACCGACAACGGAATAAAAAATAGAGCTCCACCATAATATAAATTGCTGACATCGGAATAAAAAATAGAGCTCCGATTCCTTAATAAAAGCGATTCCTTTTATTATTCTAGCATTATAATCAATCTTTCTCTATTGGGTTCACTACATACTCTTTCCCCTTATTTTTATTTTTAGTTACTCCTTGTTCTTATAGTTTTAGGTTTTTATTTCATTATATTTAGAACTAGTTATGCATCTTGCAATGGTATACAACTAATCCTACATTTAGGTATTTAATATTAAGCTTTAATTAATTAAATTTATATTTTCTTATTTTTAGATAGGGCCTCTATACTCCCAAGCTAAAGCCCTTCATCATAGTCATCTCAAGCTTGTCATTTCTTGCATTCAATCTTGTTGTTCTACTATTAGAATTGAAAGTGCCACTATATTATAGGTGAGTGGTTCTATTGTTATCTAGTTTTACATAGACTAAAGGTGTCATCACTGAGTGAAATCACCAATGGCACAATTATGAACAACTTATATTTTTTCTACTGGTATCTATTTCTTACATTTTGTAATTTTTATCAATTTTTTATTATCTAAATAGGGGCTTGATTTCTCTTCAAGCAAATCTAACTATCCTTTGTTAGCTCAAAAAAACCCCTCTACCACTAAATATATATATTTTCTATCTATTTTATTGGCTAAGCGATAGTCCCATTAGTAGGAGATTGCATTGGTGACGCATTTGTGAGTAGGAAACACTTTTAGCATAGTGGTATAAATAGGTTAAGTGATAGGGCCATAAATAGGTGATAAGACTGGTGACACTTTTTCCATAGTGGCATAAATAGTTTTTTTCCCCATAATTCTATCATTTAAGCATCTAGTGTTTAGATTATATTTATTTTCCATGTAAGCTAGGTTCTAATTTTATTTATTGATAAAATAGACAAAAAGGGAAGAAAGAACTAGTTAGTCTTAATCATATAAGGGACCATATTAATCTTTAAGCTTTAGCAATTAATAAAAATTGCATATAGCTAAATATTAGGCTTTATTTGTTGCATCTTCTTGCACCCTTGCCTCTTAAAAGAAATAATCATTTCCATTATAATAAAAATCAAAAGAGTATTTTAGTTATAGGACTTAATTATTGTATTTTTTGTGTATAATGGATAGGTTAAGGTTAAGCTTAGACAAAGAATTTTCTTAGGAAAAACATAAGTATTCTTTAATCAACCCAACAAAATAGAATTTAAAATCACAATGTCCCCTAGTATTGAAATAAGGAGTGGGAAGAGAGTATAGAACATCATGAGGAAGCCCTTCATGATTCCTATTCCACTAAGAACATTAATGGTTGCATTCTTGTAGTAGTTGATTGTTTTTTTAAATGGTTATCATGATTCCCTATAAACATTCCATTTTAGCTAAGGAGACTACTAAGATTTATTTTAGTCATATGTGGATTAAATTTGGCTTTTCAAAGTATATAAACTAGGATAACATATTTTTGATCTTTTTTGGTCCATCCCATAGAGCATGATGGACACCAGGTTGACCATGTCTACAACCTTCCATCCTTAGAGTAATGGTCAAACAAAAGTTATAAATTGAATGATTGTACATCTTCTTTGAATGTAAAAATATAAGAATCCAAACACATGGGATGAGATCCTCCTCTATGTTAATCATGGGAATAATCAATATCTATATATATTTACCAAAAAAACCTCTTTCATGTTTATTTTGGGTTCCAACCCTTGGCACCCACTGATGTTGCTTTCCCTATGCAACCCATGGAGTAATCACCTTATTTGTAAGACAAAATTAACATATCCATGACCTCTTGAAAAATAAAAATTAGAAATATAAGCAATGCCATGATTATCATTAGGTACCACATAAATTCAAGGTTGGAGATAAGCTATAGTTATATCTTGAGAAAGAGAAACATGTAGGACCTATAGAAATATCATGTCTCTTTGCTATGCACCATAAACCATAACCAAGAAGGTGGGAGAGAATACCTTCAAATCAAATCGTCCATATTATCTTGGTTTGCATCCAATCTCTAATGTTAAACCTCTCAAGCCCTATCATCCATTCTTGTTGAATACTTTCATAGTAGCAAAATAGTTGGACATTGAAGAACTTAATCTTGATAGTTTATGATCAATGGAAGAATATTGTTGATACATGGAGTAGGACCACTAGAAGTTAGTCCCTCCAGATATATGAAGTGGTTAGAGTAGGAAAAATTGGTCATAAAGGGAAACGACTCAAAGAAAGTTAGATAAAGAAATAATCTGCACACTTGATGTCAAAATTTGATGTAATGGGCATGATCAATTTTTGATAGGGATGATCTAAGCATATGACCTTTTTGTGCATGGATTTATGCTAAAATAAGCCTAAAAACCTTTTTTATTATTCTTAACCACACTGTTAGAGGTATAATTTTATTCTTAAGAATCCATTTTGACCCATTCAAGAAGATATAGAAATATTAAAGGGATAATGTAGTGAACCTCTCTTCTCATTCCATATATCTTTCAACAATATATCAAAATATTCAACATGCATCCACAAATAAATTAATTGCATAATAAATTTCTCAATAAAATAGAGATTGATTATACCCTTGAGGTAGGGGAACACCATACAATGCTCCTTTTGGAAGGAAGCTACTCCGCAAGATATCTAGATCCACGAGCCAAGACTTTTCCAAGAATACATCATAGATACCTTTCACAATCGGGGTATATCTCTCTTTATACAAGAGTGTGATGGTTCACCTTCCATGAGTTACAAGATCACAAATTTGGAGGTTCACCGTCCATAAGTTACAAAGTGCATAATAATATGACAATATTCCTTACGGTTACATATGAAAATATTCCCCCAATGATTACAAATATGATTCTATGACATACATATTTCTAATTTGACATGTGGTCTTCCTTACTCAATAATTAATTTATGGCTCATACCATTATACAATGCAATATTAAATTATTCAATATTAAATACCTATCTTGGTACCTAACATTACATCCCACTTACAAATGTTTCATCCTCAAAATATTAGAAGAGGCTAAATAATAGGATCTTTTAAGCCATGTTGTGTATTGATACCAATATTGATCATCCATCCATCCTATGGAAACTCTGATAGGTGGTGGTATTCCTTGATGTTGATATACCATGTGTCCATTTGAGTAGCCAAAATTGTTGGATTTGCTCCATGCTTTTTTTGATCTACTTTGATGATGAGTCTATTTGTTTTGTGATGCAACTACACCACTTTGAAAACCAGACTCACTATGCTTTCTTTGCCAAACCTTACCATAGTTGGTGCCTTGTTGAATCCATGTAGAACCATATGATTGTTTCCTTAAGCCATGCCTCCAAAATTGTTGCCTCTCATGGTGGTGTGGGTGGCGATATGGTGCAACCTTAACTTGATGTTATTTTTATTACTCTTTCTTCTTACTTTCTTCATTTGTTTTATCCCTTTATTTTACTTCTTCCTTGATCTCCTGTTGAGATTCTATTTCATATTCTTTTGTTTGTTTTTCACTTTGATCCTTTGCAATAGCTACCTATTTTTCCTTACATTGAGAATATCATGTAATATTATCTTCTTCTTTCAGTACCATAACTTCATGAATTTATTTTTCACATTAATGTTAATAGTACCCAAAGAATGCAACCAAGGATAACCAAGGACAATATCTACATCATTCATCTCAATAGCATGAAAATTTAAATGTAAAACATATTTATTTATGGTGAGCTTTAAATATTCAAAAATTTGAACATTGTTTCCCTCAAGTTGTATGTCTTTGATTTTATTTTCTTGAACTTGCAACCTCTTAGTCAAAGACATATTGATAAAATTATATTTGCTACTAGGGTTAACAGAAACAATAATTTTGAATGCAACCATGAACTTGTAAAATAGAATTCTTACATTCAAATAAATGTTTTTGATCACTAATTGGCCCTGACACGCAAGGTGTAGTTTCCTTAGACTGCACATTATTATCATTTTTTTTATACCCTTTTGCCTAAAAATGCAACTTGAAATTCTTATTTTTGACAATTGATTGGTCCTAACACACAAGGTGTAGTTTCTTTAGCTTGCACATTATTATCCTTTTCTTTTGATGCCCTTTTGCCTAAAAATGCAACTTGAAATCCTTATTTTTGACCACTTATTGGTCCTAACACACAAGTTATAGTTTCCTTAGCTTGAAAATTATTATCCTTTTCTTTTGATGCCCATTTGCTTAAAAATGCAACTTCAAATTCTTCCATTGTATATTTATTTTTACAATCATACAAAAAGTCGTGAAACCAAGAAAAAGCTTCTTCTTTCAAGGCAAAATGAAGGCTATGTTTCCACCATGACTTAGAAATAGTTAAAATATATTTTTTATACTCCTTCAACCAATCCATGGCATTACTATTAGCCCTTCCATTGAATTTCGGCAATGGCAACTCCATTTTTTTTTAAAGTAGCTAGGGTTTGAAATAACCGAAAAATTAAAATTTTTGAAATCTCATCTATTTTTGTCTTCAAAAATTAAATCTACACTTTTATCTTCAAAATAAAAAAAACAACAACTAATTTTCTTACCCGGATTGAAAGTTATGAACTTTTTTCCCTTTTTGCCGACAACCCCAAAAACAACACCAAATGCCCAACTTGCAACAACTATAACTCTCTCATTACTTATCAGAATTTAACAAGTAAGTAGTCATTTTTGTAGTACTCAAAATAACCTATATGCTGATGCAAAATTATTCTAAAAATTACTGCTAAATTATTTAATACAAATTTTCTTTTTGAAAAAAAAATCGTGCAGCCAAAAAAATAGCTTAAACAACCCAACTTCAAACAGTTGTAACTCTCTCAAAAACTATCAGAAATCCATAAATGAGCAGTCTTTTTTATAGTACTCAAAATAATATATATGCTTGTGCCAAAATATTCTGCAAATGACTGCTGAAAAATTTAATACAATTTTTTTTTGAAAAAAATTCGCACGGCCAAAAAATAGTAAAAATAACTCAACTTCAAACAACCATAACTTTCTCAATACATATCAAAATTTAACAAATGAGCAATCATTTTTGTAGTACTCAAAAATATCTACATAATGGAGCAAAAAACTTCTGAAAATGACTGTAGAAATAAAAAATATGGCCTCTACAAAATGTGACATTTGTTTTGAAAAATGTGCCCTAGCTTTGCAAAAACAAACCCACTTTTCCCAAATCGCTGCTCTAATACCAAATGTAGTGAACCTCTCTTCTCATTCCATATATATTTCAATAATATATCAAAATATTCAACATGCATCCACAAATAAATTAATTGCACAATAAATTGCTCAATAAAATAGAGATTGATTATACCCTTGAGGTAGGGGAACACCATACAATGATCCTTTTGGAAGGAAGCCACTTCACAAGATTTCTAGATCCACGAGCCAAGACTTCTCCAAGAATACATCATAGATACCTTTCACAATGGGAGTACATCTCTCTTTATACAAGAGTGTGATGGTTCACCTTCCATGAGTTACAAAGTGCATAATAATATAGCAATATTCCTTACGGTTACATATGACAATATTCCCCCAATGGTTACAAATATGATTCTATGACATACCTATTTCTAATTTGACATGTGGCCTTCCTTACTCAATAACTAATTTATGGTTCATACCATTATACAATGCAATATTAAATTATTCAATATTAAATACCTATCTTGGTACCTAACAGAGAACAACAATTTCAATAGGAAAAATTTATTACAAATATTATTGCCAAAAATTGCATGGAGGTCTACATAAGTGCAAAACAAAATATTTACTAAAAACAAAAATAATCTATTTTTAGATTTTCATAGCCCAAATGCATCTCTAGCCATCTTGACATATTAGTAGAAGAAAAAATATAAAGAAATAAGTTATATATTTTTAATTTTCATTTAATATGCACTTTGTAATTCATGGAAGGTGAATCACCATATTTTCATATAGGTGACCTTTCTAGCTCATGGAAGGTGAACCACTACATTTCTATATGGGTAACCTTTCATATTCAATATGGTGGAAATCCAATATTCCAAATATTATATAAAGAGATAAACACTCTACACTAAAAAAATGCATTAGCAATGGATGCAATGTGATAGCCTCACATATTTTCTTAGAGATTGCTTGCATTGTATAATATTTTCTAAGCAATAAAAACATTATGCTATTTTGGTTATAATTTTGTTTTGCTTTTTTATAATCTATTATTTTTTAATTTTACTCTTTCTTGATATTCCTTAGCTTAAAATATTTAGTTTTGGTGCATAGCAATAAAATCCTTTTTTGAACACTTGATTGTAGGCTAAGCAAGTCTCCTATAAAAAGTTCTAAGAGAACTTGACAAATGAATGTGATAATAGAACTTAAGATTATCCTCTACAAATAATAAAATTGTCTTTCACTTAAACTCAAATGGCCTATGTATGGACTTACATGGTTTACACTAAGTACCAAATAAGCCATATCAAATATCAGATGAATTTTAGCAAGTGCTATATACTCTATTCATTAGATGGACCTCAATCCATAGCCTAATGTGAAAATCCTCTTAAGTTGTGTTTACAATACTATGATATAATTTTTACGATTCAGTGCTTTTAGATGATCTCTAATAGGGCTTGAACAACCCTCTCTAGGATCTTAGTGATCCATTTTGAAAGTTTACACATATGCTCAAACATATGATCCTTAAACGCTCCTATGAAAATTATAAGCATTTCAAAATAACCTACCTTATGTCCCTAATGATTTGCATGAATTATACAACTAGAAATTGGTTCTTAATAGCATGAAACCACTTGTGATACCCTTTTGCTAAATTTTATAATCATCTTGCTAAACTTGGTTATAATACTACTCACCTTAGTGGTCCAAATGATTGACAACAAATTCTTATAACATAAACATTTTTTTTTAATCATTAATAATCCAATTTATCTTTTAGAATCTATGGGATGCCAAAAGGTGCATGGAGGTGTTGGCCTTTGAGTTTTCCCTCAAGATTCATCCATACTTGGATGAGATATACCTACTACTAACTTGTCATTATTGTACTATGCATTGTTATAATTGGTGGAGGAGTTTTTAGGTTCACCAAGGGCTTAAATATTTCCCTAAATCTAGTTTTATTGCATTTAGTTTGACAAACACCTAGGTTTTATTCTATCATAGGAACTAATATGCAGGATGCTAAATTGTAATGCAATGTGAAGATAAAAGTGCTATCCTATATAATTTTTTTATTTTTATGAATACTAAGACAAGAAACTAAATTCTTTTATTTTCTTGTGTTTTATTTGGATCAAGGGTGCAAGAAGGATGTAAAATACAAAATAGCCTAATTTAATACTGTGCAATTTGGATGAAATGGATAAATAAAGAAATGAAATGCTAAACTGGAGGTTCTTTTTATTTTTATTTTTATATATGTTTAAGAATAAAAATATAAGCATATAAAAATAGCAAAAAACCTATGCTACTTAATATAATAGGAGGATGAGGTTATACTTACATGTTCAGTGGTTGATGTGAATACACCACGTATGTTCAAATTTGTCACCTAAAATCTTCTTTGCTAGGGAATTATTTAAAACCTATAAATTAGATTGAATAAAGGGTATATTAGAGTTTGAGGACCTACCAAATAGTAAAAAGTGTAAAGCTTCTTGATTTGCATGGTCAAGCCCCCTGTTGTATGCAATAAAATTGATTTTAAACTTTAAAAATGGATGTGTAGTACCTATGACAAATTCATCATCTAAAGTTCTATAGCTGGAAAATTTGCTAAGATGATAGGGATTGACTAGAAAAATGTATAAAAAGGGAGTGGGATTATCCATAAGGGAAACATAATTCATATGGGTAAATTTTATAGGCTAGATGCTAGGTTGCTAAGAGGATCTAAGATATGTAGGTAGAGGATGAATATACTACCTAAAATAATTATAGGTGGCAAATTTACTTTTGGGATAGAAGAGGGTCAATAATATTTTAAGTCAAAATCCTAAGATTTTAACTGTCTAGAGTGAATACACTACCTAAATGGAGTATAGGTAGTGAATTCACTTTCAGTGGTAGAAAATAAAAGGAGCGGGTCTATAGAGGCTATAGAGAACTACAGTGCTCACAGAATATCAAGTATGGTATACTATCCCACAAATCCCTTGAAATACCTACAAAGCTAATTAAACACTTAATAATGCAAAAGGTCTTGTTAAATTCAAAATAATAAATACATATGAATGCATGCACAAATGGCTAATCTAAAATATAATGATGAATAAAAGCAAATAAATCAAAGATACAAAGAATATTACCAAAATCACTTATGAATTGTCTCATTCCCTTATAAGCCTAACCAATTGCTTGAATATGATCTTATGGAAAAAAAATTAATAGCAATGTGTTACTTGAGAAGAGCATGATGATTCAAGAATTTGGTAATAATTCAATGTAAAAATAAGAGTTGTATTTAAATGCATGTTAGCTTTTGATACAACATGGAATGGGAGATAGCATTCACAAGATGTAGAATATTAATAAATAAAGTAAATCTACAAGATGACTAAAATATACTATAAATAAAAATGATGGAAATGAATACAATAGTAGCTATGGAGGAAATGAACACTCCATGATACAAGATATTGCTCAATGAATGAGCTCTGAGCTTATAGCTCACACACTCTACACTACTATGTCTATCCTACACTACTATGCTCTCCTCTATATATCTATGGCCCTTTATATAGGAAGACAAGTTCCTTGGCCAACACTCTACCTAGCTATACAAGGGACACCTTGCACATTTATAGCTTGCACATTGACACTTATGCATTTATTACATTGCATGAAGTAACTAGATAACTTCTCCCTAAAGTAATCTAATGTCCTAAGTATGTACCAAGGAAGGTACATTTACATGACCCAAATAATGTAATATAAGCTATTTATAACATCCCCTTGTATTACAATATTTGGGTATTGAAGACTTTAGTATTCAATGTGGATCTTCCTCTTGAAAGTGATCTTTGGCTTCTTTAGGTTCATCATATCTGTCTTCTATCCATCCACATTTATTGGTCTCTTTGCAAGTATCTTCATTTGGTTATGAATGTTGGTGGCTGAGTAGAGCATGGTGCACTTGTCCTCTCATCTTCTTGATTTTTATTCTTCTATGCTTGGATTTGTTTTGTACTGGTTCTTCATTTTCATCAATTTGTTCCTTTGAAAATATGTTAGCATCATTTTGAAACATCACAATATCTTGTGAGATTTCCATTGAATCCAGGATGTATGTATTTCCATGGATTGATCCTGTTGCTTTTATTTCACCTTGATTCATGATGAGACATGTATTGATTCCATCCATATATCCAAAGTAGACAATATAGTTATCTTATACCAACTTGCTTACAGAAATGAGATTGAATGTTAATTTAGGAAAAAACAACAATTTTTATAGTAGAATATTTGGAAATGATATGCTAGGAGTCATACATCCATATCCATGTATAGAATAAGTTTGGCTATCTGCAATTCTTAGTCTATAGCATTTTGTATCTTCAAGACAGTTGAACCATTGCATATTTCCTATCATATGATGATTGGCTCTTGAGTCAATGTACCACATATTTTCATGTTTTGTAGACTAGTTTTTGTTGGAACAAATTCCACATTCATTATATGACATTATTTTTTTCATTTGAAGAAATAGAAGAAATGAGATAGGATCTTCTTTGTAGTCTACCTTCTGACTCATTATTAGGATATATGATCCTTGATAGAAGTATATAAGATTTATTTGGTAAAACCTTTATTAATCTTTGGTTTGTAGGCTTCCTTATGTCTCCCTAGTATGAGAATATATACTCTTAAGGATTTTTAGGTTTTATAGAAAGCTTATATATTGCAAATTGATATTTTTGATAAATTTTGATATTACCAAGTTTTGTAGAATACCTTATAACTCCCTAGTATGTTATGGATAAGCTATAAAGTGTTTTTGTAAACTATAGTTCAATTTTGGTTGATTTTGTAAATTTTTGTAAATACCAAAATCAACTTCTATTATCCTTAGTGCTCCTATTGAACTAAGCACTTTTTCCAAATTTAAAGAGGTTTTAATGTTGGATCTTTTGTCTAGATTTGAGAAGATTTTAGACAATAATATTATAAATTTCCAACCTTTAAATGCTTTGATAAAACTCTTTTTAAATATCCCTTTAGCTTTTTAATCCAAGTGTATCTAATTTCTAATTTAATTATTTTGATGTAGTAACCCTTATAAATCCCAAATTTTGGAAAAATTAGATCACAATAATATTTGCAAGTATTAAGGTTAATTGCTAGTATAAAACCTTATTACTCCTAAGTTCAATATTGCAAATATTATATTATCTTGATAAATAATTCCCTTTGAGGTATTGCTTTCAAGAATTATATTCCTCTAAATTAAACCTTATAACTTCCTAGATATGAAAGCATATAAATATAGGAATAATCCTTACCTCATACCAAGCAATAATCAACACTGATTTCAGACATGTAGTGGATGCACTTGTTGACTATAGCTGCTTTGACTATTTTTGAACTAGAGTATTTAATGCTTTATACCTTGCTTCCATGTTGTGATGGCCCCCATATCTTGGATGTAAATGCACTATAGTACCTCATTCAAATGCTACATTGAAATTTTTGGTCCAAGAAGCCTTTAATATGTAGTCAACCTAGTGACAAGTACCACTTTAGTTATATTTCAACACTTTCTTGGACGTCCATTGCAAGTGTAACACCTTAAATATCTTCTTATTTCTTGCATTGTTTGAATGATAATGCCAATGGAGAAATGTAACTCCTCTTCCACATGGTCTATGGGAAATAAAATCTTGTTGTAACGCTTCAAATTTGAGTAGGTGTTTGTAACTTTCCTTATAACATTTCTTGGACATTAAGAATTATTGAGAGATTGTGCCAAGTGGCACTTAAAGTTTTTGCATGACATCTATCATTGTAATGCCTCCAAGGAGAATGTAAATCCTTTATGCCTCTTCCTTTTCTTGATACATTTCTTGAAGCATAAGCAAACTATTTTCTCTTGCAATTGATCCTTGAGGTAGTATTTGAGCTTTGCATGGAAGATGCTGCCTTTGGTAGATTTTCTTCACCAAGTTTCAGACCTTTGCAATTAGCACATTTTCTCATAACTTTTGGTTCTCTTTGATGTGCAAATTGCAGTGTTGTTCATGCACATTTAGACAAGGTAATAGTGACACCTTTGCTTGTAGTATGGCTCCTTCTTCTTCTATGCAACTGTAAGACATTGATATTCTATTGTGTGCTTGTATTTTGTAGGTTTGTCCATCCACGATATGTGAGGAATAAGCATTTTTGATGGTTGCTTGTACCATGGATATGAAGTGATTTCGTACGTCCTTCTTGGATGGATTTCCTATGACCTTTTTGCCTTTAATGGCATCTTCTATCTTCTTCCTTTCTGTAGACGATGTAGTGCAATACCTTGTGAATAATACACTTTCTTTTGCACCCTTTTTGCACTCCCTTTTTCAGGTTTTATAGTCCGATTTTGTAGTAGATTTTTGAATGCACAAATGAGGGTTTTGAGGATGTCATTTTGAGTAAAATATTTACCCTCTTTGCTTGGATATTTTATGGTGAAAGAAGCTTTGTAAACACCATAAAATAGAAGCTTTGTTTCAGTTGCACTAACCCCTAAGTGCTTTAGATTTGAGACTCACCAAATCTCAATATTTGAAGCTTTTTTTTTGTTATATTTTTTTGCTTGTACTAACCAATTTCGGTGTATTCTATTTTCCACTAAGAGTTGCAATTTTTTATGCTTTAAGAGTGTCTTTAGACACTTGATGCAAACTAGATTTTTTAACCTTTTTTCAATGCACAAAACTAATTTCTTTTGAGACTAATAATAATGCAAATGAATGTAACAAATTTCACTATTTAATGCACTAATAAATTACACCTTATCACTCCAATATACTCTCAAGAAAATTCACTTAATCAATTCATTGCAACTAATCAAGAATAATTTGAAATGAACCTTCAAATATTCTTCCAATTCACTACAATTAGTATTATAGGATTCAATATTCTTTTTTCTTTCCAAAGTAGATAATAGGTAGTTGATAGATAATTAACATTTGGAATATAATCAAATCCTAGTGTGAAAATGAACCTCTAAATAGGAACCTTTTTATTTTGCACTTTTGAATACTATAATTTAGGTTGCAACTTTAATCTAGATAAGGTGCTCCAATAAATCTGTTAATAATAAATCTTTTTACACCAATTGTTGCATACCTTTTTGAGGATGTAGTTTACATAGAGGTTGTAGATCTTGCTACTTTGTTGATGTTTGATCAGCTTCTTCTTCACCAAACTATAGTCTTGAACTTTTTTTAGGAACTAGGATTTGGTGGCTTGTCCTCCTCTTGTAGTCTCCTCAAACTTGCTACAGATTCTCAGCAAGTAATGCCTTCTTTCTATGAGAGGTAATATTCAATCTACTGGTTTTGGTAAGCTTATTTTGTCTTCAAGTCTTCTTGTCAAATTTTGACTTCAAGTAGGATCTTCTTCTCAAGATTTTGAATATCTTAAGGTCTTCACTGGATTCTTCTTCCACTCATATTTGTAACTCCTTACCAAATTATCCTCCTATTGGGCTTGTTGTTGAATGGCAAAAATTATCCCAAATACTTCACTATCATGGGCTTCTCCTTGGTAGTGGATTTCTCCAGTGATTTATTCTTTTATGAGTTCTTTAGCAAGGCTCTCCTAGCATTTTAATGGATGCTCATCGAGACCTTGCCAAGGTCTTTGATCTTGCAACTTCTTCTGGTCTTCCTTGAGACCTTATATTCAAACTTCTAGTTTTGGAAGTGTTGATGGTGATACCTTCTCCTAGATCTCTGATTCTATTGCTTTTGGATTCAAGCAAGACTCTCTTAGTCCTTCTTCTTCTTCCTTATCTAAAATTTCTTCAACGAGATCTCCTCCTGATCTCTTATAGGAAGTTTTACCAACTTATTGGATCTTCTTTACCTACAACAAAATATTAGTGCTAAAATATACTTCTAAATTAGGTACTCTCTTATGGAGTCTTCTTCAATATAAAGGTTTTTTATGGCCTATTTCAGTTTCAAGGCTTCTATGGCCTATTTCAATATCAAGGCTTCTATGGTCTTTTCTTCAATATTAAGGCTTCTATAGCCTTTTCTTCAATATCAAGGCTTCTATGGCCTTTTCTTCAATATCAAAGCTTATATGGACTTTTCTAGACTTTTGTTACCTTTTCTTCCGGATCAAGGCTCCTATGGCCTTTCTAGGCTTCTATGGCCTTTTCTTCTATATCAAGGCTTCTATGGTATTTTTCTTCTAGATATGGGATTTTATGGCCTTTTTATTTTTGTGAAGTTCTTCAATCTAGCAATGGAGATCTCCTATCTCCTAACTTCACCATGATTCTTTTCCAAAAGTTTCTTTTGAAATATACTTCTCTCTGCAACAACTAATATTTGCACTAGGAAGGCACTCCGAATTCGAGCAACAAAGTTGAGGTCTTCTAGATTTCTATTGTAGGAGCTGTCCCAATCATCTAAGAATTAATTTCCTATAATAAAAGAAAATTTAGGTAAATATTTCCAAATATCTTAGATGAGCTTCACTAGTTTCATCAAACTAGTGGATCAAATGTGGAGTCATTGTCTTCACAAGTTTTTTTGCAACTCTGTAGAAATACTCTAGCCATATGCAATCTTAGTATTTTTAAAACTAATATTTTATTCAGTACTCACTTGTGGCTCTCTCTAATTCTATCACCTAGACTCTTCTAAGAAATTTTGATAGGGACTGGTCCAATGGTGCATCAGGTTGATAAAAAATGCAAGGTCAATGCTAATGGTGATTTTCCTATTTATCTATTGTAGCTTGATCTACCATAGCTATGATACCACTATTAGTTTTTGATACAACATGCAATGGGAGATAGCATTCATAAGATGTAAAATAATAAGAAATAAAGTAAATATGTGAGATGATTAAAATATGCTATAAATAGAAATGATGGAAATGAATACAATAGTAGCTATGGAGGAAATGAACACTCCATGATACAAGCTACTGCTCAATGAATGAGCTCTGAGCTTATAGCTCACACACTCTACACTACTGTGTCTATCCTACACTACTATGTTCTCCTCTATATATCTATGGCCCTTTATATAGGAAGACAAGTTCCTTGGCCAACACTCTACCTAGTTGTACAAGGGACACCTTGCACATTTACAGCTTGCACATTAACACTTGTGCATTTATTACATTGCATGAAGTAACTAGATAAATTCCCTTTAAAGTAATCTAATTTCCTAAGTATGTACTAAGGAAGGTACATTTACATGACCAAAATAATGTAATATAAGCTATTTCTAACAATGCCTTCCAAAGGGGCCATTTTATAGAATTGGCCCTTCTAGGATTTTTTCAAAAATAGGAGGGGTGAGGTGTCCTACTGAATGGGGCTTATTTGGCTAACTAGATTGATCAAATTTATCTTCCCTTATTATTAAGGCTCCTTTGAGTAGGTGGAGGAAGGTGGAGAAAATTAACCCACCTTACTCCCTACCTATTGATTACCTATGATGGTAGAGATGATATGTAGAGGAAATTGCACCTTAATTAGCTATTTCAAGTAGGGTTAGAATGTTGGCTATGCATCAAACACAAATTCACTACCAATGAATTTTTTTATCTGGTAAATTTGTAGATTTGACCATTACAAGTAAAATTTGATGGGGTAGGTTTACAAGTTTGGACCAAGTGTGGATACACTAGCTAGAAAGTGGATTCACTTGTTGGTGAATATACTTTTGAGATGTAAAATTTACTACTAATGGGTTTTGGGTACAAATTCTAGGGTTGAGGCAATCATCATGATTGGGTTGATTATTCTATGTATTTTTGACAAATGGTTCAAGTTATATGATCTAATTTTAGGGATCTATATTTTCCCATTTTTTAATGCATTAAAAACTAATAAATACATAAAAAATGGTAATAAATACACTCAAATTTTAGAAATACAAGGTTTTTAATCTATTCTTTATACATATGAGAAAAAACACACAAAACATTGCTTGCAAAAAATGTGACAAATTACCCAAGGTTTTATTGGGTAATATTCTTACCATAACCAAAATAAAGGGTCTAAATTAAATTTTCTCCTAGCCTAGGTGCCCCCTTTATTTTTTTATGGATAAAATAAGATCCCATAGTTAGCCTTCCTTAGGGGGTTACTATGGTGGGGGAGCTATGGTATTAGTAGGTCAATAGGGAGAAGGTTTTGGGATTTGGAAACCCTCTAGACCCTAAGAGATTCAAGGAGGAGGATGCATATGATCCTCCAATGATTGCTTTAATAATTGATGATATAGGGATTCTACTAGGTTACTGGTACTAGTACAAGCATATTCACCCTAAGAGGGTGAATATTATACTATGACAACCATAGATGAGTCCCAACCTAATTTCATATCATCACCTTTAGGATACAAGGAATATAATGAGATATAGGTAGAGATATGGATTGATGTTGAGTTGAGCCCTAGTTATACCTCATGTAGCTTCAATTTTGTAGACTAGGCTAGGTCCCAATATGAAAAAATAGGAGGGGGCTTGAGATGAATGAGATGTGATGGAGATGAGGCTATGACTATTGGAGTATGATCCTACAAATATTAAGAGTGAGGTCACATTTATTACTACAACAAGGACAATCAAAATAATGGAGTACCATTCCCAACTAGAATAGGCCCTAGAAGAGTGGAATGTGGCATAGGCTAAGAGAAATAAGGCCAAATAGGAGAGGGTTTAGAGGGTTCAAGAGGCCTTTTAGCTGAGGTAGGAGAGAGATGATGTTATGGCTAGGATCATAGCATTAGGGACTAGTAGTGGTGATGCCTCTATTAGAACTATGGTAGATATTTTGACCCAAGCACAAACTAATTTGGATAAGGATCAATACAATTAATCAATGATGGAAAGGAGTTTCCACTATAGGGACCTATACCATGCAGTAGTCCCTATTGACTAGAGATATCCATTACCTACCAAGACACAATCTTAATATTACTATTAGGTAAGGTTGGTGACTAGGGCATCTCAACAGTTTATGTATTTCCTAGCTCAACCTACTAAGGGTGGATCAAAGACCTAGGCTTCGTTGTTAGACTTTTGGTTACATTATTTTGCAATCAAATGATATAGCGTACCATTTTTTACTTTGGTACCTAAGATAGCTGACCTAAGCCTAAGTGTGTTGGAGTATATTAGATTATTTGGTACATGCTAATGTACCATCTTGGGTACATCATTAAATTAGGATGTGTGTCCTAAATTAGAGAGTGAGTAAATATTTTATGTAATTTAATAATGTGCAAGAAAATCACAAGTGTCAAGTAGTTAAGTTAGCAAGTGTGATGAGTGTAAATGTGCACAAGTTTCCATTATGTAAGAGTGCACATGTATCCTTAGAATAGGAAAGTCAAGAGTATCAAAGGAGAGTGAAGGTCAAGAGTACTCCATATGAAGAGTTACATTCCATTATATATTTTTGACTAAGTATTGTAATGAGCATTGAAAATGCATTGCACATAGCATGCATTAGTAGACCTTTATTCTATATCATTTTACTATTTTTGTGAGCATTTATTAGTGTTAATTTTATGAGTTATTTCTAAATTTATTAGTGAGTTTTATGTGATTAAAATATTTCCATTATTGTATATTTTATATTGCAACTTTATTTGATATCTTGTGATTATTTGCATTAAGTATTAAGCATCAAAAGCTAACAGTGGTATCAGAGCTACAACAAGGTTCTTTCTTGCATAGGTTTTTTAAAAGTTGTAGATTTTCTAAGGACATTTCCATTGGTCAAGAAGAAACCAATGAAGTTAAAGATATTACCTTTGGAGAAGGAAAAATCAGAGAAGATAGTATTTCCACTATGTTGAAGAAAAACCAGTGAGGATTGAAGATTTAAAACTTCATAAATATTGAGTTTACCTATTCCAAGAATAAATTCAAAATAGAAGGCAATTTACAACATAATTTTAGATCTTGAAGATAGACCTTGATATTGACATGATTAAGAGATCCAAGAAGGAGGTCCTATTGAATATTTTGATAGATTTAAATGAAGAATAAAATCCTATATTGAATTAGACTATAGTATTTCCACAAGGTTGCAGAATAACTCATGATGAATAGGACTTGTAGGCCCAAAATGGCCACATACTTAGGAAAATTTTGCAAATTTTGCCTAAGTCATAAAGTCCTCATTCCACACACCTTACAGTGTATTTTGGAGCGGATCCACAATAGAAGCCACGAGCCCGCCCAACACTTAGTAAATTTTCACGCTCGGAGCAGTTTCGGAAGACTTCTTTTGTTTTTGGCTCCGGACTAGCAACGCATCCCGAATCCGCAAAATATTTTGATAAAGGATGACGTCAATAGGGAAAAAGTGTGGATTGGTGATCGCTTGATGTTTTGAATATCTCACGAGTGGCTAAGTGTTGGAGCGCACGATTCCAGAGAGTACATAGAGTATTCTTGCTCGAAATGGTGACAAGGTAGAATGATGTGAACGTAGTAGATGCGGATTTGCGACAAGAGATGATTTTGACTAATTCCTTTTCTGAAAGAGTGATGAAGAATGTTTTATTCTGAAGACAATGCGGAATGGAGAAAGAGTCATTTTACATTGTGATGGGTCTGGATTGATGATAGTATGTCAATACTCTTGCTCAGATTGCTCTGGAATCTGCAAAAGTCTTTAAGAAGAGATGATGTCATCAATATTGTTGTGCGGATTGGCGAAGACTTTGTGGACGATGAAGAAACTTGAGGAATAAAGAGCGGATTCGATCCCGCTTAGCCTTCAAGGCATTTCAAAGCTGGATTGGCGTTCCATAGTTTCTAAGATATAAAGGATGACATCATCAATGTTTTCAAAGTGGAATGGTGTTGTGTTCTCCCTGCCATTATAATAAGCTTATATCAGAATGAATCATAGCCATACAATGGGGGAGATCAATGGTGGGGATTGTGTCAAAGAATCTGAGGTATTTAAAGATATTTCTTCACTAGAATTGTAATAGTCAGTTGGAGAGGAAGTTAAAGCATCAAGGGTTTTCAAGAAGATAGAACCAGAGGTGGTTATAGATCGATGATGATAGATGGCTTCCAAGAAGGATCAATGATGATGCATGATCTCCAACGACCTGAACTCCAGTTTGTGCCAAGTGACCAACAAGTTGCAGAGGCCCCGAGCTGCCATGGTGGTCCATCTACAATGGATTTCCTAGAGGGTGTACCAGTAAGCAAATGCCAACAAGAACTCTCTACTGCGCTATCAAAATTTGATCTTTGTAATGTTCTTGATAATTTTAATTTTGCAAAACTATAAGTAGAGGTTGAACCCTCATTTTTAAGGGTCGGCTCTAGTGTGTTTTCCTATGCTACTATAAATATTCCCAAGAGCTAATGGAAGGAGCATTACATTGATCTTCATCTCAAAATTTGTATCTTCATGCTTGATATCAGAGGTTCGAATTCTTTAGTTGCATTTCTATGAATACTTAAGTGGTTAGTTTGTGCCAAATTAATGGATTACTAGTTGTTAAAGTAATTGAAATCTACTTTTGAGATTGATATTTATTGTTAGAAAGTGTATTTCTATAGAATCTAGATATTGGTGAATTCTGTTATTTGGATTATCATTGTCTGGATATTGAAATCATTGTCTGCAATATTTCTCTATTATGCATTAATGAATGAAGAATCATCCAATTTGAGATAATTTTGGTCTGAGTTATGTGTCTTTGGGTTAGTTTTTTGGAGCTTTTTATTATGGTGCAATGTTGTTAGCCTATCCATCCACTATTGTTCACATTTCTCTAACCCTAACCTTTTCTTACCCTAACCTTCAAACCCTAAGTGAGCATAATTGTGTCAACATCCTATTTAAGTTGACAAGGAACCAACCTACTCTAGAGGTTGGATCAGAAACTTTGTTTTGGTCCATCCAATGTTGAGTGCTGAGCTGTAGCTATCGGGTGCAAGCCTAGATAGAAAGTAGGAAGATAGACAACCGCGTAGTATTGAGTAAAACTTGATGCAATTTAGTGCCCAATAGTTTTTGGCATGCCCGGTGGGACCAGTTCACAAGGAACATGAAACCCATCAAATGAGTTATTATTATCTCAACCCGAAGGAATCAAGATTTGGTGAATTATCTTGACCTTGTAAGCGGAGAAGAGCAAGTTCACCTGGTGACTCCTTGGTCTTTAGACTCAGAAAAATAATTATCCCTATAGACTAGTGTCCTTTCATGTATACCAGGTCTTTCAAAAGGAATAACCCTAACTCCTATTTTTACTGTGAGTTACCTTATAGAGGGGTTGTTGTTGCTAGAAGTTTGAATCAATATTTCCTCATAGAAGAAGAGCTTCTAGAAGAAAATCCTGTAGTCCATCCAATAGTCCCCCCAATAAGACCTACAACCAGAAATATGGCACAAAATGTGGCTCCTAATCAGCCATTACAGAAGTACCCCAGCTGGAACACAATCGGTCCTCTTAGATTAGCCCAAATGAATGCCATCCCCCAAGTTGTATCTAAAGCTATCCCCACTTATGATGGATCTAGGAAAATAACTTATGAGCACTATCAAGATATCTTGAACCTAGCAGCAATCCACAACATAAAAGAAGAGGATATTATTGTAAGGATTCTAGCCCTATCCTTCAGAGGAAAGATATTACATTGGTTTAGAACTCTGGAAGACAATACTATCACTTCATGGCAAGCATTAGCTGAGCCATTCATAGAGGAATTTAATGAATCTGTTGACCCCTTTTCTCTGCTTAACCAGTTTACATCCATGCAGAAAACCCAGCAAGAAACTATCTCAGATTTCAATTTGAGATTTAGTAGAACATGGAAAAGAATTCCCCCACTACCAGACCAACTACATGTTTAGCTTATATGTATTATATTTGAGCTCTTGGATCAGAGTTAGGGCTGCAGACACAACAATCAGGAGTAGAAACCTTCCCCCAAGTTTATAATGCAGTAGTTCATGCTGAAAATATCCTAATTAATGTCGGAAGACTTCCCCCCAAAACTATGCTACCTTACAACTCAGAAACCACTAGTAGCCAAATTCAATCCACAAACCCCTCTTACATGGACCCCCTTTCTTTATCATCTCCATATCCACAAATGAATGTGATCCCTCAACCAAAGCCTATATCCTCTACAACCCCTTTTCCTCCCCTTCCTTCTCAATCATCTCAGGAGTTTTTTGCTATCCTGGATATACAAAATACTCTAAAAACTCTGAGTAATAGAATGAATTCAATGGAAAAGAGAGACCAAGAAAGGTCACAATAGAGGATATTTCCATATGTAAACAGATATCAGAGACCTAGTCCTAGTAATAGTATTGGGGTCAAGGTGAATGTAGTATATGAGGAGCCAAAATGTTCTTCAGATACTACTCTTACGAATATTTGGTGTTTAGTATGCAATGACCCCCATGACTCACAGTCTTGTGTGATGTACCAACACCATGTTCAACAAGCTATGGATCAAGTTGAAAGGAATCAAAAGGGGAGAGTTAATATGTTATGGCACCCTGATCAAATCATGGTTGGGAAAGAGCTGGCTGAGGAAAGCCCAATTGCCATTATGACAAGGTCTGGGAAGAAAGCTTTGCAAGTAGATCCCCAAAAAATGGGGCAATTCCAAGTCCCTTCCCAAAAGAGAGTTGATCCCCTCCCTCAAAGTAGTGACACTTTCCCTATTCCTCAAGCTAAGGGAAAAGAGAAGATAGATAGTCTTCCTAAGAGACCGAAAAAGGAAACAGAAGGAGACCGAATGAGATCTAAAGATGAAGATCAAGAAAGGCTTAGGTTCCCCTCTATTACTAAAAGACAAATATTAGAGGCCACCCAAAAATATAAAAGAAGATATGGTGAGCAAGAAGAAGGCTAGAAAAACTCTCCTTGACTAAGTCTGAATACAACATTGTTGAAGAGATGAAAAAGATTCCATCAAAAGCTAGCCTGTATGACACTCTATTCATTCCTGGTCAGATTGACCTGCTTAAAGCTTCCCTCAACAAAAATCCATAGAATAGGTTGGCCACTACAATCCTTAGTATACCATCAGAAAAGAAAGAAATGACACCTGCTGTTCTAAAAAATAAGCCTCCTCCTTTCTATATATCCCTAAGAATGGAAGGTTGGGTAGTCCAAAATTGTATGATTGACTCAGGAGCATCAACTACAGTTATGCCTAAAGCGATCTAGTGAGGAGATGGGTATGGAGTATACCCGATCTTGTCCTGGAGTGTTACAACTAGATGGGACACCGATCAAGATAGTTGGAGTCATTAAGGATGTACTAATGAGGTTGCACAGAGCCCCTGAGGTAACAATAGTGCAAGAAATAGTTGTGGTTGACTTAGAACCCTATTTTGGATTATGTCTTTCAAGAGAGTTTACTGCAAAGCTAGGGGGATGTATGTACATGGATTATTCTAGCATGGTAATTCCTTTCAAAGGAAAGAGAATAAGGATAACACCTAAAAAACTAGTAGCTTATCACATTGAAAATATTGAGGAGGATATGTGCAATCTTAATCCCTTGGAAGAATTTGAGCTAGTGGAAAACATTGAAGAGTTGGACATTGAGGATGAGTTGCCTTTCAGAGAAGATTATAGTCAATTCAGAACTGGTATGGGAACATATAGCATCTCAACTGAATCAGAAAGGAAAATCCTTGCTATATCCAACCAATCTCTGAGAGAGAAAGAAACATGGATCATGCACTTTGATGGTGCTAAATGCAGAAATGGTGCAGGAGCTGGTGTGGTCCTACAATCCCAATCAGAAGGGACAAGGAATTTTTCTTACAGACTAACATGGTCATGTACTAACAATGTTATAGAATATGAGGCCCTGTGTCTCGGATTGATACAAGAAGAAAGCATGGGCATTAATATTTTGAACATATATGGTGATTCTGAGTTGATAGTCCATCAAGTAAGAAATAGGTGCAGTAGTAAGCACCATTACTTAAAAGCTTACAGAAATAGGGTATGGGATTTAATGGAATCCTTTGATGCCCTGAATTTAAATTTTATTCCCAGAGAAAAGAATACTCTGGCTGATTCATTAGAAACAAAGGGAGCTAACTTCAACCCTTATGTAGACTTTGGAATCAAGAAGGCCAAGGGAATTAAAATGATTTTCAGACCTGCAATACCAGACAAGCAGATTTTTTGGTAGGTTTTTGAAAGTGATGAACAAATAATTGACTTTATGGTGAGAGAAGCATGTCTCTCCACTATCCAAGAAGAGAATTTAGAAGAAATTGATCAGCAAGACATTATCCAACTAAGAAATAATCATATCCCAAGAGGGTTGGTCACCCTTGAGAGTTTGTTTGATAATGAGGATAGAAAGAAGATCAAAGCCATGAAGGTCAGTGAAAAAATCTATAAAGAAGTTGAAGTCGGTATAGAAAAGAAGCTCAATGTTGGAGTCCGATGTTCACCAGAGGAAGTAGAAGATATCAAAGCTTTATGCTTAAGATACCAAGACATTGTAGCTTGGTCATATGAGGACCTCAAGGTGTATGACAAAAAGGTTATCCAACATACTATTGAGCTAGAGCCTGATGCAAAACCATTTAGGTAGAAGTAGAGGCCAATCAATCCGAGGATCGAGGCCATTATGAGAGAAGATCTCTTAAAGTTGTTAAAGGCTAAGATCATATACCCAATAAAACATTCTACTTGGGTAGCCAACTTGGTACCTATAAGAAAAAAGAATGGGGATATACGCTTGTGTGTGGACTTTAGAAATCTGAACCAAGCATCCCTTAAGGATCACTACCCCCTCCCTCAAATTGATCAGATCTTGCAGGTAGTGGTAGGAGCAGAGAGATTCTCACTACTGGATGGTTACTCTGGATACAACCAAATTTGGGTGAAAGATGAAGACCAGTATAAAACAACATTCACCACAAAATGGGGTACATTTGCATACCAGAGAATGCCTTTTGGGCTATCCAATGCAGGAGCTACATTCTAGAGAGCCATGGATTATGCCTTTGGTGCACTAATCAACAAAGTCATTCTGATTTATTTGGATGATATGACTGTATTTTCCCATGATAAGAAAGATCACCTATCACACCTAGAGCAAGTTTTTTAGAAATGCAGAGAATTTGGTATTTCGCTCAATCCTAAGAAGTCATTCTTTGTAGTCCATGAAGGAAAGCTGCTAGGGCATGTGGTCTCAAAAGAAGGCATGGCCATAGACCCAGATAGAATCAGATCAATTCTTGCTCTTCCTTTGCCCACAAACAAGAAGACCTTGCAGTATTTTCTAGGCCAGATCAATTTTGTTAGGAAATTCATTTCTGACTTTGCACAGAAGGTCAGGCCTATTTCTGAGTTACTCAAGAAGAATGTTGAGTTCAAATGGACTGAAGTTAGGAAATAAGCTTTTGAGATTATCAAACAGTCCATTGCAACAGCCCTAGTACTGGTAAACCCAGATTTTAGTAAAGATTTTATTCTTTATGCATATGGAGCTGAAGAAAGTTATGCCTCAGTACTCACCCAGAAATATGATCAAGGGGAAGAACATCCTGTGTTCTTTTGGAGCCAGACACTACATGATTATCAGGTCAAATACAACTTTATTGAAAGACAAGTATTTGCCGCGATGAAGTCACTGAAGAAGTTCAGGAAGTATTTGGTACAGAGCAAGACCCTGGTATATGTGGTTCATCCAGATGTAAGAAGTTTTATTCTTCAGGGTGATCTAGGAGATAAAAGAGTTGGGTGGATTACCAAAATCCAAGAATATGATGTAGAAATACATCCCACAAAATTGGTAAGGGGAAGAGCCCTTTGCCAAGGTCTAACAGAGGCTACAACATTAGCAGAAATGATAGCTTGCCAAACAACAGATGAAGATCAGGTGGAAGAAGCACAAACTGTAGATTTTGATTGGGTTGACCAGATGATCAGGTATTTCCAAACTGGAATATGCCCCCCAAATCTAAATGCTTCCCAGAGGAGGAGATATAGGCTTCATGCTTTAAAATATGCATTACTATCAGAAGGCCTGTATAAGAGAAATTTGGATGGAGTTCTTCTAAAGTGCTTAAAATATGATCAACAAAAGAAGGTCATGGAAGAGTTCCATGGAGGACCCAATTGGTGGACATAGCTCAGGTAGAGTTACAACTTTGAAAATCATAAGAGCAGGCTATTATTGGCCTACTGTATTCACTGATGCTTTCAGGATCACCAGAGCCTATGATAAATGTCAAAGATATGTTGGAAGGACAAGGAATGTTGCATTTCCCCTCAAGCCAATACAAGTTGAAGAACCTTTTCAGCAATGGGGACTGGACTTCATTGGAGTCATCAACCCCAATTCCTCAGCAGAACACAAGTTTATCCTAACTACCATAGATTATCTCACCAGATGGGTAGAGGCTATTCCTACCAAGAAATCAGATCAAGAAGTTGTGATCAATTTTATGGAAAATTTGATTTCAAGGTTTGGGGTTCCAGAGGCCTTGGTAAGTGATAATGACCCAACTTTCATAGGAGCCAAGTATATTGAGTTTGCCAGAAAATATGGCATTACTCTTAAGAATACTTCAAATTACTATCCATAGGGTAATGGACTGGCAGAATCTACCAATAAAAACTTGTTAAGGATTTTGAGAAAATCACTTGAAGGTAACAAAAGAAGTTGGCACCTATTGCTAGACCAGGCTCTATGGGCAGACAAGATTACTATAAAAAAGTCCATCAAGACTTCCCCTTATGCACTAGTATATGGCAAGGAGGCAGTATTACCCATTCATTTGGAGATCCCAACACTTAAGCTTGTCAATACAGAGGAAGAGTCAGAAGAAGATCCAGTAAAGACCAAGTTGACTCACTTGCTGCAATTGGAAGAGAATAGAGCTCAGGCATATGACAATTTTCAAAAGTATTCCTCAGATATCAAAGCATGGTTCGATAAGAAGGCCAGATTCAAAAAATTCCAAGTTGGAGACTCAGTTCTCAGGTGGAATGTTGATAGAGCAAAGCCAGGCAAGCATGAAAAGTTTGATTCTTTTTGGGATGGTCCTTTCAAAATAGTAGAAGCCAAGGAGTCCAATGTATTTTAGCTGGAGGATCCGGAGGGAAACATACAACCGATTCTAGTGAATGGTTTTCATCTCAAGCTCTACTATGTGTAAAAATGGAGCTCATTGTAACATATGTATATACATTGTATAATTATTTCCCCTCCTTTATGCACTTTGTACTTTAATTTATTTTTGCACTTTGTAATCAGTTTTCTTTGAAAAATCTTGAAAAAAGAAAAAATTTGCAAAAATGACTAAGTGTTGACTAAGTACACAGCAAAGTTCCATTCCGCACTTGAATGCATGTAAATTCTTCTAGAATGACGAACACTTGAAGCCGCATCAAAATACACTAAGTTCCCCATGGAATGGTGTTAAGGTTTTTATCCCATGCGAAAAGAGAGTCGATGGTCAAAAGAGAGCAAAGGTGTTTCCAATCTGGGAACCTTTCGAAGCTAATGCAAGGCGGAGCGAAACCAAGATGGAAACTCATGCATGGAATTTTCTAAGTGTCAACGGAATCAAAAGGCTCTTAATTCATTAGTTTCAAAATCAAAGAGGAGCCAAGCAGTGATTTCATGACCATGCCACATGGAAATCAGAGAATGATCCCACATTCAATGCTAATGAACTCATGCCATAACCAAAGAGTAGCCGAAGAGGTGCAGTGAGGTGGCAGCACAATTTGAAATTTTGGCCAATGAAAAGATAGAATGCCATCATTGAGCCATCAAAGGGAATGATTAGAAGTTGGAAAGTGTGCCAGCGGGGTGGTCGCACAGCAGCTGCATTAATGGTGGAAGATACACATGCTCTAGAAAATAAAAGTGATGAAAAAGCATACATGAGGCTCATTTAGTAGCCATTTGCATTCAATAGAGTGGTAAGAAAGCGAAGTGATACCCTAAAGGATTTGCTACAAATTATAGAGAGAACAATATTTATCACTATCAGAATGGCTTCAGAAGATGTTCAAGAGTTCAAAACTCTAGAGGAAAATGTGGTGGCACCATACCTCAACAAAGCCAAAGCTATGGTGGACACGGAAATGGTCCTCATAGAAAGAACTAAGCTAAGGAGGAACGTGAATGATAGATACAAGAAGAGAGCTACTTTGTCTATGGAAGGTAGATGTGTTATCCTTTCTTATCTCTCTTTTTATATCTGTGATTCGGTTCATCCCTATCCAAAATTAATAGCTACCATAGTTAAATACTATGACCCATTGGCCAAAGTAGTAAAGACCTCTGAGGGTGAAACCCTTTTCAATATCACCACCTCCTTTTGTCATAAACTCTTTGCCCTAGGGTCTGAACCGCTAGTAATACCAAAACCATTTAGGGTCATTGAGAAGACTAGGGTTTTACTCTTTGGAGAAGCGAGCTAATGATGGTGAGTCATTTAAAATATGGGTTTATAAGCAGCTTGATACTAAGCCCAAGGAAAATTTTCCTGAGGTCCCTATCTATATTAACAAGTTTACAAATCCCATCCTATTTTCTATGTTGGCTTGTATGGAGGGTTTAGACTCTGATAGAATGGTATATGGCTGGAAAATTATCGTAGCTTATTGTATTTCTAATGAAATAATGTATGAGAAAGATGTGGGAAAGAAGGGGACTAGGGTGATTTATTTTGATTGGCCAACTTTTCTCGCATAGAGGATACATGAGCAACTAGTAAGTATGAAAAGGGGTGCTGATGCTCCTAGTTTTAGGCATTGCTCAAGTCTGGTGTGGATGTTCTATGCTACCACTAAATATAGAATGCCTTGGATTCCGATCAAGGATAAAACCAATGATGGGGAACCCTTACCGGTTTATTACTGGATAAGTCATTTGAGAAGCAGTGAGTCTTATTATAGATTCAATTTAGAATTTCTTGGACCTGCCCTAAGGATAATGTATGGAAAGTGCCCTAGATTGCCACCCTTGGCTGAGAAGATTCTGAGAACAAAGGGTGCAGAAGAAGGAGACTGGTATTTTTTGACCGAGGGCACAATTATCAGATTATATGGTTTCATGGGTAAACCTTTTCTCCTGCCCCACTTTGTCATGGAGAGGCTTTTTGCCCTAGAATATTTGAGGCAGGTGGAGTACATCGATGCGAACTATGGTTCTGGGAGAAAGAGAAAGTCTTTGCTTACCCACCGCACTATGGAGGACATTACCATCACCAAGAAGGGGCAGAGCCAACTAATTGACCAATACCTTGATAGGTTAGGTCTATTTTATATCCCCCAAAGATGGAGCTATGACCCTGATGGCATTTTTACTACAAGGAATAAAGCCCTAAATGGAGAAAAGGCCTATAAGTTTGAAAAGAGGCCCAGGGCTCATTTTGAATAGGGTAGAAACAATGATGAGACTGCTCTTTTAGAGTGGAATGTCTCAAATATGGGTCAGTTGCCTCCATGGTTGGATTTTTATGAGCAAATTGTTGATTTTGACCCTGACAAGAAGCCAAGTCATCGGATTACAGAAGCTACAATTAGTAATATTGAAGGGGAGACTTCAAAGAAAAAGGATCCTCCACCTGAGGGAGAAGCTATTGAAGAAGAACAGGAAGAAGGACAATGGAATATAGCAAAAATATCATATTGGTGGAGAATGAGGATTGAAATTGGAAAACCTAAGTCCAAGTTTGGAATGAAAATTGATAAAGAGTTTTCAAAAATATATAATGAAAATATTGGGACTTGGAGACAGAAGGATGTCAGAAACATAGTATTGATGGTTGAAAAACCCCAAAATGGCTCTGAATCCCTCCCTCCACCTACATATCAAGAAGCTCAACTAGAAGAGCTAGAAACTCCTTTGACAACACCCCAAGTATTGAAAAATTTTCATCCTACCACTGAGCAAGTGGAGAAGTTTCCTAAGGGGGCTCAGTTGATGAGAAAAATGCAATATTCTAGAGAAAAGGTTGTCAGTACTCCAATTATTGAAATAGTATCTAGGCCTAAATGCTTAGCTCTGGGAGGTCAGCCTCTAGACACAGATATTGACTAGAGGAAGAAAGATGAAAGTTTCAAGTTCAACCCCATGTCTTTTACCCCTACAACATCAATACAATTACATCCTATTTCTGAGCAAGTTCTAATTTTTGGAGTTGTGCAAGGAAATGAATTAGAAGAGGAATTTGAGAGTGAGATGGCTGCTTTTCAATTGGTTCATAGAAGGACTAAAAGAGTTCCAGAAAGAGAGGAAAGAGAAATTTCAAAGAAACAAAAATTGGATATGGAGGAGATTGCAAAAGAGGTAGCTGATTTTGCTACAGAAGAATTGATTCATCAGGAGCAACAACAAGAAATAGAGATAGAGCAAGAGCACCCTACATCTGTAGGTGAAGGTATGGTTTCTAAACCCTCCTCTCCTCTACATCCTCATGAATCCCCAAATAAATCTCCCTCCCTTTTTGATCAAGAAGATATGACAAGAGTACCTCCTCCCTCTCATAGTCCACCACATGTGTCATCCGTAGCCATTGAGGTACAAGTCACTTATATTTCATCACAACCACCTCAAATTCTATTTTTAGCATCTGAGGTTCCCACTCCATCATCTCCTATCATTCCATATTTTTCATCATCACCATCTATGGGACATGTTGTTCCAAGTACCACCATCCATCCAATTGTTAGTCTTGCATCGGTTCCTATGAGTCTACCAATAACAACAACAACAGTAGTTATAGAGTCCACTATTGTCATAGAGGTTGTTGTAACTATCTCCACACCTCCATCATCAGTAGTTTAGTCTGCCCTTTCATTTCTAGTATCTTCATCTCCCCTAGATGCTGGTTTCTCAAGACCTATCACTATATCAAAAGAGTAGGCAACCACTCAAAGTATAAATTATTATTGGGCAGAGAAGCTTGCTAAGCCTTCCAGTAGGATGGTTGTCAGAAGAAGAAGCATGTATGTTGACCCTATTTCTAGATAGAGAGTATCAATATCTATGACTCCACTAGTGAGAAAACCTAAAACTGAGATGATTATTCAAGATTATCGAGTGGAGGAGGTCACAGAAGATATTGACAAGCTTCCTGAGGAAGATGAGCTGATTATAGCCAAAGCCCACTTGGATACCTTCTATGTGAAAAATGATATAGTCAGAGGGAAGGTGGACAAATTGGAGAAATAGGTTGAAAAACTCCAGAAGAGTCTGAGTAATCAAAAGGAAGTGGAAAAGGCTCTGAGAAAAGAGGCTAAGGGTTGGCAAGAGAAGTTTCAAGAAGCCAATAAACTAAAGGATCAATTAGAAGAGCAAAAGAAGTTGAATGAAGATCAGGAGAAAGAAATTCAGAATTTAAAGCATCAACTTCAAGTCGAGAAAGCTAAGTCTTCAGGATTTTCTAAGAATGAGTTGAAAAATATTAGAAAAGAGTTGCTTTCTGAGGTCCAGGAGAAATGTTCAGGGCTTCAACTTGTTATTGATTATCTTAATGATGCCAGCCACCTACTCTCCAATATTTAGAAAGAGCTAGGTCAGATCACTGGAGAGTTGCAACCTATGGTGATTCTAGAAGAGCAAATGTACAGGTTGGTTGATAGCAGACTCAGTGATTCTGCTAAACCTATTCCTAATAAAGAATGGAATCTCACCAGAGTTGCTGCCAAGATAGTGATTAAAAAGCATAGGGCACTTCAAAGAGCCTGGCTATTGGTTGACAGGATTGAAAGGGTGATTAAGGATGTTGTTGAATTGAACCAAATAAATGATTCAAGTTGGCTTCAAAGGCCTATGGATGGAGGACCACAACTTGTTATCCATGGAAGAGATCCAGTAAAGCATTAATGAGAATTTGCAGGATGAATCTAGAATCAATTCTCTAGAAGAGCCACTACCCCAAGAACAAGTTGTCCAATTGATTATTGATTTTACTCGATTGAGAGATCTCATGGAAGATCTGGTAAATAGAGGGAATGCTGCTAACTATGAGGACATTGGAGAGCTACAATATGTTTATAAGCAGCTCAAAGAAACATCAAATCCCTCTGAAGCAGCCTAGAAATAGGCTCTACAATATTTAGAATTGATGGTTCAATTGTTTGGTGATACTTCTGGAAGGAGTCAAAAAACACATGCTCCAGAAGAAGAAGGAGAAGAAGAATATGAAGAAGAGAAATATGAGGAGGTCGAGGAAGAGGCCCATGAAGAAGGAGAGTAGGATGGAGTGGTTACAGGCCCGAAAGGGGCTCACACTTAGTTCATTTTTGTTTTGTACATATGCATGAGTTTTGTATTTTTATTTTGACTCTGACAATTATCAAAAATGAGCAATAAAGGCATGAAGCCTACAGAGGCAGAAGAGCAACAGACTATGTGTGAAAGCATTTCTTGAAATAAGGCCTTATAAAAGGAGTAGACTTATATCTAGTTTTTGAAGACAATGGCAAAACCTATATTTTTGGTAGAATCTCCTTATAGAATGGATGAATGCTATGATGTTTTTGGCATGACTTCCATATGAACCTTTACTCTCTAATCAGATTGTTAAAATTTTTAGAGAGTAGTGTTTATATGGAAGTTATTCTATAAAATATATTTTTTAAAGATAGGTATGTTTGACTCCTAAGGCCCAATGGATAAGACTCTGAGTTCGTTGGCTTTGCAAGCAAATCCACCCGGGAGGCACCAAAATGGCCACATACTTAGGGAAATTTTGCAAATTTTGCCTAAGTCATAAAATCCTCATTCCACACACCTTACAGTGTATTTTGAAGTGGATCCACAACAGAAGCCATGAGCCCACCCAACACTTAGTAAATTTTCATGCTCGGAGTAGTTCCGAAAGACTTCTTTTGTTTTTAGCTCCATACTAGCAATGCATCCCGAATTCGTAAAATATTTTGGTAAAGGATGACGTCAGTAGGAAGAAAGTGTGGATTGGTGACCGCTTGATATTTTGAATATCTCACGAGTGGCTAAGTGTTGGAGTGCATGATTTCGGAGAGTACATAGAGTATTTTTGCCCAAAATGGTGACAAGGCGGAATGTTGTGAACGTAGTAGATGCGGATTCGTGGCAAGAGATGATTTTGACTAATTCTATTCTAGAATGGTGATGAGGAATGTTTTATTCTAAAGATGATCCAGAATGGAGAAAGAGTCATTTTACATTGTGATGGGTCCGGATTGATGGTCGTATGCCAATACACTTGCTCAACCCAGAATGGAATCCGCAAAAGTTTTTAAGAAGAGATGACATCATCGATATTTTTGTGTGGATTGGTGAATACTTTGTGGACAATGAGGAAACTTGAAGAATAAAGAGCGGATTCGATCCCGCTTAGCCTTCAAGGCATTTCAAAGCCGGATTGGTGTTCCATAGTTTCTAAGATATAAAGGATGACATCATCAATGTTTTCAAAGCGGAATGGTGTTGTGTTCTCCCCGCCATTATAATAAGCTTATATCAGAATGAATCATAGCCATACAATGGGGGAGATCAATGGTGGGGATTGTGTCAAAGAATCCAAGGTATTTAAAGATATTTCTTCACCAGAATTGTAACAACCAGTTGGAGAGGAAGCTGAAGCATCGAGGGTTTTCAAGAAGATAGAACCAGAGGTGGTTATAGATCAACGATGGTAGATGGCTTCCAAGAAGGATCAACGATGATGCATGATCTCCAATGGCCTAAACTCTAGTTTGTGCCAAGTGACCAGCAAGTTGTAGAGGCCTCAAGCTGCCATGATGGTCCATCTACATCAGATTTCCTAGAGGGTGTACCAGTAATCAAATGCCAGTAAGAAATATTTGTTGCACTGTCAAAATATGATCTTTGTAATGTTCTTGATAATTTTAATTTTGCAAAACTATAAGTAGAGGTCGAACCCTCATTTTTAAGGGTCGTATCTAGCGTGTTTTCCTATGCTACTATAAATATTCCCAAGAGCTAATGGAAGGAGCATTACATTGATCTTCGCCTCAAAATTTGTATCTTCATGCTTGATATCAGAGGTTCGAATTCTTTAGCTGCATTTCTATGAATACTAAGTGGTTAGTTTGTGCCAAATTAATGGATTACTAGTTGTTAAAGTAATTGAAATCTTCTTTGAGATTGATATTTATTGTTAGGAAGTGTATTTCTATAGAATCTAGATATTGGTGAATTATGTTATTTGGATTATCATTGTCTGGATATTGAAATCGTTGTCTGCAATATTTCTCTACTATGCATTAATGAATGAAGAATCATCCAATTTGGGATAATGTTGGTCTGAGTTATGTGCCTTTGGGTTAGTTTTTGAAGCTTTTTATTATGGTGCAATGTTGTTAGCCTATCCATCCACTATTGTTCACATTTCTCTAACCCTAACCTTTTCTTACCCTAACCTTCAAACCCTAAGTGAGCATAATTGTGTCAACATCCTGTTTAAGTTGACAAGGAACCAGCCTACTCTGGAGGTTGGATCAAAAAATCTGTTTTGGTCCATCCAATGTTGAGTGTTGAGCTGTAGCTATCGGGTGCAAGCCTGGATAGAAAGTAGGAAGATAGACAACCACAGTATTGAGTAAAACTTGATGCAATTCAGTGCCCAACAGGACTCAACATAGATTTTTACCACTAGATTGAAGAACAACTAGTGAAGATTATTGATTTTAATATTTTGGATATTTGGATGTATTTTATTGTTGTTGTCTAAGACTTTGTTGCAAAAAATTATTTTTTGAATTGTAGCAAAAGAGTGGAGATTGAAGGCCTAAGAGAAAGGTCTCTTTGGAGATAGGAGAATTTGAAGATTGCAAAAATAAAATTGAGGAGACCCAAGAGAGAGGCCCCATTGAATATTGAATATTGAAGATAGAGGAGACCCAAGAGAAGATGTCCCATAGTATATTGAAGAAAGAAGAGAGAAAGAGGCTAGAGAAGCCCTATTTAAGATTGAGAAAAAGGAGACCCGAGAGAAGAGGTCCCATTGAATATTTGAGAAAAGAGATAGGATATTTGAGAGAGAATATTTAGGAGGCCTAGGAAAAGGTCCCATTGAAATTTGGAAGGAGAAAGAAGGAAAATAGAGAAGCCCTATTTAAGTGGCCATTGGAAAATAATTGAATAAAAATTGAGATAGAAGATTTCAATAAGAAGAAACTCATAAAAAGAGGTAATCACACAAAATTAGGATACTTGTCACCATATTACAACAAGCCCAAAAGGATTTGTGAAACTGATTCAAAGAGGAAGGATTTGGTAAGAAGTTTGACAAATTTTGGAAAGTATTTTTTGAAGAATTCAAGACATTTATATTCTTGAAGAAGAGGTCAACAAAGAGGTCAAATTTTAATATAGAATTCAGCAAGAGCTAAGGAGGATAAATATTATTGAAGAGGCCACCAAATAGATACATTTTGAAGGCAGCCATTAAAGTTTTTGAAGGCTTATTTTTGAAGGAGAAGATTGCAGATTTTGGGAGCAGATTTTGAAGTGTCCTTGGATAGCTAATTGAAGGAGGAATTGACAGAACTTTTGGGAAGCATTTGGACCTGCAAAATTTAGAAACTTTGAACAGATTTTTAAGGAAAATTAAATCTTTGAAATTCAGAATTTTTGGACAGCAAGCTAAAGGAGAAGAAGGCAGTTTTTGGAACAGCATTTGTAGGAGAGAATCACTGCATATTTTAGAGTTATTTGGTAGCATTTTGGAATGAGAAAGAATAATTTTTGGATAGTATATTTGAAGAATATAGAAGCTTATTTTTAATAGCATTTTGGAAGGAGAAAGTAAAGCTTTGGAGATCAAGTTGTAGGAGAGTAGAAAACATATTTTTGGGCAGCAACTTAAGCAAATGAATAGCTGAAAATTTGAAATATTTGAACAATGAAATAGTGAGGAATATAAGCAAGAAAATACAAGAAAGTAAGGAAAGAAAAAGTTTGCAAATAAGTGTTTATAGTTGCCTTGTTTAAGAATTCAAGGAGAGTGTTTATATCAAGCATTATAAGAACCATTATCATTATTAAAGGATAACAAAAAGGAGAAGCTAAAGTTCTAGTTTTTTGAAGCAAAAATTTAGAGCTTGCTATCACCATAAAACTTGCATCAAACCTACAAATGTAATAACAAGTTAATAAGCTAGTTACTAGCTTGAAAAAGGAGCAATATAGTATAAGGAACAAAGCAAGTAAGTTGTAGTCTTGAATGGAGGAGAGAAGATAAGGAGAAACCATCAAGCATGTGGAGGAACCACCAAGTTTGAAGAAAGCAAGCACGAAGCAAAAAAAGCAGGTTAGAAGTCAAAGAACAATAAGAAAGTTTGGAGTAGACCTAACATAAGACCATTACAAAAAATTGCAACAGTAGCATAGGGGGTAGGCATCCAAGAGCCATCGAGTTTGAGAATAGACTACCTTGTAAGGGAGGATGAGCCACCACATTTAAATGTGAAGCCACAAAACGTGCAAAGGAGGAGCCACCATGATGAAATAATAAGTCACAAAATGTGCAAAGGAGGTACACCATTTTAGATCCACCAAGTGAGCCAAGGAGAAGGTACAAGTTTTAGGGAGCCACCAAAACCTCCATCCCAAGGAGTAGAACCATCACCTGCATAAATTAAAGAGTGATAAACGAAATAGACATCATTTAGATATCAAAAAGGTGTAGAAGGAATAAATAAATCATCAAGGATTGTAATAGTCAAGGAGAAGGAAAAAATTGGAATTCCTAATCATCAACACCTTGAAGAACACATGGAATTTAGTGCCTAATAAGGTAAAGAAATTGCACAATCAACCAAGCATTGAGTTAGGGAGGATAATGAAAAAATTCAAGTTCAAACCAAAGGAATAAGAATGTCACTAGGGAGAATGAGCATTGAAGAGAGTTCATTTACCAATTTTCAAGTTAGTTAAGAAGGTTAATAAACCTTATGCCACTTGTAACATTGAAACAAAGAGCACCAAAAACTATTGGAGGGAGATAGAATGTCTCAAGGTAGTCATTAATTACATGGGTGAATCAAATGGTAAAGCATTCAACAATACATTCACCAAGTATTGAATGGGAGGTTTGAGCATGGTAGAAAGGAGAATACATTTTCCAAGCATCAAGCAAGAAGTCTGAGTGAGGCAGGAAGGAGAATATTTTCCAAGGAGCACCTTGAAGATAGAGAAGCCCGTTGAAGAGTCAATGAAGTTGAAGAAGCCAAAAATTTGCATGCCACTTTGGGAGGTAAAAGCAATTTGAATTGTTTATTGATTTATTGCTGAAAATAAAAGTTATAAGGTTGGGAAGTATTATTTTATCTAATATTTCATAAAATGCATATATATTAATTAGATGATTGGAGAGATGAGTTTTCAAATCAGAATATTGAAACCCTAGAAACTTTATAAAGGCATTTTTGAAAATTTTAGAATTTTTTTGAAAACTTAATTTGGAATTTCGAGAAATTAATTTGAATTTTGGGGAAATTAATTACAAGTGTATAATTAATACATTAGATTTTGTAAATCATATTTTTAATATTTGCAAGTTAGAAAATTTGGAGAAATAAGGATTACTACATCAAATTGGAACAAAATTTTTGCAAATTTTATTTTTACAAAATTGATAAATTTATAATTTGGGAGTTAAAAGGAATTCAACATAGAAAGTTGAGAATTGAAACCTTCATAAAAAACTATTGTTTGATCATATATTCAAACTTAGGGAGACATAAGGAATTCAACTCAAAAGTTTAGAAAAATTTGGAGAAAATATAAGGAGTGTCACCATGACAACAAATAAATTCTTTCTTTTCAAATCTCAACTTCTCAAAGGTCCTAATTACACTTTATGGTTAATATTGATAGTGGAAAAAATTTAGGATATTGTTAAAGGAACAAAAACTAAACCTACTGAAGATGTTAAAGAAATTGAAAAGTATGAAGAAGATTAATAAAAAGCTCTCATGATACTAACATTTGCAATTACAGATGATATACAACCATACATTAGTTCAGAAATAACCTCTATAGAAGCTTGGAACACTTTAGCCAAGATATTTGAAGGAAAGAATAAAGCCACTATTTTGAATCTTCAAACCCAATTGCATTCTCTAAAATTTAATAGTGGTGAAAGTATAGAATTGTTTCTAAGGAAAGTGGTAGATAAAAAAATGAAAATTGTTAACCTTAGGAGAGAAGGTAGAAGATAAATTTCTTGTTCAAGTAATTCTAAGAGCACTTCCATAGAGCTACAAGCATATAGTCACATCTTTACAAGTTCTAAGTAAATATACTTCATTTGATGAGTTAGTCAATATCTACAAGAGTATGACATAGAAACTTCAATCAAAGATGAAAATACTAAAAAAGATAATCCACAAGGATATGTTGCTTTATTCTCAAGGGATAGATCAAAATGGAATAATAGATATTGTCAAGTATGCAAAAAGAGAGGGCATAGTACAAATTTTTGTAGGTTCAATCCAAGAAATTAGTTCCAAGGGAATCAATTAAATCAAGGAGGTCAATCAAATAGGTCATTCCAACCTAGACAATATCAAAATCAATACAAACCATATCAACAACAATTTCAATGTAAATATCCTTCTCATAATCAATAGTGTCAATATCAGCTACAATATAGAGAAGGAAACTGAAAGGGGTACTTAGCTCAGGAAATTCAAGAAATTCAAGAAATACCAGAATAAAAATAGTGTTAAAGCACTTTCATAAAAATTAATACTTTATGAGGATACTAATCATCTACATGATCAGGATACAAATAGGGAGCAAACTGAAGAAAGCAAGAGAAGACAACATGAGCTCCAAGACTAGGATGAAGACCATATTTAAGACTAAAATATTCAATAACCAAATAATGTAATACATGGAGGTATTGGATTCTATTACATTATTTGGTACATGCTAATGTACCAACTTGGGTATATAATTAGATTAGGATGTGTATCCTATATTAGAGAGTGAGTAAATATTTTATGTAATGTAATAATGTGTGGGAAACGCACAAGTGTCATGTGCTTAAGTTGGCAATTGTGATGAGTGTAAATTTGCACAAGTGTCCATTATGTAAGAGTGCACATGTGTCCTTATAATAGGAAAGTTAAGTCTCAAAGGAGAGTGAAGGCCAAGAGTACTCCATATGAAGAGTTACATTCCATTATATATTTATGACTAAGTATTGTAATACGTATCTAAAATGCATTGCACATAACATGCATTAGTATGCCTTTATTCTATAGCAATTTACTATTTTTGTGAGCATTTATTAGTTTCCATTTTATGAGTTATTTTTGAATTTATTAGTGAGTTTTATGTGATTAAAATATTTTCATTATTGTATATTTTATATTGCAACTTTATTTGAGATCCTATGATTATTTGCATTAAGTATTAAGCATCAAAATATAACAAAGTGTACCATTTTTATTGATTGTGGTACACCATACTAATGTAAAATGGTCAATTTATATATATATATATATAGACATTGGTTATTTATTAATATTGTGTTGGAATATATGTTGAGTTGATATAACGCAAAATTTTATGTGAATTTGATGATTTCCTAGATAGGTATTGTGGAGTGACACAAATGTTTTCTAATAGATGTGATAGGCATGGGTAATCATAAATTTTATTTTGGAATTGATTTTTTTGATTTGGAAAATTCTAAGTGTCGAAAGGGTGATACGATTTTGATAAAATTTTAAAAGGAAGTTCTACCAAGTGGGAATGCAAAATATGAATATGATTAGGCAAATGTAGGTTGTTGAAAATATTTGAGTTTGATTTAGAACATTTAGGTAAAGCTAATCATGATCTAAAAATTCTTTATTTACTGCACTAATAACAAAATTTTACTTTTGGAATAGATTAATTAGAAATTATAATGATTGGAATTTGTTTATTAAAGGTTTGGATTATGTTCATGGATACATAAGGATGTTCTCATAATGGGTTTCCTAAGGTCAAGAAGAAGAGAACATATTTTTGTACATTTATTTTGTTTTTGAGAAATAAGAATATTGCATGCATCTAGGTTTTCTTAATTTTTTTTTATTAGATAAGATAAGGGTTTTTGGAAGGGACCCCAAACATTTTATAGAAGAAGTTGAAAGAGCTCAAGGCCAAGACTCGAAGCTCAATCAAGAAGAACACCAATCCAAAAATAAAAATTGTCTAACAAAATGCCACCCAACAACAAAAACCAAGAAAAAAAGGAGCATACAACCCCATAGGATAATAAATAGAAAATAAACTAAAATAGGACACAAATTACAACCCACAAAATACCATACACAAAAGGATAAGGATTAGGACCCATCAGACTACTTGGGATATGATACATCCTTCTGATGCTATGCCATACCATGAATCTCATTGATAAAGGAGATCACAACTTCGAGAGAATCTAAAAACGCTTGATGCTTTTCATTGAGCTTACTCAGGAAAAGTTGGCCATTAGGGGATTTAGATCCTAGAGAGGGAGATATATATTTGGTGTTCTCAGAATCCTTTGAGCACTTTGATATTTTCTTATTTTTTGCAAAATATCTTTTGAATTCGTCACCTCCACCAAAATTGGGGAGGTTTTATACTTCAAAGCCTTCGAAGATAGGTGTTTATAATTATGTGCTCAACTCCCTTGATGCCACTGGAGAAAGCCACAACCTTTGCCATGGCCTTATAATTATCTTTCAAAGTGGATAAGGTATTCTTGAAATCATCTAACTCAGACTTAGAAGACTCACTTTACGATCCAAAAGACATCACAGGTAGGTTGAAAGCTGAGAGAAGTTTTCAAAATTCAATATTTTCCAGTGCCTCTTCCACAAAAATACCTCTAGACTTAGCCACATGTTCAAACATAATAAGTAATAGGATTTTATGTATTGGGTCCAAACCTTTCCCTCCCCTTACAACCTTCAAATAATTTTCCAAATAGTGGTACAAAAATTAGGGGATATTCATGAGTATTTTCCTCCTAAGATGGTTCAAAAACATCATATGATAGTTATATATTACCTCCCTATTCTCATCTAATTTATATCCAAAATGACATGATTCCATGTATCCTCGAGAGCCTTGGCATCATAGCCATTTTGAAACTTTGGCAGATATTCCCCATTATCCAAGAAATTTTTTCCCTCTTTAGAGAATGCTTAGGATGATTATGGAAATCACCGTCAACTAGAAAATCGGTCACCTCACCCATCAAAGCCATCAAAAATTGAAATTCAATCCTCCCAACTTGAACCCAAACCTTTCTCTAAGAGTGCACTAGCATTCTAGAAAGGCCTCTATGATACACATGAAAGGACTGAATATAGTCCAATAGGCCACCTTTATGTAAACTTTTCTTCACATCATCATCTACCACTAGCTCATTTGGATCTAATGGGATATTCATATCCTTCTACATAGATATCTACCCCATTTAGCACCACCACACACTAGAATAATAGGACCATAAAATCACACCCCCACCAAACCAAGATATTAATGTTGTTCCCTTAAAATGAAAGAGCACCCTAATGGAACCGTATATTTCTAGACAACAAGCTTCAATGAGAGTTTGAAGAAAATGCCAAGGTTTGCAGTGCCACAAAATAAGAGATGGACTTTCAAGATGACACTAAAGATAGGGCTCACACCAAAAATCCTAATTCAATAAAAGGATCTCAGGTTTGGCATCAATACCCACTAACCAAGTAATATTGAGGTGTCCTTTCCCATATGATTTCCATGGGTAGAAATGATAGTCTCTAAACCAAGTTAGGGCCGCAAAGTTATCACTGAGCCTCTAGAAAAAAAACATTCTTGATACTTTGTGAGAAGCATGACAACAAAATGAGTAAAACTTATGTCAATACTTAGAATTATTAGGTAGTATGTATTTGAAATGACTTGCATAGGGAAACATTGTCATACAAGAGGCCCAATCAGGAAAAGGCTCCAAAAGCTAACTATACCAACCATAATGCTCCACATCCACATTGGGGTCCCACCAGCACAGAAGGAAGAGGGCGTGAGCTCTAGACCATCCCTAAAAACCATAAACCAACCAAACCCAAAACCAAGATTAAGGGAACACATGCCATCTCAAAACAAGAAGGTGACAAGGTTTGCTTAATGTTATTGCCTCTTTTAAGAAAAAATATTTAAAAGACACACAAATTTTATTATTAAAAGTGTCATTTTGTAAGAATAATTTAAAATTTCCTATCAAACTAATGTTTATTTTATTCTTGCATTATTAGTCCCTAAGTGGTGGCCTATTTACCTGATTAATGGACAAACACTTAAGTAACTATGACTGATTGCTTTTAGGAAGTCTATACCTTTGGATAGTTTATGTCCTTAAAATCATTGCTTACTTCTAATCAATGACTCTTCTAGCCTAATTAATGGACAAGTGCTTAAACAAGCTATTGCTTTTAGGTAGTCAATCCCTTTGGATGCTTTGGATAATTTGTGTTCATAGAATACAATGCTAGGGATAGTCAATGTCAATATAATACAATGTTAGGGATAAACAATGTCCATATGATAAAATTCTAAGGATATCCAATGTCCATATAATACAATGCTAAGGATATTTGATGTCCATATAATACAATGCCAGGGATAGTCAATATCCATATAATACAATGTTAGGGATAATTAATGCCCATATAATACAATGCTAGTGGCAATTAATGTCCATATAATAAAATGTTAGAGATAGTCAATATCCATATAGTACAATGTTAGGGATAGTCAATGTCTATATAATACAATGCTAGGGACATTCAATGTACATTTAATATAATAATATGGTACTTTTGCTTTGGACAGTCTATGTCCATGTTATAAAAAATATTGGGGTATTGGATAATTAATGTCCTTATTGATTTGTTGTGTTTTACATAATCCATGTCCTGATTTATTTGATATGTTGGAATATTTATGGTCTAATTATCATGTTGGAAATTCTATGTCCTAATTGATTTGCTATGTTGGATAGTCTATGTCCTTATTGTTATGTTAGAAAGTCTATGTTCTTATTGTTGTGTTGGAAAGTCTATGTCCTAATTGCTACGATGGATAGTATATGTCCTTATTGTTGTGTTGGATAGTCTATGTCCTAATTAATATGTTGGATAATATATCCTAAATACTATGTTGGATAGTCTATGTCCTAATTGCTATATTGGATAGCCTATGTCCTTATTTCTTTAATTGTGTTTAATGACAATACTATTAAGTGTATAAAAGACTTGCTAGGTATTGGGTAATATTTTTATTCATTTGTCTTAAGTACAAAGGTGGATTTGATAAAATATGATATTATGTTATTGCTTAAAATTTTTAGTAGACCCTTATGCCAAAGGAGATTTGACATAATCATTTTTAACTTTTTAGGTGTGTAGTTATGTTAAACACTTATTAAGTTTTGAATTATTCTAACACACTTTCTTTCAGGGTATAAGGATGAATCAAATTGATCAAGTGTTTAGAGATGGTTTTTTATGAGGTTTGATTCATCTCATACTTTTATTATTAGACCAAGTGGAATGGTCTAATATATAATCTCAAGCATGTATGATGCTTTGTAATCTTGATATGATTTATGATAAAATATTAAAGTATTGATGATATTGGAATTCCTGATAGATCCCTACATTGAGGAAAATAATTTAATGGAATTATCCAATGTTGATGGATGCCTAAGGATTTTTAAGCCCTTTTCAATCATTGAATGATTATATCTCCAACTTTTCCTAGGTATAGAGATGAATAATATGTCATATGATAGAAGAGATAAAATATACATTTTAGGAAGGAACTTTCTAGCTTAGACTATGATTTTTATATGTCATGTATAATTTTTCTTTGTAGTATCAAAGTCAACATAGAGTGCTAGCAAGTTGCAAGAAAGGATGATGCAAACGAGATAGAAAATATGTTAAGAAAGTGATGAGATATGCAATTAAAAAGAGTCACTAGAGAGATTCACTACCTTAGTTACCTAAATAAAAATGTAATCTATCCTAACTAGGATCATCATAAGTCACGATAAATATCTCGATGTTGTATGCAAGAAACAAGAAAACAATGAGCATATGAACACAAGAAAATTAATTAGAATTCGATTATGTAATAGGTAGTTTATGATAATAAGCACATGATCAAGTAAATAATGCACATCTAGGAATTCAACCCTCTAGAGATTTTGTATTTTAGAAGGAGAAGTTAAGGCATTGATACATAGCCATGTTATGACTGATGATAGCTTTCAAAACTATGTCATCAAGGTCTTAGATTCATTTTGTATTCTAAAGGATCAATGGGATGTGTAAGTATGTTTAATAATTCATTGAGTAGGTCTACTAACTTAGTGATCTACTACAATTACAATGGAAGTGAATCTATTTGCTAGATAGGGTCATCATTGCCTCATCATGGTCTCCCCCTCATGATGATATGGTATGAATATTCAAACTCATTCAATTAGGTATGTGAGAGTAAGCAAAAATATTTTTTAGGAAACCATGCATGCAATCAAGCACATTAGAAAAAATATATACAAATTCAAGCATAATATATTTTGATATGCATTATATTTATAGGTTCTTTATGTTATTTACCATATAATGTGGCCAAGTGATATGTGCTTAATTGATATTTAGTGGTCACTATGAATGGACCTAGACAATTAGGCTTGAATTTTTTGGTCCTCTTTGGCATTATTGTTATTTTTGTTTTATTTGAGAACCAAGTTTACTATTTCAAAATAACAAGGTCACACACTTTTTCTATAGACTTTATGAAGTCCCTGGTGTTAAACCCGTAGGTGTTCTAAGGCATTGATCCACTTTTTATCAAGTGGTTCCAATTGGCTAAGACATGAATGGTGATATTAATCACCAATAGAAGCATCCTTCAAAAGTATATGAAGGGTTGAAGCTACTAAGTTGAAGGGGAATATAGCCTTAGTCCCATAGACTAAGGCCAAGGCATATCACCAATTATTAAGGTAGGACCTAGTTACAAATTTAGATCCCAACATATTTTTCTAACAACCTTATTTAATAATTTTATTAAAGTTTTATTATATGCTCTAGCTTGGCCATTACCTTATGGACAATATGGTGTAGATCATTTATGTTTAATTTTAAACTTTACACAGAACTTGGTAATATCCTTGTTTTTAAAGGGGGTGTCATTATCTAAAATGATCATGTTAGGTATACCATATCATGAGAGGATCTAGTTTAGGATAAAGTTTGAAACTTGAAGTATAGTTCAAGAGGATAAGGGCATAGCCTCTACCCACTTTGTGAAGTATTCAATTGTGACAATGATGAACTTATATCCATCACATGACATTAGATTTATCTTGCCAATGATATCTAACCCCCAAGTGGAGAAGGACCAAGGAGATATCATGAACTGAAGCTCTTGCAAAGTTGAATGAATAATATTATCATGTTTATAGCACCTTTTACATTTTCACATATAATTATGGGTATCCTTTTCCATGGATGGCTAGTTATATCCCATGAAGAGGATTTTCTTAGCATGGCACTTCCATTGAAGTGGCCATCACATACTCCATCATGAGCATCTTGAATGAATTGCTTAGATTTGTTAGAATTTAGGCACCATAGAAGGACTCATTGAAATAGCACCTATACAATATGTATTTTATTATCATGAGCCTATAATTTTATTTTATTAGGTTATTTCATTCATTTTGATTACCCTATAGCAAAGTGTAACTCTTGCGGAAGTTGTAAATATCCTTGTACCAAGGATAAAGGATAAGAGATTGTTCTACTATAAATATTGCTATGGAATATTGATTTGATTGTAAATTTGCAAGTTGCTTTATTTGGTGGATGTTAATTATTGCTTGTTCATCCTCTTACTCTAGAGGCATGAGTGAGGCAAATGCGACCATTGCATCTTATTGATAATTATTAGAGCATGAAATTTTATCTGTGATGAATTTTTCAAATAAAACCATTAACTTATCCACAATGCCCTTATATGGTTTAAATTTATCATCTTTAGTTTGATAAAATTTGTTAATATGGTTTATGACTAGCTATGAATCTTCAAAGATAGAGAGATTTGTGACCTTTAATTATAGGGTTGCTTTAAGCCCAAGGATAAGTATTTGGTATTCTATAGTATTGTTGGTACATGATAATTAAGCTTGAAGGATAAAGGGATGAAATTTTTTTGGGGTGAAACTAGGATGATTCCTACCCTCGTGTCTTTGACACATTAAATGTCATCAAAGTAAAGGGTCTAGGAATATTCTTGTGCTACTTTGAGGCTACATATTTTTCATCTAGATACTCAATTTCTATGGGGTGAATTGTTGGTACAAGAGTTGCTACCAATTGGTCATCTATCACTTATCCTTTTAATGAATTTTGGCCAATAAATTCAAAATCAAACTCATTAAGGGCCATTACCTTTAAGGTTATGGCTGCTCAAAGTCCAATGATAAGTGCTTCATATCCCACAATGTTTTTGGTACATGAGAATTGAAGCTTGAAGGATAAATGGATAACAATTTGTTGGGGTGACACTAGGATGATTTCTACCTTCATGCCTTTGACATATTGCACAACATAAAAGTAAAGGGTATAGGAATCTTGTTGTTTTACCTTAATGATACATACTATTTTTCCAAATACTTAATTAATATGGGGTGACTAGCCAGTAGAGGAATTTTTATCAACTGGTTGGCTATGAATTTTGACCAATAAATTCAATATCAAACTTATTAAGGGCCATTATCCATTTAGCTATTTTTTTCAAAAGATAGAGCTTGGACATAAGGTATCATAAAGGATTGGATTTAGCTATGACATAAGTTTTTTGACTTAACATGTAATGTCTTAGCTTTTGGGAAGCAAAGACTACTATCAAGTATAGTTTCTCTAGAGGATTATATCTAGTGTTTTTAGCTAATATGGGTTTTGATAATGTTGTAGATTGTCCTTTCCCTATGTTGATCATTATATTGTGCTAGCATGGATCCTAAGGCATGGACCATTGTTGCTATATATAAAAACAATAGTTTAAGGGGATTAGGTGGGATAAGCATAAATGGAGATAGAAGATATGTTTTCAAGGTATCAAAAACATTTTGACATTCTTCATCCCAAATGAATTCAATCCCTTCAAATTTTTGTAAAAGTCTTAAATTTTTTTTACCATTTGAGATATGAACCTCCTCATAGCTTGAAACCTCTCTTGCGGGATTTAAAGTTGGATTAGGGTTTTAAGCAATGGAATTTTGGTGATATTTGATATCTTGTCTAGGTCCACTTCAATGCCACATAAAGAGACTATAAATCATAATAAAGTCCCTAAAGTTACCCAAATATACACTTGGAGGGTTTTGAGCGGACTTCATATTCTATGAGTCTAAGTCTCTAACATGATCTCATTTTATAGATCATCTAAGAAGATTGTCGATATAATATTCAATGATATAATGCATTATATCATGAAATATATGTCATTATGTGTTGATAAGTCACTCCAGTTTTCTTTAAAACAAAGGGTATGACCTCACAGCAAAAGGTGCCCCAAGATGTTGTGAAGATTATCTTGGCCTAATATTCTAGTGTAATTTGGATTTGATTATACCTAGAAAATTATCCATTAAGGACAATTTTTGACAACCTACGATGAAATCAATGATCATGTCTATTTTTCACAAAGGAAATTCATCTTTGGGATAAGCTTTTTTTATGTTCCAAAATATGGTGTAGAAACATACACCATCTTCCTTTTAGCTACAGGTACTATGTTGGAGATCCAATTAGAGTAATTGATTGCCTTGATGAATTTGACTTCTAAAAGCTTTTGGAGTTCCTCTTTAACTAGTAAAGGAATTCTTGGGTGCATTTTACTTAATTTTTACTTTACAGGTTTAACATATGGTTTAATGACCAAGTGATGAACTACCAAGGATGAATCTAATATAGGTATGCCTACATAATACCATGAAAATATGTCATAGAATTCCTATAAAAATATTTTTATGCTCTTCATGTTCTTATAGGGTTAGAAATTTTCCTAATTTTATATTTTTTGGATCATCTTGGGAACCTATTTTGATGCCAATAGTTTCCTCTATCAAGATATGAGATTTGTCTTCTAACTATAGAGAGGCTGGTAATACCCTTAAGCTTTCAAGATCTTCAGGTTCTTTGCTCAAGGTTTAATGACAATGAGGGATGTGCAATTAAAGAAATATACCCTTTATTATCAATATCTTCCTAATAAATATAATCTACATGTGCATCCTTAGAAGGGTTGTGTGGTAAAAAATTTACTTCATAATCATTGATAGTTGCTATTGGATTTTCCATTGATTGAAAGGGAAGGATTTTCCAAGGCTACTTTTAGGGATTTCATAGGACTCTTGGATATTTTTATTGATAATATTGGGATGCATAATTCTTATCATGTTTATGTGATAAAATTTTAAAAGGAGATTAGGAAGTTGAAAAGAATAAGGTTCCATATTATCGTACTCATCCCAATCCAATGATTATGTCAAGGTGGTCACACTTTACTATTTTACGAAGAAGAGGTATGCCTCATCATCACTACTATATAAATATGGTTAAGGTGACATATTTTTGGTTTTGGGTATGTATCCTAATCTAAAATTACCTAGCCAAGCCTTAGGTTCAAAAGGTTCTATTATACCCTGCTCATGGATCCTAGTTCTTTTCCTTGATGACCAAAATTATAAAGGATCTGATTGGGGATAGGATAAAGGTTTGATAGATAACATGAGGTATACCTCCACTTTGTTTTACATGGATTGATTCCATATATTATCTCCTTGTTGGTTGTCCTTATGAAAATTAAGGTGCAACTTCCTATTTGCACCACCATTCCTTCTCTAGAGAGGATCTCTAAAGTTTGATGTGATGGGGGTAGCCTAACTAGGTCTAAAGGTAGCAACTCATTAGGCCAATAATTGAGGTCCATATAGTTAATATCATCAAAATTTTCCTTACCCTTTTTTGTGGCTTGACTATTAGTTTTTTCTCCTTGATCAATACTTATTCCCTTAGGGGAACAATATTTAATGTATCATCTATAAAAGGATATGAATCATCCAACAAAGAAAAAAGGCAAGTCCTTGGGATTTTTTATTGGATGGATTGATAGCAATCAAATGGATATTTGTTAGCCATAATTCTATGCAACTTACCATGATATTAAAATTTTAAAAATTTATGATAAGTTGAGAGGATGGCATATATCGCATGGTCACCCTAATAGGATATTGTAGATAAAATCATAGGGAAACACATAAAACAAAGTATTTAATATGTGAGGTCCCACTTTTATTGAAAGAAATATAGTTCCAAGAGCTTCACTCTTCTTATTATCATAGGGTTTTATGGAAATATCGGATTTACCTTTATATTCATTGCTAAGCCATATCCTATTGATGAACTTAAGGCTACTAAAATTTATAGCCAAGTCATTATCAATAAGGACCCTTTTAATGCATTGCTCACTAATGTTAATGTAATGTACAAAGGGATATCTCCTAACATTGAATGGGTGGAAGGTCATCCTTGAAGAAGGATATAGTTGCATGGTTCACAATAAAGGACCCTACCATGTTAGCCAAATAATTAAGGCTAACATTTTTGGGTATGGTTTGCTCACTTAAAATTTTAAACAAGTTTTTTCTATGACTTGGAAAATTTCTCAAAAATTTAAATATAGAGATTTTGTCCAGTGTTTCCTCTAATTATTTTTGGAGGTTGAAGGTCATACTACCTTTGTTACAGGACTTTAGAACCAAAGGTGGTTATTTAGGAGTAGCAACACATCTAGGTTACAAGACAAAAGGGGGATCAGAGAGTGGCTCTAAAAGTTGATCTATTTTGTTGTATTATTGTCTAGTAATGGTGCTAACTTGAATCATTCCTACTAGGTTTTTATTTGGTAAGGGAATATTCCTATATTGAACATGATTGGTAATATTTTTCCTATGTCTAGATAAGGGATCTTGAAAGATCTCCATATCATGGTTAGAAGATGTTGCTTGTTTAGGATAACTAACCACTAGATGACCTTCATAAATAAGGTCTTGTACCACATGCTTAAGAGTGATACATTTTTTTGTATGATGACCATTTATGTGATGGAAAACACACTATTAGTTGGCTTTGAACTTGGTAAAATTCCTTTGAGGATTATCTTGAGCCTTAGCTAAAACTATTTTTTATACTGTAGTAGTGGTATTAAAATTACCTACTTTAGGATTGTTCATAAGACGAGAGTCATCTATGTCATCACCTATGACATGATTATCCTTGTAATAACCCTTTTGTTTTGGAGGAATAAGATTTTTCCTCCTCCTTGTTAGGCTTCAATTACCCCCTACATCGAAGGGAAACTTCTACTTGTTTTGCTAAGTCTACTACATCTTCAAAGGAGGAGATGTGTCATCTCTAAGGGGTATGAGAGTTGCTATTGCAAATAACATATGAAAATACACAATAGATGTCTTTGTGGTAGATTAACAATAAATTTCCTAACCAAATCATTCCAATAGGTTAAAATTTTGTTGAAAGACTCATTTTTACCCTGGTTAAGTTGATATAAATCATCTACTATGCACTTTTCTATTATGTAGATAGAGAAATATTGGATGAACATCTTTTCCAAGTCATAAAAGTTCTTGATAAAGTGGAAAGATATCTAAAAATACCATTCTAGGGCCTCACCACCAAGGTTTTTAGGGAAGAATTTTAATAAAAATACCCCATCATAGGCAATGTCATGGCAAGCTACTTGAAAGATTCTAAGGTTATCTGTTGGATCACCTTATCCCTTATACACTTGAAACTTTAGAACTATGAAGTTTTAAGGATAAGGTTAATTAACTAGAGATGGATATATAGGTTGGTTATAGTAATACTTATAGGAATACATATTTCCTATAGCTCCTTGAATAGAATCCAATTTTTGTTTGAATTTTGAATTTTCTTTAATCAAATATTCTTAGTATTTATATCTTGGAACCCAAGATAAGTAACTTGTGATGTCATAAATTGAGGTTGTGAATTAACCAGTGGATAATACTAAGCATTTGGATGAGTGGATCCAAGGGGATCATGTTATTAGTTCTAGCATTATTTAGGAGAAAATGGTTAGTAGGAGTGTTAGTGAGAATGGGCATGCTAAAGAATAGATTAAAAGAAATCACATTCAAAGCATTTGGCATAATAGGAAAGATATCCATATTTTGGATATGGAATGCTTATGGGATGAGATACATGGTTATTTAGCCTAAATGTCTCAATTTCTAGAGGTATGGATCCTTGGTTCCTAGAGGAAGACATGATATTTGATGGCATCCCATCTATGGTTATTAAAATGATTGAGTCTTTATGTTAATAACTCATGAGATTGGATCTAGGTTCTTGTGGAAGTTCTAAGAGCAGCTCCTCTATAGTAGAAGTAGGCATGCCATCCACCTTTAATATGGATTGCATATATTCCCTATTTCCTTATAGAAAAGCAACTAAATTGTCCATAGATTTAAAAACTACTTCCCCTTGTTCATTGTGAATAGGATAAAGGGTTCTAAAAGGAGGATTTTCTTCCTCTTCTTCCTCAAATGTTGGGTTTTCAATCATGGGTTACTTCTTTGGGATTTCATACAAATCACTTAGACTTTTCTCTAAGAATCAAGCAACATTCTAAGTAAGGTAAGGGGATTCATACATTGTCAAAGGAAGGGAATCAAATGTTAGTATAGTTTATTTTAGAGTTGTTTAGAGAAGAAAGAGAAAAAAATTTTAAATCTTATATCTCCAATTTGAACAACCTTATGACTCCCATTATTCCACTATATTATACTTTCTATTAGAGATAATCCTCAAGGATAATATTACAATTTACTTAAGGGGTTGTAAACTTCCCCCAATAAAACTAGCAATTTGGTTATGTTCTTGTTATCTTTGTTCAATGTGATTTATACTAAGAAAAAAATATCAAATGATCTTAATTAAAGTGTAGTATTTTTTATGTTAACTAAATGCAAGGTTCTAGGCCAAAAAATAAAAAATAGTATGGACCTACATGGTATTTCATGTTTGGTTCATCAAAAATATGGGGTTCCAAAAGGTGTTGGCCTCTGAGTTTTCCCTAAAGGGTCAACCACATGCAAATGAGATAGCCCTACTGCTAACTCATTGTTATTGTGCTACTCATTTTTATATTTGGTGGAGGGTGTTTTGGGTTCACCAAGGGCTTAAATATTTCCCTATATCTAGTTTGATTGTATTCAATTTGACAAACACCTAGGTTTTGTTCTATCCTAGAAAATAATATATAAGATGCTAGAATGCAATATAGTCTAAAGATAAAAGTACAAAATACAAAGTGCTATCCTATATGCAAGTTTAATTTTTATGAATGCTAACTAGGACAAGAAACTAAAACATTTATTTTTATTTTATTTTATTTAATGCAAGGGCACAAGCAGGATCTAAAATAGAAACTAGCCTAATGTAAGATTATGTGAATTTTTGATGGAATTCCTAAAAAAAGAAATGAAATGCTAAACTAGAGGTTCTTTTCAAATTTTCCTTTTATATATGTTTAAGAACAAAAACAAGTACATGCAAAAAAAAAAAAACCTATATGTAAAAACCCTCAGCTAATTAATTATTTGGTTACCTGCTTTATTTGCAAGAATATGGTACTGCTGATCTTCTTGTGGTTGCAGGTGCAGGTATCACCGGTTAAAAGAGTAGTATAGAAAAAGCATACCTCCTCCTGATGGCAGAAAAAGAGTTTCTATAGAAGGTAATTTGGGGAAATGATGAGCAACGGGGTATTTGTAATTGTTGGGGTCTAAGTTCCCTACTGGAAGTACACCAGCCAGCGGTATATGTAGATGCATTATAGAGTTTTGTGTTTTGCTTGTTAATTACATTTAATTTTTCTTAATAAAAAATCTATAAATAAAAAATATATATAATAAAATTATTAAACAATATAAACTAATAATAAAAATATACATGTATAAAAAGAAAAATTACATACAAAATTCATAATGGATTAAATATGGCATCATAAACCTTCTGAATACAAAACCCCACATGGAAAGCTTTGGGCTGAAGTTTATGCATGAGATTTATAGATGTAACACTTTGTGTTATCATCCTATTTATTTAAAATTATTAGAAATCTTGTGAACATCATCATTTCATGAAGCTTGGCATTGCTATTGGAGAACTCATAACATAGAGGATTATTGGCTATTACAGGTCAAAAATTTTAGTTGATGTGTTTGTAGTGGAATGTGAAATATATGAATAATAATTTTCTATCTAATGGTGAATTTAAAGTAATTGTTAAGAAAATAATTTGGAATCTCCTGCAGGAAGAGTAGTACTTTGTGTGTGATAAGAACATAAGAATGAAAATACAGTAAGAAATTAAGGGAAATTGTTGTACAATTATAATGCATTTATTTTTGAGTGCATCATAGGATAGTATGCATGCATGGGTAGAAGGCCGCTCTTACCCCTCTACCACAATTTTAATTATTAATCTGATGCTGGTGATAGCTAAAATGTAGTCGAATCAATATTGGCAATTTGTTGGCTAGCGGAGCGTGTTTAGTAACTCCTTTGTGACGATAATTACCTATACTGCGTTGGATGATATATTGTAAAGATATTTTCATATATGTTTTTTTAAATCACATAGATACATTTTAAAAATATATATATAATTGCCCTTCTATATTTCCAACAATAAAATTGCGTTAATAGGATAGATGAAATATCGATATTTTATAAGGCCTGTCGGATCTAAGATTCTTTTGTCTCATTAATATCACCAATTGGAATTGATTTGATTTTGCTCTATGAATAAGTAAATTATTAGAGAGGGATTAATGAATATATGTAATAGATAAGGAGTATGTATTTAATTTTAAATGTTCTCCTATTTCTCCCTTTGCGTTTAATAGATTACCTAACTTTTGAATACATTTAGTAGAGATTATTCTGAAAAATATTAAAAAAATACCTCATTGCATTTGTGATTCCAATAAGTCCTAAAAATAATGGATTCTCTTATACTTCGCTCTTACCATGGAAGACATCATTTATAATTCTTATGGAAAATAAATTAAACCATGCAATTCAATCTTCGCTTTCAACTCCAAAACAAAAACGACAACTAAACTTCTTCATTAATATTAAAAATAAAAATCTTTAGGTAAATCATGTATGATTGAAGTTAGGTCTCCACTATGCTCTCAATAGTGAAATCACCCTGATAGATACTACAAAATGTCATCATAAATAAAGCAGACACGTCCAAAGTTGTTAGCTTGTTACCCATGCCATTGAATGCCATATTTTCCAATTAATATCAAAACTTGGGCTTTGTTTGTAAATGTCGAAATAGCTTTAATATGTAATAGGAGAGAACAAGTAAAATTCATAGGGGAATGTGTAAAATGACCTTAAATTTGAAGATAGTTTATGCAATGGTTGACTGGCTACAACGTTTGCATTTCTGGCTATAGCGTCTAGGTAATAAGTAAGTGAGAGCCAAGGCATTATATAACCATCATTGTTGGTAGACAGTATAGAAAATGGGGAGATAAAAATGTGGTTCAACCAAATTTGAGATAATGACTGGTTTAACTATGCCTTCTCAATAATAGCCATAATCTAGCTTTTCATCTTGACTCCTTCGTATATAAAGAAATTTTGGTCATATAATTTACCATGGTTTGTTTGATTAAATTTTTAAAAATACAATAACTTATAACCTCGTCTCTTTCCTCTCACTATGAAAGAAAAAAAACTTTAATGGTCCTGTTAGCACACATAAGAAGGCAACTTCGTGCAAAGTATTTTTTAGTGACACTTTCACTAATCAAAGGTTAAATCATATTAATAAAGCAAAATGTATTTTAGTAGGGTTCGAACATTAGGTTTTCAAATTGTTAAGTTTTCCATAGTATAAAAATGACAAGATGCTTTATAATATCTTGTTAATTTTATGTAGGGAATTTTTCCTTTCAAATATCATTTCTTCGTCTGGTTATTAAGACTTAGGCTAAAAATCCAATTATTTATATATATTATTAAAAGCCAAATCCTTTTCACTATAAACATGCCCAAGCTTTCCTTTATTTCAAAAAATTAAAAAAATAAGTTATGTGAGAAATAAGATATAGATTTTTCAAATAATGTGATTTAGTAAGTTAATTTGGTTTGGTTATTAAATAAATATTTTAACGTATTTTTTACATTTATGGTCTATTTATTAAATAATATATAGCTAATATTTTTTAGTGTACTGAATTGTTTATTTATTTCTTTTATTTTCAAGGCTAATATGTTATATAGCTTGTTATAAGGTTTTACACATGTTTATGTGTTGAAGTTGAGTAACTTCTCATGTTGGAATATGGGCTTATGATTAATGATTCATGTTGAAAACCATAACTTACCAAAAGCTAACACATACTTAATTCACACTCATACACGAATAGGAATAGTAGCCACTTAACCCTTATACCCACAAGTATATCCTATGGCAATAGAAAATTCAAGATTATGGATAGGATAATATTTGTATTTCAACCATTAATGGTGTTTGTGGGTAGACAAACATCAAAATTTAGGGATAACCAAATTCTTGATATGGAAGGTCAAGACAAGAGGTAATAGAGGATGAAATGGGCAGCGCTCTTAGGTTATCACCTTGATAGTGCAAAGAGGTGCTACTTGAGCTTTGAACTATTAAGGATTATCCAATGACAAGATGAAATTGGATATCGAGTCATCAATCGGATCAAGCCAAGAAACACTAGGTCTACTACCAAGGTATTGGTGGCCCCTATATGAACTCTAGGGTAGGTGGACACTCATCTAGCTTAGGTATGCACACGCTATTTCTTACATGGCATATAGTCATGATAATATTTGGCAAAAATATGCATCCAACCTCTGGGTGAAATGGGCCCTAGAGGAGAAACCCTTGCCTAAACTTGGATTCTTGGGATGAGAGATTAAGTTCACTTGTGGAAATAAATAATGGGGCCTGGAAAGTCTCGATCTCTTGGGTTTTCGACTACAATGAAATAGGTGCTCGAGAAGAATTTGCATGCCTCATACAAAAAAATATTAAGACTGGTTGAAAATTGTTTACCTTGTGAGCTTAATAAAGGACAACGAAGTAGGTCAAACTTGGGTTGTTACAATTGGTATCAAAGCGTAGGTTGCATAACCCTAGGCCAAGAGACTCTTTGAAAATTTATACTAAGCATAACTTTAGTAAACCTTATACTAAACATAATAATTTTTGGAAACTAAAACAAAAACAATTAACATAGCTCTTTTCTACATAGGCTATGGCATTCGTAATGAAAGCTAGCTCTTCAAAGAGACCTATGAAATTTCAATGGGAAGGGTTGACTAAAAAACCGAAGAGAGTCCTTCGAAGGATTGTGAGGATGGGAACATCTGAAGAAGCCACATAATCTCCTTGACTAGTTAGAAAAGAGAAAGAACTCATTCAAAAAGAAGATAAGATGGTAAACATGATACAATTAATGCAATAACAGATGAGCCAATAGAAAGAGCATATGGCTCAACAAAAAGCTCAGATGGCTGAGCATATAAAATAACAAAAGGCTTAGATGTTAGAACATGTGGAACAACAGAAGGTTCAGTTGACTCAATAGAAAGATATGTTTACTCAATGGTAGAAAATAATAGAAAATTTGTCCAAAGGGAAGGAACCAATGATAAATAAAGAGGATACATCTGTAGATCCTAGGAGAAAACAAGTGGGCACCGAGTTAATTAGGGATATGCAAAAAATTGACATAGCCAAGTTTGATGGTAAAGGAGATGGAGAAGAGGCTGAGAGATGGCTAAATAGTGTAGAGGTATATTTTTTTGTCAAAAATTTCACTTCCAAATCAAAAACTTCATGGGCGGTATTCCACTTAATTGGAGAAAGTCCTAACTGGTGGGACACATATAGAAAAAAAATAATGTGGAGGTTTTTTATGTCCACTAGGAAACATTTGTAAAAGCATTTAAAGATAGATTCCTGACATCATAGTTTTATCTTGAGAAAACCATGGAATTTTCAAGATTAACTCAGGGGAGCATGATCGTAATTAAGTACTATCAAAAGTTTGTGCAATTGTTCAAGTATATGCCTGAATATGAACAATGGACTAAAATCAAGGTGCAAAATTTTTTCCTAGGATTGCATCCAAAGATTGGACATCGTATTCTCTTGTTGAAGCTTGTATAACTTACTACCGCTTGTGATTTATCCTGTTAGGAAGAATCCAAATAGAAGGCCAAAAAGGCCTATTATAAAATATCTTCTGAGAAAGAAGAGCCATAAAAAAAGAAGCATGTCAGCCCAAAAAAATGGGATAAAAATTGGAATAAGAAAAGTAGAGATGAAGATAGAACCAGATTTGATAAGAACAAGAATAGATATCAAGGAAACAAAGGTAATAAAAACAATTAAGGTAGCCAATACAAAAGGAGTTTCAGGGATCAAAATGATCAAAGAGCTAATGCACCAGGAGTTGGCTCTCAAGAGCACAACAATGGAAATAAAAGAGAAAGGGCACCTCAAAATAGATTTTATATCTTTCAAGAAGCACATTACACTAATAAGTATCCTTTGAGAGCTTATAGAAGGAAATAATCTATAGAACCTACCCATAAAATGTATGCAACAATAGGTAACCCTAAACTAGATGGTCAAACAATACCTTTTCTATTGAATAGAAAAATCTACAATAGTAATATATGCATTTTGATTGATTCTGGAGCAACTGATAGTTTTATTTCTTCTAGCATTTTGAGGGACATACCAGAAAGACCTGGATTTGTGGCACATGGGTGGAAGGTTGAGTATGGGTCTAGGAAAACCTATACTATTAATCAATGTTTACTTGACCCTTAGATAATGTTACCTTAGGGAAAAACTAGTTGGCATTTATATGTGGCTCCATTACATGCGTTTGACATTGTCTTAGGTATTGATTAGCTTAAAGCACATAAGGTATTGATGAATTTTGAAGAAATATGGTTGGATTTCACCAATGACACTAAAAAAAGGATTCGAGTTCATTTTGGATGTGAATTAGTTGAACCCCATCTCCTAACAACTATGCAAGTCAAAATAACCTTAAGGAAGGGTAGTAGAGTCTATGTAGTAGAGTCTATGTAGTAAAAATTAATAAAAAGGAGGATACTGAGTCTAGAACAAGTCTCTTCCAAACTTATATGGCGCTGAATGATTTTCAAGATATATTTCTTGAAGAATTTTCGGGTCTACCACCCCAAAGAGAATTTGATTTCTCTATTGAAATTTTGCCTGAGGCAACACCTATAGCTCGAGCACCTTATATAATTATTACAATTGAATTATAGGAGCTCAAGACTCAATTACATGATCTATTAGAAAAAGGACACATTAAACCTAGTGTCTCTCCATGGGGTGCACCAGTTTTTTTTGTTAAAAATATGGGTCATTAAGGCTATGTATTGACTACAGAATTCTTAATAAGATGACAGTAAAAAATAAGTACTCTCTACCCAGGATAGATGGTTTGTTTGATCAATTAAAGGGAGCCACAATTTTCTCAAAATTGATCTTAAATCTGGTTATCGCCAACTGAGGATTTGGAAAGAAGATACCCAAAAAAATGCTTTTTAGATCATATATGGCTATTATGATTTTACAGTGTTAGATTTTGGATTAACTAATACCCCAACAACTTTTATGAACCTAATGAATAGTGTATTTTGAGAAAAACTAGATCAATTTGTACTCATATTTTTAGATGCTATACTAATCTAATCCAAAAACAAAGAGGAGCATGATCATCATATGAGGATCATTCTTGAAATTCTTAGGAAGAATCAATTGTATGGAAAATTATCCAAGTGTGAGTTTTATTACAGTATTTGGGTCATGTGATTTTTGCTGAGGGAGTATCATTTGATCCAAAGAAAATAGAAACCATTATTGATTGGCCTGCTCCATCAAATGTCTCTGAGGTATGGATCTTTATGAAGATGGTTGGGTGTTATCACCATTTTATTATGGATTTCTCTAAATTGTCCTATCCAATAACAAATATTTAGAAGAAAGTAAATACCTTTAAATGGATAGTGCAGTGTGAAGAAGCTTTCAGAATGCTTAAAGAAAAATTAACAATTGATCCTATCCTTATAATACTTGATCCTAATATTCCATTTATAGTTTGTACTGATGCCTCCATTGAAGTATTAGGAGGAGTCCTCATGCAATAGGAGTTTTTCATAGCTTACGAGTCATGAAATCTCAAGAAACATGAATTGAACTATACCACATATGATTTGGAGTTGATCACAATTGTGCACACTCTTAAAATGTGACATCATTATTTGGAAAACCTTTTGAGTTTAGGACTGAACATCAGAGTTTAATATATATCTTCACACAACCAATGCTCAATTCAAGACAAAGATGTTCGATGGAATTTCTACCAGAATATGATTTTTCCATTGAGGACATCAAGGGAAAAGAAAACAAACTAGTAGACACCTTGAGTAGAAGAAGGCATATAAATGCTATGTCGTAATGCCAATTTGGTATAACTAAACAAATAAGAAACCTTCAGCTTCAAGATGAGTATTCTCATAAGTGTCATGATCTAATTCAGGAAGGATCTACGAAAGCAAAGGAATTTGAAATTTGAGAGAATACTTTATTCTTCAGGAATAGAATGGTAGTACCAAATGATCAAAACTTAAGGAACATGTTACCTCAGGAGTCACATTGTGCTCCTTATTTTGTGCATCCAAGCTATGTAAATATGTATGAATACATGAGGAAAGAATATTATTGGCCAGGGATGAAAAAGGGTATTACTAAATTTGTGGAAAAATGTTTGGAATGTCAAAATATGAAGGCAGAGCATTTACACCCAACAGGACGCTTGTTTTTACATGAAATTCCAATATATAAATGGTAGGTTGTTTCTATGGAATTTATAATTGGATTACTTAGAAAATTATTCCAAAATGATGTTATTCTAGTGGTAGTTGATAAGATGACTAAAGTAGCACATTTTCTACTTGGAAATATTAAGGATGGTGCTCCTACTGTAGCCCAAAAATTTGCCAAGGAAGTGGTATGGCTACATGGTTTTCTTGAAATAATTATATCATATAGGAATTCTCGTTTCACTTCTAAATTTTGGTAGGCTCTACATCAAGCATGGAGAATAAAAATTAACATCAACATTGCTTATCACCTAGATACAAATAGTCAAATTGAGAGGGTAAACCAATTTTTAGAGGATATATTACGAATGTATTGTATGGATCATCAAATAAAGTAGGAAGAATACCTCTTCCTGGTAGAATTTGCTTACAACAATGGTTACCATTCTTCATTAGGTATGGCTCCATTTGAGGCTCTATATGGAAGAAGGTGTAGAATGCTATTATCATGGAGAAATCCAAAGGATCAGGTGATTATCAAGACGAATATGGTTAAAGAAATGGAAGAGCAACTTAATGAAATTTGTCAGAGGGTCCAAGAAGCTTTAGACCGATAAAAGAGCTATGCATACCTTAAAAGAATGCCAAGGGAATTCATTGTGGGAGATAGAGTATTCCTAAGGGTTAAACCCACCAAAAGCTCCATTAAATCCTCTAAACTCAGTCCAAGATATGTAGGATATTTTACTATTATTGATAAAATAATTCCAGTTGCTTACAATCTAGCCTTGCAATCCAGCTTGTCAAAAATCCATGATACATTCCATGTGTCCCTCCTCAAGAAATATATATCTGACCCCTCTCATGTTTGGAATGTTGATTATTTGCAGATGGTCGATCCCCTACACATTGAAGTACGACCAATCAAGATCCTTGGCTTTAGAACAAAGCAACTAAGAAAACATAGTATTGAACAATGTAAGGTCCAATGGGACCAGTATTCTAAAAATAGTGCCACCTAGGAGGATTGGGCTACCATGAAAAGATAGTTTCCATATTTGTTTGCACAATGATATAACAATTTTTGAATAATATGTGTAATTACTGCTATGTTACAAGAATATTAATTTTATTTTGATCTTGACTAAATATTTGGATATGTAATATTCTATTGTGCATTGTAAACACATTGAATGTATTTAATATTATAGAGAGAGCAGTATAGAAAAATTATACCTCCTCTTGATGGCAGACAAAGAGTTCTTATAGAAGGTAATTTGGGGAAATAATGAGCGGTGGGGTATTTGTAGTTGTTAGGGTCTAAGTTCCCTACTAGAAATACACATGCCAGTGGTCCATGTAGATGCATTCATGTAGCTGCATTATAGAGTTTTGTGTTTTGCTTGTTAATTACATTTAATTTTTCTTAATAAAAAATCTATAAATAAAAAAAATATATAATAATAAATATATAATAAAATTATTAAACAATATAAACTAATAATAAAAATATGCATGTATAAAAAAAAAAGCTACATACAAAATTCATAACGGATAAAATGTGGAATGATAAACGTTCTTTTGAATACAAAACCCCACATGGCAACTTTTGGGTTGAAGCTTATGCATGAGCTTTATAGATGTGACACTTTGTGTTATCATACTCTTTATTTAAAATGATTAGAAAGCTTGTGAACATCATCATTTCACGAAGCTTGGCATTGCTATTGGAGAACTCATAACATAGAGGATTATTGGCTATTACAGGTCAGAATTTCTGGTTGATGTTTTTGTAGTGGAATGTGAAATATATGGATAATAATTTTCTATCTCATGGTGAATTTAAAGTAATTGTTAATAAAATAATTTGGAACCTCCTGTGGGAAGAGTAGTACTCTACGTATGATAAGAACATAGGAATGAAAATACAATAAAAAATTAAGGGAAATTGTTATACAATTATAATGCATTTATTTTTGAGTGCATCATAGGATAGTATGCATGCATGGGTAGAATACCGCTCTGGCCCCTCTACCACAAGTTTGATCCTTAATCTGATGTTGGTGATAGCTAAAATGTAGTCGGTTTAGTATTGGCAATTTGTCGGCCAGCGGAGCGTGTTTAGTAACTCCTTCGTGACGTTAATTACCTCTACTACGTTGGATGATATATTGTAAATATATTTTCATATATGTTGTTTTATATCACATAAATACCTTATGTTCAAAAGAATATAACTGCCCTTTTATATTTACAACAGAAAAACTACGTTAATAGGATAGATGAAATATTGACATTTTATAAGGCCTGTTGGATCTGAGATTCTTCTATCTCATTAATATCACCAATTGGAATTGATTTGATTTTTCTCTATGAAGAAGTAAATGATTAGAGAGGGATTAATAGTTATATGTAACATATAAGGAGTTTGTCTTTAATTTTAAATGTTATCTTGTTACTTCCTTTGAGTTTAATAGATTGCCTGAATTTTGAATACATTTAGTAGAGATTGCTTTGAAAAATATAAAAAAATACCTCATTGCATTTGTGATTCCAATAAGTCTTGAAAATAATGGATTCTATTATACTTCACTCTTACCATGGAATACGTCATTTATAATTCTTATACAAAAAAATTAAACCGTGCAATTCGGTCTTCACTTTTAACTCGAAAACAGAAATGGAAACTAAACTTCTTCATTAATATTAAAAATAAAATTCTTAAGGTAAATCATGTATGATTGAAGTTAGGTCTCCACTATTCTCTCAATAGTGCAATCACCCTGATAGATACTATAAAATATCATCATAAATAAAGCAGACACGTCTGAAGTTGTTAGCTTGTGACCCATGCCATTTTTTTTAAGAAAAAAATCCCTTGTGGGGCCACTTTGTTTTGAGAGACCACGACCAGGGGGTTCTACACCATCAAAGTCACCCAATATTCGTGCCCATCCCTGCTTGTACCAACATTATCAATTGGAAATTGGGTACCCAATTCAACTTTTTGGTAGGGCAGAGATTGGAACCTAGAACCTCCCTTGGAGGGTTGCCCTCTCCTCTCCAACTCACCTACAATACCTGGGTATGTGACCCATGCCATTCAATGCCATATTTTCCAATTAATATCAAAACTTGGGCTTTTTTTGTAAATTTCAAAATAGCTTTAATGTGTAATAGTATATCACATCGAGTAAAATTCATAGGAAAATGTGTAAACTGACCTTAAATTTGAAGATAGGTTATGCAATGGTTGATTAGCTATAGTGTTTACATATCTGACTATAGCATCTAGGTAATAAGTAAGTGAGAACCAAGGTATTACATAACCATAATTGTTGGTAGATAGTATAGTAAAGGGGAGATTAAAATGCAGTTCAGCCAAATTTGAGGTAATGGCTAGTTTAACTATGCGTTCTCGATAATAACCATAATTTGGCTTGTCGTATTGACTCCTTCGTATATAAAGAAATTTTGGTCATATAATTTACCATGGTTTGTTCGATTAAATTTTTAAAAATACAATAACTTCTAAACTCATCTCTTTCCTCTCGTCGTGAAAGAAAAAAAATTAATGGTCCTGTTAGCACACATGAGAAGGCAACTTTGTGCAAAGTATTTTTTAGTGACACATTAACTAATCAAAGGTTAAATCATATTAATACAATAGAATGTATTTTAGTAGGGTTTGAACATTAGGTTTTCAAATTGTTAAGTTTTCCATAGTGTAAAAATTACAAGATTGTTTATAATATCTTGTTAATTTTATGTAGGGAAGTTTTCCTTCCAAATATCATTGCTTCGTCTGGTTATTAAGACTTAGGATAAAAATTAAATTATGTATATATATTATTAAAATCCAAATCCTTTTCACTATAAACATTCCCAAGCTTTCCTTTATTTAAAAAAATTAAAAGAATAAGAAAGTTATCTGAGAAATAAGATTTAGATTTTTTAAATAATGTGATTTAGTAAGTTAGTTTGGTTTGGTTATTAAATAAATCTCTTAATGTAATTTTTACATTTAATATGGTCTATTTATTAAATAATATATAGCTAATCTTTCCAGGTGTACTGAATTGTTTATTTATTTCTTTTATTTTCAAGGCTAACATGTTATATAGCTTATTATAAGGTTTTCCACATGTTTATGTGTTGAAATTGAGTAACTTCTAATGTTGGAATATGGGCTTATGATTAATAATTCATGTTGAAAACCATAACTTACCAAAATCTAACACATACTTGATTCATACTCATACACAAATAGGAATAGTAACTACTTAACCCTTATACCCACAAGTATATCCTATGGCAATAGGAAATTCAAGATTATGGGCAGGACAATATTTGTATTTCAACCATTAATGGTGTTTGTGGGTAGACAAACATCAAAATTTAAGGATAACCAAATTATTGATAGGGAGGTTCAGGATGGGAGGTAACAGAGGATGAAATGGGCATCACTCTTAGGTTATCACCTGATAGTGCGGAGAGGTGCTACTTGAGCTTTGAATGATTAAGGGTTATCCAACGACAAGATGAAATGGGATATCGATTCATCAATAAAATCAATCCAAGCAATAGTAGGTCTACTACCAAGGTATTTATGGATCCTAGATGAACTCCAGGGTAGGTGGACGCTCGTCTAGCTCAAGCATGCACATGCTATTTCTTACATGGCATATAGTCATGATAAGATTTGGGGAAAATATGTGTCCAACCTCTAGGTGAAATGGGCCCTAGAGGAGAAACCCTTGCCAACTTGGATTCTCAAGATGAGAGGTTAAGTTCACTTGTGGAAATAAATAATGATACCTAGACAGTCTTGATCTCTTGGGTTTTTGACTACAGCAAAATAGGTGCCCAAGAAGAATTTGCATGCCTTGTACAAAAAATATATATTAAGATTGGTTGAAATTTTTTTACCTTGTGAGCTTAATAAAGGACAACCAAGTAGGTAGGACTTGGGTTATTACACTACACTACTTAATAAAATATGAGGATGAGGTTATACTTACCTATTTTAATGGTTAACATGAATATGGAGCCTATTTTTGAATATTTCACCTAACACATATGCTACCTAGAATCTTCTCTATAAGAAAATTTAGTAAAACCTACAAAATGAACTACATAAAGGGTAGATAAGGGTTTGGGGGCCTACCATATAGAAATAAGTATAAACCTTCCTAATTGGAACAATTAGGCCCCCTTTTGTATGGAATAAAATTGAATTTCAGCCTTAGAAATGTATGCTATAGTACCTATGATGAATTTTCCACCTAAAAGTTGTGTAGCTAGTGAATTGACTAATATGATAGAGATAGATTAGTAGAATAAAATAATAGAGTGTGATTATTCAAAATGAAAATTGAATGCATAGGGGTAAATTTGATAGGATATATGATGGGTTGTTAAGAGGATCTAGAGTTTTGTAGGCAGAGGATGAATCTATCACCTATAATAATCACAAGTGGTGAATTCATTTCTAGGATAGAAGAGGTCCAAAATTATTTTTGGTTAGAATCTTGAGATTCTATTAGTTTAGAGTGAATACATCACTCGAACAGAGTATAGGTAGAAAATTCACTTTCAATTATAGAAAACAAAAAGAGTAGACCCATAGAGGCTATGAGGCACTACCAAAGATGCTCAAAGAATCATAGGGATGATCTACTATCCCACAGATACCTTGAAATACCTAAAAAATTTATTAAACACTTAGATACAAAATGGAAAATATAGATGAATGCATGCACAAATGGCTAATCTAAAAGATAACGATGAATGGAAGTAAAGAAAGTAGATATATTATTACAAAAATCACATGTTAATTGCATTCTTCCCTTTGAATCCCAACCAATTGCTTCAAAATGACCTTATGGGAAAACTCTAGCAATAATTTATTACTTGAGAAGAGTGTGATGACTCAATATTTCAACAACAATTCAATGTATAAATGATAGTTGTGTCCAAATGCTATCCCAAGGGGCTAATATATAGAATTGGCCCTTCTAAAAATTTCCTAAAATAAAGGGGTGAGGTGTCCCATTGATTGGGATTTATTTGGTTGCTGGATTGAGAAAAATTATCTTCCCCTATGATTGGTGCTAATTTGGGTAGGTGGAGGAAGGTGGAGGAAAGTTAGCCACCTTCCTCCTTGCTTACTAATTGCTTGCAATGGAAGAGATGATAAGTAGATGAAGTTGCACCCTAATTGGATACTACATGTAGGGTCAAAATATTGGCTACACATTAAATGCAAATTTACCACCTATAATTTTTCTACCAATAAATTTGTTTATCCGGTGAATTCATATATTTTACCATTGCAATTCAAATCTAGTAGGGTAGGTTGACAAGTTTGGGATGGGTGCAAATACACTGTATAGAAAGTAGATTCACTTACTTACAAATTTTATTTTGAGATGGTGAATTTGCTATTGATGGGTTTTTATTGGAAATTTTGTGGTTGAGGAAATCATCATGGCTAGGTTGATCATTCTATGGATTTTTTCCAAAATTGGTTCAAGTTAGGTGATCCAATTTTAGGTATCTAGAAAATATTTTCTTAATTTTGTTTTAAATTTTCCTATGCAACATTAAAATATTGAACATTTTTGAAGATCTTGTGTAATCTATAAAGGACTACTCTTCAAGACCATTATGCTTTTATTTTGGATTTGGTAAAGGGATGTAGAGCTTACTTGTAAATTATTTTCATTCCTATAACTTGAAACCATTATTTTTTAAATCAATTTTTTTCTCTTTCAATGCAAGTGAATTCATGCCTTAATATTTTTGATACCCATAATTGTATAATTTTTTTATAATATAGAATTAAATAACATTTTAAGATCAATCACTTCTTATTAGCTTGCTTTAGATCCAATTTATAATACTTAATTATAAATAACTAAAGCATTTCAACAAGTTTTAACTAACATCTATCTTTAAAATAATTATTTTTATGTATCTTTTATCTTTTTGTTAGACTCTATTATAGTATTTGGAGTTATGTAATCATTTGATATTTTTAACTATTGGGGGATTGATAATTATTTATCCCATGTGAAATCTGAATAGTCACATCTCTTGTGAGAATGTGAGGAGATAAAAATAAAATTTGAAGGTGAAACACCAAAGGTCTCTTGAAATAAAGAGACAATAAACCATAAAAGTGGTTTATGTATGTAGATGTTGGCTAGTGAATTAAGGAATATTTTTATGGAGAATTATGAGGAATTATTGTTGTGATAAATATGTGCAATATTGTTGTTTGAGTAACATTTGTCTTCCTCCATTTCCAACATTTGGTATCAAAGCTTGTACATTTTGTGTGAGTATAGAGGTTTCTAAAAAGGGATAAAAATCACCATCAAACAACATGCCCTATATTGCATAAATTGAATAATGAAGCAATTATTCTATGTAAATATTAAATCATATCATAGTGGTAGACTACACGAAGATCCAACAAAATAAAAAAGTAAAACCTTATATGCCATTCTAGAGGTGAAATCACTAGAGTTGAAAAGATTGAAGATAAGTTTGACATGTAAAAGATTTGTGTTGTTGAAGATAGGAGGCCAATGCTACAAAAATATTATATATAAATTGTGAGGGGATCTTGGATTTATATTCATAATTAAATACTACTCTAGTCTATTTGTAAAACAAATCTTTAGATTCAGAGGTAAATATTTTCATATGAAAACCCAATTTTTTTTTTTCATTTGAATAAATTGTAGAACTATTGCATATTTTCTTCTATAATTAACAAAAAATATGAGATAATGATTGAATGGGTGAATTGTATTATATTTAGTTTGTACAATGTTATTAAAATCTAACAGAGAAATTGAACAAATTGCTTAAATGGAGATCAATTTTAGCATGATCAATTATTGCTAGTAAAATTTCCTATCATTTAACCCCTAAAATGTTGGACTGAAGGCTTTGTTTGTTGGTTGCAATTTATTGTATTTGAGTTTATTTTTTTACCTAAAATTTTCTTTCCTTCACACTCGTGTATGAAAGTGCTAATGTATCTCTAAATGAAAGAGGCCACATTGAAGTGACCATGAACAATAACTAATTGTAAATATGGAGTTAATTTTGAAGAAAGATGTTATGTAAAGCACAATATATGCATTCATAAGGTTGTGTTTTTTAACTTGGTACAAATTTATCATTCTTGGGACAAAATGGAGGTAGTGCACCCAGTGGAATTGAGTTGAAATAGCACTATTTGAGCAAAGAAAAAATTTAGGGACATCTATTTATTTAGCACATGTATAATACAAGGGTATAAAATAAATTGGACATAAACATAAGACTTAAATAAGATAATTTTTAAGATGGTTTCTAGGCTTATGTGAAGATATTTGAATCCATAGGTTGTTGGTCCAAATATTTCTATTTTTATAATTTGTCAAAATAACTAACTTTCAATGATAGTGCTGCTATCAACGCTATTGCAAAAATATAATACTATCATTGGTATGAGTCAAATATCACATAATCCAAAAGAATATAAATTCCTTCCCCCACTCTATGGTTTGATCATGCATGCCACCTCTCATCCCCAATCCTATGAAATTTGAATTTCTTGGTTTATCCTAAAGGTATATTTGACCTCTCTTTCCCTTCAAGAATTGATCTCCCAAAATTATATAAATTGATACCATGTGATGAGCATTCAATAAGCATTCTTGAAACATCCAAACTCTACCAAAATTCTCTCTCCCTCTCTCTATCTCTCTGTTATTACATTCATTTTAGTGCATTCTATAGCATTTTAGCAAGCATTTGGATCAAGGCCATATCCTCTTATTGATTTAATTAAGGATGATCTCTTGTTCAAGAGGGGAAGGTTTTGCTAGGACTTAGTTGTAATATTCCATTCTTAGTTCACTCTTCTCTTTAATTTGCTTCTTATTTATGCATTCTTCCCTCATTATCTTGCTAACCACTTCTTGGGTGTAATCTATAGCTCATAATATTTTTTGGTGTCTTTTTATTGTTAATAGCATCTCATTTTATGTTTTATAAACTATTTTGCAACTATTAATCTCATTCCATGCTCACTTTGTGCTATTTTACAACTATTGATCTCAATTCACATTCACTTTGTACTATTTTGTAGCTATATAGCCAATACATGCTTATCTTCATCATATAAAAATTATATTAGCCTCTCTAATTATTCTAATATCCTTTACTTATACTTTTTTACATCTTATCTATCCATTTGTATCTAATATTTTGGATCTAACTCTTTCTTGGGATCTACTTAGGTCCCATTTATAGGGTTTTATAGACATTTCCTCACTAATCTTGCTAATTTATACTTTCTTAGGCTTCTCTAACATATTTTATAGATATTAGAAATTAAATTATAGTGTTTGTAACTCTTTTATCATTGAGATATCTACAACTAAGCTTAGATCATATTTTATCTCATACCCTTGAATTTGAGTCAAGGTTTGCATCAATTTAAGCCCTCAAGGACTCTTCTTTTGAGTTTCAGAATAATAGCTTTGACAATCCCCAAGAACGCTAACAATTCTAACCTTTTTTCTATCATAAAATAATAGCACCACCTTTCTATGATAGCACCACTACCAACGCTATTATTGAATCTCAATGATATTGTAGAGACTACAAATATTCTTCCATTTTAGGCTTAAATTTTTATTGTCATAAGAGAAATGGGGTCTAATCAGTCTAGCCAAATAGTCATCTATTTCTCTATGATCAAACAAACCCCCTAAAACCTAATCCCTATTGTTTTTTTTAGTTTCATAGGTGCAACCATGATAACACTAGCAATCCATGACAACATCGATATCAAAGCTAATGCAGATAGTCATTGCTACTATTTAGACACTAAATCTAGGTAATTTATGTCTCTGGTTGTATTTTTCCTATCTTCTATGATCTGATTATGGTTCTTGTTATCTTTGTTGCAATACTTTACTTTCTACTTCTAATATCTTAATCACAAAAAGGAAAAGAATCAAACCTAGGGTACTTTATTTTTCTAAAGAACTTTAGGCAAGAAAATCATAAAAGTATCTAGTTGCATTTAGGCTAGTTTGTTTATTTGCATCATATTTTTGTTTGTTCTTGAAAATAAAATACATGTTTACTTTCTTGTAATCATTGAAATAAAAAAGAGCATGTCGTCTAGGAATTTTTTTGCTTCCATACTTGTATTATTTCATCCTTTTACCTTTAATTATAACTTTAAGTAGTGCTTAAATGATATTAAGGCTACATGATGCAACCTTAGGTGATTTAATAAATTTACACATAAAACATTCAATCAAAACATTTTTTTATACAAATACATATAAATGTAAGGTGGACCAACCCACATAAAATTTGAACTCCCCTTTGGAAAGGGATTTAGGGTCTCAACCTATGTAGCCTACTACCTACATATTTGGTGAACCTAACGTAAAACAAATATATTGCCTTAATAAAATATAAAATCAATTTGAACTTAAGAAAGATCATTTAAATTTGTTTATTTATATTAGTTCATATTAATTGAGATTAATAATTTGTTCCCTCTTATCGGTGTGCAAGTATCAATACTAAGTCATGTTTTAGGTGTGGTTGATGCTCATATAAAACCTTATTCACATACCTCAAGGTTTTCCATCATATATTGTGATGTTAGGAGAATCAATCCTCCTCCATGTAAAGATAGGTATCTTAGGGGGGAAGGTATATCAAATAGATTTAGGTATATCAGGAGACCCTCCTAAGGTATATAAACTAGTTTTTGATATTCATAGCATTTCCTACCTATATTAATCAATATCTAATTAATTAATTATCTCCCTTCTATCAATCCATATTTTAACATAAATATAATACCCATGTATAGGATTAATATCAATTTCTTACCTTCCTTTTCTACATACTCAAAAAGAAGAAGAAAATTCATGGGTAAATCCTAATTATAGAGAATATAAACCTATTGTAGAGAAAGTAATATTTTATTCTATAGATCATATTAGGGAATTTGTAAGACAAAATAAAAATATCTTCTGAGATGTCCTTAGGGAAGAATTTGAAAATAAAAATAGGAAAGAACTTATAAATTCCAACCCAAGAAATGAAAATGTTAAATATTCAAATGGTCAATTTCTCATTATGCCATTAAATGAAAACCAAGTTAATACTTTAGGTTTTAATGTAGCAATGGAACATCCCATTGATTCTAGTACCCATCCTATAATTTCTATAGGTATACCTACTTTTATTCCTTCCTCTAGCATTCTTCTATTTATCCCTCCTATTTCAAATCCTATTTCTACTAATCCTCTCATGTCAATCAATTTAGGGGTCAATTATGTTCCAACCCCCATAGCACCCAATAAAGTCATACCACCTTTGGTAACACTTACTTAGGCATATTAAACCTACTTTCAATCCCCATTAGCATTTCCAACACATTCAAAATAGACTTCCTTAGAATTCCAAAATATAAATGCTAAATTAGAACACCTTGAAAAATGAGGTTCCAAGTTTGAAGAGTTAGAGCACCAAATAACTTCTCTCCAAGGGGCCACAACTAGAAAAAACTATCCATTTGATGAATTTTATAGTCATCCATTTACACCAGATTTTGAGACACCAAAATTTCAAATGTATGATGGTAAACAAGACCTTGTTAATAATATTAGGTTATTCTAAATTGCTTGTAGCAATATAACCCATGATGATAGGAAATACAAGGGCCAACTAAAGTGGAAGAGAAAAAGTTGTTTATTCATTGAAAATAGATATATAGGCATATGATATGCCAAGATTACAAGAAAAAAATGATGCATATAATATTTTTAGGATGACAAGATTAGAATGCAATTTACATTTAACAACTGATAGCTAATAACCTAATAATAGATGGCTAACAAGAAGCTAAGGGAGAAGGAGTTGCAACTACTCCTAGCTCTATAATAACCTAGAAATTCAATGTCAACTTGTAAAAGTTTCATGTATAACAATAAAAATAAAATAAAATGTCTAAGTAGAAGATATAACTAGGCTAATAGATGTCCTCATCATACCTCCTCACAACAAACGTATTGTAATCCATTTTTTTTTACAATAGAAGAACAATAAAATTGATGTCGAAGAATTCAATCAATATTAGGTAGAAGCTACAAATTAGGTACTATATGGATATGAGTACCAATGATGTCAAAGAATCCAAGAGGTACTTTATTTGTAAGACAACACTTAGTAAACAATCTATAACCAACCTAAGAAAGAGGAGGAAGTCAACAAAGACTAATGGCCTATTGTTGATGCTATTGAGTCTTTTGTAAAACAAAAACCTACCTGATTAAAGGAGCCTATACGAAAGATGTCTACTCAACGCCAGTAGGAAGTATAGCAAGAGGAGTTGTAGGATAAATAAGAGTATGTATCAACAATAAATTTGGGATTGGATCCTTGAGAGGAGGTGTAACTATTATTGGTGTGTCATATGACCTACTGAAGATGAGAGTAATCTTTTATGGTTGGTTAGAATGGAGAAAAAGTGTGGTGTTCTTGATGGAATGGATAAGAAATTTCTTAAGATTATGATGTAAGGTGTAGGTGTTGTGAAAAGAATTATACTGAGCCTTATTATCATATTAGTAGGGTGTAACAAGAAATAGACCATAATAGTCCATTAGAGTCACATCATAGGTGAATTATTCCATAAAATATGGGTCAAGCGTAAAGGACACCATCCAAGTCTATTGATGTATAAGGTGAAACCATTATAATTCCATCCAAGTGAGTATGTATGAGGATGTGGTTTCAATGGAAGTTGTAACATATCAAAAATAGGTATTGCAATAAAATAATTTTATGAGCCATTATCAATTATACAATCCATGGAGAAATTATGAGTTAGGTGAGCTCTCATGACGAAACAATTATTACAATCACCTTCAGACAAATGATGATACATCAAGGTTATACTATTGAGTTTGCCCTTGATCTCATTATACTTCCTCTATTCTATTATAACTTCAATGGTACCATTTTATAGTGGTTCCTCATATTGAGGTTTTACAATGAAATTATTTTTCTTTCTAAAAACATACTAATTCCTCATGACATCTCCTATTACAATAAGTATACAATTTTTTGTTATTGAAAAAAGGAGAAGTTTTTTTTAGAAGGAGAAAAAGAAGAGGAATAAGTAGAATCAAGATAAGGAGAATAAGCGAAAGAAGAAGGATTTTTTACCTTGAATTACTACTGCTACAAGTTGGGAGTCCTTGAAGATCGTGAACCTCTCTATTGAGTAGAAAATTTCTCTTTGGCCAACTATGCATGATTGTAGGTAGTATTTAGTGTGGAAAGGGGAGTGTATTTCAACTCCCTATATAGTTTATCTTGAAAGGTACTCTTGAAATTTATGATGAGTTCTAGAGTTGTATCTACCACACCAAGGAGAATGCAGAACCTATTGAATTGAAAAATATAATATTGCATAGACATGTTGTTACTTTACCTCAAGTGAAACCATTTTACAATTAGATCTTGCTCATAATTTGAAGGATAGAAATTTTCCTTCAAGGCTCTAATGAGGTCATCCCAAGTGTGGAGTGGGTTTTTGCCCTCTTGATGCTCCATCATAAAAATCTTTGCTAAACCAAAAAATCTTGAGTTTCGCAAATGAGACTCTCTCATCATCTGTTGAATTTAGGAGAACCATGTCTCCATTTCAAGGATCCAGCTATTAAATACATTTGGATATTTATATCCATTATACATTTTGAATTCACACTTAAAATTAAAGTAAAATTCATTATTGCTAATTTTTATATCATTTGGGCCACTTTGGACCCTTATGTCTTTTACCTTATCAGCTAGGGCACCTATAATATTGGCTAACATAGTCATAGTTTTGGCCAAATTTTTGGCCATGACTAAAAGAGTAAAATCAAGGTTCAAAAATAAAAAATGTGCCTAAGTTGACTATGGTTTGATATAAATTTGGGCTTTTCTAGGTAATTACAAGGAGAAGTTGATTTCCTAAGTTCTATTGCAATAAATTAACTTAGAAAAATTAACAAACTATGCATATGAATTTTTTATTTATGAAATGCTACTAAATTTTTTTCCCAAGAGCCATAGTGGTATCTCTTTAAAATGGTATTTTAAAATACCTTTCCATTAAATCAAAAGCTTTAAGGAGCTTATGGAAGCATTTGTAAAACAATTTTTAGTATATATTGAGGAAAAGATTACCATAGATGAGCTTTATCAATTAAATTGGGCTAAGGATGAAACCTTTGCCACTTTCTTAGAAAAATGGTAAAACCTTGTTGGAATAATACAATATATACCTCTTCCAAAGGAACTCCTATATATCTTTATTTTATGAATAGTTATCATATTCTTTACAAACTGCTAACATTTCTTCTTTTGAAGAGGCAGTCGATATGGCTAAATGTGTAGAAGTTGCTCTCTTATGAAGGGAGAAGCTTAGACTTAAGAAAGATGAAGAAAACCATGCTATTTAATAAATAAAGGGTAATACAAGAACAAAAATATGGTATGTGATGGTGAAACTGATTCCTATTGAATAAATAATGTTAATATAATAGCTATTGATTTCTAAAAACTTGTCTTAGCAAAACAATATAAACCTTGGTGTTAATATACTAACATAGGCCAATCATAAATAATTATGTTGAAATTACTTCTTGGTGCAAAAATTATAACACTCCCACAAATTATACCTTTATATACTACAAATTATCTACCAAATTAGTATTGTTATGATAAAAATTATGCTTTCCATCATGTCAATGGTCATAAAATTGATAGGTATAATACTTTGCACAATGCCATCAAAAATCTTATAGATTATAGGAAAATTATCTTTAATGATAAAAAAGCTTTACATAATTATAACTTATAAATATTCCAAAATTCTTTTCCAACCAATAACAAAAAAGCCACTAATTATATCCAAAGTCATTATATGGTAGGTATAATTTATTTGACTATCTCCTATGTTGTAACCCATCAACAAGCTAAGAATCAATATTAAAAAAAAACCTCACAAATGTCGTTAGTTCTTCCTTAGAAATAAAAAACCACCTCCAAAAATAGACAACCTTTAGTTCTTAGGCTCTTGAAGATAATCAAAACACTTTTAACCTTCAACAATAACTAAAAAGTATAAGTAGTAAGATATCTCTTTTGGAATTAAAAAGAACATCATCGACCCATAGACACATATTACTTAAGTTGTTAAGTGAACAAGAAGTTCCCCAATACTTAATTCCCAATGATATCACCAACATAGTAAGGTTCATCAAGACCAATAATGTTGTCTTAGAATTTGATGAAACTAAGATACCTCTAGTTTCAATATTGGGAGATATACTCTGCATAACAACCCATGTTGGAGAGAAAATCATTAAAAGCTTATAGTTAATAGATCAAAAATTAATATTTGCAATATAAAGTTCCACAATAATTTTGAATTGACTAAGAAGGACTTGCATAAATATAATATCATCATTAGGGATTCTGGAACAATAACCTTACCACTCAAAGTAGGACCTCAAGTTCTTAATCCTTTATTCTATACCATTTCTTATGATGTAACTTATAATTATGGGTTAATACAATTTTCCACATTTATATAATCACTACAGGGGAATTATTTTTTGCAAATTAGACAATGGACACTAGGATGGAAGGAAATAAGATAGTTGAATGCACAAGATAGCCCATTGGGACTAAATTGTTGTTAAGGCAGAAGAGTCTAACCTTTTTTCATAGAACCAGACTTAAAATTTAGCCAAGTCTAAAGAGAGACAACTAGAATTTTAGAGGTGTTAACATCATCCTAAGGATTAAAAAATTTTGACATAGAAGAAGCTCAAATCCAAAAAACTAGCTAAGGCACAAAAGTAGTCTAGATTAAAAAAAGGTTGGTGTAAGCATAAAGGCAAAAAACTTCTAGCATATGGCATTCCATCTAGAGGATGAATTCAAAATTTTGCTAAGGCATAGATCCCAATGTAGGGTTATGCATAAGGGGTTAGACCCAAAATATATTTATAAAAATTAGGTGAATCAATTTCAAAATTGAGTCGAATTGTGTCCAAATCATATAAAATATGTGGAAAATTTCCTTTTTTTTCATGAAAATTTATAAAAGTGTGGTTAAATTATCATTATATTTGAAGGATGATAGGTAGTGGATGATAGAAAGCAAAATATCAGATGATGGATGGTAGACAAAAAAATATTGAATGAAGGATGTGTTGCAGGCCAAACAAGGTTAATTTCTTTCCTACTTTTGTCACATGCCCGTGCATTTAATTTATCAACCCAGGGAGCTTCGTAAACTTGTGAAGGGTCTAAATAAGATTGCTTACAATAACACTTGAGATGATTCTGCTAGTTCTACTATTGGGGGATGTTTCAAATGGTTGTCAATCATTCATGCACTCCTCAATAATTTACATAAATACAATTAAATCTACAGAAAGGAAATATTCACACGTTCTTGGAAATGAACCTACTGCAAATACTGGAAATAACAATGCAATAATAAAACTTATAAAAGCGGTAAACTAATCTAGAAAACACAAGAAAAATAGTGGAAGAAATACTGGCTTGGAGTGGGCCTAGGCTCCAGTAGCTTCCTCCCAGCTGAACACGCACTTAGAAACTCTTAGAACTGTATTATAATTATCAAAGTATTACAATTACTATCAAAATATTCTATCTCTTCTCTCTATATATCTATATCTCCCCCTCTCAGAGAGGCCTGCATGTGTTTATATAGCACACTTGCAAAACTTTTGTTATAAAGAAGTTGTAACAATCGATTCATCCCAGACTAAACTAAGATAGTCTGGTAAATGTAATCGATGTCTGCTAAAACTGGCATTCGGTTCTAACGGTGGTATGTTTGTTGATTGGTTTGTGCTTCACCTGGAATTGGTAGGATGTTCTCATACATCGGTGTGATCCCCAATTTAGCTCTACATGATGTAGAGTTGGAACTGCACCAGTCACTATTGTCCATGTCGTGCTTGCCTAGTCAACAGGCAAAGAACAGGGGCACCTTCCCTATGAGGAAGGTGCCTAAGTATGTCGGGTGCCTTCTCTATGTGGAAGGTGCCTTACTACCATTGGCACCTTCCTGGAAGAGGAAGGCACTTATCTTCTATTGGTGCCTTCCTAGGAGAGGAAGGCACTTTCCTTCTAGTGGCGCCTTCCTTATGAGAGGAAGGTGCTCGTCTTCTAGTGGCGCCTTCTTATCGGTGCCTTCCTTATGATAGGAAGGTTCTTGCCTTCTAGTGGCACCTTCCTTATGAGAGGAAGGCACTCGCCTTCTAGTGGCACCTTCCTGTCAACACATTCCTTATGAGAGGAAGGTGCTTCTATTCCTTTGGCACATTCCTGGAAGAGGAAGGTGCTGGCCTTCCATTGGTGCCTTCTTGGGAGAGGAAGGCGCTTGTATTTCCTTGGCACCTTCTTAGAAGAGGAAGGCATCTAACTTATCTGCATTGATTTTGAAAGAAACAAAGTGCCAAGTCCATGAAAAGACCTCGACTGATCCAAATCTAAATAAATCAACTGCAATTCCATAAAAACACACTGAAGACACATAAATTAGATAACACGCATAATTTCATCAAATAATTATATAATCATTTATAAATATATGCAATCCTTATTATACAGCCGCATAATAATAAAGAAAATGTATACAAAATATGAGCATTTCTAATGCTCATCATTCCCCCACGCCTCACATATGCCACGCCCTCATGGCATCAAAACTATAGGCAGCCCTACTGACCCCTCATATTTGTCATTTCTTGGTGGGTTTGGCTGTACCTGTGGCCCACGTCTGCATCTTATGCATGCTGGCATTTGGAGGTGTGGCTATTCTTTTTCTACGTGGAGCTGAGGGTGTGACTGTCGACTGTCCTTTCCTCATTTTGGCCACTATCGATAGTGATCTAGCTAGTGTCATCTTTGCTGACTAGAATGCAGCTTCTATAGCCTGCCCTAGGTCAGCGTCCAGAGGTCTAACCGCTGTAAGAGGGATATCTAAATTATCCCTCTTGGAATGAACTACTTGGTCTTTGTACAATAAGGTTGCTTCAAGAGTAAGAACTATGTTCTCCCTTGCAATGGTTGTGGCCTCCAATTCAGGGCCATATACCCACCAACATTCAAAATACCTTCTTATCATGGAGGGCCATCCCCGGGATGACCCATCAATATCCCAGAATTGGTTGTCCTCTATTGAATTGATGCAGATACCAGAGTCCCCCTACATCCTTGAGGTTGCCTTCATTGTTTCCTTGGCTGCTGTCATCTCTTTGAGCAGTCGTTTGAACTATTTTTGCCTCTCTGCAAATGGTTGCATATCCCATTCATCTTCCTCTGGCTCAACGAAGGTCACCTTTGCCTACTTTCAAGCCGTCATGGGCCCTTTTCCTCTGGCCTTTGCAAAAAATGCGGTAGCTCGAATAGGGGTTTTCCCTTTATCCCTGGCGATCATCTTCTCACTCTGAGAGGCCTAATCTGTGGTCCCTAGAGCATTCTCTTCACTCTGTGTTGCCATCCTTGAGGGTGCTTCATCCCCCTGTATGTCCTGTGTCGACCCCTTAGGTTCTTCTCCTCATTCTTTAGGTCTAGGGAGTTCCTCCTTATCCTCTAGTATTGTCTACTGCTAGAGGCCCTTGTCCTACTATGTATCACTCAGGACGATGACAAGGGGTGTTGTGGGACTTATTTTCCTTTCATTCCCAAAAATAGAGGAATTCTCCCCTGCCTTCGGGCTACTCTATCGGGCGTTTGATCAAAATTATCTCGAAGAGAATACTCGTTTGGCAAATGTGGGAGAATTCTTGGGGACCTCTTTTTCCCAGTCAGTTTGGGTCGATGCGTCCCTTCTTTCAATACCCCTATCCTGGAGTAGCTAGTTTTCCTCTCGCAACTACTGGACTAGCTACTCGAGCTAGGTGATCCATCCATCTCGTTCTTTCAACTCCCCTCTATGCTTGTTCTAGAAGTCCTCTAGAATTTTTTGGGCCATCCAACAATTGTTTTGCCATTCTAGTGCTTCCTCCAAGGCCGCATCGACCTGATCATTGCTCTCGAAAGTCCCTGCATCTTGTGGGCTCTGGTTTGTCAATTCCTAAAGGATTTGGGCTGCAATGCTGACTTTCAAGTCATTCTATTCTTCTTATGTTGAGAGGAGGAGTCGCTACAGGTGTTTCCTCCTGGGGACTAGTTATATCAGCCAGAACTCAGCCTCATCGCTAATAAGCGATGCTCCTTCCCCCTCACACTCAAGCACTAGGGAATGCCCTCTTTCCTCTGTGCTTTCGGGAATTGGTGAATTCCCTATTTCTTTTATGAAATAGGGCAATTCCAATTACCTGGTAGGTGCCATTTCCTCTACAGGGCTTCCCTATTCTTGCCCTATTTTGGTAATAGCATCCTGTTGCCTTTCTTGGCTGCCATCTCCCTCTGCATCGGGGTCCTACCTCTATGCTTCTTCATGGCAGACCAGTGTCGATATCATCCCATGGTGGGCTAAGACGAACGATGCTCCCTTCTGGTATTGATTCGCTTTATCCTTCAAAGCATTCACCAGGTAGAAGGGCACGTTCAAATTCCTTCCATGCACCAGGTGATTGATAAATTGCACATGGTTAGCGTGCAGATGGGTATATTTCTTGGTGCATGTAAATAATCAAGCAACCTGCTCAAATATCTTTTGTAGATTCATGGGAAGGCTATTTTTGTGTAGCCCTTCCTTGTCTATCTACATATTTTCCCCTAGCAGTAGCACTTTGGCATACGGCTTTAGCAGTCCATATTTGTATATGCATTCCCCTGTGAGGGGCAATCCAGTCGCCTGCGAGATGTATTTAGGGGTGACTAGAATTTCTACCCCTCGCACTTGAGCTATGTCACCCCTTAAGGAGGCAGTGAATTCCTTGAATGCCTCCATATTCTGACCCTGACTGACTAGGGTACAGTATTTGAGCCATCCCTCGACCTCGAATTGTGTCTTTATCGCCCCCCTAATTCCCTCCGTATCACTCGGTTCATTCTTCTTCACTATGTGATTCCTCGACCTTCATCCCATGGCACCTTCCCTTACTACTACGATTTTTTCTATCCTTCCTTCTTTAGGAAGGTGCCTTCTTATAGGTAATGTGCCTAACCTTAGCATTCATTTCTAGGGTACACCTTTTGAGCCATATCATTGGCACACGGTTCCGGCTATGGGGGGATATGATTTTTATGATGACGGTATTTTTTTTGGTACTGCATAATTTATAAATAATTATATAAAAATTTGAATTAGCATGTGCGTACCTTATTCGATGTTTTAGGCATCATGAAGGGTGTTGATTCACTGATTTGTGACATGGGGGAGGGGTATAGTCATCTGATGTCGCTCGTTTGTGTGGTGGTTTCATTTCGATTGAGGCATCTAGGAGACATAAGTGTTGGTTGTACATGGAAGGTGCTCTTTGGTACCTTCCCCATGTGGAAGGCACTGATGTGGTGCCTTCTTGATGTGGAAGGTACTTATATGGCACCTTCCTAATGTTGTCAATGCTCTCTAAATGGATGCGCCTTTCGATGGTGGAAGGTGCCTTTTTGATTGGATGCACCTTCCTACTATGAAATGTGCTTCTGAATGGGTGCACCTTCCCGATGTGGAAGGCACCTCGGTCTGTATGCACCTTCTTGATGTGGAAGGCACCTCGGTCTGCATGCACCTTCCCGATGTGGAAGGCACCTCAGATTTTTTTTTTGTATGGTGCCTTCTAGCCACGGAAGGCACCTATATATATATATATATATATATATATATATATATATATATATATATATATATATATATATATATATATATATATATATATATATATATATATACATATATATATTTGTGCGCCTTCTTCTAGCGGGGCACATTCTTTATAAGGAATGTGCCTTCTTCTGGTTGGGTGCCTTATTTATAAGGAAGGCACATTCTTCTGGTTGGGCGCCTTCTTTATAAGGAAGGCACCTTATTCTGGCTGGGTGCCTTCTTTATACGAAAGGTGCCTTCTTCTGGTTGGGCACCTTCTTTATAAGGAAGGCACCTTCTTTTGGCTGGGTGCCTTCTTTATAAGGAAGGCACCTTATTCTAGCGGGGTGCCTTCTTTATAATGAAGGCACCTTCTTCTGGCAGGTGCCTTCTTTATAAGGAAGGCACATTCTTTTGGTTGGGTGCCTTCTTTATAAGGAAGGTACCTTATTTTGTGCCTTATCGATGTGGGAGGTGCCTTATTCTTGGTAATCATGTTGCAATTGACTAGGAAAGGGTGATAAAGCCTTCTTTATCTTACTTCACACTGCCTCAGCTTCTACCTACGAGTGCCGATGTCGGAATGCTGAGCCGAATCAGGCCTGGTTTCCCAGATACCTATTCCTCATGTTGTCAAGTCCTCCACCTACAAAAAGCAAATGAAAAGAAAGAAAAATAAAGGTAGTTAGACACATTTCATGCCTATTAGACCCTGGGTTAGGATACCTATAGCTTGCATGTGAGCGTCATCCCTACAAAATACACTATAAGAAAAAAACTAAATTAACTAATTTTGGTGAGCACCTCCATGCCCACCATTTTGCCTTTTAAGATTTTGGTCCAGATCTAACAAGATGGGGTCTCCCCCACGTCTATTCTGGATTCCACCTATAAGGTTTCGGATGTGTTATAGGGGCGCAGTCGGTGGCCATTGATCATTAACATGGTGTTGCTGCCATCAATTGTTCTAATGCGCACTGCCCCATTCTTGATGAGTTCTACCACCTCATACGGTCCCATCCATATTTGCATTAATTTTTCCTTTTTTTCTTGGAATCGAGAATCGTACAACACCCATTATCCTTCTTGGAACTACTTCAGTTTAATGTGGTGATCATGCCATCACTTTCTTTGCTTTTGTATGATTTTTGTTCTCTGCAAAGCATCCATTCGGATTTCGTCCAGTTGATCTAGTTGTCGAATCCTTTCTTCTTGAGCATCATCCAAGCTCAAGTTCAATTCTGAAGTTGTCCTCAATGTCTTGATTTCAAATTCAATGGGCATCATCTCACTCTTCCCATAGACTAGTTGGAAGGGTGTGAATCCTATGGTGGATTTCCACATGGTATTATATGCCCAGACTGCCTTCGACAATCGTGTAGCCCAATATTTTATGTGTTGCTGCACGATCTTCATCAGGATGTTCTCTATTTATCTGTTCATCACTTCCACTTGCCCATTTGCCTACGGATGGTAGGGTGTAGTCTTATTTTGTCAAACTTTGTATTGCTCCATTAGCTCCTTGATCAACCTGAAGGTAAATTGAGGCCCCTGGTCTATTGTTATCTCTCTAGGGACCCCAAATCATGTAAAAATATGGGCAAATAAGAAATCGATGACTGTCATTTCTTTTGAATATCTTAACGCTTGAACTTCAACCCATTTGGTGACATAATCTATACAGACAAAAATAAACCTCCTCCCTATTGAAGGTGGATTAATTGGTCCCACGAAGTCCATGCCCCACTTATCGAAGGGTTCCAGGTGTACCTAAGGCTGGAGGGGCATTTCCTCTTGATGGGTTGGTCTGCCCATTCTTTGGAATTCATCGCACTTGCTGGTGTATGCAGCTGCATCCTTGAATAGAGTGGGCCAAAATTACCCAGCCTGTAGGATTTTGTAGGCAGTTTGTTTCCTTGCAAAGTGTCCTTCGCATGGTTCATCGTGACATGCTTTGAGTACTTCTGAGAACTCCTGCTCTGCTACACATCTCCTTATAATCTGGTCATGTTCTTTTTTGAACAGGAGGCCATCAACCCATAGGAACGATGTGCTTTTCTCTATGACCATTTGCTTTTCTCAGAAAGAGAGAGCAGGTGAGGTTATTTTGATGGCCAAGTAATTGTCTATTTTTGCGTACCACAATATTTGCTCACTAATGGTGAAAAAATGTTTGTCCAAAAATTGGTCTTCCACTATTGTATGGTCTGTCAGTATCAATCTGGATAGAAAATCTACTATGATGTTGTCCTTGCCTAGTTTTTTGACTATTGTGATGTCGAATTCCTATAGTAACAAGAGCCACCTGATAATTATTTCACCAATGGACGGCTTGCTCATCAAGTGTCTGATAGCTGCATGGTCCGTGTGGATAAATACCTTATACCCAATGATATAATGGCAGAATTTTTTTATGGCATGCACAACTACAAGGAACTCCTTCTCAGTCACTGTGTAGTTGAGCTTGACTCCTGCAAAGTTCTTGCTAACATAGTAGATGGCATAAAATTATTTGCCATCCTTCTGTCCAAGGACTGCTCCAATCACACCGTTGGATGCATCATAGTAGATATGGAATGGTATGGCCCAATTTTTTCCTCTCAAAATAGGTGCAGATATTAGTTTTTCCTTAAGAAACTAAAACACTTCCTCACAGTCTTCTATCCAATTGAACTCCACATCCTTAGATAATAGAGTGTGCAATGGTTTTGCAATTTTACTGAATTCAGCGATAAATCACCGGTAGTACCTGGCTGATCCAAGGAAACTCCTCACCTCTCTCTATATTTTGGGGCTGGGTAGGTCTCTGATGATCTCAATTTTTCTTTTATCAACCTTTATTCCTTCTATGGAGATATGGTGTCCCAATACGATGCCTTCTTGCATCATCATAAAGCATTTCTCATTGCTCAAGGACAAACTATTTTCCTTGCTTCTTTCGAGCACTCTTTCCAAGTTCATCATTGCCTCGTCAAATTTTTCTCCATAGATGGTGAAGTCATCCATGTATACTTCGATCGCGTCTCCCATCATGTCTAAAAATATGCTAAGCACCACCCTTTGAAAGGTGGTAGGTGCGTTGCACAATCCGAAAGGTAATACCCGATAGGCAAATGTTCCCCATGGGTAGGTGAACATTGTCTTGTCTTGATCCTCTTATCCTATCTAGATCTGGTTGTATCCACTAAATCCATCCAGGAAGGAGAAATACTTCCTCCCTAAGAGTGTATCCAAGACTTGATCAATGAATGGGAGCAGGAAGTGGTCCTTCTTGGTTGCTTTGTTTAACGCTCTGTAGTCCACACAGATTTGCCATTTCCCATTATTTTTAGGGACTACTACTAACGATGATACCCACTCGCTATCAGAAATCGAATAGATGAATCCAACAGTCAAGAGTTTTTACAGTTCTTCCTTGACAATGTCTTTCATTTCCGGATTCATTCTTCTCTATGGTTGTCTACTTGGAGTTGCTTGATCATCTAGGTATATACGATGGGTACAAATATCTAGGATGATGCCCTGCATATATGAGTAATCCCATGCAAATTCTTGTTGGTGTCTAACCAGGAGCTCTTCTACTTTCATCAATTATGTGGGAGTCAACCCACTGCTAACATTCAATGTTCTTCCTGGCCCGATGTGTATTTGCTGAATGTGGTGATCTTGGGCGCTAGCCAATGATGATCTAGGTGCAGATATGGAGGACTCCCCATGGAGGAACTCCAAAATAGCACCATCTTTGTCTTCTTCTGCCAACTCATCCAATGTCATCACTGACTGGATCATAGACAGCTCAGGAATTTCATGCTCGGTCAACATGGGTTCTCCTACTGAGTCGATGGACTGCGTTGGGGGTGAAATAGTCAACATTTTAACATTTTTTCCATCGAATATTGTCATAATCCCATCCCAAAAGTTTATATAACCATCAGCTATTACTATCCATGGCCTTCCCAAGATGAGCGGGTAAGCACCCAGTCTAGTTTTAGATTGCAGGACTAAAAAGTTGGCTGGGTATTCCCATGCGCGGACTGTCACTATTACATCTTCCAACATTCCTTTTGGTGCCACGGTCGATCGATCGGCCAGCTACAACACTATCACAGTGGGTTTTAGGTTTGTGAGTTGTAGCCTCTACATGGTCTCCTGAGGCATTACATTGATGGTTGCTCCGAGATTGACCAACGTATTGGACAGGGAATGTCCCTCAATTTTTATAGTCAGCACCGGGATACCCAGTCTGCATACTTTAGATGGCACATTTTTCCCATTATCAAATCTGCTAGTTTACCCATGAAATTGATAGTCTAGGTTGCTCTTCATCCTGGCTTCCTTAGACACATCTCTCTTATCACCTTGGTATATATCGAAACATCTCAAATGGCTTGAAATAATGGAATTATCACTGTGAGGTTCTTCAAGCTAGACAAGATATCGAACTTTGACTACGTTTTTTTCCTTTGTTCTTGCAGTCGGTTGGGAAATGGAGCCTTTGCTCTCTCAGGAATTTCTTCTATCACCTCTTCTACAAGAGGTATTTCTACCTCTTCCTCCTTTTATACCAATGGAGGCATTCCTACTCCTAGCTATCTACCAAACCTAAGCTGAATATGGTACATCGGATACATCTCACCCTCCATGTTGTATGCTAGCTGGTTCACCCTATTATTTGGATTTGTCATTGGTTGTGCGAGTAGCTGCATAGGTCTCACTGCTGGCAACACCAATAAATTCTATTGGGGGTGAACTGGTGCTGCATTCTATGAAGCCTGATTCCACGTAGTGTGGCCTCTCTACTGCTGCCTAGGATATGGATAGGGCATCCATGGCTTCTATTTTGGGAATGATGTTGGGGGTGCATTAGACCAGGGTGATGGCCCCCACCACCCCATGTTAGGTGGTTGAGGTGGACCTTGGTGCATGTATGGTCCTCCCCCATATGACAACATTTCGGTTGGCATATTCCCCATAGGGGGTTGTGGCCAACTCTTTTGATTGCCTATGAAATAGGCATCCGTGCTTTCAACATCCTCCTTATTACTGGGTAGTTGTAGGCATAATCAAGTTTTATGGTTCAGCCTACAAACTGCACATACTTTGACTTTGTTCTTCGAGCATGCATTCTTTGCATGCTTCCCTCTATATTTTGGATAGAAATAAGCCAATGCTGCTTCATTTTATTGCTTATTTTTCTCTAACAGTAGAATATCCATCTGTAATGCTAGAGATGAGAGCATTTTGCTCTTTAAATCTTTCAGCATGTTACCTATTTTTGTCTTTGTGACTGAAGTAATCGCTTTCATGGTTCTAGAAGTGGTCTTGCCTCTCATTCTTGAGTAGTTCCGGCATAGTTGTCGGATGTCTTCCATAGCATGCTAGTAAACGTCACCTCCAGAGGTCATGTTAAGAGCCTCCAGTGATTCATTGGTAAGTCCTCTCAAAAATATGCTTTTGAGGGACTTATCAGATAGTATTGTGTGAGGAGATCATTGAAGATTGAAGTTGAATATCTCCCATTATTCCTTGAGAGACTCATATTATTTTTGTGTCATGCTCAGGACCTCTTCTCTGGAGTCTCTTGCTCTCCCAAAATCTTGGTATTGCTCTAAAAAGAGCTTCTTCATTTTATCCCAAGTGGTAATGTGTTTGTCTCCCATACCGATGAACCATCGCAGAGCTGCATCGTCCAAAATGGAAGGAAAGAGTTTCAGCTTATGTGTATCATATTTTTAGTCCACAGACCTACATAAGACACTAAACTTAAATAAAAATAGGTCAGGGTCCTCAGTTGGGTATCCTCTAAAGGTTGGAAGGTGAGCAGGGGATATGTTTTTCATTTTGGTATCTCCTACTCCTTCCTCAATCGAGAAACTAAAGCCAGATGATACTTCTTCATTGTCAGCCATTTTTTCAAGAAATGTGGTCTCTAATGTAGTGTTTATGGTCTTATGGTCTTTTAAGACTTTCTGATTCAAGGCTCTAAGGTTTTCTAGTGTTATCGTCTGATCTTCTACAAATTTCCACAATAGGGATTCCTCTAAGGGTGTCTTATTAAATAGGGGATTTATGATGATTCATTCTTCCCCATGTTGATGGGATGAGGAGGCACTTTGCACAAAGTGTGGCTCCTCACTCCAATGGATTGCTCGAGGTGGGTTGGGCGAGTCTAATTCAAATTTAGAATGTTCAGCTAACTCAGGTTCTGATGGATTGGTTTTTATGAACTGATCGTCAGGTCCTCTTCTTCTCGATGAACTCATACAAGGTTAGATGGAATGTTTCTAGGTATTATAGATAATCTAGTTGAGATGTGTCCTCGGTGATGGTGCAAAAATGTTACGAGCGAAACAAGGTTAATTTATTTCCTACTTTTGTCACATGTCCGTGCATTTAATTTGTCAACCCAGGGAGCTTCATAAACTTATGAAGGATCTGAATAATATTGCTTACAATACCACTTGATATGAGTCCATTAGTTCTACTATTGGGGGGGTGTTTCAAACGGTTGTCAATCATTCATGCACTCCTCAATAATTTACGTAAAAACAATTAAATCTATAGAAATGAAATATTCACACATTCTTGGAAATGAACCTACTGCAAATACTAGAAATAATAATGTGATAATCAAACTTATAAAAGCGGTAAACTAATCTAGAAAACATAAGAAAAATAGGGGAAGAAATACTAGCTTGGAGTGGGCCCATGCTCCATTAGCTTCCTCCCAATTGAACACACACTTAGAAACTTTTAGAACTGTATTATAATTATCAAAGTATTACAATTACTATCAAAATATTCTATCTCTTCTCTCTATATATCTATATCTCCCCCTCTCAGAGAGGTATGTGTGTGTTTATATAGCACACCCATAGAACTTTCGTTACAAAGAAGTTGTAACAATCGATTCATCCCAGACTAAACTAAGACAGTCTGGTAAATGTAATCGATGTCTACTAAAATTGGCATTCGATTCTAATGATGGTGTGTTCACTTATTGGTTTGTGCTTCGCCTGGTATTGGTAGGACATTCTCATATGTCGGTGTGATCCCCAATTTAGCTCTACATGACGTAGAGTTGGAACTGCACCAGTCGATGTTGTCCACATCGTGCTTGCCTGGTCAATGAGAGAAGAAAAAGGGTGCCTTCCCTATGAGGAAGGTGCCTACATATGTCGGGTGCCTTCTCTATGCAGAAGGTGCCTTACTACCATTTGCGCCTTCCTGGAAGACGAAGGCACTTATCTTCTATTGGCGCCTTCCTGGGAGAGGAAGGTGCTTGCCTTCCTGTCAGTGTCTTCCTTATGAGAGGAAGATGCTTGCCTTCTAGTGGCACATTCCTTATGAGAGGAAGGTGCTCGCCTTCTAGTGGTGCCTTCCTATCGATGCCTTATGAGAAGAAGGCACTTCTTTTCCTTTAGCGCCTTCCTAGAAGAGGAAGGCACTGGCCTTCTATTGGCACCTTCTTGGGAGAGGAAGGTGCTTGTATTTCCTTGGTGCCTTCCTTGAAGAGGAAGGTGCCTACTTACGTTTGGCACCTTCCTGGAAGAGGAAAGCACCTAACTTCTCTGCATTGATTTCGAAAGAAGCAAAGTGCCAGGTCTATGAAAATACCTCGACTGATCCAAATCTAACTAAATCAACTGCAATTCCACAAAAACACACTGAAGACACATAAATTAGATAACATGCATAATTTCATCAAATAATTATATAATAATTTATAAATATATGCAATCCTTATTATATAGCCGCATAATAATCAAGAAAATGTATACAAAATATGAGCATTTCTGATGCTCATCAGGATGATAGACAAAAAAATATCAAATGAAGGATGATAGACAACAAAATATCATATGAAAGATGACAAACAACAAAATAATGGATGACAAAAAAAAACAATCAAATGAAAGACATCAAAATAGTTGGATTATAGAAAACAAAATAGTTAGATGATAGATAGCAAAATAGTCAAACGATAGGCAACACAACAATCAAATGATAGACAATAAAACAAATGGATGAAAAATAATAAAATAGTCTAATGATAGACAATAAAATAATTATATGATATAAACAAAAAAAATAGATGATGAATAGCAACACTTTAGATAGAAATATAATAACACAATCGCATAATAGACTGCAACACATCACTGCCTACAAGTGTTCTAATTAAATGCTACCACATGTCATAATTGTCACCACATGTCAAACTCTCGTTTACTTCATGCATGCAAACTTCTATAAAAAGGCATAAACTATTATTTTTTTGCTTTTTTCCCCTGAGTATAGTTTAGAGTAATAGATATCCCTCAAATATATTTTACCTTGCAAGCTAGATCAGAACAGCTCTCCCTCTCTTAAGCCTAAGCCTTCATCCTTCCAAATGGCTAGCTCTTCTTCTCTTATTCCTTTGAAGGTTTCCTTAAAAAATATTATTTTTCCTATCATTTTGATTTTTTATATTTTCACCACACCAAGATACGATACCTCATGGCTCGAAGACTCTAGTCTTGAGGGATTGGCAAAAATGGTGCATTACAACATTGATATTGGTTTGCTGCAAAGGATTGTAAACTCCTACGGTGATGGTGGCTTGATTTTATAGATGGAAATTGAAAACAAGAATATTTCTTTCATTGTTAAATCCTTAGACACACAAATGCTGACAAGGCTCTCACATAAGGATGCTAAACCCATCACAAATTAGTCCATTTAAAGTACAAGGAGAAAAAAAACTTGGAGACCAACTTTGATCTCTCAATATAGTTTTTGCAAGTTATAACTCTTCATATTTCAAATATTATTTTTTGCAAGTGTTAATCCTGTTTTATAATAATTTGTTAACTAATAATGTTTTCCTATAATTTTTTTGCATTTCACTCTACTAAGTCTAGAATGGGATTAAACATTTCTAGTTTTTTAGACAAGTTTCTTCATGCTTGCATTGAATTCTTCCAAGCATGAATTGTATTGCAAGGAAAAATTACAAACATTCCATTTTGGACATTGGCTTGTTTGATTTGGTGTATTGGCCACACCAAATTTGATTGGAGTACCTACATTTTAGGTTGCATTAAACAGGATATCCTCAACACCCATAGAAAACCTAATGCGACTGTAACACCAACAAATCTTATTATTTGCTTTTTTTATGAATCATATTATAATGTGCATAATTCCCCACCTCCAACCTCACAACACCCTAGTTTGACCTCTGTTGGTCTGACAGTCCATCAAGTGAAGGTAATATTAATTTTTTTAACCAACTCAATATTATTATTTTAAACATAAAGAAAAAGCAAAATTGACAAACCCCCTTTGGATCAAGGAAGGGGGGGGGGGGAAATATCAAACAGTTTAAATGAAGGTTCTCTCATGGAACGTGAGAGGCCTAAATGGCCCACCAAAAAAAAAGTATGGTGAAGTCTATAAGGAAGGATTGGAATCCTACTATTATTTTTCTTCAAGAAACCAAAACAAATGCGACACAATCAACACTTCTAGCTAGAAGGATTTGGAAGCAAGGGGAAGTGGCATTCCAACAGGCGAGAGGAGCATCTGGGGGCCTCATGATCTTATGGGATCCTATTAAAATAGAAGGAAGTATTATTCAGGAAAATGAAAGAGTCTTAAGCGTATTATTTCATGATTTGGATACTAATAAGAATTGGATTATGTCAAATGTTTATGCCCCCACCTCTGTCCAAGGGCGGTCTGAACTATGGGAGTTTTTGGGGCATTTGAGCAAAGATTTTAAAGACATTCCTTGGGTGATTGGGGGATATTTCAATACCCCCTTTACCTATTTGATAAGAAGGGAGGATCTGGGTTACCCTCAAGGAGCATGGAGGACTTCAATGAATTCATTAACACAAATGAATTGATGGATGTAAGACTAAAAGGAGCAAAATTTACATGGAGTAACAAGAGGATAGGAAGTCAGCCGATTCAAGAAAGGTTGGACAAGTATTTTTTATCCAAGGAAGCTACAACAATGTTTGGTGATTCAGCATTACAAGCCCTTCCTAAATGCGCTTCAGACCATAATCTTATTCTATGGGAGGCATTTCAGGCTAACTCATTTAAAAAGCCATTCAGATTTTTGTCAATGTGGGTTAAACATCCGGACTTCAAGAAACGAATAGAGGAATGGTGGCAGTAGCCTATCCAGGGAAGTGCTTCCTTCAAACTATCTCAAAAACTTAAGATGGTGAAAAACAACCTTAGAATATGGAATAAAGAAGTCTTTGGAAATATTTTTGAGAATAAGAGAGCAATGAGGGAAAAACTGAGAATAATAGAAAGCAAAATCCAAAATGGAACCTATGATGAGACGACAAGGACTAAAGAGAAGGAAACCATTTGTGAGTTTTATAATATTTTAGCTTGTGAAGAGATGTATTGGAGGCAGAAATCAAGGGCATTATGGCTAAAGGAAGGGGACTCTAATTCAAAAATTTTCCATGTTACCACATTGAGCAATAGAAGCAACAATAATATTAGAAATTTAACTAAGGTGGATGGATCCTCAACTCAAAACATTCAGGAGATCAGGGACGAGGCTATTAATTTTTTTAGTTCATTATTGGGTGAAGAACGAGCCTGTAATGCCCAAGCAAAGGACTCTCTCCTTCAATTCATTCTACAACTCATTGATGAAATGATTAACGAGTCTCTTACAATAGCTTTTTTGGATGAAGAGATCAAGGAGGCTTTATTTAACATGGATCCTGAAAAAGCTCCTAGGCTGGATGGGTTTTCATCGTGGTTCTTCCAAGTTTGTTGGGATATTGTTGGAGCAGAAGTTATTGCTGAAATCAAGGAGTTCCAAAGTTCAAATTATATTCCAAGGGGTTTCAATTCAACTTTCATTGCTTTTATCCCTAAAGGCCCCAAACCCAGGACTATGGCTAACTTTAGGTCGGTTAGCCTATGTAATATATCCTATAAAATTATGTCCAAAGTTTTAGCCAACCGTTTGAAGAAAGTTCTACCGGTTATCATTGATCCAAGTCAAGGAAGTTCTGTACAAGGAATATCAATATTAGATGGAGTTATTACTATTCATGAGGCTCTTCATACAGCCACTCAGACCAAAATAGCAGTCATGGCTTTAAAGTTAGACATGAACAAAGCTTATGACAGGATAAATTGGGAATTCCTAGAGGCAATTTTATTAAAATTTGGCTTCAACATGAAATGGGTCAAGTTAATAAGAGAGTGTATTTCTAAGCCTTGTTTTTCAATTTTGGTTAATGGGTCTACTACAGGTTTTTTTCAAAGCAAATGTGGTCTAAGACAAGGAGATCCCATAAGTACTATTTTATTCATCATTGTAGCTGAGGCCTTGGGAAGAACCATTAAGGTAGCAGCGGTAGCTGGACTCATATCAGGTATCAAGGCCACGTCGCTAACTACCCTAGTGACACATTAGAAATTTGTTGATGATATATTGCTACTGACTTTGGCTTCTATGGTTGAGTCAAGAAGGATTAAAAATATTCTCATAAAAATATTCTCATAATTTTTCCTATCATTTTGATTTTTTATATTTTCACCACACCAAGATACGATACCTCATGGCTCGAAGACTCTAGACTTGAGGGATTGGCAAAAATGGTGCATTACAACATCGATATTGGTTTGCTGCAAAGGATTGTAAACTCCTACGGTGATGGTGGCTTGATTTTCTAGATGGCAATTGAAAACAAGAATATTTCTTTCATTGTTAAATCCTTATATACACAAATGCTGACAAGGCTCTCACATAAGGATGCTAAACCCATCACAAATTAGTCCATTTAAAGTACAAGGAGAAAAAAAACTTGGAGACCAACTTTGATCTCTCAATATAGTTTTTGCAAGTTATAACTCTTCATATTTCAAATATTATTTTTTGCAAGTGTTAATCCTGTTTTATAATAATTTGTTAACTAATAATGTTTTCCTATAATTTTTTTGCATTTCACTCTACTAAGTCTAGAATGGGATTAAACATTTCTAGTTTTTTAGACAAGTTTCTTCATGCTTGCATTGAATTCTTCCAAGCATGAATTGTCTTGCAAGGAAAAACTACAAACATTCCATTTTGGACATTGGCCTGTTTGATTTAGTGTGTTGGCCACACCAAATTTGATTGGAGTACCTACATTTTAGGTTGCATTAAACAAGATATCCTCAACACCCATAGAAAGCCTAATGCGACTGTAACACCAACAAATCTTATTATTTGCTTTTTTTATGAATCATATTATAATGTGCATAATTCCCCACCTCCAACCTCACAACACCCTAGTTTGACCTCCGTTGGTCTGACAGTCCATCAAGTTAAGGTAATATTAATTTTTTTAACCAACTCAATATTATTATTTTAAACATGAAGAAAAAGCAAAATCGACAAACCCCCTTTGGATCAGGGAAGGGGGCGGGGAAAAAATATCAAACAGTTTAAATGAAGGTTCTCTCATGGAATGTGAGAGGCCTAAATGGCCCACCAAAACAAAGGATGGTGAAGTCTATAAGGAAGGATTGGAATCCTACTATTATTTTTCTTCAAGAAACCAAAACAAATGCGACACAATCAACACTTCTAGCTAGAAGGATTTGGAAGCAAGGGGAAGTGGCATTCCAACAGGCGAGAGGAGCATCTGGGGGCCTCATGATCTTATGGGATCCTATTAAAATAGAAGGAAGTATTATTCAGGAAAATGAAAGAGTCTTAAGCATATTATTTCATGATTTGGATACTAATAAGAATTGGATTATGTCAAATGTTTATGCCCCCACCTCTGTCCAAGGGCGGTCTGAACTGTGTGAGTTTTTGGGGCATTTGAGCAAAGATTTTAAAGACATTCCTTGGGTGATTGGGGGAGATTTTAATACCCCCTTTACCCATTTGATAAGAAGGGAGGATCTGGGTTACCCTCAAGGAGCATGGAGGACTTCAATGAATTCATTAACACAAATGAATTGATGGATGTAAGACTAAAAGGAGCCAAATTTACATGAAGTAACAAGAGGATAGGAAGTTAGCTGATTCAAGAAAGGTTGGACAGGTATTTTTTATCCAAGGAAGCTACAACAATGTTTGGTGATTCAGCATTACAAGCCCTTCCTAAATGCGCTTCAGACCATAATCTTATTCTATGGGAGGCATTTTAGGCTAACTCATTTAAAAAGCCATTCAGATTTCTGTCAATGTGGGTTAAACATCCGGACTTCAAGAAACGAATAGAGGAATGGTGGCAGTAGCCTATCCAGGGAAGTGCTTCCTTCAAACTATCTCAAAAACTTAATATGGTGAAAAACAACCTTAGAATATGGAATAAAGAAGTCTTTGGAAATATTTTTGAGAATAAGAGAGCAGTGAGGGAAAAAAATGAGAATAATAGAAAGCAAAATCCAAAATGGAACCTATGATGAGACGACAAGGACTAAAGAGAAGGAAACCATTTGTGAGTTTTATAATATTTTAGCTTGTGAAGAGATGTATTGGAGGCAGAAATCAAGGGCATTATGGCTAAAGGAAGGGGACTCTAATTCAAAAATTTTCCATGTTACCACATTGAGCAATAGAAGCAACAATAATATTAGAAATTTAACTAAGGTGGATGGATCCTCAACTCAAAACATTCGGGAGATCAGGGACGAGGCTGTTAATTTTTTCAGTTCATTATTGGGTGAAGAACGAGCCTGTAATGCCCAAGCAAAGGACTCTCTCCTTCAACTCATTCTACAAATCATTGATGAAATGATTAACGAGTCTCTTACAACAACTTTTTTAGATGAAGAGATCAAAGAGGCTTTGTTTAACATGGATCCTGACAAAGCTCCTAGGCTGGATGGGTTTTCATCGTGGTTCTTCCAAGTTTGTTGGGATATTGTTGGAGTAGAAGTTATTGCTGAAATCAAGGAGTTCCAAAGTTCAAATTATATTCCAAGGGGTTTCAATTCAACTTTCATTACTTTTATCCCTAAAGGCCCCAACCCCAAGACTATGGCTGACTTTAGGTCGGTTAGCCTATGTAATATATCCTATAAAATTATGTCCAAAGTTTTAGCCAACCGTTTGAAGAAAGTTCTACCGGTTATCATTGATCCAAGTCAAGGAAGTTCTATACAAGGAATATCAATATTAGATGGAGTTATTACTGTTCATGAGGCTCTTCATACAGCCACTCAGACCAAAAAATCAGTCATGGTTTTAAAGTTAGACATGAACAAAGCTTATGACAGGATAAATTGGGAATTCCTAGAGGCAATTTTATTAAAATTTGGCTTCAACATGAAATGGGTCAAGTTAATAAGAGAGTGTATTTCTAAGCCTTGTTTTTCAATTTTGGTTAATGGGTCTACTGCAAGTTTTTTTCAAAGCAAATGTGGTCTAAGACAAGGAGATCCCATAAGTCCTATTTTATTCATCATTGTAGCTGAGGCCTTGGGAAGAACCATTAAGGCAGCAACGGTAGCTGGAATCATATTAGGTATCAAGGCCACATCGCTAACTACCCCAATGACACATTAGCAATTTGTTGATGATATATTGCTGCTAACTTTGGCTTCTATGGTTGAGTCAAGAAGGATTAAAATTCTCATAATGTATGAAGAAGAAGCTGGAAAAAAAGTAAATTTTGATAAGAGCAAACTTTATTTCATCAATACCCCCATTCCTAGGCAAAACAACATATCAAGGCTCATGGAATGTCATATTGCATCCCTCCCCACCTCCTATTTAGGTCTTCCCCTATTTACGGGGAAACTTGAAGGATCAATGTGGAACATAGTTCTAGAGAGGATCCAAAAAAAGCTAGCAAGTTGGAAAGGACATCTATTATCTCAAGCAGGCAAAGCAGTTTTAACTATGGCTTCACTTCAAAGTATACTCATTTACTTCCTATCAGTATTCAGAGCTCCCAACAAGGTGTATCACAAAATTGAGTAGCTTCAAAAAAAAATTCTCTTGTCAGGGACTGAGGATAAGAAAAGGATCCATTTAGTAGTTTGGAACAAGGTTTGCAAACCTAAATCTGATGGGGGGTTAGGATTGAGGAGAGTTGCTCATCTCAATACAACTATGTTAGCCAAAGAAGCATGGCGGTTATTGAATAAGGTCGATAATGAATGGACTACCATAGTTAGGAGGAAATACCTCCAAGGTGTGAACTTCCTTAATGACAACTTAGCAAGTAGGGGGTCTACTTTTTGGAAGGCAATCCTCACGAGCAAGGATCTTGTCAAGAAAGGTCTTAGATGGATTCTAGGAAATGGGCAAACAATAGACTTTTGGAAGGATTAGTGGGTGAGAGCTAAGGAGTTATCCTAGAATCCTCGTTTGGCTAGGATTCAAGAGCATATGGAGCAGCATATTGGGAAGAAGGTTGCAAATTATATGTGGCAGGATATAAATATCAATAGGTGGAAACACATTAGAGTATAGGGTTTTGAAGCGAAATTTGAAGAGCTTTATAACATTTTAACTCAACAAATTATTCCCTCTAGAGAGGATGAAGATCACATTGTTTGGGCTGAGACTGAAAGTGGTGACTTCACAGTTAAGTCTGCCTATAATTTTCTTCTCAATGTGGAAGGTCAACAATTTCAACCGAGTTTGGTTTGGATCAAAGGCTTAATTCCTAAAATATCCTTTTTTCCATGGCTGGTGATTCAAGGAAAAATCCTCACTATGGACAATATGTTATCCAAAGGTATGGTTATTGCTAACCATTGCTACATGTGCAGGGCAGGATGGGAGACTACCCAACACTTTTTTCTGGAGTGTTCGGTAGCAGAGTCCATCCTGGATGAACTTTTCCAAGCCTTTAGGATCTCGTGGGTTAAGCCTGTTGTTATATCCAAAGTGTTCCATCAATGGCCTAAACCCTTTGTTAGCCTAAAACTTAAGTACCTATGGAAAATCTGTTGGCATCATTTTCTCTGGAAGATTTGGCTTGAAAGTAACCATAGAGCCTTTAAGGATACCATTCACAACCCAAAAACCATCCTCAATAGGATTATTGTCTTTGCGAAAGAAAACCTTAGCACCTTAGTGGATGAGAACCACTCAATTCTTCCCCAAGAAAAACAATTAGCTCGGGCCTTAGGTATTGAGGATAAACCTTCCATTCCTTTGCCCAATCCCAGAAATAGGATTTCTTGGGATCCACTCCCCCAGGGTTGGTTTAAACTAAATTTTTATGGTGTAGCCAAGGAGAACCCAGGAAGAGCTAGAGCTAGAGGAATAATCAGGGATCATCAAGGAAATCTGGTCAAGGCCTTCACTGAACCATTGGGAATTAGAACTAATAACGAAGCAGAAGCTAGAGCTCTTTGGAGAGGGTTGCAAGTAGCCCAAGCAACTCAAGGTAACTTTATGATTAAAGGTGATTCTATGAACATCATAAATCTGTTAACCAATGGCAAAAAACCTCCATGGAAAATCGAGGGAGTCATCCATGAAGTGAGGATATTTTTTGCGATAAGATAGAATAGGAGGGCTCGTCACGTGTACCGTGAGGCAAACAGGTTAGCTGACAAATTAGCCAACATAGGTGTTGATGTTGGTAGTTTGGTGACATGGACACAAGGTGTGCCACATGAAGTGGAAAACATTATTAGTCATGAAAATAAACCTACCCATTAAGGAGAAATATGAATGGGTGTTCTTTCCCCATGGAGCTGGTAATAACTATGGGGTTTCCCTCTAAATCATACCAAATTGGAAATGAAGGTAACAGGGTGTAAGCCTTGGAAGATTCTGACAAAGAATAGGAAATGGGCAAGCAACAGGTTTCACAATTGCATAATTCCAAACTTCAATTCCTGTCAATGTAAGTAATGTTTACAGTTATGTTTAGGTATGGGTGTGCTTTGTTAGTAAGGTGTTGTAGGGGATTCAACACAATTTTTGGTAAGAAAGTTTCAAGGATGACTAGGATCTACAATCTTAGTAGAAGGCTGGATATTGTAATAGGTTTTGGGTTAACCTGCAAAACCCGGTAATTAATGAAGACTTTTATTTACCAAAAAAAAATATTATTATTTTAAAATATATATTTTTTATTTTTAATTTGTGCTTGAATGCAGATAAAATCTTCCACTTCTTCTACTTGAACGAAGGCCGCTATAAGGGATCACATGCAAGAAGAAACTAGAGATTCTGACTCGTAGCCAAAATTGACACTGATAGTTTTAAGATCTACAAAATAATTTAGGTCTATCTCACCTGTTTCTTGCTCACCTATTTCTTGTGCACCACCATTTATATCATGAAATATTTTGGTTTATGTTGAATAATTTGACCAACCCTTGCATCACACAGGTAATCTTACTATTCAAAACTTAATATGTATTTTCTTGAATAAAAATTATACCTAGTTTAATGATTTTTTTTACATGCTTTCATAGCAACATCGAATGGATCCACCAATGAGGATGGAATCCTCTATATAGGTCAAAACTTCCTTTGGTAACTGTAGTTAACTAAATCTAATATTATTATATTTTTTTAACGATAGTTTTACTTAAAATTTTGTTATAAAATTTTATAGGGGATCCGACTCAATTAATCCAGAGAAGAAGAAAAGCTATGCTACCACCGCCTCCACCAACACAACTATTTATGAGAGGCCAACAACACATGCATGGGAAATAATTCCTCTACCCATGGGGTCAGGGGCTAGCACTAAGCTAGACACAAGTTGTGTCATATTTTCCCACATTTTCTTTAGTAAATATCTCAAGTATGCCCAAAATTTTTTAATTTACTAATCCTCCTTTTGATGAGGATTATATTTTTAGGGTGACATTCTAGAATATATGTATTTCAAGACCACTTATGTGCTTCAATATCTGCAACAAGTTAATGAAGCATAAGAAACTATGGGGTTAGCTACCAGTGCACTTAGCTCACCCCTTCCCCATTAAACAATCAACCCTCATCCTCTCACTGATGATGAGAAAGTTTATATTTTGAAAGATATTTTATTATCTAATAATTGTGAGGCAACATTCAAAGATAGGCTTCTATCAAATATTACAAAAATAATAAAATGGGAATATTGGGTAAAGGTTTTGATCAAATAAATAAATGCTCAATATAAAAACTTTTCAAAAAGATAGAACATTTTTTCATCAGTGGAGAATAAACCAAAAAATCTCGATGCATTATTACATCAGGCTAAACTTGACAAGGTGAAGGCCACCTCCATGTATGATGATGAAATTCTAATAATTATTTTTAATAGGCTAGAAAACCCCAATGTTGAAGCCCGGGCATATTACAATCAATGGGCTACTAATAAGAAAAAAGTGGAAGTTGCAGAGGTAGCAAGATATGTTGTTGACATAAGTCATATATTTTGTGTAAGAGAAGTTTATTTTTTTACCTATATTATGTTCTATTTAATAGTACTGACATATTTTTATTATCTTTTACAATCCAATTTTGAATACCTCAAGAAGCAGATGAATAGCATAATTTTTTTGATCAATACTGCAAAAAAAAAATTGCAAGCAACTATTAAATTAAAATAAAGATTGCAAATCATAATACGTAAAAACAACTACCTTAGGAGGATCATCAAAGAACAAAATATGGACCCTGAAATGTTTCTTAAACAAAGGGAGAAAGAAATGACTGTGTAGGAAGATCCTGTAAAAGAAGAAAGGGTATTGTTGGAGGGTATGGAGACAATGGAATAAGGCCTCATAAGAACTGGTGCACTGACAGAGCAAACTATTGAGGAAACACAACCTCAATCTCAAGTAGATATGAAGATGTTTCAAGCATTGAGTAGATTCACAATATTTGACTATAACGTTTGTTGTATAGCAGTCAACAATTTTGTAAATTTCCAAAATATGTTTTTCAAATTAATAAAAGATACACTTGTCAAAATTTGTGTATTGTGTTTTTTAAATTTTGTTTCAATTTATATTTATGTTCTATTTTTATTTTTTTACCATTGAATTGATTAAATTAAAAAAAAAATTGTTTAAATTTATTAATATGGATGCATTTAATGATTGTCAATTATAAATGAATTGCTAGTCAAGATGGACATAGGTAAACATTTATCTTCTATGTTAAAAAATCTTTTTAAATGGGTAATTTCCAACATAGACGAACCTAGTGGGACTTAAAATTTACATTATACAAATCTCTTTAGCCATAAAGGCTTTCTAAAATACACATATAATATAAAATTTAACTATCATAAAAATATAATCCAAGAACAATGCTTAAATATAAAATAGACAATTTCATGAACATATAGATAATCAAATAATAGGGATATGATATAAAAATAAAAATTTATGAACATATACAAAAAATCCAATAACATGTCTATGATATAAAACATTTATTTTTTTTTTAAATAGACATAATAGAATAACAACGATATGATATCAAACAAAAAAATTATAAACATATACACACAATCCAATAAAATTTCATAGTTTCAGTAAAGCAAAATCAAAATTTGAAATTCTAGTAGAAAACTGATAACAAACAATATGAAATATATCAAACTTTTAAAATATTCCATATATTACAATGAAGGATGTTGAAACAAAGGCTTTTCAGATTGTCCAAAATCATCTATATGCATAGCTGATCTTTATGTCTTTACAATCTCATCACTGCAAGTATCATTATCATGAGTATTCGTGATACCTCTTTTGTCTGCAAGAGATTTCCAATATGTCAAATCTCTATTATAAGGATAATGTTCCATATCATAGGTTGACACATACTCTCAAACAATTTTCTATATGTGTATCCAACCTATTGTGAAATTTAGATTTTACAAAAGATAATGCACTAAACACCCTTTCATCTTCCACAAATACCAAAATCATCATTCAACATAATTCATATAAATGAAAATATTCACTGATTGTATCTTATAAAATAGTACTAGGATACAATTTTTTCCACAAACGTGTAATGGAACCTGGCTCATGATGGTTAGTAAATAGTGGTACTTGATCAACCATTGTACTTCCCAAATGGTCTGATTGTTTTGTCAAAAAATATTTACAAAGAATACCATTGAATTCCACACATTTTGTGAAATGGTTAACAAGAGTACCCATGTATTTGATAAACAAAACACTTATATTTTTATAGTCAGTAGAAGAATCACAGAACATGGGGTTAACAACACCCATAACCTCAAGCAATTCATCTCTTTTAAAATGGTCTCTTATTTCTCTTGTCAAGGTTTCTACTATTTTTCTTAGTTTAATATTTGTATTGTGTACAACTACATCAAATATATTGTATTTTATGGGCTTATGTTCAACTTCGTCTATGGCTATATGCGATCACTTTTCATAACAATATAAAGGTATTTCCTTTCTATGAACATTAATACAAAGATGATCTTTGATATTGAACTTCAAAAAACTTGTAGGATCATTGATGTTTGTTAAATTTCTCTAACTCTCAAACCAAGGATCCATAAATTTTTTGTCAAACCTATACATCGTATCAATAAGCATTCATATTTGTTTTCTAACCCTAATGAAATCAAAAATATAAATTGATATTTGTTGTGCAAGTTTAATCAAAGTATTCATTTCTTCTAGCATTGGAAGAATACCACATAATGTAATAAGTGTTTCCAAGTCAGTCATACAGAATAGAAAATATTTAGCCTTATCAACTTCCCTATGATTTGCATACATAAACCCTGTCAAGGATTGATATTCTTTGAAAACTCTATATGGTAGTTGAAAAAATGAAATCTACCTCGTATCTACATATTTCAACAATTTTCTACCTTTAGTAACTCCTAGTGCAAAGTATTGAAGCTCTACAAATTTTTTGGACTGCATGAAAAATAAGAATGAATTTCAAGAACAAGTTCTTCCACTCTTGTGACATTTTCAAATGTGCTTACAATTTTGTATGCAAGATTCATTCTATGAGTCATGCAATGAATAGGGATCAAATATGGGACAATTGATATCTGTAATCAAACACAAATACCATTCCTTTATCCTTACATTGTAGCAACACCATCAGCTCTAACACATATTAATTTAGTGGCTATTTCTACATCATTCATTATCACTATGTCATTTAAAGTAGTTATAACAACATTGAAAAGGTTTTCTACATTACAATTTTCCACCATCTTATGTAGTGCAAGTAAATAAGGTTACCTTAAATAATTTTCCAATGTGTAAACATGCATGCAAATCCAAAATGTGTTGTCAACAACAGTTATCTCATCAATTTAAAGTGAAATTAAATTGATATATTTTACTTTCTCTTTGAGGTCCTCCTCAACCAATGAGAGACATTTTGCCATTTTCCAACCACTTCAATCTAATAAATGGGTACAAGGAAGGTTCTACACATCAACTAGTTGAAATAGATGTTTATAATCAATGAAATCAGACATAGGCCTACCATTTTTAAGAATAGTATATACAACAAACTACAAACTTTTTGAAGCTAAAGTGGTCTTATGAATTTTTTGAAATTGAGCTTGAATCGTTCCACCCTTCTCAACAAGAGTTTATTGTTGTTTCAATTCTTTTTCATATTCTTGTGCATATTTGACATGTATGCATTCCAATGCATCATTCCACCTAATTATTTTCTTAGTTTTTCCATCATTTTATTTTACTATCACATAAACATTTCCATAATGTTCTTCTATTGTATCCAAATTAAGTTGCATCTTATAATCCTTTCCTAGTTTTCAATTAAAAATTACACATCTACATTTTGTTGATATATCATTATTGTTCTTTGGCTACACTATCTCAATAAATGGACATGTTGATGACCAATCAAGCTGAAATGTTATTCCAATAGTCCACTTGGTTAACTTTCTATGTTTAGGTTTCTGAGTAGAAGATTCCCCTGAAGTAGGGATTGAATGAGAAGGATCATTTTCTATTTCATTTGCGTGTTAGTTTTAGGATTTTTTTCATGTTTTTGTTGCATTTAATTAATAAAAATTTTATGTGGAAAGGGAATATCTTCAAGTGGAGGTATATCAGGGTCAATAGTATTTTCTACATACAAAGGTGTTCCTTTATCATTTTTTTATACAAAAATGCTTTATATTAAAGAATTAACAAAATAAATTTTTACAAACCAAAACAAGAGGTAGATAAACATGCCACTTGGCTAGAGCCATCAACAAAAAAATTACAATTATTTGATGAAGGCGTTATATAAAAGAATTAACAAAATAGAAAAATTAATTGTTTAGTAGGTAAAAGGCATTTATACCTTGAATTTATGTAGATGTTGATGTCTCACTAGATTTCAATATATGGAAAAAGTATTTTAGGATAATATTTTTATTAGAAGATTGGCCTCCCTTATTTATATTGCCAAAAGGTGCCATTGTATCTGTATAGAAAAACTTAGTTAATCCTAGAAAATGAATATTATGTTAAAAGAGGGTGAAAGTTCTACAACTGGTAAAAGGGAATTACTGCTCGTGAATATTTCATACTATTTATTGCCTCTTCTATCAACCAATGTTCTTTTTTTATCATTATTGTCTATCATCTGATTTATCAATTGAGTGTCTACTTTATCTACCTTTTTTAACCCCTATTGTATGTCATCTAGTACATCAATTGATCACCTTTGTGTCTTGTTGTTATATGTCACCTATTTCATTAGACAGTTGCCTCTACTTCTCAATTTTTTTGTCACATTATCTATTGATCAATCATATTATTTTCCCCTATTATCTATCATATATTCTATCATTTGTGTTGTCTATCACCTATTTGACCAGTAGACTATCTTTTTTTTTTTTTTTGTCTATCGCTTATTCTATTAGATGATCACATCTTCTTCTCAAAGTTGTATGTCATCTCTATCGGTTGATCGATCTTGTATTCACTATTGTCTATCACCTTTTATATCAGTTAATCATATTTTTTTCCTTGCTATCTATCACCTTTTCTATTAGTCAATCACCTCTGCTCCTCACTACTATTTGTTGCCTAGTATATCAACCAATTGTTCTTGATAATCGGTGTTGTCTATCACTTGTTCTACCAACTGATCATATTTTTTTTTCCTATTATCTATCAACTATTCCATTAGATGATCACCTATTCTTCTCAAAGTTGTCTATCACCTTCTCTATTAGTCGATCATTTTTTATTTTCCTATTGTCTATCACCTATTCTATCATTCGACCACCTCTACTTCTTTGCTATATTTTTTGTTGTTACATTTTGTTTTTTGTTGTTGCTATTTTTTTGCTTCTAGACACTTTTTGGGAAGAATGAATGTTTTAAATGTATGAGTATTAATGTCACCTTAGGCATATCTAATGGTGGTATAAGAGGTAAATTTTGCAAGATAAATAAAATTATTTATAATTTAAAGGCAAAAATGTCCATGATTTAGGCAAGAGTGGTTGGCGATTTAAAATAAAAATGGTAAAATTTTTTATCAAATTGAAGTGAACCAACCTTAAAAAAAAATTGCTCCCAAAATTTTTGGGCAAATGGGTCGATGTCAAGGGTCCCCATATTCATAAATTTTCAATTTCATGAATCCTAATATTCATGAATTAATGATGATTTTTTGTTATGCATAACCTTATCCCAATGTAAGAAAGGGTTAAAATTTCAAAAGGCCTATGTCATTATGGGGGCTACAAAAGTTTGGTGTTTGGTTAAGTATGAAGATAGGAAGGACAAACTTTTGAGAAAGCTGATGTCGCCTAGGAGGCACAAAATTTTGGCACACAAGAAGGCTAGACTTAGATTTTTGGCTAAGAAAGAGAGACCAACAAAGCATTAGAGACTCTATAGTATACAAGGTCCCTAGACCTATCCATTTAATATAGAATCAACTCTATAAAAAATCCAAATGACCTAATTCTTCTCCATTGTACAATTATCCCTAAACAACTGGCTTATTAGCCAAGCAGAGTGGAAAAGAGCAAACCTATCAAGATATGCCCAAGATTTTCTAGAAACACATGTATACCAGGATCTTGGAGAAGATCAAAAATATCCATGTCAACACAATTGAATCAAGGCAATTAAGCTAGGAAAAGTTAGAAAGTGATATCCACAGCCTACACTTACTCGGCCTATAGGTAGTTTTAATGTAATGAGATGAAAAAAAAAAGGTAATGTCATATTATAAATAACTTAATGTACTCTAATAGGAGGTCAACTCTTTAGCATTTATAATTTGTGTATATTGTTTTATGATTGTTACTTTTCAAAAGAATCAAAGTATTGTTTGAACCCTATCAAAAAATATTGTAGGATATATGATGTTTTTCTTTTATAGATAAAAGGTTTTGAAAGGGATCCAAAACCTTTTACAAGCCACAAAGGGGATATCAAATGGGATAAACCCTAAATGGAACAACCCAAAAAGGAGGACCACCCATGGTGGCCTCGAAACTGAGAAACTATCAATAACATAGGAGGATAATGCCCATAGGTAGACACAAGAACCAAAATGTAACGGTTAGTAGACAAAATGGGAAAGTCCAAAAAAGGAACAAACCATGAAGCCTCACTCTGGGATATAGTCCTCATCATCATTGTCTTTGGGAGCATCCTCCCTATATTGGCCCACTTTCTAGGCCTTCATCTGGTTGATGATATTGCCAACCCTCAGTAGCATTTATGTGGCTAATAAAATAATATCATCCAAATATTTGGTTTGCATCACCTATAGGCTGGATAGAGAGCATACCAAGGGATGATCCGATCATAGTCTTCTACAACTTGCAAGTAGGGGAAACATAATCAATTGTAGACAATATTTGGTTGGACTTTTGGGAGATGAAACTCAACATTCTCGCCCACATGTCTCAGGCATGATGGGTGAAGCCCAATCAATGAGGCACATTAAAAATAGGCTATATCCCAATAATAATGGTGAAGTCCAATCATCAAGATAGGTATGTAGTGGTCTCTCCTCCAATGTAGATGGTGAAGCCCAATCAGCAAGGATGTTAAACTAAATATATGTGGATGCATAATTTCCATGATAAATGTTTAATAAACACTAAGAGAAATATAGACTCTAGGTCTTGAAGGAATCCAATGTCAACCCAAAGTTTACCATGATGTCAGCAGATCTGTTGCCTTCCTGGTACACATGATGAATCGACAGGTTGCTAAAGCTACGAAGATAGAGGATGGTCTCATGAATTAATGGGGCAACATTCCAAGGGGGTTTTGCATTACCTTTGATGTATTTTATTGTATTCAATGAATCACCCTTGATGATCATACTATGAACATAAAGTTCCATACTGGCCTGGATGCCACAAAATATGGCTCAAACTTCTACAAAATTATTGGATTGAACCCCTAAATTCTTTGTAAATGCTAGAATTATTTTAGCATTCTCATCACAAATAACTCCCCCATAGCTAGCCCTTTTAGGATTACCTTTGGTAGCTCCATAAAAATTGAGTTTTAGCCAATGATGAGGGGACGAATCCAAGACACTAAGGATCTGTCCACTATAGGGTGGGGTTGACTATTTGGATCAAGGGATAAGTTAAGTAACTTGGCTAGCTAAATATCATATTGGGTCTTCGAACAGTCATCATATGGGATGAAGTTAGCATTCTTAGAGGTATGGGAGAAAATCCTAAGGAAAATGGATTTAGAATCTCTGCTAGAATCATGGAAATCTCTATTGTTCCTCTCAAACCAAATCTACCAAAGGAAGTGGGGTAAAATAAAGGACCAAAAATACTTAATGCGGGTGGAGTAGAAGAGGTTGGGCCATTGGAGAGAAATATCCACTATAGAATTAGGAGTAACCTAGGTAATGGAAGTCATAGAAAATAAAAAGGAGATAATTATCTCAAAGAAGGGTTAATCTAAAAATATGTGGCCCATCGATTCCCAAGTTGTCTGACAAAGGAAGCATATATTCATAAGGAACATACCTCATATTAAGATATTATCTATTGTGAGGATTTTGTTCTGAACCACAAGCCAAAATAAGTGGACAAATTTGGGTATAAGATGTTTTAACCAAATATTATTAACTGGGAACCAATCATTTGCGAGGTCTCATCCAATATAGAATAGGTAAACTTTACTGAGAACATCCCTGACTCACAAAGCTACCAAAAGGGAGTATCCTAAGAAGGGCGACTAGGGACAATCACAAGGTGAAGCATCTCATAAATACGTTGGCTAGAATTACATTGATCCAAATTTCCAATATCTTGGGGCAAAGGATTCCATATAGGGATGGTATATTGAAATAATATAATATTGCATACCTTGCTTCTAAACAGTTGATCAAAGATAATTTTAAATTTATTCATAGACTGGTCAAGAATCAGTGACCAAGTGGTTAACCAGGGATTTTCCTAGAACCTTATTTGGGAACCATCATTGAGTTTCCATCTACTTCCTTTTTGTAAGATATGTTTGGCCTAGCAAAAGGAATTCCAAAAGGTAGATCCATGCAAAATAGGAGAATCACCAAGAAGAGAGCCATGCCCAAGGTATTTTTTAATGATTTCCACCCATTGAGCAGGAGAGTTGAAGATAATTTTTCCCTTGTTTGCAGATCATTTACATGTTCATTTTGTAGACTTTTTGAAATCCCAAACCTCCTCTAGACTTTGAGAGGTAAACTTTATCCTAGGAAATGAGAGGAAATCTTAATTTATTCTCTATTCCAGACCAAAGAAAATTCTTTTGAATTTTCTTTATTTTGTTGCACATTTCTATTGGGGCCCATAATAGAGATAGGAAGTAGATGCAAACACTTTGGAGACAATATTGGACTAGAGTTACTTTATATGTGCTGCTCAGGAGAGCTCACTTCTAGCCAACCAACTTTTTCATTATCCTCTGTATCACACTATCCCACATTCTTTTATTTGGGTTGCCTTGGAAAATGGGAATACCCAAATAAATCGTAGGGAACTTGGCAATGGCACATTCAAGAATATTGGCAATTTTTTAGCTACCTTTGATTCGAGGTATTAGTAAAGAAAATTATGCTTTTGAGGTAGTTGAATTTCTAGCAAACATCCATATCGTATGCACCCAAAATTGACTTTATTATTCTGGCCTTAGGAACACTCAAGCAGTTGGCCAAGATGGTATTATCCATGAACTATTGGTGGGACACTGGGTGGAGCCCATAGGAATCTTTAGTTCTAGATATGGCCCTGGAAGCATAAACAACTTTGAGGGCCCTCCCTAGAGATTCAACTACAATGATAAATAAAAATAGAGATATTGGATCCCTTTGTATGATTCCATGACTACTTCTAAAATAACCTATCACCACCCCATTGACTAAAATAGAGAACCAATAAGACAATTTGCATGCTTTGATAATATGGACCCATTTAGTGTGGAAACCAAACCTGGTGAGAATGGCAAAGAGAAAGTCCTAGGAGATTCTGTCAAAGGCTTTGTTGATATCCAACTTCAAAAAAAATCTTGGAATCGTGTTGATGGTTACTGAATGGATTAGCTCATGGATAGTTATCATGTTAATAGTGATGATCCTCACTTGCACAGAGCTTCCTTGACAAGGGTCAATAATGTAAGGCATGACATGCTTCATCCTATTAGCCATAGTCTTAGTGAGAATATTGTATAACATGTTGCATAGGCTGATGGGTCGATAATCAGACATGGAGTAGCACTCATGTGATTTTGGGATAAGGGTGAGGAAGGTGGAGTTGAGGTCCCTAGGGATAAACTTGGACCTCTAAATTTCTTGGATGGTCACAAATACTTCCTCCCCAATACATTCCTAGAAGGTTTGAAAAAACCTTGATGAGAACCCATTCGATCTCGGTGCCTTATCTATCGACATGGATAATAAAGCCTCCTTAATCTCCTCATGAGAGAAAGGTTGGAGCAAGAAATCATTATCAATTTGAGTCACCAGAGATGGAATATGCTGAAGCAAGGACTACGAAATGTTGACTGGGCATAGTTGGGATGACCCGATAATGTTACAAAAATGATCAACTACCTCCATTATAATTTCTTCAATATTTTTAGTGTTGGTTCCATCACTTTTGCGAAGGGCTCTAATAATGTTGGCACTTCTATGATGCATGGTGGTTGCATAAAAAAATTGGAGTTAGAGTCTCCTTATTTAAGACAAATCACCTTGGAATTTTATCTCTAGAAGATCTTCTCTCTAGCAAGCATATTATGAAAATCGACCAGCAGATTATTTTCCCTCACACTGAGGTCATTAATGACATTCCTGATTTGAACCTGTTCTTTGATTTCTTTTAGCTGGAAGCATATTACCTTGCTCGATTCAAAACTATTGCCAAAAACTTCCTTGTTCCACTTCTTAAGATGGGTCTTGAGAAATTTGAATTTCTTACAAACCTAGAAGTCTTGAGACTTGCTAAAATGCTATCACCACCATTCAATAATATTTGATCTGAACTCTAGGTGATGTAACCACATAGCTTCAAATCTGAAGGGAGGCTTGTGGATAGGTTCCAGTAGGATATATGATGTGAGTTATATTCTTGTGCATATTTATTTACATTGAATGAATAGTGAATTATATCAAGCTCATTCTTCTAATCTAAATAGCCATTTGTATTATTGTTCATTTAATCTATGGAATATTGAGCTTTATATGAATGAATTTAAATGATGTTCCACAAGATTGTATGTTAGTAGATTTTTTAGGCCTTGAATGAAATTGAAAGTGTAAGACTCTTATGTAGTGTGGCTAATTGTTGTTAGCTGAATCCTAACCATATTTAATTCAAATATCTTACCCTAAACTCTTTCTATCCCTCACATCCCTCACTTTAGTCTAAAGCCTTTTTTCCTTTAATTAGCTTTACAAGGAACTAACCTTCTCTAGAGGCTGACTCAAAAATATTTTGTCTTTTAATGTTGGATAATATTTAAGGGCACATTTCATCTTAGTTGGACTTTAGACCAAGATATTTTGGCATGCTTGATGAGACACCAAGCTCACTTGCCTAATTGAGTAGGATCTTGTTGATTTTTTGCTATGTTAGATCAAATTTATTGTCACCTAGTGACTCCACTAAGGATGAAATATTTATTTAGAATCTATCTACCTCCTAGTTTATAGGCTTATGATCATAAACTTAGCAACCAAAATGTTGGATCAATCTTTGCAATTTTTGAACTACCACCATTTAGATCCAAAAGATACAAATCTACATATCCTTCACCATCTTCTCCTATTGAAAGTGTATACTCCAGATTTTCTAATTCTCAAGATTATTGGAGTATATAACATTATTTGGTACATGCTAATGTACCACCTTGGGTACATATTTAGATTTGAGAGTGAGTATGTACTTTACGTAATGTAATAATGTGCAAAAAATGCAAAAGTATCTTATAGTTAAGTATGCAAGTATGATTAGTGTAGATGTGCACAAGTGTCCTTTATGTAAGAGTGCACATGTGTCCTTAGAGTAAGAAAGTGAAGAGCTCAAAAAGAGTGAAGGCCAAGAGTACTCCATATGAAGAGTCACATTCCATTATATATGTGTCTATGTGTGTGTGTGTGTGAGACATAATGTAGAGTGAGAGTGTGTGGAAGTATGGTGTATTTGAGATATTTATTCTATATCAAAATACTATTTTTGTGAGAATTTGGTAAATGGTTATTTTATGAGTTTTTGTAGAAGTTATTTATGATTTTTATATGATTATAATATTTCCATTATCATATATTTTATATAGCAACTTTATTTTAGATTTTGTGGTTATTTTTCTTTACGTATTAAGCATCAAAATAGGGAGATTTCTTTTACAGAATTTGAAAATTGCTATTTTGCTAGATTCTTTCCATAGGGTTGCAAAAAACTCATGAAGACTAGGACTCAACATAGATTTCTTCATACTAGATTGAAGAACAACTAGTGAAGTTTATTGATTTTAAAATTTTAAAGATCTGGATGTATTTAATTATTGTTTTCTAAGATATTGTTGCAAAAAAATAGTTCTCAAAAGTTGAGAAGCTTTCTACAATAGATAGAGAAGAATTTCACCTTTGATTGCCTAAAATTCTATGTGCTTTCCTCATGTAGGAATTAGTTTTGGAGTTAAAGAAAAATAGTAGACATTGAAGATTAAGGAGGTCCAAGAAAGAGGTTCCATTGGAGATTGAGGAGGTCCAAGGAAGAGGTACCATAGAATATTGAAGATTGAATATTGAGGAGATCCAAGAAAGAGGTCCCCATAAAATATTGGAGATTGAATATTGACGAGACCTAAGAAATAGGTCCCCATAGTAGATTGAAATAAGAAGAGAGAAAGAGGCTAGAGAATCCCTATTGAATATTGAGAAAGAGGAGACTAAAGAGAAGAGGTCACCATTGTAAATTTGAGAAAGGATATAGGGAATTTGAGAGAGAGAAGATTGAGGAGGCCTAAGAAAAAGGTCCATTGAAATTTTAAAGGAGAAAGAAGGAGAATAGAGAAGCCCTATTGAGAAATTGAAGTGGTCATTGGATAAGATATGAATAAATTTTTAGGTAGAATATTGCAAGAAGAAGAAACTCCTGAAAAGAGGTAATCACATCAAAATTGGGACAATTCTTGTCATTCAAAAACAAGCCCAAAAGGATTTGTGAAACTTATTAAAGGAGAAGGATTTTGGCAAGAATTTTGCCAAATTTGAGAAAGTAATTTTTGAAGACTTTAAGACATTCATATTCTTGAAGAAGAGACCATCAAAGAGATCAAATTTAAAGACAGAATTCAGTAGAAGCTAAGGAGGATAAAGAATATTGAAAGAGGCCACAAATTGATATTTTTGGAGATATCCATTAAAGTTTTTGAAGGCTGATTTTTGAAGGAGAAGATTGCAGATTGTTGGGGCAGAATTTGAAGAGTTTCAGGACAGCAAGATAGAGGAGGATAAATCAGAATTTTGGATCAGCATTTGAAGAGTTTTGGACTTAAAATTTGGGCAGCATTAGAAGGAGATAGAATATTTGTGAATTGGAGAAGTTTTGGGTAGTTTTGGAAGTATTTTTGGATAGCTGATTGAAGGAGGAATTGACAAAAATTTAAGGCAAATAATTGAAGGAGTTAGAGGCAGCATATTGGACTGCATTTGGTGCTACAAATTTCAGAGAATTTGGGCAGCAAGTTGAAGGAGATAGAGTTGTATTTTAGATAACATTTGAAGAAGAAAATAGCTGCAAATTGAAAGACTTTTGGACAGCATATTTGGAAGGATATAGGTGCTCGATTTGGACATAATTTTGAGAAGCAAAGGAGCTGCGAATTTAAGAAAATTAGAGCAACGTTTGATAAGATAAATATTTCTTTAAAAGAATTACTGGAGGAATAAGAAGATAGTTTTTGGAAGCATTTTAAAAATGAGAGAAGCTGCAAAGTTCTACAAGCTCGAACAGAAAAAAGGAAAGCTAAATTACCAAGAAATATATCTACGAAGGATGTCAAAGAGGTTTTAAATATTGGTGCTTTAAAATTATTTTTACTCAAGTATTAAAATTGGTTTATTCTAAGCACCATATTGGAGTCTATAGAACAGTAAAATAAAGGTCAAGTTTAAGTCTTCAAATTTGAAGAATATTGCATTTGCACCATATTAGAATCCAAATATTATAGATAACAAAAATAATTTAGCTTTGATATCAATAAATAAGCTTTTTTGAAATTGAATAAGTCAATATTTTCATAGTAAATATTGGAGAAGAAATATTATCCAAAAAGCAAAGTCTTTATCAAAGAAGCTTGGTCAATCATCGTGTGGAAAAAGGAGACACCATATTGTCAAGGTATATCCACTATGGAAGAGAAGACATCCACATTGAGTATGAACCACCACAAGTGAAAATAACAACCAAAGAGTTGATAAGAACCAGCAAGGTTGGCCCACCAAGTTGAGGAGGAGGAGCAAAGCCTCAATGCCACCATTAGCACCATTCAAGGAGGGTAAGCATGGTATATGAATAGGTAGTAGAGAATACATTCTATGAACAACAAAATACAAGTATTGGGAAGACAAAACATTGAAGAAGCTAAGTTAGGGAAATTTGAGCACCAAGGGATCAACCATCGCATAAGTGGACATTGGTATTGCAAGTGATGAGATGCCACATGTTGACTGAAACATTCAAAATGCTTTAGGTTGATCATTGCCAAGAATTACATAGTTAGGAAGGGTTTTAGAGAATTAAATAACTAAAGGATACCTATGGTATGTAAGATAAATATGTAAAGTCATTGTTTACCATTTGGAACATCAAAAATAGAATTCCAATAGCCTTGGAGATAATTAAAACATTTAAGGCATTTATTAATGCATGGGATATAAATAACACAAGAGAGATCCATTTGGAAGGAAGTACGAGTTGCAAAAATAGGAGAGCACTTTGCAACAAGAAGTCTATTGACTCTTCAACAATGAAGATCAATTATTTCTCCCAATATAGCATGCACCCAGATTATTGAGGTAAATTTTAGATTATTATTTGATTTATTTAAAGGTTGGAGTAATAAGGAGGAATTTATAATTGGTTTATGAAATATTGAGTTTGATTATTATATTATCACATTGATTAATTAATTCTATTGGAGGTATAAGGTTTATAAGTGATAAATCAAACCCTAGATATTTTATTACTACATTTTGGAAAGTTTTGAAAAGCTGATTTAAGGTTTTGGGAAGATAATTACATGTTTTGTAATTATTTTGTTTGATTTTGTTAAGCAATTTGAAATATTTGCAAATTGATAATTTTGGAGAAATAAGGATTTCAACATCAAATTAGGAATACAAAATTTGCAAGTATCTTTTTACTAAATTTCTAGAATTCTAATTAGGGAGTTATAAGGAATTCAACACCAACATAGGATTGTGAAATTTAGAATTTAGAAATCATATTTTTGAAATTTGGGAGATAAAATGAATTCCACCTAGAGATTTGAAGAATTGAAATCTTTGTCAAAACTATTGTTTGATTATTATCCAAACATTAGGAAATACAAGGTATTCCACAAAATTTGAGAATTGAAATTACATCAGAATTTAGAAGTTGAAAATATTTCATCAAAGTTGATCTATATATTCAAGATTGGGAGATATAAGGCTTACAACATAGTTTTTTGGAAGGTTGAAAAAAATTGAGAAGTGTTCTTAGTCTATTATCAAAAACTAAGGAGGAATAAGGATGTCTACTTCAAATAATACATTAAACAATGATATAGAGAGTATTATCAGAGAAGAAAAGAGAAATGTTATAAAACTTGGAATCAAGAATTTGATTAAAAATTCTAAAGGAAAATTAGACTTAGTCTCAAGTTTCATTTACAAAGAAGCATTAGAAGAAAAATTTTAAACATTAGAATACTATCTGCATGCAAGAATGTTTGAAGTAATTAACAATGACAAAGATAATATTATGATTCCTTTGAATAATGCTAGTATAATATACATGGTATTACTTACACTTAAATATCACAAAGATAAGAACTATAATTAAAAGGAATTGATTGAATATTTTAAGAAGAAATAAAAAGTAGAAGAATCCTTTTTGGAAAAAGTATTTCATTCTTCATGCAATATTGATTCTTCAAGTTCATCTAATTCAGGGTTTTATCATGATGCTTTAAGTGAATGTTCAAAAGGTTCTATACTAAATAAGACTTATGATGTGAAGGACAAAGGTAAAGAGAAAAAGGTTTTGCAAGAATCTAATGACAACATGATAGCTCATGAAAGCACAAAGACTGACACCAATGATGAAGATAAGAAAGAAGAGAAGGAACCTGATCAAGGAGGCATACAATGTAAAGTGAGTTGAAAATATGAAGACCATATTGAAGACTAAAGTCTTCAATAACCAAATAATGTAATACAGAGGGGTTTTGGAGTATATTACATTATTTGGTACATGCTAATGTACCATATTGGGTACATATTTAAATTAAGAATGTGTCTTATATTAGAGAGTGAGTATTTACTTTATGTAATGTAATAATATGTAGGAAATGCACAAGTATCTTGTAGAAATGCACAAGTATGATGAGTGTATATGTGCACAAGTGCCCTTTATGTAAGAGTGCACATGAGTTATTAGAGTAGGAAAGTGAAGAGTCTCAAGAAGAGTGAAGGTCAAGAGAAATTCATATTAAGAGTCACATTCCATTATATATGTGTCTATGTGTGTGTGAAATAATGTAGAGTGAGAGTGTGTGGAAGTATAGTGTATTTGAGATCCTTATTCTATATCAAAATACTATATTTGTGAGCATTTGGTAATTTTTAATTTTATGAGTTGTTGCAAATGTTATTTATGTTTAGTATATGATTAGAATATTGCCATTTTCATATATTTTATATAGCAAATTTATTTTAGATCTTGTGATTGTTTTGCTTTAAGTATTAAGCATCAAAAGCTAACAAATATTTATCTAATTCCACTAGCTCAATATATATGGATCAAGATCCACAAATATTTCTTGGTTAAAATAACATAGGACCACCTAATTTGAAAAATTTTAATCATATTCTATAAGTGGATCTTTAAAGCTCTACACACATACATTGGAACTAGAAATATAATATATGAACACTATCAATATGTGGTATCTTTAGCTACTATTCATAACATTCAATATGATGATGTCATGGTAAGACTCTTGTGTTATCATTTAAGGGAAAAATACTTCATTTGTACTAGACTCTTGATGATGGAAGAAGTCATTCTTAAACCAAACTTACTAAATAATTCATCCAAGAATTTAATGAATTAGTGGATCTATTCTCATTTCTCATATAGTTCATCACTATTTAGAGACATCCCTAAGATGTGGTAATTGATTTCAACATTATATTCAATAGAACATGGAAAATAATCCCTCAAGTAATTAGACCCTCAAATGCTCAGGCACTCATTTACTATCTTTGAGATTTTAATCTAGATCTAGACTTGCAAATACAAAAATCAAATGTAGTAACATTTCTACAATCATTACAAGCTACAATAACTTTTGATAATAATTTAATATTTGTAGGAAATATTCCACCAAGGTTTGTCATGCCATACTTTCCATAAATTACTCAACCCTTATAAGAAACACAAAATCTAGTAGCAATCATGACCATGCCTACATTAGCTCCAACCCCCACTCCAAAAGATTTACCTATGCTTGTAGCACCCACTCTATTTGTATTACCTCCACAACATATTGTGCATGCACTAACTACTCCAAAGCCTAAGTAATATCCAATTATCTATGTACTAACAACATTGAAGAACTTAAGTAATGATATAACCACTATGAAGAGACAAGACAATAAAAAAATTACTAGCCAAAAATATTCTAGTACATGATTAAAGACCAAGGATCTTCCATGAGCCATGCTACCATAAAACCCAATGTTATCTATAGTAACTAGGATAAAGGCTCATCCATATATTCATATGCAACAAACTATTAGTGTTCATCTTGTAATGGTCTGCATAGTGTAAACATTTATATGGTCTATCAAAACTAGGTACTAATAGTAGCAATAGAAAATGTGGATAAGGCATGAAAAGACCAAATAAATATGCTGAGATCTAGATCAAATTATTCTTATGAAAGATCTCATGGAAGAATAATCTATATCCATATTGACAAGGTCTGGCAAGAAACCCTTGCAAGTAGATCTATAGAAATTGGACCCATCCAAGGTACCATATGAGCCACTAAAGAAGTTGGAGAAAGAACTATCTTAGTCTTCTCAAAGTAAATAACAACCCCTAATAGATATTTTTAAGGAACAACCAAGTCCAAAAAAAGCTAATGAGACTCAAGAACAAGTTCTAAACAAACTTTGTACCCCTCTATGCTAAAGTGACAAAGACTAGAGACAACACACGATTATCGAAGGAGGTTTGATGATTCAGAGAAGAGGAAAAAGAAGTAGCCATAATATTTAGGGTTTAATATCATAGAAGATCTAAAGAAAACCCATTCTAAATCAAGGATGTATGTTGATTTAATGATTTTAGAATAAATTAATCTCCTCTGGATGTTGGTAAAATCTATTCATCCTAAAGGTGAATCATACCCAAAGCTTAATTTAACTCAAGATAAACATGTGCTAAGAATGGGAAAAAATAATCCACCTCTCTTCTATATTTCTCTACACATGGAAGGCTAGGTTTTGCACAATTGCATTATGGAATTTAGAGTAGCTACCATAGTGATGCCTAAAGTAATTTATGAATCCATGGGAACGAAATATATCTAGTCCAAACACGGAGATCTATATAGATGCCATACCAATCAGAATTGTTGAAGTAATAAGGTATATACATATGATCCTCCATAAAAATTTGGAATTAACAATCATACAAGAAGTAGTGGTGGTTAATCTATCTCCATACTTTGGCATTTGCCTTTCCTAGGAATTCATCACCAAGCTAGGTGGTTATCTATCTCTAGACTACACCCACATAGAAATCCATCATAAATGTAAGAAGGTAAATATCTATGTAGAGAGTCCCACTCCCTATCACATAGAGCCAATATAGATATTCCCACTCCCTATCAATCGAGAAAGACAACATCAATTTGATTAGTGATGAAATATATCCCCTAGAAGCAATTATAGATGGATTGCAAATAGAAAATTTCTCTCTCATAGACTTCAATGTCGTGACTGAGATTGGGATAGGCATATTCCATAATGAAGTTTAAAGAGAAAAATATTTCAACCCTATCAAATTAGGATCTCTAAAAAATAGAAATTTGGAAGCTCTACTTTGATGGAGCTAGATGCAAGAATGGTGTTTGGATATAGAATAGTATTGGTCTCTTATTTTGAAGGCATAAAGTAGTTCTCGTATAGATTAACTTGGATTTGCACCAATAATATTTTATAGTATGAAGCATTGTGCTTAGGATTGCTATAAGTAGATAAATTGTGAAATAAGTTGTTTACAATTTATGGTGACTCCAAACTGGAAGTAAACTAGGTCACATAGAAATGTAGCAACAAGCAACATTACCTCAAAGCCTACCAGAACAGAGTCTAGGATCTCTTGGAAAGCTTTAAAGCTATGAACATAAAGTAATCCCTAGAAATGAAAATGCACAAGTTGATGTATTTGCTTGTTAGGGGGTAAACTTTTTTCCTTTAAATGATATCTAGAAAAATTCAAAGTTAGTCAAATTGGATTTTAGAAATTCTATGCTAGATAAGGAAACCTTCTCATAGGTGTTTTGAAGAGGATGAGCAAATAGTAAACTTTCTAGTTCAGGAGGCAACCTATGTAAATATGCCTAAAAAGACAATTGAGAGCATAAATCAAGAGGATATTATTTAGCTAAAAAATAGTCACATCCCAAAAGTATTTATTACCCTTGAAAGCATATTTGACAACAATGATTGGCCAACTAGCTGAAGGATAAAAATTGATAAGCAGTGTTTCAGGTAAATTCAAATTGAGATTTGTAAAATTTTTAAGGTTGGAGTGCATTGTTCAGGGTAATAAGTTGGATAGCTTATCACACTATGCAAGGAATTTGGTGACATTAAAGCATGGAGTTATAATGACCTGAAGGTATATAATAGGGATACTATTTAACACACAATTGAATTATTTCCAAATGCTAAGCCCTTTTGCAAAAAGTAGAGGCTCATGAATCCATAGATAGAATCCCTCATGAAGTAAGAACTACTAAAATTAATCAATGCAAAATTTTTACCCAATCAAGCACTCAACATGGATGGCCAATTTGGTGCTCATGAGGAAAAAATAGTGTTATACACCTCTGTGTGGATTTAAAAAATATAAATAAATCCTCCTTAAAGGATCATTATCCTTTGCCTCAGATTGATTATATTTTGCATGCAGTTGTTGAATCAAGGATATTTTTCTTGCTAGATGAATTCTTTGGCTTTTATTAGGTCTGGGTGATATATGAAGATCAATATAATACTACGTTCATGATAAAGTGAGGAACCTTTTATTACCAAAGAATTCCCTTTAGACTATCTAATGCTAGAGCCACTTTTCAAATTTCTATAGACCTCACCTTTAGAAAATTGGTTAACAAGGTGACCATAATTTATCTAGATGATATCATAGTCTTCTCACACTAGAAGGAGAAGCACCTTGTTCATCTATGGCTTGTGTTCCAGAAATATAGAGAATTTTTAGTATCATTGAATTCAAATAAATCAATATTTTTTGTCGATGAGGGCAAGCTATTGGGACATGTATTATCAAAATAATGCCTATCCATTGATCCAAATAGGTTCAAATTAATTCTAGAACTTTCCATACCAAAAATAAAAAGAGATTACAATCCTTCTTTAGAAAAATCAATTTTATCTAAAATTTTATGTTTGACTATGTTCAGATAGTGAAACCAATGATAGAACTACTAACGAAGGATACAAATTTTACTTGGATGAAGGCAAGGAAGGAAGAATTCAAAAAAATGAAAAAAGTTACAACTAAAGCTCTAGTACTAGCCAATCCTAAGTATCAGAAGGATTTCATCATACATATATGGTGTTGAGGAAAGTTTTGTAGTTATGTTGACTCAAAAGGACAAAGATCATAGTGAGTGGCCAATAGCCTTTCTGATATAGATGCTACACAACTATGAGGAGTGATATAGTTTTATTAAAAAATAGGTATTCACACTCATGAAATCACTAAAGAATCTAAATCAATATATTTATCAAAGTAAGACCTTAGTGTATGTTGTCCATCCAAATATATAGAACTTTATTATGCAAGAAGAATTGGGTGAAAAGAGAGTTGGTTGGATTACCAAGATCCAAGAGTATAATATAGAAATATGACCTACCAAGTTGGTTAGAGGTAGAATTTTGTGTGATCATACTGCTAATTCTATAGTGCCATAAGCAAACATGCTAGTTGAAAGGATTGAATAATTTTAGTCAGCAAATGATGAATTTTTTTTTTTTGGTAGATAAGATACTATAGCATTAATACCAGGTTTTACAGGTTGACCCAAAACCTTTTACAAAAATCAGCCCAGGGCTATTGATGAACATATCCTTACTAAGGATCCTATATATGTAAAATCTACATGCCATCAAAGTTATTACATCCAGTAAGGCACATAGCCTATTATCAAAAAGAAACTTACCATACAACATTTTGGGTATACCCTAATAAAACACACATGCATAATAATTACAAAAAAGAAACAGACACAGATCCCTTCCTTGAGATAACAGAGAAAAAAAAGGTGCAGACACACATAGCAGAGTACTAAAAAAAACTCCCACAAGCTTTGTATTGATAGTTACTCTTAATAATTCTTTGGTAATTTCTTTCTTCCGTATATGACATGCTTTGGTACCACATACTATCTTTGCCAATAAGCCTTGGAGAAGTGAACCTGTTGGCTAGATTTATGGTGGTGGCTATCTGGTGGTCCACGTGGCTTTGGTTTGAAGTCTTATATTGTCATTTATTTTCTTCCCTATGATTATCAACCAACCTCAAATTACTAAGATGACTAGGAGCCATGTTATCTGACATGTGACTATCCCCATTAGTCTTTGTGGCATTTCCAAGCAACATCCACAAAGACTGATAGCTCAGATAATTTTTATTGTGAGTCCAATTCAAAAAGAGACGGGAATACTCCTAGCCTTCGAACTTATAGTGCCTTCCTTGTTAGTAAATTTGACTATCATTCTTGACATTCTTGTTGAATAAGCTCCTCTACTTCACTCGGGACACCGTATTCCCATTTAAAAATTCCATAGCCATCGACACCCAAATTGGCTAGCTTATCAGCAATTTTGTTAGCTTCTCGAAAGACATGTTGGGCTTTTATGTCATGTCTTCCCTAGAAAAGGATCCTAGCCTCTTCAATAATTGTTTTAATCCTCTAAGGAGGTGTTTTCTAATTATTGAGGAGATTTATAACATGCATAGAGTCTCCTTCTATGATCAAATTTCCTTCTAAGTCTTGAGTCATTTGAAGGCCTCTCCACATAGCTCTAGCTTCAGCTTCGTTATTCATCCTTGTTCCCAAATATTTAGAAAATGCAAGCATCATATTCCCATTATGATCTCACACAATGCCACCAGTGCCTGCTCTTCTAGGATTGTCCTTAGTCGCTCCATAAAAATTAAGCTTAAACCAACCCGTAGGAGTTTTAGACCACTTAACATTGGCTCTGGGGTTGACTAACCTAGGCATAGACTCATCTAACAAGGTTAAGCTTAAATATTTAGCAATCATGGTCTCTTGTAGATGAGGTTTACAACTATTAAAAGGGATAATGTTCACATTCTTGTTGGCAAAGGATAGGATCCTAGCAATGATAGTTTTATGATCATGGATAGACTCATTAAAGACTCTATGGTTCCTTTCTAACCACACCTGCCAAAGATAGTGATTGAGACAAATTTTCCACATGTATCTAAGTCTTTGGCTTGAAAAGGGGCAAGGCCACTGGATGAACAAATCAAGTACGGTGGTTGGTTTAACCCATGAAATATTGAAGGCCTAAAAAACCCCACTTAGGATAGTCAAGGAAAAAGGGCACTCAAGGAAAATGTGATAAATGGTCTCCTAATTAGTCCTGCATAGATAACAATGATTAGTGATACAAATACCTTTACGCATCATATTATCAATGGTTAGAATTCTTCCTTGGATAACCAGCCATGAAAAGACTGCAATTTTTGGAATTAAATTTTTTATCCAAACTAAGTCCTTTTGGAGGACAAAATCATCGTCATCAAGTAGAAGCTTGTAAGCTGATTTAAAAGTGAACTACCCATTTTTCGTAGGAGCCCAGGTCACTTGATCTTCCTTGGGTCTCATGGGGATAAAATGTTGCCCGAAAATGTTACAAATATCATTTGATTCTACTTTAAATCCCTGAATTCTTATTTTTTTCCACTTCATTCTACCTCTATCCTCAACCATATAATCGTAGACTTTTCTGCCAATGAGTTCTTCTGTGATATCTCTAATTCGGGTGAAGTTAAGATATTGCGTCAGTGGTTCATCCTTAGCCCACCTGTTATTCCAAAAATTTATCCTCTCACCATTGCCTAAAACCCATCTTAAACTTTTTTTGATTATTTCCTTACAATTAATAATTTCTTTCCAAAAAGCAGAACCTCTTATTGGAATTGAATCACTTAGAAATTCCATATTTTGAAGATACTTTCATTTGATGATAGTTGTCCATTCATTTTCTTCACTAGAAATGAGATGCCACACCTACTTAGCTAGTAAAGCTAAATTTATATGAGCAATTCTCCTTAGACCTAAGCCCCAATTTTCCCTGGGTCTGCACACTTTGGTCCATCCTACAAGGTGTATCCTTTTTTTCTCCTCTGATCCAGTCCATAAAAATTCTTTTTGGAGTTTCTCAATCTGGAGAACCTTCACAGGGGATTTGAAAATGGAGAGGAAATAGACTAGAATGCTCTGAAGAGAGGCCTTAGTGAGGGTCATATTTCCTACTTGAGATAGAAGATGACTTTTCCATCCAGCAAGTTTTTTTTGAATTCTTTCAATAACCCTTTCCCACATTGACTCTCTCGGAGAACCAATGAAAAGAGGGAGACCAAGATACAAAGTGGGGAGGTTTGCTATATCACACCCTAAAATTTCTACAATCCTTCCTTGCCTATGAATGGGGGTGTTCAAGAAATATAACTTGCTTTTACTGAAATTAACTTTCTGAGCAACAGCGTCCTCGTAGAGTTGCAGGATGTATTTAACTATTTTGGCCTCAACCACTGATGCCTTAGTCAATATAAGGGTATCATTGACAAATTTTTTGGTGAGAAACATCCCTAGTGAGAGATGTTTCCTTGATTACCGATATTAGCCTTGAACTACAAGCAGTTTTTATGGTTTTACCTAAAGCTTCTACCATAATTATGAATAACATGGGGCTGATAGGGTCCCCCTGTCGAATTCCTCTATGACTTTGAAAGTAACTAGTAGTTGTTCCATTAACTAGAATCGAGAACCATGCTTTAGAAATACATTCTTTGATTAAATTAACCCATTGGTGGTGAAAACCAAACTTAAGGAGGACAACAATTAGAAAGTCCCAATTTAGCCTGTCAAATGCTTTGTTCATATCAAGATTGAGGGCAAAAATAGACCTGTTAGTCTTATGAGTAGACTGTAGAGCTTCATGAACTGTGATAACTCCATCCAAGATTGACATGCCCTGGATAGAGCTTCCCTGGCATAGATCTATGATGCAAGGCAGAATATCTCTCATTCTATTTGCAATGGATTTAGTTAGGATCTTGTAAGAAACATTGCACAGACTGATTGGCCTAAAGTCAGCCATATATTCAAGGGTTTTCTTCTTAGGAATTAGAGAAATAAAATTAGAGTTGATACCTTTTGGGATATGATTGCTTGCTTGGAATTCTCTGACAACAGAAATTACATCCTCACTTATGATGTCCCAAAAAGCTTGATAGAAATGAGGGGGAAAGTCATCAAGTCCTAGAGCTTTGTCTGGCTCCATGCTAAACAAGGCTTCCTTAATTTACTCATCAGAAAATGGAGCTAGAATCTTAAGTTTTATATCCTCATTTATTATGCTAGGAATGGATTGCAAGAGAATATCTTTGGCCTTCTCATTGCACTGTGATTCCTGACCAAGGATAGAATTGAAATAAGTTACTACCTCCTTTCTGATTTTTGTTAAGTCTTGAGTAATAGAACCATCTGCTTTTTTTTTTTAATTTTATCTTGTTATTACTTCTATTTCTAAGAGTGGTGACATGAAAAAACTTGGAATTTGAATCTCCATATTTCAACCAAATAGCCCTTGATTTTTACCTCCAATAGATTTCCTCATAGGCCAAAATGTTATGAAACTCTGCTAGTTTTGTTCGTTCCTCCTGCCTAGTAGTTTCATCAGCATCACCATGTTGGATCCTCTGATAAATTATCTTCAAAATTTCAACAACCTATTTTTTATTTTCAAAGAGATTCCCAAAGACCTCTTTGTTCCAAGTTCGAAGCTTTTCCTTAACAAAATTTAATTTGCCAACAAGTTTAAAAGTTGCACTACCCTTGACAGGTTGCTGCCACCACTGACTTATGTTATCTCTAAAACTAGAATGTTTGATCCACATAGATTGAAATCTAAAAGGTTTCTTGAAGGATAGAGAGTTAGGGATCTCCAATAAAATGGGATTATGATCAGAGGCAATTTTAGGAAGGGCTTGCAGGGTAGAATCACCGAACAAATTTGTAGCCTCCTTTGATAGAAAAAACCTATCAAGCCTTTCTCGAATGAGATGACACCTTATCCGTCGATTGCTCCAGGTATAATTCTCTCTTCTAAGTTTTACATCCATCAACATGTTGGAGTTCACAAAGTCATTGAACTCATCCATGCTCTTGATAGGTGGTCCATTTCCACCCATTTTGTCTGAAGGGTAAAGAGGAGTGTTAAAATCCCCATCTAGAATCCAAGGGACATTATGGAAGATTTCACTCATATTGCCTAAGTACTCCCATAGTAGAGCTCTCCCTTGAATTGAAGTTGGGGCATAAATATTTGAAATGATCCATGACCTATTGCTATTTATTTCCTTAAATAAAACACTAAGAACCCTATCATATTTCTGAATAATGGTGCTTTCTACTATCCGAGGATCCCAAAAAGTCATAAGGCCTCCAGATGCTCCTCTGGATGATTTGCAAACCATCTCCCCTTGATTCCAAATTATTTTTACTGAATCTCATCAATTTTTTTTTCTTGCAACATGATAATAGTTGGATTCACTTGATTTATTATTGCACTGAATTCCCTATGTTTGGGTAGGCCATTGAGGCCTCTCACATTCCATGAGAGGAACTTCATTTATATTGTTTGGGATTTCTTCCTCTCCCCCTCCCTTGAGGGGGTTTTTCTAATTTGTTGTCTTCAGAACCCGTAATAACCTGTTGAAACAAGGTTCTCTATTTTCCATTGGCAATGTCATTATCAGTTTTAATTTTTTGATGATCAGCATTTGATATTATCCCTCTTCTTTTTCACTGCCAAAATCTATAGGAGACTTCATAGTGCTCTTGGTTTGTTTAGGAATAAACTGAGGGGAGGTAATTTGTTGCAAAACGGGACTGCCATATTCCTCAGTCTGAAGAGTTTCACATATCTCCATCCCTACATCCAAATATTCTCCTTTTTTCCTATATTCCCTCAGTCTACGAGATGGCCCCTCAGAAGGATTCACTTGGCTCCTAGTGATGATGTTAGGGAGATGAGATTTTTTATTTTCCAATGCCTCAACTTTATTCCTAAGTTCTTCAGCATTAGGGTTTGGCTTTGGGATGCCCACTAGGCTTGAAGTATTTTTAGCATTGGGGTTTAAGGATAATAACTTGGATGTGGATTCTAGATATCATGTATTAGGGTTTGGATTTATGATGCCCACAGGGCTTACAGTAATTTTAGAATTAGGGTTTGAGGATCCTAACTTGGATGGGGATTCGAGAGAGTCAGAAAGGTTAGCCTGAAGGTGTTGGGCTTCCATATCTTCTGATAATCCTCCTAATCCCATATTGGATAGAATTGAAAATTTATTTGAAACTAGAGGATTGGAACTTACCTGAGTATTTTGGTTTCCAAAAACCTATTGTTTTCCTTTGTCTTGCTCGGACCCTACACCCTCTCTTTTCTTTCTTTGGTAGACATAGTTTACCTTATTTAAATCGCCTCTTCCAGGGAAACTCCTAAAATTTCTTCTATCTAGCATTCTCTGCTCCTGCTTTTCCCTATTCATTGCTAGGTTAGGGCACTAATTGCATAGATGTACTTGATTTTTACATTCTGCATAGAATTTCGATCTATTCTCTTATTCTACCGACTATTTTCTATAGTATTATCCATACTATAGCTCCACAAACCTTGGAAATTCATTATTCAAATTAGCATTTACGTAGATTCATGCATGAGTCATCCTTGTCCTGGCCAAGGTCACATGGTCAATGGATATCAGGTCCCCTATAGTTCTGGCTATGCCCTGTAGCCAATATTCATTGAAGAACTAGGTAGGTAGACTCGAGAGACAAACCCAAATAGGGTCAATGTTAATATTTTTCTTTTCAGGGTCGAAATATTCACCCCATCATCTAAGAAAAAGGCTCCTTTTGCCTAGAAACCAAGGACCTCCTATTAAAATATGGTTAGCATCCTCCATATTGTTAAAATGGATAATGAATAACCCTTGAGTTAGAGATACCAACTCCAATCTACCTACCAGTCACCATTTACCCATCGCCCAAGCCCTAATAGTCTCCATGTCCGGCCTACCTCCCAAAAACTTGCCTACCAGGGAGAATTATTCCATTAAAAGAAAAGGGCTCATGGAACTTGTCGGGGCTAAAATTTATTATTTACTAGAACTAGGGGTAGAAGATATAGAACCTCCTTTCTTTTTCCTCTAAGATTCTTAGCAAAAGATAGCCACTTCTTGGGCCCCACATTGTCCTTCGTATCTTTTTTGTCGAGGTCTTTCTGAGGAGGGTCGGGCCCCCGTGTGATGCTCACATTGAAATCTACCACAACCTAACCGCCTTCCTCTAGATCCTCACTTGATCCATGCTCAAGGTTCCCACCCGCCCCTTCCATACCTGCTCTACCTCTACCACCTTGGCTGAGATTCTTGCCCAAAAAATTCAAACCCTCACTCCCACTGCACCCGCTAAACCTCAGCTCACTCATTCCTCTTGTTGAAAGAGAACGAAAGAAAAAATTGAAATGATGAAAATAAATAGAGTAACTAGATTACTTATTAATTTATTTTTTTTAGTCTAACAAGTTTTCATATGGTTTTACTGCCTCCCAAAGATAAATATATAGGATGCAAGCTATAAATGTGATTATTGATGGTAACCTATACTAGAAGAACTTTGATGGGGTGATACTATGTTGTATACATATAAAAGGAGTAGATGAAACTTTAAAAGAAATCTATTTAAGCTTCTCAAGTGGGCATTTTTATGATCATATGATAGCTAATAAAATCCTCTAGGTTGAATATTATTGGCCAAATCTATTTGCTAATGCTCTCAAGGTAGTTTAAAAGTGTGATAAGTTTCAAATATTTGTGGGGAGGAGGATAAATCCTACACTACCTATACAACCAGTGATTGTAGAGGAGCCCTTTTAGCAATGGAGGCTTGATTTCATTGGTATGATAAATCCAAAGTCATCTACTAGGCATAAATTTATATTGACTACAACATATTACTTTACTAGGTGGTTCAAGGTAGAAGCTACCAAGCACATAGATCAGGAGACTATAATTAAATTTTTGGAGAAATTGATTACTATATTTGTAATTTTTAAATTATAATATTTGAAAATGGATCTTCCTTCCTAGGTGCTAAAGTCATTGATTTTACCAACAACTATGACAGATACTAAAAATATTCTTCCAATTGTTACCCACAAGGTAATGGGCTAGCTAATTCCACTAATAAAAAATTATTGAGAATCATCAAAAGAACAATTGGGAAAATTTAGAGAAGTTGGCACCTAATGTTAAATGAAGCTCTATGGGTAGATAGAATTATAGTTAATAAAGCATTGAAAACTACCCCATATTCATTGGTTTATGATAGGAAGCCATATTACCTTTGCTCCTAGAAGTTTTAGCTATGAAGCTAATAGACCAGGCAAAATTAGAGGACATAGAGCCAATTAAAATTGGAATAGCATAGTTGATTTTGATATAATAACAAAGAGAAAAGGCATATAATAACTTCTAACAACACCAAGCATAAGTTAAAAGAGAGTTTGACAAAAATATTCTCTCAAGTAGTTTGAAATTGATGACTTAGTGTTAAAATGTGATGAAGATAGGGCCAATCCAAGAAAGCATGAAAAGCTTAAATTATTATTGTTTGGACCCTATTAAATTTTAGGAAAGCATGATTTAAATGCATTTGATCTGACATAAATGGACCATTAAATTTTATCAATTTTAGTAAATGGCTAATATTTAAAGCATTATGCATATGGAGAAGTTCCCTCAGCTATATTATATTTATATAACATGTGCAAATACAAAAATAAGTGGTCATGATAGTTTTGACTTGTCAAAAGTTGATTGACCAAGATAAAATTTGAAAATCACCAAATTTTAAAATTCAAGTGATTCTATTGGGTGAAAAGTGAAGCAATATTTAAGTGGGCATGCATTCCAAGTGCTTGTATGTAGTGGTAATCTAAATAAATGATATTGAAAATAATGTAAAGCATGAAAATTTTTGGCATTAAACGCATCAATTATTAATATTCTAGCTATAAAATTAGGGCCTATGTACTTTACACACTTGAGCAATTGAGAATTCATGGAGCAAGGTATTGTTGTGAGCAAGAGAAGAGAAATTTTTCATAAGGGTAACCAAGTGTAGTAGGTTAGGAGCTATGGTGCATGGAAAGAAGGGATTAAATTTCAAAGGCCCACCAAGGAGCTCTAGGATTGTATGAGCAAAATCCATGACCCATTGATTACAGTCAAAGTGATATAGAATAATTTTAGAGATATTGTAGAAGAAAAAGGAAAGAATTTCTCTACTAAAAAGTACAAGTGATTTATTGGAATTCATTCTTGTCATCATACATGCCCAGGGTTGTGCACCATTTCCTAAAAAAATTCAAAGTAGTGATAAAAATATATGAACCAAAATATAAAATAGTGTGTACTAAAATAGGGCAAAAAATATTTAAAATTGTAGTTGACACATTCACAATGGTTTTTGTCACAAGAGCTTGTCTGGTATGAATACTAGAACTATTTATGTTGAAGACCAAGTTGAGTATTATAAAAGAGATTTGGTTAAAAATTGACTTGATAAGTAGTTAGGGAAATCCAATCATAGCCTCCTATTGTGGCCATTGCACAACTAACCCCAAAATTTGGGGACCCACCTTTTCCTTTGTCATTTTAGGGGACTTGTTTTATATTCCTTGTGTGTTGAGTGTGTTAGGGAGTATTTTTCTTTTGTATGCCTTGAGTATGTAGTATGGATTGTTGATTTTTATATTTTAATTTATTTTATTGTTGTCTTGGTTTGGTTTGAAAGGTGTTAATTAATTTTAATATTCTTCCAAGCTAAATCAACCTAAGCATAAATTTTTTAAACTAATATGTATATATATAACCAAAAAAGTAAAAAAAAAAGAGTGTATAGTAAAACATAAAAGACAAATATATATATATATATATATATATATTATAAAAAATAAAAATAAATAAATAAATATATATATAATAAAAGATAAAAGCAAAAATAAAATATAGGCATATATGTATAAGCCTATACACGTGGGAATATACGACAAATTAGATAAATAAAGCGGTGCATGTTTTTATATGATCTCTTTTCCAAAGTCCTATGAGTAACTCTATTTAGCAAAGTATATGCTTATATCCACATCTTTATTTTGAAAGAGGTGTAAGTTAGGTTTATTATTAAATTTTGTTGAAAGGGTTATAGTGTTTGAATTTTTATTTTATGGGTGTAGGTAATTGGAAGTGCGGTGACTGAGACATCGGTGCTCATGTTGAATAACGGATGAAAAGCCCATAATGGTGGAAATGGCATTATGGTTGGTGATGATGGACACACGCAAAAATAGACCATTGATAAAACATGATTCGATGACAAGGATTATCATATTAATAGGAACGACACCATGGAGATGTTTTTGTGATGATTTAAGACAAGTTTTGTAGGTGTAGAGGAGCACCAGGTGTTTTTGAAACTATGTTAGAGGTAACATAGAATGTAACAGCAAGCACGACAATGACCAATATGACTGGAATGTATAGGATATGGGAACCATTAGGACTATAGCAAATGGTAGAGGGTTGATACATAGGTATTATGAAGGACAATGGCTAGGTTGGTAGCGCAATGGAGTCTCAAGGACAACATGTTGTTATCGATGGTACCTCTCATCATAGTCACCGATGAAGACAACGTCACATTTTATTTTTGGAAGACATGGTTACGAGGAGCCATGTAGAAGGTGTGAATAGATGGTTTCAGATTGCATATGCAAGGTATTGAGTTAAGAAAAATATGTTATGAGAGCGAGCATATCTACACGGTGGACTTTTGGAGACTATGGCATGGTAGATTTGATTGCACATAATTCAAGACAAACACAGGGAGGTTTCAAAGTATCATATTTACAGTGATGCAAGCCCATTTGACAATGTACCTAGTGATGAAAACCTACTCACTGGGATGAACCATATGGACCTCAGCATTGTTAAGCATGAGGATAAGAGTTGTGCATGTACTCCATGTTTGCTACCATGAAATGTGGATTCTGCATATCTGTCATCTTAATTACAGATTTAGCCAGCATTTACATAGCAACAACGTAGACAAAACAACATATCATTTAGCAGCAAGGAAGGTGGTGACTATTGGGAGCATCGTACACCGCCAGATAAGTTCTATAATACACCATCCATATTGCTAAACCATCCAAATATAAGGATGTAGTAGCAGTGTCATACATGGTAGAATTTGGGGTTTATCATTCGATGCCCCAAAAGAATGGCGATGATCATTTCTAGTGAAGGCAAGTTCCTTCGAGGATATAGAATATGGTAGATAGGTAACACAGGGAATTTTCTCACTCGATGGAGATGGATAGATATAGTCTTCTATCGATAACGTGTTCTCAAAATTCATGACGTGGTTGGAAAAGATGTCGATAGTTGGTAGCAAAATAGGTTTTGATGAAGGTCCTTCATAAATGTTGTGTGTGTAAAGTGGATGATATTGGTCTACAAATTAGAAAGGGGCTCATGTTATTCAATAGTCTCATGAGATGAAGGGAGAAGTGAGCACAACATCCTTCAAGGCATATTGCAACACCTAAAACATCAAGTGCAACTAGCATATGAAGACATCGTGGACCATAACAATGTGGACATGAGCCACAAGTGCGATGAGTGGCCTACGTGGAATATCACACAGGTGCATATGAACATGTTAGCTACTGAATACGCAAGTTATTTCAAGCAGGGACATGGTCGTTTAACTTGAAATTTATTCAAACAGATGTTACGACGTGGGTGTGGTCGAGTGTGGCAGTATCTTTGACGTAGTATGATGATCAAGAACATTCATACAGTGCATTTATAACAAAGCGTTAACCAAGGAATGTTATGATTAATGAGGGTGATTAAGCCCAGATGTTACAATTTGTGATTAAGAAAGGAGATAATCATTATCAAACAATTTGGCCATTTTGCCTACCACCATAACAAATAAAATAGAAGAACATGGAGAGTAAATGAAGAGACATACATAAACCTTTAAATATCCCATTAAATGAAGGAAATAGGGTTGGAATTTTCTATAATCAAGAGGACATATCATTTTAATGCATGTAAATTCATAAACTTACACCTTGTGAGCAATATTGGAGGAGTTTCATTTCTAAGGGTTGTTATTTTTATGCTTGATCTTTCTACTGCATTTTTTTTAGACTTATATATAGTTTTTAATGTTCTTAGGATATTACACTACGTGAAGGTTTAGTTGAATGCAAGATTTATCTTCCTTATATTCTAGCACTTGATCTAATCAAATCGTGTTGATGCAGATTTGCTAAATTGAGTTACCCTTAGAGTGTCTCATAATATTTGGTTTTGTAGGGTAGGGGAGCATGATGTATTATTTTTACACTCATATTCTAATTTTGTAATAACTTAGTTAGTGTTTATTTATTTTTGCATCTTCATTTTCAGTTGGTTTTTGTTTTGGTCCTTGTCTAGAATTTTTGCATTTCCATATTCATTTTCATTCTATTTTCATTCTGGTCCTTGTTCCAAAAATTTTACATTTCCAGTATGTTTTCATTCTGGTCCTTATTCCAAATTTTTTGCATTTTCTTTTTTGTTTTCATTCTGTTTCATTTTGGTCCTTGTTCTAGAATTTTTGCATTTCCATTTTTGTTTTCATTTTGTTTCATTCTGGTCTTTGTCCAGAATTTTTGCAATATTTAGTTTTAGTTTGCTTGTATTTTGGTTCTTATCCAAAATTTATGCACTTTTCAGCATTGTATAAAGTAGTTCAACACTTTTGCTTCATCATATAAATCTCAAGATAAAATTAATCTAGGATGGATGGTACTAACCACTATTTTACATTAAGTGCAGATAAAGCAAATGAATGCTAACTTGCTAACATGCTAGCTGTCTAATTTTGTAGTTCATAGAGCATTAAATTGGAACATAAAATTGAACCTGCTAACTACAAATGAATCTCACATTAAAGGCACATATTTAAAATGAAGTGGACAATTCCATGTACTTTCACACTTTGCATTTTATTCTAAATATAAAATGGACCCACTAACTAAGATTCAGGGTAATATAGATTAATGCAAAGATAAACAAGGAAGCAACATTTCATTTTAGTATTTTACACAAAGGCACATTCATTTTAATTAAAAAAAATCAATCACTAAGCACAGATGAATTAAACCAGCAGACCCCTTGTTAATTGTCACTTGTAAATCTTTGTTTCTAGAACTTGTTATTCTTTATCATTTCATTTTCAAATACACATGTTGAATGCTTATATAGTATAACCTTGAAGAAGTTGTTTTTATACTCAATTTATTTGCAAGAGAGGGTTTTCGGTTTAATACCCTAATTGTGGTGGGGATTTTGCAATGGGGTAAAATATCCACTCAACATTTTGGTGCTAGAAGGAGGGCCTTCATAGATTTCTGATTAATTTTCTTAGAATCATTTTCATTTAACGGTACTTCCAGTTGCAAAAGCTAATTTTGTTCTTTTTGACAGCTAATGTGAGAAGTTTTGTTTCCACTGTGTTTGGTTGTAAGAATTTTGTTTTGCAAGTTTTCTTGTGTTGCTTTTGTTTATTATTTGAGTTATTATGAGTTGTGAGAAGGCCTTGTAGAACAAGTGTATTCCAAAGCTGTCCCAACCTGATTATATCACTACTAGGTCTAAAACCACTAAGGAAACCATATTTCAAAGTCTTTCTCCTAATTCTAGGAAATCAAGGAACAAGACTCAAAATGTTGAAATCCCATACAATATACTTGATCTAGGGTTATCTTTGGTGTCAAATACATCTAGTGGGCCTACACCTATTGTCTCTATTATTGTGGGTACATCAAGTGTATTTGCACCCATTACCTCAATTTTCTCTACTACTCTTGTAGGGACACCATCGTTGAACAACATGGCCTAACCCCCACCAGTTCCCTGGTATGGAGTATGTAATATTTCCTTGAATATATCTAGGGATGTTCATGAGATACCCAAAAATATTGAGAGATCCTTTCCCAAGTTTAAATAGAATGGTACTACGACAGTCGAAGAGCATATTCAGGATTACAAGGATGTCTTGATTAGACTATAAACAGATCATGAAGATATCACTTGTAGAATCTTCCCCATGATTCTAGATCAAGGTTCCTATTAATGGTACATTACTTTACCCACTGGATTCATTACTTCTTGGGTTCAACTATAGAATGCTTTTGTCAATCATTTTAGGTTACCTTTGGATCCCACTATCATTTACCATCAATTTGTGGCTTCCAAAAGGCACCTAATGAGTCGATTAGAATGTTCAATCAGATATTTCAAAAACTTTTTTCTAGATCGACTTGTTATTTTAATATAGATACAGCCTTTGCCTTACAAATATACTTTAGGGTGTTAGATCCCATGACTGCCTTGTTCTCTAGGAGAAATCCTTAGGTTACCAATTTAGCCCAAGCCTACATGAAATCCATGGTCATAGAACAACAAATGATACCCCAAGGTATAGGGATGCCCCAAATACCCATGGTAGGACAATTTGGCCCTTACATTCAGTTTGCTATGATGAATCAAGTCATGGCACCTCAAATACCAATGATGAATGCCCTACCATACCATCAATATTATCCATGGATGTCCACTTATCCATCCATTCCCACCTATATGAATACAACCACTCCACCCACCACATATTTACTATTAGATAATCATATGGACACTCAAGGAGTCAATGTGGCCAATGTTTAGGCTTTGGTAATATTTCCTATGCCCACACCTCTTCAGAGCGTGAACTCGATGCTGAGCCAAAACATTTAGAATCAAACTTTGATGTCAAGTCAAGGTACTTATAGTATTGGAAGTCCTTTTGGACCTAGTACCATAACACCTCAACCAAAAGAATCTAATTCTAAAGTTGAAGAATTGAATAAAATGTATCTCAAGCTGATTAATGATGTGGTCCACATGCAAAAGCACAATTCCCAAACTCCTCGCTTTAATCAAACTTTCAATAATCAAAGGAGGTCATGGAATACTATACCTAATAATGGGGGTGTACCTAAGCCCGTAGCCAACCAAGCTGACACTGGTGCAAGCCCTAGTAGACCTGATTCCACTTTCAATATATAAGAGTTGGCTTAGGAAAAGGGACGTAAGTTGCATAAAACTAAAGACCATAATGAAAGAAAGTGTCTAGAAGCTTCCAGATACACAAAATGCTTACAAGCTCAAGTCGATGACCTAGAATTAGTGCCAACCAAGGGTTCACCTTATCATTCTAAGGGGAAGGAAGCTGCTGTGGTAGCTGAAATAGTTCACTATCAAGAAAGTGAGGAAGAATATTATGATAATGAAATCTTAGGAGATAATTATGATGAAATATTACAAGAATAAATCCAGGTTACTAGGTAGTTTGGTAGAGGGAACCATTGGTACTACATGAGAAGTACATCCAAGACCCCCAAAACTTCCTCCACTTTTCCAAACAATTCCATTATTCCTCATGATACCAAAATTGACAACAATCCTCCTCCCCCACCTGTTATTGAGTCATCCAAATCTATACAGAAGGTGTAGAATTCTGATAAGCCTACCTATGATATAGTGGAAGTCCTAAAAAATACTAAAGCTAATGTCTCTTTCTTAGAGGTTGCTCGATTGCTAGGTCAGAAGGAATCCTTGATAAAGGTATTATACCCTTCGCACTAAACCCATGAGATTAAAGGTGCTGAGTCTCAATTGGTTTTATGAAAGGAGAGATAAGAAGTGCCTCCTTTTCTCTTGAAAATTAGGATTGCAGGAAAAAACTTGCATAATTTTTTATTGGACTTAGGTGGCAATATCATGCCCCTTGATATTTATCAAAATCTAGGTTTCAAGCCAATTCCTTCTAAGAGCAAGGTGATATAGTTGGATAGATCTGTAGTAGATGTGGTAGGAATACTTTATGATGTCCTAGTTCAAATTAATTTAGAACCTAGAATTCAACATCATGTTGATATTTTGGTGGTCAATATTACTTCCAAATATGGCATGGTTTTGGGTAGATATTGGAGTAAGAACCTGAATGGTTACATCATTACTAATTCTTCCCACATGTGGCTTCCTTGGAGGGGATAACCAAACCAAATTTGGGTGGATAGAGAGCCAAGACTTAAAGAAATGATTACTAAGTATACTAGGCCCAATGAAATCCAATTTGCAAAATTTGATTTAGGGATCTATAATTTTGACATAAATGAGGCTACCGAAGAACCTCAAAAAGAAATCCTTTCTTGTAGCCCTCTTGAAAAGGATAATCTGGTTTGGATTCTCATATTTTATGGATCTAAATCAAGACAAGGCTTAGGAGCTACTATCAAAATCACATGTCTGAGAAGTAAGTCTATCCTTCTTTCCTACATATTATAGTTCCCATGCACCAACAATTTGGTGGAGTATGAAGCACTTATTTTTGGATTACAACTAGATCTGAGTAGGAAATTCAAGTATCTTAAGGTCTTAGGAGACTCCGAGTTAGTTGTTAAGCAGGTCAAATTGTAATATGCATGTCATGATAAAATATTGAGCCATTATAGGACTAGAGTTAGGGATTTTATAGATGAAATTGATGCTTTTAGAATTTCCCTTATATTTATAAAACGTAATCGGATGGCCAATTCTTTAGCTACTGCAGCAAGTATGCTCAAACCAGTTGACAATAAAAGTGCAAAAAATTTTCGATTGAACTAGTTTCTTGTCCTTCAATACCAGATAATGTTAAAAATCTATAGGTATTTGAGAGTGACAGCCAAATTTTTAACTTTGTTACTAATTTTGGTATTTTTGAAAATCAAGTGAGATGAAGACCAGAGATGGCAAGAAGAAATAGATCAATATTGTGAGGTAACTCAGAAAAATAATAAGATTCTAAAATGGATTATTTCGCTAGAAAAAGTATTTGATACTGGATATCAAAAAAAAAGAGGTAAAAAGGTGCCTCTCCCTAAAGAAGCATGTGATGTAATAAACTTAGGGAGTGCAAAAAATCCACAGGAGGTTTTCATTTCCAAGGCATGTACAAGTCAAGAAAAAGAATCTATAATTCATGCACTAAATAAATATGTGGATTGTATAACTTGGAGTTACAAGGAGTTAAAAATGTATGATCAAAATGTGATAATGCACACAATTCCATTGAAACTTGACTCCAAGCCCTTTAGACAGATACAAAGACCTATAAATCCATTTTTAGAGCCCTTAATAGAGAAAGAAGTGAAAATATTGCTAGATGCAAAAATCATCTTTCTTGTTGGGCACTCTACATGGGTTGCCAACCTAGTTTCTATAATAAATAAAAATGGAGAAATAAGATTGTGCATAAATTTTAGAAATTTGAACAAAGCATCTCAAAAGGAAAACTACCCATTGCCTTTTATTGATGAGATACTCCAAATGGTAAAAGGATTAGAAATGATGTCATTTTTAGATTGTTACTTTGGGTACAACCAAGTTCTAATTCACCCAAGTGATAGGATGAAAACAACCTTTACAAACAAATGGGAAACATTTGCTTATAGGAAAATGCCCTTTGGATTATTGAATGCAGGCACAAATTTCCAACGCACCATGGATTATGCATTTAAAGGGATCATAGGCAAGTGCATTATTGTTTATGTGGATGATATTCCTATCTTATCTAAGAAGAGAGAAGACCATGTTAAGGATTTGGTAAAAGTCCTCCAAAGGTGTAGGGAACATGGGATATCCCTAAATCCATGAAAATGCATTTTTGGAGTAATAGAGGGTAAGCTTTTGGGTCATATTATTTCAAAAGAAGGAATTTTTGTCAATCTTGAAAGAATAGAAGCTATTTAAGAAACATCTCTTCCCCTTAGCAAGAAGGAATTAAGATCATTCTTTGTAAAAATCAATTTTATAAGGAAATTTATTATTGGATTTGTTGAGATTGCCAAACCTTTGAATGACATGCTAAAAAATGATGTTCAAATTAAATAAACGAATGAGATTAAGGATGTTTTCCAAAGCATCAAAGAGGCCATTTCTATGGTGAATATTTTGGTAAGCCCAAACTACTCAAATCCCTTTTCTGTTTATACGTTTGCTTCAAAACACTCATTCGCAAGTGTCCTAACACAAAAGGGTGAATGTAATATTGAAAATCCCATCGCCTTTCTGAGTTATCCTTTGAAAGATGCAAAGTTGAGGTATTATGTTTTAGATAAACAAATGTATGCACTTTTTAAAACCATAAAAAATATAGACATTGCATTGTACATAGTAGGTTTTTTGCTATTGTGCCTGACCTTGATGTCAAAGCTATGTTTCTACAAAATGAACTAGGTGAGAGAAGAGGAAAATGGATTTCTACACTCCAAGAATTTGATCTTGAAATTCAACCTATGAAGATAGTTCATGGACAAGGATTGGTAAAATCCATTGCAGACATTACTAAAGATGATTGGTATGTAGACATTGTATATTTTTTGTTTAATACTTTGTGTCCATTACATCTCACTTATACTGAAATAAGAGCTTTATGTCTAAAATCCATAAATTGTTTGATTAAATCTGGTATTTTTTATAGGCAAACTATGAAAGGATTTACCTTCATTGTGTGAATAAAGAAGAAGCAACCCAAGTGCTCAAGGACTTCCATGGTAAGTATGGAACTGAACATGGGTTAGCTAACACAATAGCACACTAGATTCTTAGATTTGGATACTATTGGCCTCATATTTTTAAGGATGCACATGCTCATGTGTGATATTGCCATACATGTTAGATGACAGTCAATAGAGAGAAAAACACATCCATACCATTACAACCTGTAGTGGATATGAGTCCTTTTGCACAATGGGAGTTGGATTCTTTTGGGGTTATCAATCCCAACTCTTATGATTCTCATAAATACATCCTCATAGCTATATATTAGTACACTAGGTGGATGGAAGCAATCCCTACAAAGCATGCTACCATTGATATTGTCATTAAGTTTTTAGAGGATTACTTTGTAACTCGTTTTGGAATGCCTAACACAATAGTAAGTGATAATGGTTTTGCATTTTATTCCTATCAATTTGCATATTGGGCATATGATAACAAGGTGACCTTGAAATTTTCTTCCAATTATTACCCACAAGGTAACGGTTTCGTGGAATCTTCTAACAAGAACTTGTTATATATCATAAAAAAATTACTTGAAAAGAATCCTAGAGATTGGCATGGTAAATTAAAGTTTGCTCTTTGGGCTGATGGAACTAGAACAAAAGAATAAATTGGGATATATCCATATCATCTAGTCTATGGGCAGGACCGCATTTTTTCCACTAATTTAAAATTACAAACTCTTCATTTTATGAAATAATATCTTGGAAAATATAATCATATTGAAGCTCGATTAACCCACTTGATGCATCTTGATGAGAAGAGAGAGGAAGCCATGCTTCACTTTAGTAAACATAAATATGTAGTAAAGATGTGGTTTGATAGGAGAGCTATGTTTAAAACATTCAATATTTCTAATTTAGTTTATTGTGGGACAAAAAACATGAAAAAAGAGGGATCATGACAAATTTGATTGTTTGTGGTTAGGTCCTTATCAAATTTTTGAAATCCTAGGTGAAAATAGTTTTAAATTAAAAACCTTGAATGGAAAGGAATTATCTTTGCCTGTTAATGGGCTGCATTTAAAACACTATTTCAACCCATGAAATGCATGAGATTATGTGTTATATGTATATAGTTTTGGTTTTCATGTTTTTATTTAGCTTTGTTGTTTGTTCTTTGTCCTTTATTTTTAATTTGGTTTTGCCTTCTCGTGAGTTTACATTATATTAGGATTTAGTTTTAGCTTTGGGTTGTTCTCTTGTTTTGAGGTGGTTTTTTGTAGCCACTAATCTATGGCCTCTTGCCCAATTTTTATGTTCCTTTGTTAAGTAGGTTGGAAGGCAGGTGAACCTAAGAAAATTGGAATGAATTATTTTATGACCATGCTAAGATTTTGGGACTAAAATGGTGGAGAGTGGAATAATGAAACATTTTTCTAAAGCTCCACATGTAACCCACATATTAAAGGGTATTTCTGGAAGTCCTGAAGGATGAATTTATCTTGATTTACAAATTAAGGCTAAATTCTAGCATGATAAAATTCAAGTGTTACATAGAGGTTTACAAAGTTCTCTATAAAAGAAGAATACAAGTAATGCAAATATTGATAAAATCTATCACCAAGTTTATATAAACTCCACCGGGGCTATAGACGCTTGACTAGCAGTGGGGCTCTGTCTAGACAAAGCTTGATATAAAAAAAAAAGAGCATTGAAAATCTTGATCAAATCAGTCACCTAGTTCAGAAAATCTCCACTAGGGCTATGGATGCCTGACTGGAAGTGGAACTCTATATGAGAAAATTATGCTCAAAAGAGACTTTGCAAAAAATATTATTCAAAATGAAATATTATGAGCAATATTTTATAGCCTAATGCAAGTCAGGTGATGGAATCTAGATGGTTTTCAAGGATACAAAATGAATCACTTTGTCACACACTGAGAAAAGGCATATGGATTAGTTGTTGTTTATTTGAAGTTGTCTACCCCCACCTTCTTGAGACATCTCTAAATAATTTATATTTCCTTGATCTTGTGTGTTCTCGTTTTAGATTGGGTTCTTCACCCAAAATGCTCAGGAGCATTTTCTAGTAGAGTCACCACTTGTTGTGGTCATTGCACAACTAACCCCAAAATTTGGGGACCCACATTTTCCTTTGTCATTTTAGAGGACTTTTTTAATGTTACTTGAGTGTTGAGTGTGTTAGGGAGTATTTTTCTTTTGTGTGCCTTGAGTCCGTAGTATGGATTATTAATTTTTGTCTTTTAATTTCTTCTATTTGGTCTTGGTTTGGTTTGAAAGGTGTTAATTAATTTTAATATTCTTTTAAACTAAATCAACCTAAGCATAAATTTTTTAAATTAAAATAAATAAATATATATATATATATAAAAAAAAATATATACAAAAAAAGTGTATAATAAAATATAAAATACATATATATATATATATATATATATATATATTAATAAAGAAGAAAAATAAATATATATATATATATATATAATAAACTATAAAATCAAAAATAAAATATAGGCATATATGTATATGCCTATATACGTTGGAATATAGGGCAAATTAGATAAATAAAGTGGTGTATGTTTTTATATTATCACTTTTCCAAAGTCCTATGAGTAACTTTATTTTGCAAAGTATATGCTTATATCCATATCTTTATTTTAAAAGAGGTGTAAGTTAGGTTTATTATTAAGTTTTGTTGAAAGGGTTATAGTGTTTAAATTTTTGTTTTATGGGTGCAGGTAATTGGAAGTGCAGTGACTAGGACATCGGTTTTGATGTCGAATAATGGACGAAGGGCCCATAATAGTGGACATGGCATTATGGCTGGTGATGATGGACACACATGACAACAGACCATTGATTGGGTGTGAGTCGATGACAAGAATTGTTATATTAATAGGAATGACACCATGGAGATGTTTTTTTGATGATTTAAAACAAGTGACACAGGTGTAAAGGAGAACCAGGTGTTTTCTACACTATGCCATAGGTAACATAGAATGTAACATCAAGCATGACAATGACCAAGATGACTGGTATGTATAGGATACAGGATCCATTGAGACCATAGCAAATGGAAGAGGGTGGATATATTGCTAGTATAAAGAATGATGGTCGGGTTGGCAGTGCAATGGAGGCTTAAGGACAATATATTGTTATCGATGGCACCTATCATCATGGTCGTCGATGAAGATAGCATCACATTTTGTTTCTATAATCTATGGTTACATGGATCCATGTGGAAGGTATGAATAGACAATGTCAGATTGCATATGCAAGGTATTGAGTTAAGCAAAAAATATTATGAGAGCAAGCAGAGCTATGTAGCGGACTGTTAAAGACTATGGCATGGTAGATTCGATGGCATGGTGTTCAAGATAAACATAGGTAGGTTTTAACATATCATATTTACAACGATGTAGGCCTATGTAACAATGCACTTGATGACATAAACCTACTCACTGGGATGAACCATACGAACCTCAGCATTTTTAAGCATGAGAATAAGAGTTGTGGATGTACTCCACATCTGCTGCCATGAAATATGGATGTCATATATTTGTCGTCTTAGTTGTAGATTTAGTTGGCATTGACATAGTAGCAGACAGAACAATGGACCATTTAGCATCAAGGAAGGTGGCAACTATTGGGATCATTGTACACTATTGAATAGGTTCCAGAATACACCATTCACATTGTCAGACCATTCAAAGATTAGGATGTAGTGGCAGTGTCATACATGGTAAAATTTGGGGTTTATCATTCAGTAATCTAGAAGAATGGTGGCAATCATTGTTGGTGAATGCAAGTTCCTCTGAGGATATAGAATATGGTAGACAGGTAACACAAGGAATATTCTCACTCGATGAAGAAGGGTAGATATGGTCTTCTACCGATAACATGTTCTCAACATTCATGATGTGGTTGGAAAAGATGCTGATATTTGGTAGCAAAATAAGTTTTGATAAAGGCCCTCCATAAATATTGTGTGCACAAAGTGGATGATATTGGACTCCAAATTATAAAGGGGATCATGTTATTTGGTAGTCTTGCGAGAGGAGGGAAGAAGTGAGCACATCATCCTTCAAGGCAAATTGTAGCACCTACAGCATCAAGTGCAACTAGCATATGAAGACCCCATGGACCATAACAATGTGGACATGAGCCACAAGTTCAACGAGCGGCCTACGTGGACTATCACATAGGTGCGTATTGACATGTCAGCTATCAAATACATGAAATTTATATCAAGCTGGGATGTGGCCATTTCACTTGACATTTATTCAAATGGATGTTACAACATGGGTGTGGTCGAGTGTGGCAGTCTCTTTGGTGCAGTATAACATTTGGAAACATTCATATAGTGCATTATTAACCAAGGAATGTTATGATTAAAGAGGGTGATTAATCTTGGATGTTATAATTTGAGATTAAGAAAGGAGATAACCATTATCAAACAATTTGGCCATTTTTCCTACCACCATAACAAACAAAATAGAAGAACAGGGAGAGTAAATTAAGAGACAAACGTAAAGCTTTAAATATCCCATCAAATGGAGGAAATAAGGCTAGAATTTTATGTAATCAAGAGGACATATCATTTTAATGCATGCAAATTTGGAAAATTACACCTTGTGAGCAAGATTGGAGGATTTTTTATTTCTAAGGGTTGTTATTTTGATGCTTGATCTTTCTACTGCATTTTTTTTAGACTTATATCTAGTGTTTAATGTTATTAGGATATTACACTACGTGAAGTTTTAGTTGAATGCATGATTTATCTTTCTTAGAGTCTAGCACTTGATCTAATCAAATTGTGTTTATGCAAGTTTGCTCAGATTGAGTTACCCTTAGAGTTTCTCACAATATCTGGTTTTGTAGGGTAGGGGAGCATGATGTCGTATTATGTTTACACTCATATTCTAGTTTTGTAATATCTTAGTTGTTGTTTATTTATTTTTACATCTTCATTTTTAGTTGGTTTCCATTCTATTCCTTGTCCAAAATTTTTGCATTTCCATATTCATTTTCATTATGTTTTCATTCTGGTCCTTGTCCAAAATTTTTGCCTTTCCATTTTTGTTTTCATTCTGGTCCTTTTTCTAGAATTTTTGCATTTCCATTATGTTTTCGTTCTGGTCCTTGTTCCAAAATTTTTGCATTTTCTTTTTTGTTTTCAGTCTATTTCATTCTGGTCCTTGTTCCAAAATTTTTGCATTTCTATTTTTTTTTCATTCTGTTTCATTCTGGTCTTTGTCCAAAATTTCTACAATATTTAGTTTTAGTTAGTTTGTATTCTAGTTGTTATCTAGAATTTATGCACTTTTTAGCATTGTATAAAGTAGTTCAACACTTTTCTTCATAATCTAAGGCTCAAGATAAAATTAATCTAGGAGGGAGGGTATTGACCACTATTTTACATTAAGTGCAGATAAAGCAAATGAATGCTAACTTGCTAACTCGGTAACTTGCTAGTTGTCTAATTTTACAGTTCATAGAGCAATAAATTGGAACATAAAATTGAACCTATTAACTACAAATTAATCTCACATTAAAGGCATGGATTTAAAATGAAGTGGACAATTCCACGCACTTTCTTACTTTGCATTTTAATCTGAAGATAAAATAAACCCACTAATCGGGATTCGGTGTAAGATAAATTAATGCAAAGATAAACAAGGAAGCAACATTTCATTTTAGCATTTTACACAAAGGCATATTCATTTCAATTTAAGAAAATCAATCACTAAGCACAGATGAATTAAACCAGTAGGTCCCTTTTTAACTGTCACTTGCAAATCTTTGGGTTGTTTCTAGAACTTGTTATTCTTGATCATTTCATTACACATGTGCAATGCTTATATAATGAAACCTTGGAGAAGTTAGTTTTATACTCAACTTATTTGCAAGAGAGGGTTTTTGGTTTAATACCCTAATTATGGTGGGGATTTTTCAATGGGGTAAAATATGCACTCAACACCTCCCAAAAATTCAATTAAGCTTTTTTCATTTAAAATCCATCACAAAATATTTTCCATGTTAGCTACCATATTTTGGATAGATATTGATGAATATGTATATGAATACCAAGTGGTTATGACATATATTGTAACCACTGTATACAATTATTATGGCACTAGTAAAAGCCTCCCTTCTTCCTTGATTGGGCCTAATTTCTAAGCTCTCAAATGCATGCTCAATTAGTTTCCCTAAATAAAAATAAAAGTAGGAATTATTTATGATATTAATTATTTTTATATCATTTACATATGCAATAAGAATAATCATAAATGATATTAGAGCTAAAATTATAATAATAATAATAATAATAATAATCATAATAATAATAATAATAATAATAATCATTTAAATACTGCCCAAACTACCAAACTCGTTTTGGCCATATCTCACTCATATAGACTCGTATTGAGCTAAAATTTTGAGGGTAGATGCCTGAAAAACCCTAGAATGTTGCCACTAAATTTCATATCATTTGGAGCAACACAGGTCCTAGCACATCCCTATGTGTGAACAGGATATTTGGCAAGCGGCTATGTGAGAATTTCATCTGGATTGAGTGCAAGCAGCTCCAAAGGTTGGTTTTTAGGGCCTTCGGGTCCTAGAAGCCAATATTTTTGTGGTTTATGATCAATATTTTATCAAGAAATGTTGTAGGGGATCCAATATGGGTTAGAAATTTATCTTTCAATAGATCATACTGTGAACTTGAGTGACAACAACTTCCAATTTTCTACACAAAATAAAAGTGAAAACCATACCTTTCCACAGTGTCTAGGGCAAGGATTAAAGATATCATGAAATAAGTTTCAAGAAGTTGATCAAAAAATGGCTCATATCTCAAGTGAATCTAGTGCTAAGGTGCACCCACAAAATAATTATACTGTGAAAACCCCTATCAAGGGTAATAATTTTGAAGACTCGGTCCCAAAAATGAATTTTAGGGATGTCCTTCGTGGTGGACAAGCTCAGCCCAATGCTAATATCAATATTAGGGCTTCTCATAAACCTCTAAGAATGCCTAAGATTGATCCTAGGAAAACAAAGTCAGGATGTCTTAAAGCAGCTAAGGGAACTCCTATTGTTAAGCTTTGTAATATCCCACCCAAGCTGAGATACAAAATTTTTGCCTTGTTTTGTTATTTTGGAAATTTTCAAGGTTTTCAGATTTTGTGCAATATTCTGATTTTTTGTATTTTTGCATATAAGGAGAACACACTGCTGGAAATGAAATCTACCTCTAACTTTCACACCATCACTCCAAATGCCATGAAATTTTTACACAATCTACTATTCATGTAATTACACAAACCCAAATAAGGAATTTGCAAGATTCAAAGAAATACCCAGAATATGGTGATCTGATTAATTCTGGAAAATATGTCAGCATACAGAAATCTTCATTATTTGCTCATAAATCTTCAAAGACATGCTTCTCCAGGGTGCTATTATACTTTCAAGATACCCTTTTTTCCAATGATGAAGACCCAACCAAAAACAACCCTTATATGAGGTGTTTGGCACTCGGATGAAGGGCACAATTTCTAATATGTACGGCCTGAGTGCTGATGGTGGTACGGCTGCCTTGAAAACCCTCTAAATCTGCAATGTTTTTCCTCTATCATGCTCCAAAATGGATCGGCTGGGCTAGAATTTGAAGTTCTTGGCCTTCTCTTACAAAACCCTTACACAAATAATTCACCATGAACTGAAATATGCTCCTGTTTGGTTCAGCCAAGACATGAAAAGAAGTCTGAAGTTAATGTGCAGCTGAGACCTCCAAAACCCTCTTCAATTTGTGCCCAAAAAACCCTTCAAAATTCCTCTCTTTGAAGCTCAAAGTCACTCCCTGAAGTGAGAGTGCAACTGACCAATATGAGGAGATCTTTCACTCCCGACACTGGTGTTCTTGCTGATGGATTTCGTCACCAACAAGCCAAGATATCTCCTGCAAATTACTACTGCAAGAATCCCTCTTCACAACTCCGAAAATAAGTAATGCCAAAGATGCTGAAAATGAAGTTTCATTGCTCTTTTTATAACTCTCCAAGAGGGGTCGACCTCTTTTTTCCTCTTTCCAAAGCAACATTAAAATAAAACATTTTAATTTTAATTCTCATAACTTGGCCGACCATATTAACAATTGATAAGTCACCTTTATATTTCTACTTGTTTTTTAAGTGACTAATAAACCTTATATCTCCCACATATGAAATATTATAAAGTTAAACTATATTAAATATTTAATTTAATATAATTAACTTTACACATTAAAATATCTGCCTCCTGAACCCCGAAATCCCAAACAAATTATGGAAACGGATACCCATTTCGTCGAGGTATTCAATCGTACTGTCTGTTTCCACCGATTCTGCCTCTGATCGACTTACTAAAAATAGTAAGTCCCCCTGAAACCTGTTGGAAACGGTCCTGAAAGCTGTCCACACTGAAAACTGAACGTCCAACAGTAACTCCATAACACCTGGAGGCTCCCAAACCCACGACATTGCCTACGGGAACCATTGTATAGGCAAGTCCATACTGTACCTAGTGGCTAGTTAGGAAAGGGGACATTACAGTCCTCCCTCCCCAAAATTGCTTGTCCTCAAGCAATACTTAACATAACATCAACATCATCAGAATCACCTAATCAGAACCACCTGTGATTCCAGGGTCCCAAACCAATCTCAAAACAATTATTACAGCTGCCACTTCTATATAAAAATCAACACAAAAATCTGAGTGTGAGGCCAAGATGCAAATCAACAATGTGTGGACCCAAGGTTGCCTCAAACATTCATCCAAGACTGTTCCCAAACCTGCTTCAAGCTGACCAAAGATTGTCTTCATGCTATTCCAAAACTGTGCAAAGGCTGCAATTGTGCAAAAACTGAGTGGAAATAGGCTCAAACTCTCACAGACCAGATCTGAAGTGATGCATAGCAGTTCTGATTTGTCATGTACAACAATGGTAAATAACTGTTTAATCTCTTCAAATATGTGTAAACTCAGTTCTCCTTTATTTATAATGGTTGTACTATGCAAGAGTGTGATAAAATTAGCAAAGGTAATGAATGAATCAACACCAAAGAGAGTGAAAAGGAAATTATAATCAACAAACTCTGGCTCTCCATATGCATAAGTCAAGTACATCACCTCTTCCTTTCCCCAAGGGAAATCCAATACTCCCCAACCTTGAGAAACATTATCAACATCATAAATGTCAAGTTTTATGACCAAAACACTCCTACATACCTCACTCCATGCTTTTCTTAACTGCTGTTCCAAAATGGGACTGAAAGTGCATGTCAATGGCTGAAGCTCTACTTTTCCCACGTTTCCAACTCCAAAACAACTTGCCCCCCAATGTATCAAAACTGAAAATGCAACTTTATCTCCATTATGTGCCATCAAATCCAAGTGTAACAGCTGCTCCAACTTCCTCAAAAACTGACAATGCTCCCTCTTCATGTCTTGCAAGTGAGCATACCTGTAAACTACTAACTTATGCTCATACTCAGCTCTAAGAACAGCCTTTAACAGTATGAAAGACACCTTATTATATCTCCCAAAATGGACTAACACAGGCCTCATACAATTCTCACCCAAAACTGAAAACACGTGTGGTGTAGCAATTCCTCTTGTCACCGAAAACTCAGCGAATGTAAGTAAATCAGACCTGATGTGATGTGCAGTCGTTGGTGCCTTACCGATCAGTCTACATGAAACCCATACTGTCTCCAATTCTGTCTCACAAGTTGTTAAAGATGTAACTCTTTTTTTTGCCAAATGAGACCTCAATTTCTCCATCGTTCCTTCCTTCATAGCCTTCCCAAATGCTGCTTCTGAAATCAGCAGACAATCAGTCCTATTGGTACCAAAATTCTCCCTCACAACAGTCCCAAAATCAATCTTGAAAATCAGCGAAGTGTTTGTCCAAAACAACATTGTTTGGTCATCAAATTTCCTCCACAAAGCTGCCCAAAACTCCTTGTATACTGCCTCCTCAGTTGTCTTCACATGTGCAGCCCAAATTGCACCAAGTAATGTAACAAATTCCAACACAACCATCCAATAACTCCTATACAACAACGTCTCATCATAGGCATGTAGTGCGCCAAGTTGAGTGATACAAGGTTCCAATTGACCCAACGTCCCTGCTAAGACTGTTCTTGCAAATGCATCCTCTGAAATAAGCAAATATTGTATCTTTTGTGTATCATAAATAGTCTTCATATGTGGCACAAACCTTCTAGCAACAATGTGACATCTTTCCTCATCATTTCCTATGGCTGTGAAATGTAAAACTCTGACAAAATCAGCGATGGTGATGAACAAATCTGAAGACTGATCTATATACATGGCTGCTACTAACACATAATTGAATTTTACACCTGGATTCCATGCATTTAAGGGCTGATGCCTTCCTTCTGACAAAGTGTGCTCATTGTGAATCCCATGAACAACAATGTGTAAAAGTTGTTCAATGTCCTTAACGTCAACCGAACTCAGTTTACTACTTCTATCAAAGACTGTACTATGCAAAAAATGAATAGAACCATCAAACATTGAGGGGAAATGAGTGAGAAAGAGTTTAAATTTTGAGTCAACAATCTTTGTCTCCTCATTCATGTAATCAGTTTTATACACAAGCATCATATCATCACCAACTGTGAGTGCTTCCTTTGTTAATACAGTCCCATCAAGTGCTCCAACTATCCAAAAACATGCAGCCCATATGATTCTTAACAGCATGGAAGAATGTGGTGCAAGAGTCCCATACTTCTCATACATCACTAGTCTTATCAAACACATTGTTGCCACTAATTCATGAGTGCCAAAATATCTCAATCTGCTGCTATAAAAATCAGGATGAAGCTCATACCTTATGGGAGTAATATCATGGCTGATCCATGATCCCAATGGATGTAGAGATGACTCCAAGTGGCGACCGTTCTCATCCAAACACCCCAAAACTGAAGATGTACTCTCAACTCTGTCCAAGACTGAATCTAAGCTAGGTTGGTTGGAAAAATAGTTGCCACCATTTATTATGAATAAACTTGGCATATTTGGGTGTGTATTGCTCTCTTCTAGGATCTCCAAATCTGAACGCTTTTCTTCAAAGGCTGAAACTATGAAAGAGAAGCCTCCAATGGCCTCCATGCCTTCATCATACCTTGGTACCAAAACACCTGGATCCCAAGGAACTAGGAGCTGATCTGAAAAGGTATGTTCATTGTGATCCTCATGAGGGATTGATTTCTCCCACACATCACTCTCCAAATCCAAGGAGTTGGAACTAGTGTGAACACTTCTATCCAAGGATTTAGTTTGGGAATCTAGACCATATCCATTATCATCACAAACTGATTTGGGAACTTTAATACATTCATCTGCATCATGTTCTTTCACAACAATCTCATGTGGTGATTCAATCTCTTGGTTAACCATTTCTGATTTGAATTCTTCTTCGTCCAGGGTAGGTACAACTTCAGAATTTTCCACTGAATTCTTCTTTAGATCCACAAGCTCTTCTTTACTAGCTTCCTCATGTGAAATTTCTGCCATGGGCTGCTCTTCTCCCCTAATCTCCTCATTGTCCAAGAAAGGTTTCAGCTTCCTCTCACATTGTTTAACAACACTATTAACCAATTCATGTGCAGCAGTGGAAGCAACCAAGTCTTGCCTCCAAACGTCCAATAACATTGATAAGAGTGGTTGGTAAATATAATCACTTTCATCTATAATCAAAATCATAATGTCTCTCATAGCTGCAATAACATTATTAGCATGTTCTTTTCTAGCTGAAGCAATGAAATGATGAAACATTTCGTAAACCAACTCATCCATGTCCAAATCTAACAAGATGTTGCCCATTCTAGTTTTTGCAAATAATTCAAGTATGGAAACTCTCCTAGAGAAATGAGAACAAGTAACATCCTCCAAACTTTCAAAACTATCAACAAACAACTGAAATATTGTTCTCAATGTGTCATCATTATAAGGAGCTTTAGGAGCTGAAATTCTCAAAATTTCACTCAAGCAAGAAGTGACCATGAGTCTTACCTCCTTATCCGTGTGTTTCAACCATCTAGGCTTGCCCAAAGACTTCACCACCGGAGTCATAGCTGCTTGTAATATCCGAGAAGGTGATGAATCCATCATATACAAACAATCTTCTACCTCCCCTAGGACACAGTAGAGAACATCTTTTGGCTGAGATATGAATCCAAGTTTTCTTCCTGCATTAGTAAGCCTTTCGACCAACTCATTTTCACCCAATAGTGCCATGATCCACAATTAAAAATTTAATGTTCAAGAACCCTAGGTTTCATTTCAGCAAAATTCCACCACAAACCCTTCAAAAGTGCCCAAAATTTTTTTGAATGCTGATCTACTCAGGGATGCTGAATCCTCCTCATGAAACCCTAATTCAGATCTGATCACAGGCTGGTAGGAAACCAGCTCTGATACCACTGTAATATCCCACCCAAGCTGAGATACAAAATTTTTGCCTTGTTTTGTTATTTTGGAAATTTTCAAGGTTTTCAGATTTTGTGCAATATTCTGATTTTTTGTATTTTTGCATATAAGGAGAACACACTGCTGGAAATGAAATCTACCTCTAACTTTCACACCATCACTCCAAATGCCATGAAATTTTTACACAATCTACTATTCATGTAATTACACAAACCCAAATAAGGAATTTGCAAGATTCAAAGAAATACCCGGAATATGGTGATCTGATTAATTCTGGAAAATATGTCAGCATACAAAAATCTTCATTATTTGCTCATAAATCTTCAAAGACATGCTTCTCCAGGGTGCTATTATACTTTCAAGATACCCTTTTTTCCAATGATGAAGACCCAACCAAAAACAACCCTTATATGAGGTGTTTGGCACTCGGATGAAGGGCACAATTTCTAATATGTACGACCTGAGTGCTGATGGTGGTACGGCTGCCTTGAAAACCCTCTAAATCTGCAATGTTTTTCCTCTATCATGCTCCAAAACGGATCGGCTGGGCTAGAATTTGAAGTTCTTGGCCTTCTCTTACAAAACCCTTACACAAATAATTCACCATGAACTGAAATATGCTCCTGTTTGGTTCAGCCAAGACATGAAAAGAAGTCTGAAGTTAATGTGCAGCTGAGACCTCCAAAACCCTCTTCAATTTGTGCCCAAAAAACCCTTCAAAATTCCTCTCTTTGAAGCTCAAAGTCACTCCCTGAAGTGAGAGTGCAACTGACCAATATGAGGAGATCTTTCACTCCCGACACTGGTGTTCTTGCTGATGGATTTCGTCACCAACAAGCCAAGATATCTCCTGCAAATTACTACTGCAAGAATCCCTCTTCACAACTCCGAAAATAAGTAATGCCAAAGATGCTGAAAATGAAGTTTCATTGCTCTTTTTATAACTCTCCAAGAGGGGTCGACCTCTTTTTTCCTCTTTCCAAAGCAACATTAAAATAAAACATTTTAATTTTAATTCTCATAACTTGGCCGACCATATTAACAATTGATAAGTCACCTTTATATTTCTACTTGTTTTTTAAGTGACTAATAAACCTTATATCTCCCACATATGAAATATTATAAAGTTAAACTATATTAAATATTTAATTTAATATAATTAACTTTACACATTAAAATATCCGCCTCCTAAACCCTGGAATCCCAAACAAATTATGGAAACGGATACCCATTTCATCGAGGTATTCAATCGTACTGTCTGTTTCCACCGATTCTGCCTCTGATCGACTTACTAAAAATAGTAAGTCCCCCTGAAACCTGCTGGAAACGGTCCTGAAAGCTGTCCACACTGAAAACTGAACGTCCAACAGTAACTCCATAACACCTGGAGGCTCCCAAACCCACGACATTGCCTACGGGAACCATTGTATAGGCAAGTCCATACTGTACCTAGTGGCTAGTTAGGAAAGGGGACATTACAAGCTTGATGTGGGTAACATTCAGACTAGTATTGAAGATTTGGAAAAAATAGGACTAATTTATTGGTTCATGGTTTTTCATCCGAGTCTATCTGCTTTCAAATTCTGGGCTATAAAAAGCTGGAAAACTAAAGGTGAGCTACAAATCTCTATTTATCCAAATGGTTATTTTTTTGTTTTATTTGCTAATAATGAAGATAGAGAGAAAAATTTTCAAGGGGGTCCTTGGTTTTTTGGAAGGGCAGGGCTTTTCATGAAGCCCTGACATACTAAATTTAAATCTAAAGAAGATATGCCTTCTATAGCTCCCGCGTGGGTTAGACTCTTTGACCTCCATATTGAATTTTGGAATCCTACTATTTTTTCTTCAATTGGAAACTCTTTAGAAAATTTTATGATGACTGCTGATTGTATTCAAAGTTTTGAACATATTATTTATGCTCATATTTGTGTTTTAATGGATTTTGACAAACCCCTACCTAAAAATATCACATTACAATTTGGGGAAGACACTTGGGAGCAAGTAGTGGACTATGAGAACATTCATTTTTGTTGTAGAATTTGCCATGAATATGGTCATTTGGCCAGTGCTTGCCCAAATAAAATTCTTGATCAAAAGAAAGAAGATATAAACTCAACAGGTTTGCAAATACCTAAGAAGAATAACACTCAGAAAAAACCAGTAATGAAGGATCAATCAAAGTCATTTGCTAATATGTTTGAAATCCTTTCCACAAATGATATCCCAAGTGAGGAAGAGGAAATAATGGAAACTAAAATCTTAGAAACACAATTTAAATATGAAGGAAATAACTTAGAGACATACCAACAAATCAAAGGTTTTCAACAGAAAAAAAAGAAGAAAATTTACACAAGAAAAACAATATTTCAAATGTCAAAACTTCAAATAATGCAGGTCCCAATATAGACTCCATTGAACCATCTAGTAAAATTTTGGCTATGTATGAGCATTCTTCAAGGTTAAAAACCATCTTAGATTCAATTGGAATAAGTCAAGAAATAGGGAAAAAAAATTGAATATGGATTCTAATCAAAAAGTAGGTCGCAAGACCAATCAATATCATATGGTAAAAGAAGGTGAAAATATTGTAGAGGAAGGTAAGATTAATGCCCTTCCCAACATTTTTAGCCCTGGTATTAATGAAGACCATCACTTGGAATATTAGAGGACTCAAAGGGAGTCTTTCAAAACAAAATGAAATTAGAAGAATGATTCAGATAAATCATCCACATCTTGTTTTCCTTCAAGAAAAAAAAAATGTCAATGGAGGATATGGACTTAATTGCCAGTAAAATTTGGCCAGCTGGAAAAGTGGTTTCCCTCAGTTCCCAAGGGACTTCGGGTGGCATTGCTTGTCTTTGGGACCTAAAAGAGGTAGTTATTCACCATTTGCTGATAATGAAGATAGAGAGAAAAATTTTCAAGGGGGTCCTTGGTTTTTGGAAGGGCAGGGCTTTTCATGAAGCCCTGACATACTAAATTTAAATCTAAAGAAGAGATGCCTTCTATAACTCCCGCGTGGGTTAGACTCTTTGACCTCCCTATTGAATTTTGGAATCCTACTATTTTTTCTTCAATTGGAAACTATTTAGGAAATTTTATGATGATTGCTGATTGTACTCAAAATTTTGAACATATTATTTATGCTCGGATTTGTGTTTTAATGGATTTTGACAAACCCCTACCTAAAAAGATCACATTACAATTTGGGGAAGACACTTGGGAGCAAGTAGTGGACTATGAGAACATTCCTTTTCATTGTATAATTTGCCATGAATATGGTCATTTAGCCAGTGCTTGCCCAAATAAAATTCCTGATCAAAAGAAAGAAGATATAAACTCAATAGGTTTCCAAATACCTAAGAAGAAGAACACTAAAAAAAAACTAGTAATGAAGGATCAATCAAAGTCATTTGCTAATATGTTTGAAATCCTTTCCACAAATGATGTCCCAAGTGAGGAAGATGAAATAATGGAAACTAAAATCTTAGAAACATAATTTAAATATGAAGGGAAGAACTCAGAGACAAACCAACAAATCAAAGGTTTTCAACAGAAAAAAAAAGGAGAAAATTTACACAAGAAAAACAATCTTTCAAATGTCAAAACTTCAAATAATGTAGGTCCCAATATAGACTCCATTGAACCATCTAGTAAAATTTTGCCTATGTACGAGCATTATTCAAGGTTAGAAGCCATCTCAGATTCAATTGGAATAAGTCAAGAAACAGGGAAAAAAAATTGAAGATGTATTCTAGTCAAAAAGTAGGTCGCAAGACCAATTAATATCATATGGTAAAAGAAGGTGAAAATCTTGTAGAGGAAGGTAATATTAATGCCCTTCCCAAATTTTTTAGCCCTGGTATTAATTAAGATCATCACTTGGAATATTAGAGGACTCAAAGGGAGTCTTTCAAAACAAAATGATATTAGAAGAATGATTCAAATAAATCATCCACATCTTATTTTCCTTTAAGAAACAAAGATGTTAATGGAGGATATGGACTCAATTGCCAGTAAAATTTGGCCAGCTAGAAAAGTGGTTTTCCTCAGTTCCCAAGGGACTTATGGTGGCATTGCTTGTCTTTGGAACCCAAAAGAGGTAGTTATTCACCATATGGTTGGCATTTGGGTTTTGTTGGCTAGAGTTATTCAAAGTAGACATTCCAACCAGATTATGCTCTACATTACTATTTATCCTATGACTTCTTTGGAGGAAAAAAGAAGACAGTGGAAGGATATTACTCATATTATCTCTCATTTTCCTAAATCTTGGATCTTGATCGGAGTAGATTTCAATACCATCCTCTCTCTGGATGAGAAAAGGGGGGGAAATAGAAATTTGGACAAAAGCACTGAAATCATGAGCGAATATATTACAAACCTCCATCTTGTGGATATCCAACTAGATAATGGCCTTATGATTTGTTCTAATAGAAGGCAAGGCTTAGCTTGTATAATGGAGAGATTGGATAGGTTTTTGCTCTCTAAAAATTTCTTAATCCATGGTCACATTCCTAAAGTGAAGACTCTTAATAATGCTAGTTCGGATCATTGGCCAGTCATGGTGGAAATGTGGAAAACCAATGTGAGTTTCTCTCCTTTTCATTTTCAATTAATGTGGCTTAGAGACATTTCCTTCAGACCTCATGTGCAACAATGGTGGAAGGAAGGTAAACCTTGGCATGGTACTAAGATGTTCTATTTTGCCAAAAGAATGCAATACATTAAATCCAAAATCAAGACTTGGACCTGTAAAGAGTTTGGGGATGTTCATAAAAAAAAACATGAAGTTGTTGCTCATATTGAAAATTTGAATAATAAAATCCATATAGATGGCCTCATAGAGAAGAGAAGTGCAGATGAAATTAAACTCACAACTCAGTTAGAGGAATGGGAAAAAAGAGAAGAAATATTATGGAAGCAAAAATCTAGAATTCAATGGCTCAAAGAAGGAGATCGAAACACAAATTTCTTCCACAAATCTCTTCTAGCTCAAAGATCTCACAACTTTATTTCTTCCTTAAAATCAGATTTTGGAGATGTTATTTATACTTGGGATGGCATGAACTCTATTGTTGTTGATTACTTTTCCAATATTTTTGTTGCTACTCCTCTTGACTCAGCTTCACAACAAAATGTTCTTAAAGCAATCCCTTATCTTATCACTTCTGAGGAAAACTCTATTTTTACTGCTCCTGTTACTATCAATGAGCTTCAACAAGTAGTTTTTAAAATGCAAAAAGGGAAAACCCTAGGTCCTGATGGTTTTCCCATTGAGTTCTATCAAGATTTCTAGGATATCCTTCATGTCGATTTATTAAAGGTGGTGGAAGAATCCAGGAAAACCAAAGAAATTTTGAAGGTTATCAATAAAACTTATATTAATATTGTTCCAAAAGCTCAAGAGGTTGATCATATCTCAGCTTTTATACCTGTTGCTTTATGTAATGTTCTTCTCAAAATCATTACTAAAATAATGGTAGAAAGGTTGAAGCCTCTTTTGCATAAGATTATTTCCCCAGAGCAAGGGGGTTATGTGGAAGGACGTAAAATAGTATATGAGATAGTTCTTACTTAGGAAGCCATCCATTCCATGGATATGCAAAAATATCCTTCCATGTTCATTCGGTTAGACTTATCCAAAGCTTATGATAGAGTGGATTAGCACTTCCTTATCAAAGTTTTGAGGCAATTTGGTTTCTCTAAGGATTGGATGGATTGGATTATGGGATGTATCTCTTCAGTTTCCTACTTAGTTCTTATCAATGGCAGGCCTTCTCAGCCATTCCCAGCTTCTAGAGGTATTAGGCAAGGTGACCCACTATCCCCTTATTTTTTCATCATTCTTGATGAATGCTTGGGTAGGACTATAGCCAAAAATAGGGAAAACAAAACCCTTGAGGGAGTTAACATTGCTCATGGAGCTAGACCTATCTATCATCTTCAATTTGTGGATGACTCTACTCTGTTAGGTAAATCTACAGTTAAGGAATCTTCTAATATTAAGCAAATCATTAGCTATTTTTCTAAGGCTACTAGGTAGTTGATCAATGAAGACAAATCTAAAGTTATTTTCTTTCACTGCTCTGCTAGACAGGAATCCATGGTCTTGGATAAATTAAGATATAAGAAGACCTCCCTTCCAATCACTTATTTAGGTATTCCCATAAATATTCAAAGGCAGAAAAATTAATATTGGAAATGGTTGTTGGACAAAGTCAAGAAGAAAATTGGAAAGTGGACCAACAAGTGGCTTTCTTCTGAGGGTAGAATAACCTTGGTAAAATCAGTCCTTCAAGCTATTCCTATTTATGTTTCTTCTATTTTGAATATCCCAAAGGTTGTTCTTCGAGAATTGGATCAAATCAGTCATCGTTTCCTTTGGAGTGGTACTAAGGAGAAAATAAAATGGGCCTTGGTGAAATGGGATACTTTATGTCTTCCTAAGAGTGAAGGGGGGTTAGGATTCTAGTCTTCTATTAATAACAACAAATATTTAGCTGCTAAATTATATTTGAGGATGTTGCATAACCCCAATGCTCTTTGGGCCAATAATCTTCGTGCTAAATATGCTGAGAATAAAAGTCCTGAAGACCTTGTTCTCTATCAACTTCCTACCAAAGGTTCTCCCATTTTAGCAATTCTTAAGACTGGTGAGGATTTGATAAAGAGAAAATTATTTTGGATCATTCATAATGGTCAACAGGCAAATTTTTGGACAGATTCTTGGGATGGTCACAAGCCTTTCATAACCTAGTTTCCCTATTGGAGGCCTTGGATGGAGGAGCTTCACCAAGATAATTGGATAAAGGTGGCTAATTACTGTCGACACCATACTGGTAATTCAAAGGTTGGTAGATATTGGATCCCTATTGAGGACTGGCCTATTCAAATTCTAGAAAGGCAAATACAAGATATCCAAGGCATCCTTCATATGAGATCCCTTTCTTGGTCCCATGAAAAAGATTTTTTTGTATGGAAAAACACTACTAAGGGTGAGTATTAAGTTACTCAAGGTTATTTGACCTTATGCCATAATAATCCCAGCCATTCTTCTGACATATTTTCTTGATTGTGGGCTCAAAATCTCTGGCCTAAGGTGAGGTTCTTTAATTGGCTTTTATTGCATCATAGGGTGCTTACTGGTGAGTATCCTATGAAGCATGGTTTTCATGGCCCTTTTATATGTGAAATGTGTGAAGAGAATGTAGAAACTCTCAACCATATTTTTATTGAGTGTACTTTAGCCTCTAAGCTATGGAGGAGAATGGCCACTTTACTTGGCTTACAATGGTCCAATTTTTTTACTTTTGAATAGCTTTGGAGGGATTGGCCTAATCAATAGGGTGTTGATCATTTTATTAGGCAATTATTTTGGATGGGTTCTACCATTCTTCTTTGGAATATTTGGAATGAAAGGAACAATAATTTTTTTAATAAAGATAGGAAGGATATTCACTATATTTGGCAAAATACCATAACCAACTTAGTTGAATCAGTCCATCAACTCCTTAATCACCCCCAAAACTCCCACCAAATATGGGATCAAGTGATGCAAATTTTGAAGATTAAATCTTCTAAGGGCAACCAAATTAAAGGGAATGTGATTATTAGTAATATGGATAGGACTAGAAATTGGCAACCTCCTCCTAAGGATTTTGGAAAATTCAATACTGATGGAGCCTCTAGAGGGAACCCTGGAAAAGCCAGTGTGGGAGGAATTGGTAGACTTTCAGATGGCTCCCTGGTTTTTACTTTTGCTGAGAAGTTGGGTATTATTTCCAATAACCTTGCTGAGGGGTATGGTATCCTCAGAGGCCTTTAGGAGGCTACTAAGGTTGGATGGGAAAAGGTGTTAGTTGAGTCTGACTCTCAACTTATGATTAATCTCTTGAAGGCTCCTAAGAATCATAAGGTGGATTGGAGAATAAAAATAATTATTGAGAAGATTCAATTAATCCAGATGGGATTTTTGAAAGTTTATTACAATCATGTGGTCAGAGATCAAAACAAGAGTGTTGATTCTTTAGCTAATTGGGCTTTGGATAAATGTGATCTTACTTGTTATGGCCACTGATGAGGCCTAGAAATGCCTCAATCATAACATGTTTTGAAAACTAAAATTGCCTAAAAACTCTTATGTTTAATCTAATATTCTAGTTAAGTTAATTCAATATGCTGTGTATTAACTATTTGCATGATAAATGTATCTGAAATACTATATTATGATTTTTATAGCTTTTTGCATAAGTTTTATGTTATTTTGTTATGACTTGCTAAATGAGATATGCTTAGGTTGATAGCAGCATTTCACTAATCATTTTTTGATATGTCTCAAGCATTTATTTTACCTAAATCTTGCAACAGTGCAAGCAAACTGTTATTGTGCAGCAAAAACTAGTTTTCCCATGTAAATTCCTGCCAGCTGCTAATGAATGGCAAGGCATAGAATTCACATATGGAAAGAGATGAAGATCATTGGAATCTGATCCTGAGAAATAACCCACATGAGAAATGCAGAGGAAATCATTTAAATAGCACACATTTGTTCATTCCGAAGTCTCTTCGAAATGAACAGATATCTTCGAAATGAGAAAACACAGTGTCTTCGAAATGAGCGGATCTTCGGAATGAGAATTGCAGTCTCTTCGGAATGAGCCACTTATCTTCGGAATGAAAATAGAATGTGCTTTTTGACTTGTTGACCAATTTTTGATGCTGGAAAAAGGAAATAAAGATTGAAAAGGGTAAGGGAAAATATCTCCCATCTGACTTTGCCGTCCTTGCCGACCAAAGCCACCATTTATGGAAAGATCAAGTTTGATCTTCTTCTAGGATAAAACCAGGAATTGTTGCAGCATAATAGGATTAGATCTTTTGAGATATTCTCAGTTGTCAGTAGAAGATAGATAAATCAAAGAGTAGAGAAATATAGGAGAAAATAGGCAATAATCAGAAAAGTGATTGTTATAGTCCTGTAACAGGTTTTTAGCAGAATTATTGTAATCATGTTCTTGAATCAATAAAGTGTACTATTTCTATTTCATATTGCTTGTAAATGAGTGTGAGTAAGATCTAGAGGGAGAGAGACTCATACCCTCTTCTGGACAAGGAGGCTGGCCACTTCCAGACCTAGGAGGACTGACAATAGGTTTTTATTCTGATTTTGCTATAGCGGAATGAGTTATAGAACTTGTCATTTCATTCCTTTTTAAACAACTAATGGTATTTGCAATATTAGATTATTTTATGTTTAGATTAATCTTGTGATTAATGGTTTGGTTGTAATCTCCACTTTCAGCAAAGCTTTCAATTTATTACAGACTGTCATTTCCAAAATTTACTGTTTTCTATAATTTCCTGCATTTTGTGTTTTGTTGTCAACCCCTGCATAGAATATTGACAACCTTCTGTTATAGAGCCTTGATAGGGTTTCATTTCTATGCTATAATTAGGTTTCCATTGCTGCAAAAGTAAATATATTTCCTTTCTGCAATTATAATCAGACTTCTAATTCTAGCAACTGTTATTTTTGCAACATAATTAGGTCTCATTCTGCAATTGTAATTAGGATTTCATTTCTGTAGTTAATGATTAGTTTCCATTTTTGCAACTTAGATTAAGGTTTAATTTATGCAATTTAGAGATAGGAATGTCCTAAATCCCCCACACAATCGATTTCACCAATAAGACCTATTGCTCCAGATTGACCTAAGTTATAACCTTGTTCACCCCTTCTTTCACAGATAGCCTTGTACACTACCCTGGATTGACAAATTCATTGAGAATTAATGATGTGTATAATGACTACGCATAATTTTGGCACCGTTGCTAGGGAATTGTGTTGCTAGAAGGTGACAACAGTCCAATAGTTGTTAATTAGACTGAGTTGTGAAGATTCGAGATAAAATCTGAATAGAACAACTGGTTAAAGTAACAACTATTGACCTATAATTTATGTCATTTAAGAGTAAACATGAATGAGTAAGTCTAGGGATGAAAAAGGTAGAATTACCCAAAAGGATCCCTGGCTTGTTCCATTAAGGAGATCTTCATGCCTAAGGGGTGAATCACCTATGTTTGAATTACCAGAAATATTGAAAGAAAAATCACCAGTCTCACCATCATTAGAACATTCTAAGAAAGAAAAATCACCAGTCTCATCATCATTAGAACATCCTAAGAAAGAAGAATCATCAGACTCATTATAAACAGAGGATCTTGGACCTCTTGAGAGAGAAATTTGGATAGGTTTAACTAAGGAACAGGAAACTATGGTAGAGGGAGGCAATCTAGATAGAGATGGCCAACATGGCTATGTCCATAATGAAGGAGATGATCAAGATATGCCCCAACCTTCCAGAACATTTGAATATCCTATCCGTTTGAATCCAACACAAAACTCTCCCATGAAAACCATTTCACCTTCAGTACTTCCAACCTTTCGAGGTGTTGTATCTCGAAGATCCTGATCAATTTTTGTTTGAATTCAAAGTAGTGTGTCAAACCTATGACTATGTAAATGACAATCAAAAACTTAAGGTTTTTCCCTCAACACTCAAGGACTCAGCATTACGTTGGTTCATGAGCTTAGAGCCAAATTCCATCCGAACTTGGGATCAAATGGAAACTATGTTTTTAGACAAATATCAGGAGTATTGTCGTGTAAGGAATAGGAAAGATGAGTTATTCAGGATTAAACAGGAAGATGATGAAACATTAGAAGACTATCTTGATAGGTTCTCCTTTGTTCAAAGGAGATGTGGACTTGTAGAACCAGAGTTATGTAAAACCATATTTTTAAGAGGATTACAAGATGAATCCAGAGAAGTATTGGATTTGATGGGAAAAGGGGATGTAAATACTCTCAGTAATGAGGAAATTGTGGATCTCTATAGGAATTACTCTCGCAATAAGCAGGGAAGAAGAAAAAAGAGTACAAATGGCACTGATGTGAAGGACCTAATAGAGGAACTTGCAAATTTTAAAATTGATATTCTAGTGCAATTAAACACAACTTTGGGGGAAATGTCTGCAAAAGCAAAAACCATAGAACCTTTGGCAATTTATTGCCCAAGATGTAGAAATAAACATGCTTTGCAGGAATGTCCTTTGAATAAAACATCTATCTCAGCCATTTGTAGTATCTGTTCAAAGAAGCATTCAACTGATAAATGCCACCTGCTACCACAACTCAAAACTGTGTTAGAAAATTAGACTGAGGAACTCAACTATGTTGGACCAAAACAAGGGGGAAATTTCTCTCAATACCAAAATCCCCCTCATTTTCCTACAAATTGGGGGCATAATCCCTGGACTATGCCTTGGGGACAATCAGAACCACCCCAACGTCCTTGGAATTATCCTCAATGGACAAATTCCCAAGAATGGCCACAAACAAATTGGAGTAATTCAGCCTAGAATCAGAATCAGAATAACCCATCATGGAATCAAAACAACCCATCCTGGAATCAGAATCAGACTAATCCACATTGGATGCAAAATCAACCATAGTGGAATCAACAATACCAGTCCTATCCAAGGCAGCAAAGAAATCAAGGTCAAAATCAGCATTTGCTGCCTGCACCTAATCAAAGTTTTCAAGAAAAATAGAACCAACCACAGCAAACACAACAGGTGAAACAACCTCAACTTCCAGATCAATCAGTCACTAATCCAAACAGCATGAGACAGGCATCCCCTGTCTATGTGGCTGAAGCTGAAGAAAATGTTGAAATAAATGTTATTGATTGTAGTAACATCCAACTTCATTCAGGAAAAGTTATACCTGAACCTGCTTCAATTAAAATCAAGGAAAATGAAGAGCAAGAACCTTTGGAACCAGTTAAACCAACAATAGAGAAAGAAGAAGAAAAAATAGAACCACAGGCAGAACAATTACCTTCATCAAAGATAATTCCATATCCTGAAAGATTCAATACCACAACAAAAATTTCTGAATCAGACCTGGTCAAGGAACTTAAAAAGTTAACTATATCATTGCCCTTATTGCAAGCCATTAAGGATATACCAGTGATTAAAAGTACTATCCGAGATTTGTGCATTAAAAGAGGAGGAAGAAAAAAGAAAGCATTTCCTAAGATTATTCAGGTTGAAGGAAAGATAGTTGATCTCTTATCTGGAAAACTAGTACCTCCAAAGTATAGTGACCCAGGAAGTCCAGTTATCACAGTTACCATAGGTTCAGTACCAATATCAAATGTCTTAGTAGATCTAGGAGCTGCAATAAATGTCATGACCAAGGATATAATGAAACAATTACAGCTCAAACATCTCAGCCCCACATTTACAGTTTTAGAAATGGCTGATAGGTCAGTTGCAAAACCTGAAGGTATCATTGAAGATGTTCCTATAGAAGTTTCTTCTTGGGAATTCCCTGTAGATTTTTTGGTTTTACAGCCAAGAAATTCAGCACATGGATATCCCATCATTTTGGGAAGACCTTGGCTTGCAACTGCAGCAGCCTTCATAGACTGCAGATCTGGAAAAATGACTATTTCAAATGGTATTGATCTAAAACAGATCTCTCTGTATCCTCCTGCAAGACCCTCCAGCAATTTTTTAGGTCAGTTATGGTTTCCTGATTCGGATGAAGAATCAGAGGAGGTTATTTCCACACTAGCCACCTTGGTAGTAAGAGAACACACAGAAGACCTCCAAGACACAGAAAATTTAGAAAATGAAAATATCCTAATGAATGTTCTGCATGAACAAAGGTTAGAAGAGGAAGCAGTAAATATCCATCAGTTGTTAAGGAATGAGGAGAACCAAAATTCTGAAGGTGAACCATCTATACTATCATAGGAAAACTCTGTTTCACTACCACATGGGTGGCACCATCACCTGATTTTTCCTTCTCACTGTTCCATACAGGATATGCTTCCATCAGGAAGTAATGAAACAGAAACCTCTTATTTCCTCCCATCTCAGTAGTGTCCTCTTAATTCCCTAATCACCAGGTATGAAGAAGTGAATTCAGTCCTTCCAAATACAAAACAAATAGAAGTCCGACCAGGCAAATTTTTGAACATTTACAGGTGGCTTACTAGGGAAGAGGAAGAAAAATTGATAGTTGTCTTGCAGAAGCATGTTCATGCTTTTGCTTGGGACTATAAAGATATGTCAGGAGTTCACCCTGATATATGCACCCACATAATTTATACTGAAGAAGTCAAGCCAGTAAGACAACCCCAAAGAAGACTGAATCCTGCCCTAAGGGATATTGTAAAGGAAGAAATTGAAAAACTTCTGGAGGTAGGATTCATTTACCCAATTTTTGATAGCCGGTGGGTCTCTCCATTGGTTATAGTTCCTAAGAAAAATGGAAAAATGAGAGTATGTGTAGACTATAGAGAGCTGAATAAAGTGACATACAAAGACCATTTTCCATTACCTTTCATAGATCGGGTGTTAGATACCCTTGCTGGAAAGAAATACTTTTGTTTTCTTGATGGATTTAGTGGATATAATCAAATTCAGATTGCACTTGAAGATCAAGAGAAAACAACCTTTACCTGTCCATGGGGAACATTTGCCTATAGGGTTTTACCTTTTGGTTTGTGTAATGCCCCAACAACATTTCAGCGAGCGGTCTTAGCAATTTTTTCTGATCGACTACCAACGGTGTTGAGATATACATGGATGATTTCACGAGTATGTGGACAGACTTTTGACTTTACATTAGAAAACCTTGACAAAGTTTTAACTCGCTGTGAAACATACCAGTTATCCTTGAATCCAGAAAAATGTTTTATGATGATGAAGGAAGGAATAGTTCTTGGTCATCACATCTCTCTTCAAGGGATCCAGGTTGATCCAAAGAAGGTGGAAATTATCAAGAACCTTCTTCCTCCTAAAACTCAGACTGATGTCAGAAGCTTCCTAGGACACATTGGTTTTTACCGTAGGTTTATTCCCAGCTTTAGCACAATAGCCAATCCCATGTTTGCCCTATTGACTAAAGATTCTAAATTTTCTTGGACTGCAAGGTGTCAGGAATCATTTGAAGCTCTGAAAGAGAAATTAGTAACTCCACCTGTGTTAAGAGGACCTAATTGGACATTACCATTTCACATACAGGCTGATGCTTCCAATACTGCAATTGGAGCAGCATTAGGACAAATTGACAATGGTGAACACTATGCCATCTACTACATTAGCAAGAATTTGACAGGAGCTGAGAAAAATTATACCACAACTGAGAAAGAATTCTTGGCGGTAATTTATGCCATCAACAAATTTAGGCATTACATCACAGGTTATCAAATATTTATTCACACAGATCACACAACCATTAAGTATTTGATGAATAAGCCTATGGTAAGTGCAAGAATTATTCATTGGTTATTGTTGCTGCAAGAATTTGATATCACTATAATCAACAAACCAGGAAAAGCTAATGTTGTAGCAGATTTCTTGTCTAGATTACAGAACACAGATGAAGGGGAATTAGTTGAAGACACCTTTCCTGATGAAAAATTATTTGCTATATCAGTCCAATCACCTTGGTTTGTAGATATAGCCAATTATTTGGTCACAGGGAAAGTTCCTCCACATTTCACTTCAAAACAAAAAAAACAATTGATCAAACAGAGTTCTTCTTTTGAATGGATTAAGGGTATACTTTTTAAGTGCAGTCCTGACCATGTGTTACGTAGGTGCATCCGAAAGGATGAGGTATATGATATCCTTAGGGCTTGTCATGATGAACCCTCAGGTGGACACTACTCTGTAAAAAGCACAATTAGGAAAATCTTAGGGACAGGATATTATTGGCCATCTCTTCACAAGGATGTGAAAAAGTACATCGAGCATTGTGATGCATGCCAAAGAATGGGGAAACCCACTCATACAAATGAAATGCCACTGCAGCCTCAATTGGTTTTAGAGCCATTTGAGAGGTGGGGGCTTGATTTTGTAGGACCTATTGATCCACCTTCTCAAGGAAAGGTGCATATTCTAGTATGCACTGATTACTTGACAAAGTGGGTAGAGGTGCGTGCTTTCAAACATGCTCGTGAAGAGAAGGTCGCTGATTTCTTGTATACTCAGATTTTTTAGAGATTTGGAGCTCCCCGGTCTATCACCACAGACCAAGGACCCCAATTTGCATCTAAAGTCATTGAGGCATTTACAGAATTATATGAAATCAAACATAGAAAATCATCACCTTATCACCCACAAGCAAATGGCCAGGTTGAGGTAACAAACAGGGAACTAGAACGAATCTTAACAAAAATAGTAGCTTTTCATAGGAGAAACTGGCTAGATAAATTACCTGAAGCAGTGTGGGCTTACAATACTACTTGGAAATCCACTACTGGATTCACACCTTATGAACTAGTCTTTGGTAAAAAGCCCCTCTTACCTATTGAATTTGAGCTACTAACATTGCGCACAACATTGGAAATTGGAATTGAATTGTCACAGGCACAGACAGACAGGATTTTGTAGTTGAATGCATTGGATGAACTTAGGTTGGATGCTCTGCACCAAACTGAAGTAATTCAAGAGCAGAGGAAGTTGTGGCATGATAGTCACATTCAGCAGAGGAAACTTCAACAAGGAGATTGGGCTTTACTATTTGATTCTCGCTATGAGGACTTCCCTGGAAAGCTGAGAACTAGATGGCTTGGACCTTACCAGATTGAAGAGGTATTTGACAATGGAGCAGCTCGTTTATCTCCTATTGATGGGTCAGAGAGAAAGTTGGTAGTGAATGGACATCGCCTCAGGGTGTACCATACACCTCTGACTAAAGAGGAATTCTTGTAGCAGATTGACAGTTTGGATACACAACAGGTGGAAGAAATTTCCTCTTCCACTTCAAAACAATCAGCATGATCATGGATTTCAAGAAAAAACAAAAAAATACAAAAAAATAGAAAAAGCAGAAAACAAAAAGATGAATAAATTTTGATTATGAATTCCTTCATGGGCATGATTTCAGGGAAATCATGAATTCCTTCATGGGCATAGTCAGAATCAAGAAAAAAAAAGAGAAAAGGAGAGGTAAAATAAAAAAAAAAAGAAAAAAAAAGAGAGAAAAATGAATAACTCAGTAGTGAAAACCTTTTCTAAGGCACTACTGGGTTGGTATGCATGAAAACCAGTTTTCTAGCATGCATAACCTTGAAAATTTCTGAACCATCATTGTACAAATTCACCAACTGCACTTGTTTTGAAATATTGTAGAAAATCTCAGTAGAACATCAACAAAGGCAGTCATTCTTTAAAAACTTGCATTAACTTGTTTTAATCAGGTATATATTTCTTACATTTCTTCATTGTAAATGATTGGTATATAGTATATAACAATTAACCATTAGCATAAAAGGTATCCATAAGAGTTGGCATACTTAAAACATGTTTTGAGAATGAGAATATTGATTTCTGCCTAATCTTCGGAACAAGAATGCCAAAAATAGTGCCTGCTATCTTCTTCAGATTAATTGTTGTATTGTCTTCGGATTGAAATTGTCTTTGGAATGACAATAGAATGAATGTTGCACTTTGTCTTCGAAATGAAGCTTTGTCTTCGGAATGACGATTTGTCTTCGAAATGAAGCTTTGTCTTCGAAATGACGATTTGCCTTCACAATGAAGCATCATCTTCGAAATGAAGCTTTGTCTTCAGAATGAAGCAGGATTTGTCTTCGAAATGCAGTAGGATTTGTCTTCGAAATGAAGTTTTATCTTCGGAATGACGATTTGCCTTCGCAATACAGCCTGATCTTCGAAAGAGATTTGTCTTAATGAAGATTTATCTTGAAAAGAGGATTTGTCTTCGGAATGAGGATTTATCTTTGGAAAGAGGATTTGTCTTCGAAATGAGGATTTATCTTCGAAATGAGGATTTGACTTCACAAAGAAGCATGATCTTCGAAATGAAGACTTGTCTTCGGAATGAAATCATAATCTTTGGAATGAGGTTTTGTTTTTGCAATAGATCATAATCTTTGGAAAGAGCATTCAATATAACATCTCCACGTGGCATCCAAGGAAGAAAAGAAATACGATCAAGTAAAAATTCTTTTGGCTGCATACGATAAATGAACACGTGTCAGTTAGGATGTGGTTTGTTTTTGCACCCATTTAGAAAGTACCAGAATCACGGGGGACGTGACCAACAGTATGCCACCATTTTTTGATACTAATAAACATGCACGTGAAAGTCCGTAGGCAAAACAGAAAAACTAAAAAATGAGTAAGGTGGATCTGACGGCAAGGACATCTATGCAACCATTGATGGACATGTGTTCGGAGAAAAAATAGAAATGCGTGCCACCCTTCTTTTCGAAGACATATTTGCTAACGCAAAATGATTACGAGGTACAGTGCTCAGATTACGGTTCATTTCGAAGAAGAAAAATAGGGCAATTGAAAACTTGGAACCAAACCCTGCAAGTCTGCAAACACCAGAAACCAGAGATCCAACAAAGGAATAGCAGTAGAAGTGAGCGGTTTTTAATGTACCAAGACAGGAAAATGGGGCGAAAAATGAAAATGGAACCAGCGGATACCACCCACCTCCGGGAAAATCCAGAAGTGTTGTAGATTTTTGAAGATGGAGGGCTTATGCCATTTTTGGATAAGTTTAATGGGTCCTCTGAATATTTGGCCGGCATGTTCACCCACACATTCAGAAACAACTGGGCACACATTAACGACATGACCATTGAGGTAACCCCTGAAGTTTTGAGTCAAATTACTGAGCTGCCATTAGAAGGTCTTCCAATTTCTAGGTCTGGCAAAAATACATTGGTAAATATAGTTAATCAATTTCTGGAAGAAAATGATAGGGAACCAGAATATTTAACACATAATAACACATGCAAGGGGGTAAAAAGGGCCAGCCTGCAGGAACCCTGGGATGAAGTGGCCACATGGGTAATCAAATTTCTAACCTGTGAAGGGCAGTATGTACTATTATCAGGGCATCATCTAAAAATTTTAAACCATCTCAGACATGGTAGGCAACAACCAGAAGTTAGGGTAAATCTTCCCCTATACCTACACCAGGAATTGAAAAACATGGCAAAAAGATATCAGGAAGGAAAAGGGAGCCTTCGCCACCATGGTCTCATCAAACTAGTTTGCCAGCACCATTTTAGAGGAAACCCTAGGAGCTTTGATAGGTTTTACTCTACCCTAAATGATGTAATTTTTGGAGATGAGGATGAGGAGGAAGAAACAGATGTTGTTGATGCTATTGCAGAAGAAGAAACAGAAAAAACTGTTGTAAAAAAAAACAAAGCTATTGCAGAAGAAGAAACAGAAACTATTGCAGAGGCTGTTGCAGAGGAAGAAACACACCCAATAGCAACAACAGAACACCTTGCTCCAGAACCTTCAACCTCACGAGCCAAGAAACAAAAGAAAAGAGGGTCTAAAACTGGCAGCAGAACAGAAAAATAGAAGAAGGTCCATTTTTTTGAAGTTGTTACTGATTTGTCAGAACAAGGAAGTGAAGCACCTAGCCCAACAGGGGAAGAAACAACAAGGGAAACAGAAGCATCTGAAACTGTCCCCACAACCCCTGCTGTCACCAGAAAACAAAGCAAAAAGAAGAAGTTTGCATCTGGAACTAGGAGGTCTACAAGACTCCACTTGAGGGAAATGGCAGAACAGGTCATAGAAGAAGAAGGTGGACAAAGCAGTCCAGATGTCACAGAAATACAACCAGCCCCTGAAAACTTTCTAGAATTCCCTGAACAGATAATTGAGGAAGAGGCTGGGCAGGATAGCTTGGAGGTGGCTACAGTTCAACAGGCCATAGAAATGGTAGATGCAATTATAGACAGTTTCATAGAGCCTCCTGAACAAGAGCAGACAGATGTTGCAGAGGAAGAGATAGTTGTTGAGCAGCCAACTATAGCTGACTTGTCTGCATCAGATTCTGAAGCAGAAACAGAGGAGGAAGACATCACAGAGCAGCTGAGAGCAGCAAGGAGTGTTGTCAAAACACAAACCAGATGGATTGAAGAGAGAGAAAACATCATTGAGATGCAGGAAAGAAAAATTGTAGAGTTACAATAGGAAGTGGCAGAATTGAGAGAAAGGTTGTCACAGTCTAAAAAATAGCCAACTATATCCATTGATGAGGATGATTTGGCTCAATTGCTTATGAATTTATCTAGGGCAGATGACTCTATTGAGGCAGACATAGGTGCTCATTCTGAAGCAGCACCCTTTCATTCTGAAGAAGTGCCTTCTCATTCTGAAGCATTACCTTCTCATTCTGAAGATGCTTCAGAATTGGCAAAGAGCATAGAAAAAAATATTGGAGATGAGTCACCAGCACAGGAACAGTCCAAGCAACAGCATGAAACTGTTCAAGTAAGTACTCCTTCTATTGATGTCCCTATATTTCAAACTATTACACCTTCAGTAGAAATAGTAGATAAGGGGGTGCAAGTGGAATTACTTTTTGATGACAACCCAATAGAAATAGCAGATAAGGGGGTACAGGTAGAATTATTGACAGATGATCAACCAGTAGAAGTGGCAGAAAAAGGGGTTCAGGTAGATCTGCTACCTAGAGTTCCACCTATAGTTAGACCACCTAATACTGTGTCCCTAGAACAATACAATGCAGACATAGCCAGTTGGGTGATTAGATATGAGAAGCTTGCCACTAAGACTAAAAAATTCAAATTGGAAGGAAAACAGCTAGAGGCAAAGGAAACAGAGATTCAGGCATTAAAAGAAAAAGTGTCTGATTTATGTCAAATTGCTGAATTTTTAGTCCAATTCAGATGGCCAGCCAGATTTTACAGTCTTATTCTGAAGGAGAAATACCTCAGATGGCAGGTCATGAGGATTAGCTCAGGTCTCCCATATAAATTGGACACAACTGCAGATTTCCTGGAAGCATATTTTGATAGCCCTATAGAGCAGAAAAATCTCCTATGTGAACTATTTTTACACAGCTTCTTTATTCCAGAAGAAGTAGAATTTCATCCTCAAATTTACATTGGAGATGTTCAATTGAGGGCATTCATGTCCACCTTGCAGAATCAATTTTATTGGGACCAGGAGAAAAGGTAGAATAAAGAAATTGAAACAAGAGCTGAATTGTTAGTCAGAGCAATTCAGCCAAATCACCCAATTATCACCAGACAACACTTCACCATGATGAACAGGGATGATGTAAAGAGGATGTACTTGACAAACTTGAGGGACTGTGTGACCAGATTCCAAAATTTTTGTAATGACAATTTTGTGCCAGCATTATCAATCTATAGAAACAGATGGGCTGAACTTTCCATGTCTTTATAGAAAAGAGAACCCATCTCCCCCATCAACTTAGAATGGTCTAGAAGAAGGGCAGAAGGAGTGATACAGTTGATTGAAATCATGCAACATCATTGGATAGGTCTCAGATTTAGGCCTCCAACCATCATCACTCCAGTTCCATTCTACTTTGAAGAAGATGCCCAACCTGATGAACAGTTTGAAGAATGGCTCGGGAACCTTCAGGAGAACAGGGGGTATTATATAGGCAAGAAGTTGTTCTACAGGTCATGGAATTTGAACATGGACATATGTGATTCCATAGCCCAATAGAATGCATGAGGACATGCATTAATATAAGTTGGGGGAAAATGATGAGGCCTGGAAATGCCTCAATCATAACATGTTTTGAACACTGAAATTGCCTACAAACTCTTATGTTTAATCTAATATGCTAGTTAAGTTAATTCAATATGTTGTGTATTAACTATTTGCATGATAAATGTATCTGAAATACTATATTCTGATTTTTATAGCTTTTTGCATAAGTTTTATGTTATTTTGTTATGACTTGCTAAATGAGATATGCTTAGGTTGATAGCAGCATTTCACTAATCATGTTTTGATATGTCTCAAGCATTTATTTTACCTAAATCTAGCAACAGTGCAAGCAAACTATTACTGTGCAGCAAAAACTAGTTTTTCCCATGTAAATTCCAGCCAGCTGCCAATGAATGGCAAGGCATGGAATTCACATATGGAAAGAGATGAAGATCATTGGAATCTGATCCTGAGAAATAACCCACATGAGAAATGCAGAGGAAATCATTTAAAGAGCACACATTTGTTCATTTCGAAGTCTCTTCGGAATGAACAGATATCTTCGGAATGAGAAAACATAGTGTCTTCGAAATGAGCGGATCTTCGAAATGAGAATTGCAGTCTCTTCGGAATGAGCCACTTATCTTCGGAATGAAAATAGAATGTGCTTTTTGACTTGTTGACCGATTTTTGATGCTGGAAAAAGGGAAATAAATATTGAAAAGGGTAAGGGAAAATATCTCCCATCTGACTTTGTCGTCCTTGCCGACCAAAGCCACCATTTATGGAAAGATCAAGTTTGATCTTCTTCTAGGATAAAACCAAGAATTGTTGCAGCATAATAGGATTAGATCTTTTGAGATATTCTCAGTTTGTCAGTAGATCTTAGGACATCTATAAATATGGCTCCCATTCAGGTTGAGCTAGTAGAAGATAGAGAAAGCAGAGAGTAGAGAAATATAGGAGAAAATAGGCAATAATCAGAAAAGTGACTGTTACAGTCCTGTAACAGGTTTTCAATAGAATTATTGTAATCATGTTCTTGAATCAATAAAGTGTACTATTTCTATTTCATATTGCTTGTAAATGAGTGTGAGTAAGATCTAGAGAGAGAGAGACTCATACCTTCTTCTGGACAAGGAGGTTGGCCACTTCCAGACCTAGGAGGAGGACTAACAACAGGTTTTTATTCTGATTTTGCTGTAGCAGAATGAGTTGTAGAACTTGTCATTTCATTCCTTTGTAAACAACTAATAGTATTTGCAATCTTAGCTTATTTTATGTTTAGATTAATCTTGTGATTAATGGTTTGGTTGTAATCTCCACTTTCAGCAAAGCTTTCAATTTATTGTAGACTGTCATTTCTAGAATTTACTATTTTTTGTAATTTCTTGCATTTTGTGTTTTGTTGTCAACCCCTGCATAGAAGATTGACAACCTTCTATTACAGAGCCTTGATAGGGTTTCATTTCCATGCTATAATTAGGTTTCCATTGCTACAAAAGTAAATAGATTTCCTTTTTGCAATTATAATCAGACTTCTAATTCTGCAATTGTTATTTCTGCAACATAATTAGGTCTCATTCTGCAATTGTAATTAGGATTTCATTTCTACAGTTAATGATTAGTTTCCATTTTTGCAACTTAGATTAAGGTTTAATTTATGCAATTTAGAGATAGGAATGTCCTAAATCCCCCACACAATCGGTTTCACCAATAAGACCTGTTGCTCCAGATTGACCTAAGTTATAACCCTGTTCACCCCTTCTTTCATAGATAGCCTTGTACACTGCCCTGGATTGACAAATTCATTGAGAATTAATGATGTGTATAATGACTACGCATCAGCCACTCTCCTATATGGTGGCCTTCTCAAATTAGGGAAGCTCTTCTTTCTATCATTTCTTTGGATGGCTCCAGTTCTGAAGGTACATAGTTTCTTCTTGTTTTTTTTTTTTTTGCTTCTCTTTGGTTCATCCAGTTTTTTTTAGTTCCTAGCTCATTCTATTCTTTATTTTGTTTCCTCTTTTTATTCTTGCCTTTTTAGTCTTTTGGTCTAGATAGGTCATTGTTATGTTCAATTTTTTTTTCTTTTTTCTTTTTTGTCTTTTTTTGTTTAGTTTTTTAAGGTGGGTGGGTTCTTTTGTTTTGTTTTGTTTTTGTGTTCTTTGTGTTGTTTTTTGTTGTTCATGTGTTTTTGTTGTTTTGTGTTTTTTTTTATGTTTTTTTTTATTGTTCTTGTGTTTTTTTTTGTTCTTGTTATTGGGTTTCTCTTTGTTTGTGTTAATTCGTGTTTTTATGTGTGAGTGTTTTCTATGTTTTTTGTTTTTGTTTATCGTCTATTGTTGGTTGTTTTTTATTTTTATTTTTATTTTATTTTATTTTAATTTTTTAGGTTTTGGTTGTGTTTATTTTTCATGTTTTTTTTTGGGTTATGTCTTTGTAGTGTTCTGTTGTTTTTGTCTTGTTTGTGTTTTTTTCTGTGGTTCTTATGTTTTTATTTGTGGTTTGTGTTGTGGTTTATTTTATCTTGTTGTGCGTGTTTGGTTGTGCTTTTGTTTTTGACACACTCGAGGACCATGTTTTTTATTTTATTTAATTATTTTTTTTGTTATTTACTTATTTTTAAATTGGTTTTGTGTGTTTGTTTGCTCCTTGAGTATGTCAAAGGCGGTAGGCTAGGTCCGAGTCCTGGGCATTTCTTGTGGAATGGATACCCCTGAATCCTTGGGTCTTACCTAACAGTGGCATCCCTTTTGGGATGTTTTCCACACAAAAAAAAAAAAGCAAAATAAAAGTATGAAATTTTGTTACTCATCATATTTGGCCTGGTTATTATTGTACTTCATGCCAACTTCAAGTAACATGCCAAGCTTACAAGTCATAACATGCATATAAAATGGGGTAACTATCCCTATAGTTAAATGGAATCCATTTCTTAGATAAACTAACTCTTATATGGATTTCAACATATTGTTTCTAGGACCTACACTAGCTTGCATTTATGACAAAATTTCTTGACTAGCTCTGGAGGCAAGGGATAAGGTCCATGGTGATAATAATGAATTAGGAGATTGGTAATTTCTAAAGGGTGGCATCATTATCATATTTTATGGCTTCAATTGGTATCCATATCCCTTGCCTTACAATATTATGGATTAGGTCTTTACAATGGAATTATACCAAAAAATTAATAGTACAAATGAGAACTTTGGGGTTGATAAAAAAATGGTAGGTACATGTCAATTTCCTTTTGACTATGGTCCAATTACTATGATGAATCAAATCCAAGGTAAAATCTTAGATGAAATGCTTAGCAACCTTCAGTTGCTAATAATGTTGCATAGATGTAATTATGATCCAGAAGGAAAGTTTAAAGCTAAGTTGAAATATATAGACACTAAGGCTCTAACATTTGAGCATTTTTCCTAGATGGATATAGAAGTAATTAGGAATAATTTCAAAGAGTAGGCTCTTGAATTAGATATAATCAAATTTCAAATAAGGCCTCCATGGAGATAATGTTATGCTTCCATCTGACCACATGATCTAGACATAAACAAGGATCAAATAATAAGCAGAAAATGCATGCAAGATGTTAAAGATGATAAAAGGTGGGCAAAATAAAATAATTAGGAGTGGTGGATTTCTAGGTGTGGGTGAGGAACATAGTAGAAGGTCTTACCCAATAAGTTAGATATTCCATTTGAGAAGAAATTCAATAATGAATACATTGAATAGATATCTACACATAATGGAGAAGAAATCCATAGTTGGATCATAAAAGATGAAAAATAAGAAGAATATATCTATAAATAAGATGAAGTAGGTCAAATAGTAGACAAACTAGGAAGAGGACCAAAATAAAGAACTCTCTACTAAGCCTACAAGAGGAGATTACACAGAAGACCAAGGTCCAACATCTCACTTTAGAGGCTCAAAGAATAGACATAATGATTCAACAATTCAATATGACAACTCAAAGGTAAACCATGAAAGCACAAGGATCAAGTATCGAATCTACCCCTACTCCTCTCCATAAATACTTCTTTAAACTTGTATTCCTATCCATGGAAACCAATTTTTCTACATTCCCCTCCATGAGAAATGCTACCACCATAAAATCCTTCACCATAGAAAAGCATAGCTTCTATTGCCCCCATATCTAAGAGTTGGTAGACTCCCACAGTCTCACATCCTCATGCAATTATAAATATCAACATCTTATCTCTAAAATCTCTCCTAGCATCATTATCCCCTTTCCAATCCACCATTTTTACATCCCCTATTTCTAGATATCCAGTTATAGAATTTTTCACAGTGTTCCGAGAAGTAGAGGCCAATGTTCAAAAATAGAAAAAAGAATAGCCACTTTTAAAGGAGAATATACAATAGATCCAATTACCAACAAATGTATAAAAGTAGTTGCTATCCCAAAGGTCAACAAGCCTACCTTAGAAATTATAGTAGTAGATTATTATGTCAAGGTACAAGAAGTTGATATATCAAAGCTCCCTAAGGAGGACACAATTATATCTATCTACATTGATGTGGACATATTGTATTTACAAGGGAATAAATTGGAATATAAATACATAATAATAAAGGAGAGGGAATATCACTTGAAGAAAATATTGGATCAAGAAGAGGTGTAGAAGAAATTTGTACAAAAGGAAGTTAAATATTTACAAAAATAGTTGAGGAAGACCTTGACTCTAGAGAAACTATAGAAAAAGGATGAGAGGATTCAAGCTCTAGAGTAAAAACTACAACAAAGGGATACAAAAATACAAAAACAAGAGGAAAATTGGGGTAGAATTAATAATACAATAATGCAAGTCTTTCCAATCATAAAACGTCTAAAATATAACATGAATATCATCAAGGAAGCTCAAATTGAGTTTAATAAACTAAGAGAAGAGAATAGAGTAGATCAAGTAGAAACAATTCTTAAAATCTTGACAAAAAGAATAGACCCTTTATTGTTATCATTCTTGGATAGGTTCCTAGATGAAGCAAACTACTAGGCAAAGCAAGTAATGTAGAGACATTAGTTGGAATAAAAAGGAGTATACTTGATCTATGTGATAATTATAATTGTAGAAAAGATAAGGATTCTAGCTACTAAAATCATGGGTTTTGGCTTCCTAGATTTTTAGGATGACGTGGGTAAATTCCATACTCAGGAACAACTCAAAGCTCAACTTGAGTTCATTGTTAATAATGAGGATTTTTATTCTTGATCTACATGAGTCAAAGAGGAGCAATTATTTAGATTTTTTAATGGGCTATCTACAATACATGCAAGAATCTAGGAGTTGGCCCAAAAATATAAAAATCCTTCCTATAAAAATACCTTACAATTGAAGATCATCCTCCATAAGATTCAAGGATTTGATATACCCAAAAAAAAAATTGAGACAAATCCCATAAATCATTTCAAGTTACAAGAGCATCCTCAACTAAGCAAAGAGTCAATGAAGAGTAGTAAGGTGAAACATCAAAAGTTCAAACATAGGAGGAACATGGTGAAACTATTGGAACCTCTACGGCTGGTGCCATTGAAACTTTAAAATATGATAAATTACCTTGGATATGCTACCTTTAACTTCCTTTCTATATCATTTCCTCATTTTAACTCCATGCCTAATAGAAAATGCTACATGGATTCTCTTTTTCTACAAGCATAAACCTTGAGAAGCACTAATAATATGGGTCAATACAATTTCCCACATATGTAGAATCACTATAGGAGAATTTTATTTGTAAATTATACAATGGATACTAGGCTAGAAAGTAGGAAGTCATATAGATGCACAAGACAACCTGTCAGGCCCAAAATATGGTTAAGGTAGGAGACTCTAATATTTTGCCACAACATCAAACTTAAAATTTGGCCAAGTCTAAAGGGAGACTAAAAATTTTTTGGAGGTGCTAATATCATCCTAAGGATCAAAAAGGTCTATCACAGAAGGATCCTGGACCCAAAAAATTAGCTAAGGTATAGAAGTATGCCAAATTTTTGAAAAGCTAATGTAAGTATAAAATAAATAAAAGTATGGCATCTGGCATTCTGTCTTGAGGATGAACTTGAAATTTCACTAAGGCATAGATCTCGATGTAAGAAAGGTCCAGAATTTAAAGAGATCTACATGGGGGCTATAAAATTCTAGAATATGACATTGCACCATGTTTTCCATTTCAAGAATTTGGCTAAGTATGAAGAGAAGAAAGCTATACTTTTGATGAAGTTGATGTCACCTAGGAGGTAAAAATATTTTGTACACAAGCATGATGGACTTAGATTTTGGCTAAGGAAGAGAGCCTAGCAAATCAATAGAGCCCCAACAATAGAAAAATACCCCTAACGTATCCCTTTTAGGAAGAATCAACTCTTTCATAAAATAAAAATGGCCCATATGCTTATCCATTACACATTTATCCCTAAAAAATTATCTTAGTAACCAAATAGAGTGGAAAATTTGAGTCTATCAAGGGATACCTAAGATATACTAGAAACATGTGTATACTTGGATCCTAAAGAATATCAAAACTAACCACATCAACACAACTAAATCAAGATAGTTAAGCTGAATTAAGCTAGAAAGTGATGTCCATGCCCTGCACTCACTCTTGTCAAGCCTACAGGTAGTTTTCATGTAATTATATGAGCTAATGAAAAGGTAATGTAATCTTATAAATAGCTCAATGTACCTCTAATAGAAGTTTGACTCTTTAGCATTTACAATTTATGTATATTGTATGATGATTGTTGCCTTTCAATAGAATCAAAGTGTTGTTTGGTCGCTGACAAAAAATGCTACAGGATATATGATATGAGTTATATTGTTGTGCATTTCTATTTAAATTAAATGAATAGTGAATTTTTTCAAGCTCATTCTGCTAATCTAGATAGCCATTTGGATTGTTTTTCATTTAATATTTGGAATGTTTAGCTATATATGAATTAATTTAAATGATGTTCTACAAGATTGTATGTTAGTTGGTTTGTTAGGCTTTGAATTATATTGAGAGTGTAAGACTCTTATGTAGTGTAGCTCATTGTTGTTAGCTAAATCTTGACAAAATTTAATTCAAATCTATTACCCTACACTCTTTATATCCCTCACATTCCTTTCTTTTGTCAAAAACCTATTTCCTTTAATTAGATTTACAAGGAACCAACCTTATCTGGAGGCTAACTCAAAAATATTTTGAGTCTTCCAATCTTGGTCAATATTCAAGGATGCATCTTATCCACTTAGGCATATTTTAAACCAATAATAACATACTCCTTGGATTACCTTGGATTTATACTATTAAAGTTATTCCTTTGACATTGCATCAATGCCTTACATATGAGTACCATGGAAGAATAGTTCATATTCCCAGTAACCTTGAACCCTTTTTCTTTTGTCAAACATTAGAAGAAAATAAATCTAAAGAAATTTTCTATTCATATTTTTAGCTAGTCATACCTTCAACCTCTCAACCTAAGGAACTTAATTATGGATTTGAAAAACCCCTCATTAACCTAGAAGATAATCAATCCTAATTTAAGAATCCAATAGACTCGATTAATCAAAATAAATATCCATTTGTGGACCTAATGAAACTCTTTCTCTCTCCCTATACTTTAGGTTTACCTACTAGAAAGGGTATGATGGTGAAAATAGGGATTTGTTCCTTCATTTATGCTAGAACTATGTAAGAAGATTAAATTCATGGCAGTAACCCTCTCTTGGATGAACATCTATATGCATCATGCTACATATCCTCTACATATTCTATTTTGAAATAAATGAAAGCCAACATGGGATATCAGGGAAATGACTCAGGTTGATAAGATCAAGATATCAAAGAACCATTAGAATTTGAATCTTGGCTAGGGTATTATGGGATAAGATATATTCCTAGTAGGAATGAACTCCTTCCTACTTGATTGTTGTCAAAAATGGTTATGAATCCAACGGTTACCTTAAGGAACCCCATAATAATAACATGTTCTTACATGGGTTACAATGGGTTAAGGAAAATAAAGAGGATCTTTGGTCCTTCCTTAATACTAGTAGAACCACAAATTTTGTCAGTGTCAATATTTTAACCATTGTTCACTCTAAATTAATAGACAAGAATAAGGGGGAAGAAATTCTTTACAATTCTTCTAACCAAGATAATTCTTGTGTTGGGGAGTCTTTTTCACAAATATCTACTCTTGCCCCCCCACAATTAAGGAAATAACCTTTAGATTATATAAATCTTAAAAAATTAGGATTCTTATCCACTTCTCAATTTGAGGATGAATCACATATCTTAATTTAAAAAACCATACATGTCAATAAAGGCACTGAAGATGGTCTTCGCATATTGAAACTAGGCAAGGTCTTAACTAATGATGAATTTGTAAAGTATACTAGCATTTTAAAATAATATAATGATATTTTTGTTTGGACCTATGTAGACATGCCTAGACTTGACCCATCTCTTGTTGTCAACCATCTTGTTATGGGACTTGATGCTAATCTAGTCAAACCAAAATTAAGAAAAATGCATCCTAAGGTTGCCCTCCTAGTCAAATGTGAATTTCAAATAACTTTTAAATATAAATTTTATCAATGTAATAGGCTATTTAGATTGACCTTCTAATATTGTTCCTATTGCCTAGAAATAAGGCTCAATCTGAATTTGCACCAACTTTAGAGACATAATCAAGGCTTGTCCAAAAGACAATTTTCCTTTGCATAACATCGATACGATAGTCAAGTTTATCATCGGATACAAAATGGTATCCCTTATATATGGATTCTAAATTTATAATTAGATCAAAATTGCTCTTGAGGATCAATCAAATATTTATTTCACCACTCCTTGGGGAATATTTTACTATCAGGTCATGCCCTTTGGTTTAAAGAATGTTGGGCAACATATCAAATAGAAATGAATTATATCTTCTATAACCTAATGAATTATATTGTAGAATATTATGTAGATGACCTCTTTGGACATTCCTTGAGATGTAAATACCATGGCCATGACCTACATCACATATTTGATCAATTATGAGAATATAAGGCTTTATTAAAATCACAAAAGTGTATCTTTGGAGTGACATTGGAAAAAATGTTAGGATTCATTGTATCTTGCCATGGAATCAATGTATACCATGCAAATATATTAGCTATTATAAATGTACCATCTCCTAATAATCTTACTAATATTTAAACTATTCAAGGTAAATTACAATCTATTTAGATATTTATCTCATAACTTAGACAAATGTTAACCATTTTCTAAATTATTGAGAAAAGATACTAAGTTTAAATAGGATAATGAGTTTCAAAAGGCCTTTGATGCTTTAAAGCATATATTTTGATACCTCAAATCCTCGCACCTCCTAATATGACTTAGACATTATTGTTATATATAACTACTACATCACATGACCTTGGATTCATGTTAGCTCAATATGATGACCAACATCAATAAAAAGCTATTTATTATATCAATAGAACATTAGTTAGCTGTGAGACTCATTATATGCCACTAGAAAAGGTGTGCCTAAAAGTCATATTTGCTTCCCAAAAACCAAGACACTAAATGCTTAGTTGGAAGACCTATGTAATATTTTAGGTTGGCCCCCTATGTTTTTTCATGTTGAAACCCCATATTTTAATGTGAACCACCAAATGGGTCATTACCCTTAGTGAATTAAAACTCAATTTTGTTAGTCAAAAATTGCTAAAGGGATAAGTGATAGTAAGCTAGTTAGCTACAATACCTTTAGAATTTTAACACCCATTAGCTATAAATTTTCTCGATGAAACTATCCTTACCATCAACATAGAAAAATTAAATTCCTAGACCCTCTACTTTTATGGTGTTTGATGTGTCAAGGGAGTAGGGATAGGAATTTTTCTAGTCAATCCTCAAAAACAACTTACCTCCTTGTCATTTAAACTTCAATTATCATGCACAAATAACACAAAAGAGTATGAATCTCTCATTTTAGTACTTTGGGCTACATTGGCTCTAAAAATCAAAGCTCTTATTATCATTAATAATTTATTGTTAGTAATCAACCAGATCAGTGACATCTATCAAACCAAGGACAATGTATTAAAGCCTTATAAAATATTTTGGGTAAGTTAATGGAATATTTTGATAAAATCGCCATTGAGGTCATCCTATGATCAAGAAACCACCATGTATATGCCATGGTTATGGCCACATCTCTTATTTTTCTAGAACTAGAAGATAAGTGAGCCACCATTATCATGTGATTAATCAAAGAGCTTGTTACATTAGAATCTAGTCAAATTCCTCTATATGTTTGCACCATTTAAGCATCTTCCTCACAACAAGAACCATGGATCCATGACACCTTCAAATTGTTGAAAGATGGCATAGTACCTAATGGATTGAATTGTAATGAGCATAGATATTTTAAATAGTGTGCTTGTTAATATGTCATCATAGGATATATTCTTTATCATTTTTCCTTTGATGGAAAACTCCTTAGATGTCTCAATATAGAAGAAACATAAATGGTTGTCAAAGAGACCCATGATGGATCATGTGGTGGGAACTTTAGTGGCTTATCTATCAGCAATAAAATCCTTACAATAGGCTATTAGTCATTTATGGAAAAGGATTCTTGTTTCTATGTCAAAAGATGTGATAAATGTTAAAGCTATGATAACCTTGTCCATGCTCCTTCTCAAGAATTATTTTTTTTGTTTTTTTTTGGCAGGTGGAAGAAATAATATTATATGGTTTTTAATTGGTGCCCAAAACCAGAAACATAATCATATGATGAAAATTACATAGAGAAGCACAAAACAATGTGTCTACACCCTAGCCACTCCATGAACTAGACCAAGAGAAAAAATAAACCCACACAGGGGTTGTTTAACAAAAAAACAAAGATCAAAAGAGAGAGCCCACACAGGGGCTAATGAGAACATATGGAAAAATCCAACCAGTGCCCACACAAGGGTCAAAATATTAGTACGAAAATTCCCATGCAGGGGAACAAAGCTCAAAATACAAAACAAACCAACTCTAATCTTTGATAATTTTCAACTATAGAGCTCTTTTGGTCATGTTTCTTGATCAACGGTTTCAAGGAGGCACTGATGCTATCCATGCTACTGATGATGCTACTAAAGATGGTTTTGTGGACTAAGTTTAATATGGCCACCGGAGAAGCAGTTCTATCACTCCCATCATCATACTTATTGAGGTGAGCATACCTCTCAAGACTGTTTGTGCATTTCCAAGTCAACAACAGCAGAATTAAGAACACTTTGAGGGAAACTTTGGTGTGAGATGGATAGATTCTTGTGATTAACCCTAAAATTGGTGAACAAATAAACAATATTATTAGCTTCTTGATACCCATGGTAGGTTGTAGTGTTGTGAAAATTTTACATCAAGACCTTAGCTTCCTGAATAACAGTGTGCATATTCCATGAAGGAGTTCTATCACTAATGATAGAGTTTGTAACATTCATGGAATCACCTTCAATTTGTAAATTTCCTCTGTAATATCTGATAACTTCTAGCCCTCTCCACAACACATGAGCTTCAGCATAGTGGTTAGTTTGGATGCCTATAAACTTAGCATAGGCCACTATGAGTCATCCATTATGATCCCTGACCAGATCTTTGGCACTCGGTACACCTAAATTTCCTTTAGAAGCACCATCATATTTAATTTTAAGCCATCCTATAGGAGGAGGAGTCCAATGAGCATCAATTATAGAATTGTAATTATAAGGAGAAGAGCTAGGACTATGGGGAATACTGAGGGAACAGAAAAGATTGGACTCAAGGGCGGACTCAGGTGGTTTGGTGCAAGGAAAAAGCTTAGATTTTTTAATAGCAAAGGTGATGGTTTTTTTGGAAATAGAGATAGAGTCCCTAATGGTGTTTGAAAAGATTCTACTATTTCTTTCGAGCTAGATCTGCCATAGGAGATGATGGAGATAAAATTTCTACAAAGAAGATAACCTAGAATTTCTAAAATGCATGGGCCACCGGGAGAAAACAAGAGCCAAGGAGTTGGGCTAGGCCTAAGAGATGTGAAAGGTAGACATGATATGATCCATGGTAGAGTTGGAGAAAGAACATTTTTTAAATATGTGGTTGATAGATTTCCAAGCTGCCAAGAAAAGATGGCATCTATTAGGAACAACCATCCCTCTCTTCATGATATTATCAATAGTGAGGATCTTGTTTTGGATGGACAACCAAGAAAAGACAACAAATTTAGGTTTGATGTGTTTAAGCCAAACCATATTGAAAGGAACGAGAGAATTTTGGGGAGTGAAAGTTAAAAGATGTGCAAATTTGACAAAAAAAATATTTATTTCCAGAAAGGAGTGTCATGAGATATAGCAGATGGAATTATAGTTACACTCAGCAATGTTGATAATTCTGTAATAGCATTTGAAATTTGGGCATCAACATTTGTAATGTGAAGCTCTTTGCATCTTTTGGGTTAGACTAAAGATTCTATGATTTCAGTTACCTTTCTACCTATGAGAGTATCCAGCAAAGTTTGCACCACTGAAATTTTATTGTTCTCACTAAGCATATGATTGGAGATCCACCTGTCTGACCAAAAATTTATCCTATTTCCTATTCCAAGCTGCCATATGGTTCCCATTTGAATAAAAGGACTAGTATGAAGGATTAATTTCTAGAAGGTGGACCCAAATTTAGGAATATTTTCATCCATAAAATTCCATATGTGAGTGTATTTTTTATTGATGATGGAAACCCATTCAAGATTACAATTGGTAAACACCTTCCAAGCCTTCTTGGCCAACAATGCCATGTTCATATTACTAATTATTCTAATACCCAACCCTCCTTGACTTTTGGGTAAGCAAACCTTTTCCCAAATGACCAAATGAAACTTTTTTTATCCTTTGAACCTGCCCAAAGGAATCTCTTCTAAATCTATTCAATTTTTTTATAGACATAAACTGGGGCTTTGAATATTGACATAAAATAAATAGGAATACTTTTAATATAGGCCATAGTGAGAGTATATTTAGCTACTTGGGACAGGAGGGCCCCTTTCCAACCTGTAATTTTTTTACTGATTTTTTTAATTACATTGCTCCACATAGAATCTTTAGGGTAACTTGTGAATAGGGGAAGACCTAAATAGATAGTGGGAAGCTCAAATATGATACACTAAATAATACGAGCAATCTTGACCTATCTAGATAGGGGATATTGAGAAAGAAAACTTTACTCTTTGTATAGTTTATATTTTGCCCTAAAACCTCTTTGTAGAGATCTAAAATACCTTTAATTGAATTTTCTTCCCAAATTTAAGCATGGGTGGCTAAGATAGTGTCATCTACGAACTGCTGATGAGAAAGGGGTCTCATGTTGGAAGCATCTTGAATACCAGAGATCGTGCCATTCGAGAAAGTAGCTTTGAGAGCTCTTCCAAGAGATTCAGCAAGAATAATGAAGAGAATAGATGACAAGGTATCCCCCTTCCTAAGACCTATATTTCTTTAGAAGTAACTTGCTATAGACCCATTGACTAACACTGAGAATCAAGGGCTAGAAATGCAGCCTTGAATATTAATTTCTTCTCGTCATTGCTATTTCTTCTATCAAAACCAATTCTCTCTCCATATTTCAAATCAATATTAATTTCTTCTCATCCATAAATTGGGTTAAGTGATGTATTAAATGATCATCCATGGCCCTGATTACCTAATAATTTCCCTTTCTTTTGTCTCCTTTTGGTATCAATCAAGAAATATTAATAAACTTGCTCAAAGGTGTACAAGGAAATCGATGGATTTTTTCCTCTTCTTTTCTTTATCTAAATCATCAATACCATTATCAATTTTGATGAATAATCTAACAAAAATAAAACTTATAATCACTTGATAGGTCATAAAAAGGTAAAATTTTATGGATTCAATGCCTTACAAATTTTTCAATTACTTGTAGACTTCTCAAGATATGATTTTTTAAGGTTGTATCTTGCTATGGTCTATCAAGTAGTCATGATAATTAAGTATCACCAACCATTGATTATACTTATTTTCCATGATAAAACCTATCTTATTTAATAGACCACGTCAAGATTCTAGGCCTATTAATTTACTATCTTACAAATGTACAACTCTTTACAATCTTGCTAGGCAATGGATTAATAGGTTTAGTATTTTTTGTCAGGCCTATGAGATAGTCATGAGAAGAATTTAAATATATCATGTAGATCCTTTGATTAAATATCTACTAAACATTCCATACAATCATGAGTAGTCTAGTAGCCATTATTCTTGCTATTAGCTATGTTTCTTGGTGTGCCACCTAGGTAGGAATGACCCTTGCACATCCAATATCTTATGGAATTGTAATTATCTATAAATAATCTAGTTAATAGATGCATGGTTCGTACCACTATGGTTGGAACACCTAGTAATGTACTTGTAAAAATTCTAATTGCCTTATATATCAACAAGAAGATTGAACCTTTGTATCCAATACCTTGTAGATCTATAAATATTTTGCACATATGTCAGGTAATGGACACTAAGCTTCGAACCTCCTATTAATATACTAGGTTATAAAAGATATTTTAAAATCATTGCTTCTTTTTAATCAATCCAATAGGCTTCCTCATACACTATTGTGAGGATCAAGCCTTATGCACCAATGTTTTGTAAACTTGTAATTATTTATAAATCTTCTAGGTAGTGGTGCATATGGCTTGATCCTTGTAAGGGTTTACTAGGTAGCCAAACTCTAATATCATCCCGAAATTTTACATTTTAGCTCATTTTTATTACCTCTTATACCATAGTGGGGTCCAAACCACATGAACTGTATTGCAAATATGTAATTATTTGCAAATTTTCTAGGCAAGGGTTCATAGGGGTTGGTGCTCATTAGGGTCTATCAAGCAACAAAATCGTGATCTCTTATTTAGTGCATCCAAGTTTTTTAAGTTTTTCTATACATCTTCCTTAATCAGTATGACACCAATATAGTTGCCTTATACATAATTGTGAAGTCCAATCTATATGAACTAATATCTCATAGATGTGTAATTATTTATAAATTTACTAGAAAATGGCTTATAATTCTTAGCTCTTCTAAGGTTCTATAAGGAAACTAATATCAATCAACCTTGTGGTTAGTACCTCCTTGACAATTCATAGACCCACAAGATGATAGGTTACACTTTATCAATACTTTACTAACCCATAAGCATTTTATGGGTGTGCCAAATTATCGATCATTTATACCACCATTCCTCATTGGTATACAAACTAACTAGGACACACCTCATTAAAATTATTTTCACATCATATATATAGTTTATCTTAAATACATGAGTGGGTGAAACCCACTCCCTCCATGATTTTCTATTAGCACAAACCTTATCTTAATTTTGATCATGCTTCCTTGTATACCTCCCAGGATGGGTCATGTTTCTAATCATTGCTTGGTACATGTATAAGGTCTCATAGACAACCTGGGCCATAGTAAAAAATATCATGTATTTTGGGATATGCACAAGATGACATAGACAACATTGTATCATAAATATATTTATTCTCAACACCATTTTTCCACTAGGGGAAATCATTTTTTACAAATTCAAAATTCCTCTAGAAAATTTAGTTCTCATAATTTCTAGGCACTATTGAAATGTATTTATCTATACCTAGTCATTAGATCCCTTTTTGGCATATACAATTTGCATTTACCATGTACATTTTATATATTGCATACCCCCAGGTGGCATAGACATTAAACATCCCTAAAAGGTATATTACATTGAATGCCCTAATATGGTATAAACATTACATACCCATAGATGGAACATACATTAAATGCCCCCAGAAGGCATACGCCATTAAATACCCCTTGATGGCATAGGCATTGCATGACTTTAGATAATGTAGACATTAAATTCTCCTAGAATGTATGACATTAAATGCCTCTAGATGGTATAGACATTGCACACCCCTAGATGGTATAGATATTAAATTCCTTCAGATGGTGTTAAATATTAATGCCCCATATGGCATAGAATTCTATACCTCTAGATGACATAGACATTACATACCCCTAGATGGTGTAAACATTGTACACCCCTATATGTAAACATTTGAAATCTCCCTTGGTTATTTCCTAACTAAAGTCCCCCTATGGAATTTACTAACCCAATATCATATATCTTTTGTATTATATTGTACATATATCGAGTACACTAACATCATGACTTGAGTACTTGTCCTGTTATCTAGAACCAATTTTATCGCTTGGACATGATGTATCTTGTAAATATCACACACCAATAATTCCATAAAATTATCTTATCATTGGAAATGTATTTATTAATTCAATTTTAGATCTTTAATTCCTATGTCTGGAGTTCTCTATACACGCTTTATCCTTTATAGTTGCAAAATAGTTGAATTCCTACATCCATTGGCCCAGGGTTCCCATCATACTGGAACCCTGGATATCCTGATATAGAGTTCCCGATATGGGTGGGAAATTTGAATTTGGTCTACATTTGGGCATGTTGTCATGTTTAAATTTTAGCACATTTTGTTTCAAATTTGGAGTTATCGATCCAAGATTCCCATCTTGGGTAGGAAGTTCAAATTTGGTTTTGAGAGCTTTGTTTGGGCTAATTTTATTTCAGTCACCTTTGGGCTCCAGAGTGGGCTTTCTTCAAATATCTTTGGATTCTTCTTGTATTGTACTCCATTTTGCAATGTTATTAAAAATCATGGTTTGTTTATAAAAGGTTCAAGGACCCTCTTAAAACCCCCTCTATAAAAGGTTTGGGGACCCTTTCAAAACCCCTTCATCCATAAAATCAATATATATATATATATAATATTATCATCATATTTCTCATATAAGATGATTTTGTGATCTCTTAGAGTGGCATGAATTTTAAATTAATTTTTATTTTTCTTGAATTTTCATAATCTATTATATTATCATGATTTACAAACCTTGGCTAAAATTCACAAAATTCTGCCAAATTGCTTCTAAATAATTATGATATCTTCATGATATCACATCTATGCTAAATTTCATATTGTCTTAATCATTTTTCACTTATCTAATTACGATCCTTTGTGAAGTCTTTATATCATTTTTTATAAAATAAACTAACCTGCAAGTAGCAAGATGGATGAAGGCAAAGTTTCTATTGTGGAAGGGATAGTAGAACCCAAAAATGTGATAGGCAAGGGTTCTATTGTATTAGAATCCCCTAAGGATGTGGATATGAAATATTCTAACGCTTTGGATCTAGGAGCAGTAGATCCAAATTAAACAATAGCAGAAAGGTCAAAGGGAGGCACTTTTTGGGTGCAATTTTTGAAGAGATCAAAATTCATAAGAGGGACTTGTTTTACCTTCATATTGAGATGAAAAGGGTTTAAATCTTAAGGTCCCAAAAATTTTGGCTAAAAAAGTGATTCAAAAAGGAAAAAATTCTTTGGTTAGGAAATTTTTGGGCAATAGACCAGATTTAGATACAATAAGAAAGTGGGTTTAGGATAAATGGAAAATTCTAGGGTAGGAAGTAGTGGTGGCTTTTCCTAAGAATTTATTGCTATTTGAATTTGAAAATCTATAGGATATGGAAAATATTTTGTTGAGCGACCCATGGTTTTTTGGGAGGAGAGGGTTATTTTTTTTAAATGGTGCCATAACCACTCTTCAATTGATGCCCTTATGGATGATTCTACTAGGGATTCTAATGGAACTTTGGGAGGACAATATTATTCTTAGGATAGCTAAAGTAATTGAAAAAATAATTGCTTTTGATTCAACTACTAAATCTTGGACCAGAATGATAGCAACCCATTTTTGTGTATAGGTGGATCTCGCTAAACCACTACCTAAATATATTAATTAGTTTCAAATTACAGGGAATGGAAATAAGAGATTCAGTTTGAAACTCTCATTCCTTTGTGTAACCTTTGCAAAAGTGTAGGGCATATTTGGAAAACATGCCCAAAAAATCCCAAGGAGAAAGCTATGAATAATAAAACTGGGCAACCTTTGAGGGTTTGGAGGAAAAAGGAAACTAAGAAAGGAGACATTTTGGGGTAGAAAGAAATTAGTGAAAGTAGTAAGGGTCCATCCTCAAATAGCTTTGAGTTTATTGCTACCCTTAATGGGGATGGCATTATTGGAGGGGAAGAGTTTGCTCCAAAAAATCAACTTGGAGGTATTAATGAATTGATGACTGAGGCTTTGATCAAAAAGGAAAATAATTATTCTTTGCATGTAGAAGAGAATATTGAGAAAGATTCACTCTCTAGTAGGGTTGAAGGAAAAGAGCATAAAAATGAGGATTTCAGGAGAAATCGTTCCTCACTAGAATATAAAAATGATTATGGAAGGAAAAAAATAAAAATATTAAAATTATTCAAAATGGGTTTGAGGATGAAGAATATGGAGGAGAATGGACTTCTACTAGTGAATCAAAGTTGCAAAAAATTATCCAAAAAAAAATTACTAGAAATAGAAGGAAATATAAGAAGGTTGATTTGGGAATTTTAGTTTATCAAGGAAGGTCCAATCTCTAAGAATTGAGAACCAGAGCCATTGCTAAGGATGTAGCTAATGGGAAGCAAAGAATTTTATCTTTGGGAGGTAGAAAAATTCCTCAACTTGATATAAAATGAATTTTCTATCTTGGAATATTTGGGGTATGAATGCCTTGGCTAAACATAGGGTGCTTAGAGAATTAAAAAAGGAGAGGAGGGTTCATATTATTTTATTTTAAGAGACTAAATGTGGATGATTCCATTTTTAGAAGGTGAAGAATTCAATTTGGAAAACAACTCAGGTGGAAATGGTTCCTATCGATGGTGCGTCTAGGGATTTATGGCCTTTATGGAATACAAAGAAGCTAGAGGGATAGTGTTTGCAGATTAATGATAAGTTTATTTTCATTTTGTTCACATGTAAGTATACAATTTTTTCTTGGGTTATGACTAATATTTATGGTCAAAACTTGTTAGTGGGTGGAATAAGAGTTTTGGATAATTCGAAGTAGTCTCATAGGGTTTTGAATTGGCTTTGGGATGTTTGTGGTGATTTTAATTCAACTCTTTATCCTAGTGATAAGAAATGGTGTATTCAATGAGGGATGTCGAACAAAGGAGCTCAAGAAATGTTGGGCAAGAACCAAATTTTAGTGGGAGGAATAACTTCTAGGGATCCTAAACCAGGTGATATCATCAAATCTACCATAGGGGATGGAGCATCGATATCATATCTAGATCTAGGAAATGACAAATCCCCTAGCAAGTAAAAGTTATGGGGTAAAGAACCACTGAATAAACCTAGAAGGAATACTAATAAATATGGGGCCCTTCATAGGACCTTTCCATCCTATGTTGAAAAGGTCAAGGGAATCAACACCCAATATTCTCCTGAAGGGCATAGCCCCTTAGTACCGGTAGGAGAGGATCTAGTGATCCCATAAATACAAATGACTAGTTATCTTTCCCTAGAGAACCTATGCTTGATCAAGAAATTTTTAGAAGGGCAACCATATATGGAATCCATCCAAATATGGGGCTTCATCCAAGTGGAAAACCCTAGGGAACCTTGAAATTGTAGCTCTACCTCGAGGGTTTTTTCAAATCTAGCTTAACAATAAAGATGATGCATCCCACATCCTAACAAGAGGACCATGGTTTTACAAAAGTAAAAGCATGTTCATTCACAAATGGGGGGAGGATTTCAATGCAGAGACACAGAGCATCAACTTTTCATCGGTGTGGGTCCATCTTCCAAGCCTACCCAGCCAATTTTGGCATGAAGAAATATTGCATGTAATTGGCACATACATAGGGGAAATGATAGCCATTGACCCAACCACCAAAGTCCACACTCACATGATCCATACCAGAATTTGTGTCAATGCCAATCTGAATTCTCAGCTTTCAATGTGGATCAATCTCATTTATGGATCTTACCATAGATGTTAGGTAATAGAATATAAAAATAAACTAGTATTCTATATTGAATGTCAAGCCCAAGGACATCTCAAGACCTAGTGTCGCTCTCTCAGGTAGCAGAAATAAATGGAGAACATTGATAGAAGAATCATAGCCCAAGGTGGACAGCAATCAAAAAAACTACATGATCCAAAGGAAAGGCAAATAAATAGAGGGAATCACTATCAACAAGCAAATGTCTAGAATACCTTGACAAACAAATGGAAACAAGTTGCAAGCATAGAACAACCAGGAGACCAAATCAAGGTAGAATCATTTTTTTCTCACCCCAATCATTTTGATATTCCTCATGGATATACTAATCATGATTATGGAATAAATGATGATTTTCTAACCCTATCAAATGATGAAATTCTAAGCACTGCAAAGGAGATCTAAATCCCCATTGTTGAAGAAGATTACCAACCCTATCCCCCTCCAAATTTTGGTTTCCCAACCTCCAAATATTTTTGTGCCCCCCTCTCCCCATCTCGATCAGGACCTTCTGAACCTCCCCTAGATCCCCTGCTTTTCCAAGGTCAACCCAAAAACTTCCTTTCAACCAGAGATAATTTTAGCCCCAAAAACACCTAAAATTCTAAAAAAGCCTTGGTGGATTATGGTTTGTACAAGAAAAGGGGAAGACCGAATATACAAGAGCAAAACAAAAAAGAAACTAAAGAAGATATAGCTAATAGGGTCCAAAAAAACCTATTTCAAGACTTGTTCAAATAGTCCAGAGATGACCCCAAACTATCTAAACCCCCCTTGCAGTATTCAAATGGGGGCAAGAAAGGAACCAAAGTTTCCAAATGAGGACCCTCTCATGGAATGTGAGAGGTCTTAACAGTGCGGCCAAGTAGAGACTCACAAGCACTATAAGGAAAGAAATCAAACCTACAATCCTCATCATGTAAGAAATCAAAATTGATTAGGCAAAATCTCATAAGGTGGCCCAAAACATATGGAAAAATAGTGAAAATATCTTTAGTATCAACCAAGTCTCATCTGGGGGTCTAATATGTCTGTGGGATTTAGAGAAAGTGGAAGGCAAAGTTATTTCATCATCAGACAGAGTAACAAACAATATTTTCTGCAAAAACAAGAAAATTTATTGGATTCTATCTAATATCTATGCCCCAAATAATCCCCATAGTAGGAGATCTCTACGGAATTCCCTGAGCCAAATGAGAAATGCCTTCAGCAACTTACCTTGGATTCTAGTCAGGGATTTTAACTCCCCCATTTTTCCTTATGATAAATCAGGAAGTAATGACATCCCAGTCAAAAGCATCCAAGACTTCCATGACTTTATCACCAATAACAAACTTATGGATATCTAGATTAGAGGAACTCACTTCTCTTGGAGTAACAAAAGAATAGGGAATCAACACATCCAAGTTAAGCTAGACATATTCTCCCTATCCAGATAAGCCATTCCTCTCTTTGGTGATGCTTCCCTTAATTTCCTACTAAAAATTGGATCAGATCACTGCCCTCTTCTGTTTGAAGTAAACAAGGCACCCATTTTTAAAACCCCCTTCATATTTGAAGCAATGTGGGTCCTGCACCCTGATCTGTGAAACCAAATTTTTGAGTCATGGAAATAGCAAGTAAGTGGATCACCCATATCCCAATTTTCCTAGAAAATCATAATAATAAAAGAAAACATCAAGGTTTGGAACATGGAAGTATTTGGGAATATTTTTGAAAACAAGAAAGATCTCACAAATAAAATCCAAATATTAGAGCAACAAATCCATAATAGTCATATGAGTATCCAGATCAGAAATGAAGAGAAAAAAATATTTGAAAAATATCACAACATCTAGGCCAAGGAAGAAATATTTTGGAGATAAAAATTTAGAGCCTTGTGGATCAAAGAAGGGGATTCAAACACAAAAATTTTCCATGCCTCCACTCTTCACCATATAATCTCAAAAAAAATCAAAGAGCTAACCAAAAGTGATGGTACAACAATGATAGACATACTTAGCATCCAGGAAGAAGCAACCATTTTTTTTGAAAATAGGTTGGGAGCCAGTGCACCCTATCCAAGGCAGTCCCAAGATCAGCTTCTCCAGCATATTCCCAGCATGATTACTCCTACAATGAATGCCATGCATATCAAGGACCTCACTGATGATGATATAAAGTAAGATCTATTCTCCATGGAGTCTGAAAAATCCCTTGGTATTGATGGCTTTCCCCCCCACTTCTTCCAAATATTCTAGGACATCATTGTAGAAGATATTTGCAATACCATCAAATACATGTAGAAATCCAAATCTATTTCCAGATGCATGAATTCCACCTTCATTACTTTAATCCCTAAAGGGCTTGAGTGTAAATCAATGAATGATTAAAGACCCATCAGTCTATGCAATGTAATTTACAAGATATTAACCAAAGCATTGACAACAAGGCTTAAATAAATCCTTTCCCACATCATAGATCCATGTCAGCGCAGTTCAGTAAACAAAAGGTCCATCAATTATGGCATCATTTCCCTGCATGAGGTCCTCCATTCAGCATCCCAAACCAAGAATATTGCCCTTTTCCTCAAGCTAGACATCAAAAAATATTTTGATAGAGCCAAAAAGGTTTTTCTACTTTTTGTTCTTCAAAAATTTGGCTTCCACAAGGACTGGATTGACCTAATCAAAGGATGCATCTCAAACCCATGGTTGTCAATTTTAATAAATGGATTCACTGCAGGTTTTTTCTCTAGTGGAAGAGGTGTCAGGAAAGGAGACCCCATATCCCCCATTATTTTCATTATTCTTGTTGAATCAATGGGAATAACCCTCAAGAATATTATCTTCGAGGGCACCATTTCAGGAATCAAGGCTGCTTCGAATATTAATCCCCTACCCCACCAATAATTTTTGGATGACACAATCCTCACCACCCATGCTTCAGTTTTGGAGGCCAAAATGATCAAGCATATCCTTGAATTATATGAAAAGGGGGTAGGGCAAGAGATAAATTACACTAAGAGCAAAATTTTCTTCATAAACACTCCCCATACCAGGCAGGTCAAAATTGCTCATATTCTCTAGTGCAGTATTGGTGAGTTTCCTACCCATTACTTGGGTCTCCCTCTTTTCACCAACCACCCCAAATATTCCATGTGGATCCATGTGATAGAGAGAATCAACCAAAAGTTGTAAGGCTGGAAAGGAGTTTTTCTATCTCAAGTAGCCAAAGCAACCTTTACCTTAGCTTGCCTTCAAAGTATTCCAATCTACTTCCTCTCTATTTTCAAGGCTCCCATTTTAGTCTACTCCAGGATAAAGAAAATTCAAAAAATATTCTTATGGACTGGGTTATAAAACAATAATAAAATTCACCTGATCAAATGGGAAAAGGTATGTAAGCCTAAGATCCAAGGAGGGATAGGCCTTAGGAGAATCAACAACATGAACATAGCTCTGTTGGCAAAGCAAGCATGGAAAATCTTTACAAATTCAAATACTGAATGGGTGTCAATTGTCAAAATAAAGTATCATCAAGGCAAAGACTTCATGGATGTAGAAATCCCCAAGGAAGGATCCACCTTTTAGAAGTTCATAATCCAATCTAGGTTTCTTATATAAAAGGGAATAAGATGGCAGCTAGGATCAAGTATCTCTATAAACTTCTAGATAGAGATGGATCAGATATCAACCCCTCATTGAAGATAATGAAATTCCCTTGCTGAAACCCCTTCTTGATGTATCTATAGGTAGCAAAGTGGTGGACTTCATTCAATTAGTCAATGGCTCTAAAAAATGGAAATATCTCAACATCATTCCAACCAATAGGCAAACAACAAATATTGTTAAAAGTATATCCGCATATTGAACTCTAAAGTGATCTTGATGGATAGAATAGATGACTATCCCATATAGAAAGAAACTAATAATGGAATATTCTTAGTCAAAACTGCCCACCAACTCCTTCTCAACCCCTAGTAAGTTTCCATTCCCTTCAATATCATCTGGATCAAACACCTAATTCCCAAAGTTGGGACCTTTTCCTGGCTAGCAATCCAAAAAAAATTCCTATCCACTGATAATCTCATCAAGAGAGGGATTATGGTTCCTAACAGATGTCATTTGTGAACAAAATCTTGGAAATGTATAGATCATTTGTTCACTAAGTGCGAGTTCTCCATATCTATTTTGAGCCATGTTTTTTCCACCTTCCATATAAAGTGGGTCCAACCCAATTCCCTGATCAATTTTTTCACTCAGTGGCCCAACCCTTTCAAAATTTCCCATCTCCAAGCACTTTGTAAAACCTATCTTCATCACTTCTTATGGCAGGTTTGGCTTAAAAGGAACAATAGAGTGTTCTCAAGTTCTCACAAGTATCCCCTAACCATTTCCAACAAAACCATTAACTTTACTATAGAGAATTCTTGTCTCTTTTTCTATATCAAACCCCCTGATCTAAGAGTAGAGTAAGATTTGTTTGTTTGATCACTAAGAACTAGATACTTTTATTATGATCCTTAAGCTTCTTGATGACATAAAGATCCAAACCCATAAAATGAAATCCCTAAGAACCCCCATCCACCAAGGTCTGTTTGCCATTTTATACTACCATGATCTAGCCAAACCACCACCCATCATCGTCCTATCCCTCCAACCCAATCCACCTCAGTCCCCTTCTGCTCGAAGACCCTCTCGCTCTCCCCTTGAATACCCAGAGGAGTTTTATGTGGCCCCTAATTTTCAAATTCCATCTAAAAGCAGAGCTTCCCCAGCTGCCATTCCCAAGTCCTTGCTTTCCAAGAGAAGAATCAAGCTGGAGGAAAGCATCACCTAGACCCACAAATTAGATCACATCAATAAAATCAAGGAGACAAGTGAAAATTCCTCAAAGTTTATTTTTGATGACAACAATAGCATCTCGGGTCACGATTTAAACATTCACCATAAAATAGCTACCATCATCATCAGTAGCATTATCAACACCCTGGAGACCATCAATGGAAACCTGAAGCAATTACTCAAGAACACTACTGAGAGCAATGCAATGAAGGAGGACCTGATCGATGCGTGACGAAAGGGATTGCATGGATGTTTTTTAGTTTTTGTTGCTATCCTTCATTTTTTCTTTGTGGTTGTCAAATGCAGTTTATTCCCGATGCAGGTATTTTGAGATACTTTTATGTTTCTTCCTGGATGGTATCAATGATGTATAGTCCTAGCTAGGAAGGAATTTTGATTTTTACATTATTTTTGTTTCACACCAACATTGGTTGGTATTTATTTCATTTTTGAAGTTGCAGTCAATTTTGGCAAAAAATTTTGGTAATCATCGAAAGGTATGGAATTGTAATACATGGAGGATTCCCTGCATGGTTTCCATGATGGCACATCTATTTATGACTATATTTTCATGCTGATTAAAAGTGATGTATATGGTTTTGTGATCTATTTAAAACCCACATAATGCAAATACTACAATTACCAAAAATAAAATGGGGGTGTTCAAGATTTTTTTGAAGGTATGGCTTAATTTATTGAGTTTATTTTGAATTACCAATTGTTGGATGTTGATTTGAAAGGGGACGGATATACTTGGTCAAATAGAAGTTTGGGATCAAACCTTATCCAATGTCGATTGGATAGGTTTCTAGTATTCCAAACTTGCATAGATTTCTTTATTAATTTTTTTCTCAGGGATCTTCCTAGGGTGGATCCTGATCACTCTCCACTTCTCTTGGAAATTTTAATGGGAGATCGGCCTAAGAATAATCCATTTCATTTTAAGTTGGTGTGGTGTACTCATGACACCCTCTATAATATGATTTAAAAATGGCGGAATATAGATGTTTATGGTTCCAATATGTATATAGTGTTACAAAATATTAAAGATGTTTAATATAATATTAATATTTGGAACAAAAAAGTTTTTGGTAATATAAGGGTTAAAATATAGGAACTACAACATATTTTGCAACTTACTGAGCAACAAATTCAAAATTATGGCCATTCTAATTTTTTGGACAAGGAAGAAAAAAAGTTAGTGATTTTCACAATATTTTAGTGTAGGAAGAGATCCATTGGAAGCAAAAATCAAGGTTCAATGGCTTAAAGAAAGAGATTGTAATACAAAGTTCTTTTCTTTGACTACATTAAAGCATAGGATAACAAATAGAATTATATATTTAAGAATAAAATATGAAAGAGGTCCAAAAGGCTTACATCGCTACCATCAGTAATCTTGGAGCAGGATCCAATCATGATAGTCCTCAGAGGATCATAGTAAACGAGGAAGAAGAGAAGATCTTCATAAATACTGGAAAATCCAAAGGAAAGAAGACTCTAACTCTACCTTTTGTTAAAATTGAATCGTGATGTCACTCTTTTAGATATAAATCTTTGGCAACAAAACAAAATATCTCTGTAAACGAATAAGAATCTTCTAATGATTTTCCTATCATGTTCAAAATTTTGAATATTGAAGCAAGGTCATCTAAGGCCCTATATCTGAAGGAGGTTGATTCTCAAGTGAAGGCCAATCTTGACCCGTTAGTAATTTTGGTGGAAATTCTTGAGAATACATCCATGGATTTCAACAAAGCATGGACCATGTTTCATCAAGTGGTCAAAATAGCCAAAGTAATAAAATCAACAAAAAAGGAGGCAAGGCTATTAAGGACACCCTTGCAAACAACATCAAACAAAATATGTTTGCATAACCAACACCACTCTAAGTTTTGTTTCTCCTAGTCCTTGGGTTTTTTCTGTCTCTAGTGTTTCTTGTTATGTTTTCTCCTTTGGTCTTGTCAAAATTGTTTTTCCCAAAGTTGGTCTTTGGATTTAATGGTTTTGTGCAATATTATCTTTTTGTTTATCTTTTCTGGTAACCATGTGAAGGTTCTACTTTTGCTTGATTTGTAAAATGTTTAGGGTCCCTTTCAAAACCCTTTTTCTACCAACCAAAAAAATATATAGAATATTATTATTGGAGTAGGAATATATTACAAGCACAACTATTATTTTTATGAGAATCTTCTACCAACGGAAGGAGTAGTAGTGGAAGATGATGCAAATTTGATTCTTTAAAATATTTCATCCACTTTGAATGATGAAATGAATAGTATGTTGATTGTACCTTTTATAGATGAAGATATTTTTGGGGTTGTTTTAGGTATGGCAAAATATAAGGCTCCAAGCCTTGATTGGTTTCCCAATTATTTTTTTCAATTTTACTAGCAAATGTGTAGCAGGATGTTTGTGCAATGTTAAGAGAAGTCCAAGAGAAAGGAACTTTTCTAAAGGGACATAATAATTTTTTTTTAGTTTTTATTTTGAAGAAACAAGGAATAAATATGCACCCAGGTGTTGTAGGTGATTTGGAGAGGATAGGGAAATCCTCCAAGGGATGTCCCAGGTTTGAATCTCCAACCTACCAAAAAGCTGAATTGGGTACCCAAAATATAATTGATAATGTTGGTGCGGGCAAGGTTGGGTGCGACCCCCAGGTGACTTTGACAATGTAGAACCCCCTGTTCATGGTCTCTTAGACCAAAGCGGCCCCACAAGGGGTTTTTCGCTTTAAAAAAAAAGGAACAAATATGCTTAGATATTTTTGGCCTATTAGTTTATGCAATTCAATTTATAATATTTTGACAAAATTTCTTTCAATTAGACTAAATTTTATTTTACCTAATATAATTTCTCTAGAACAAAGTGGATTCATCCAATGATGGTATATTTGGATGGTATTTTTACTGTTCATAAGGTTTTGCACTCTATGGAAAAAAGAGGCTCTATAGGGATGTTACTAAAGCTTTATATGAATCAGGCCTATGATAGAGTCTCATGGTCTTTCTTGGATAAGGGTCTGGTAAGATTTGGTTTTGGAGAAATTTGGAGAAGATGGATATATTTATGGATATCTACTACTCAATTTTTAATTATAGTCAATAGGTAGCCTACTATTTTTTTCACTAGAAAGCATGGATTAAGACAATAAGATTCATTTTACCCTTATTTGTTTATTATTATGGTTGAAGCTTTAGGAAGAATCTTGCAAAGGGAAAAAGGAGTATCTCTTTTGAAGGGGATAAAACCAACTTTGAATATTTTCATTATAACTCACCAAAAATTTGTAGATGACACTATCATTATGGGAGAAGCCTAGGTTGTTCAAGCCCATCATATTATAGAAATTTTGAAAATTTATGAAGGATCATCAAGACAAATGGTGAATTTTATAAAAAGTAAAATATATTTTGTTAACACTCTAAGGGAAAGACAATAAATAATTTCAAGGATATTTTATTATCGGATTGAAGAGTTGCCTTCCTTGTATATAGGGATGCCTTTTTTTTGAGGGAGAATGAAAGCTAAACTTTGGGACAATATGATTGAGAGATTCAATAAAAAATTAATACATTGGAAAGGTGTTGCACTTTCTCAAGCTGGTAAATTATATTTTTTGAAGTCTATATTGTAGAGTCTTCCAATTTATATGTTGTTTTTATTTAATATTCTAAGAAATGTTACATATAGATTGAAAAAAAATCAACGATCAATTTGGTTGTTTGGGATTGAGTATGCAAGCCAAACGGAGGGTTGGGTATTCAAAAGTTGAGATAGATCAATAAATATTTGTTTGCTAAGATTGGTTGGAGTATTTTGGTAGAGTAACATAAGCTCTAGGTTAGGATCCTAAAGGCTAAATATATGGGAGGGGATTCCATTTTCTAAAATGTGAGAATCACTCTTTTGTATTAGATTTGTGGAATGGTATCAAGAAATATTGCTCCCTGCTAACCAAGGGAGTGACATGGTAGTTTGGTAAAGGAAATAAGGCTCAATTTTGGAAATATTGTTGGGAAAGTAATCAACCTTTAAACCAAATGGAGGATTTTAATCAGATAGTAGATTTTTTGATTCTCAAATATGGAAGATCAATTGATGGGAATTTAGAAAATACACCTCAATGTAGATCTTGAAAATTTCTTTCTTTGGAAGATTAGAACATGTAGTAGCAGCAATAGATTGATAAGTTGAATTTTATCTTGAGTCAAATGTATGTGCCTCAGTTTGAGGCAGAAGATCATTTTTTTGGATGGCAAATACTAAGGTTTTTATTCAATCAAATCAAATTGGATTGTCTTGAGGGGAGGTATAGTCAAAGTTCTTGACATTAAAATAGTTTGGATCAAGAATTTGATTTTCAAGATTACCTTTTTTGTGGTTGGCCTTACAAAATAAGATATTAACAGTGGATAATATACAAAGAAGATGTTTTCAAATGGAAAATAGGTGTAGTCTTTACAGTATGGGAGAGGAATTTATGGATCACCTATTTCTTCATTGCTCTTTTTCTTCAACAGTGTGGAATGGTTTGCTATAGTTATTCCATATACAGTGGGTTCATTATACTACACTTTATGACTTGTGGAAGAGCTAGAATATGAACTTTCAAATTAAAATGTTGGTTAATATTTGACATCTATTATTGCCTCATTTCTTATGGCAGGTTTTAGTATAAAGAAATAGAAAAAAAAATTAAGGCATTCATAGAGATGTTACTTCTTTAGTGAATAGGATTAAAATAGCAGCTGTGGAAAATCTGTAATTAGAATATTATGGAGTTCTAATATAATTTCCCTTGGAGTGTGAGATAGCTTGTGGTTGGGGCTTACCTCAAGTTTAGAGAATTAATCCTATAGGAAATGCTTCCTTGAGAGCTCAAACTAAATGGCAATCTCCCCTTGAAGGATTTATTAAATTAAATTTTTATGGGCTTCTAAGGGAAATTTGGGTAAAGTTGGTGGAGGAGTAATTAGGGGTATTAAAGGACTAATTATTTGTTATTTTGTATAATTCTACAATATCTTGTCCAGCCATCAAGCTAGAGCTAGAGCAATGATAGTAGGTTTGAAAATAATTCAAAATTTAAAAGTCAAAATATTAATTTTAGGAGACTCATAGGTTATCGTTAATGGTTTAAATTCTCACAAAACCCCAGGGTGGAGTGTTGAACAAATTTTTAGGGATGCTTTTCAGATTTTAAATGGTTTAGAATCTATTAAAATTGTTCATATTTTTAGGGAGGGTAATGGTGCAGTTGACTTAATGGCTAACAAAGGAGTGTTGAAATAGGATTTGGATACTAATTTAAATAATTTCTCACAAGATATAGTTGCATTCTATTTTTAGGAGGCTAAGGAAATGGAAAAACTTGATAACTAGATGGTGTAATTTCTCAAAGATGGTACTTGTTTCAACTCTACTAAAAAATTATATGGCAAATGTAGAAAAAGTAGTAGGGCAGGTTGTTGTTACTATTTTGGTCATTATACTTTTGGTCAAAAAGGTTGTAATATTAAAAAAATGTAGAATTTAATTGTAAGAAGATAAGTTGTTCTTTTGTGGTTGGATTGATTCATTATTTATTCTTGGATATACAAGAGTTGTAAAATAGAAGGAATCCTTTCAAAACCCTATTATTTACCAATAGCAAAAAAAAATATTAAAAATATTAAACCATCATCATCTCATATAAATCACATCATAAGCTATTCCATACATCAAATACAACCCATCAATGTATCAAAAGTAATATTTGATCAAATTATGAATTTGAATCGAATTTATTAAAAAATAATCTATACATCATGCCAAAATCAACATCACATCAATAAAAATCAAGAAAGCATCAACACTTCACATCATTAATCAAATAGATATCAAAACACCATTATCTATTTATCTATTTATCTATTTATCTATATATCTATCTATTTATATATGCATACATACTATATATATATATATATATATATATATATATATATATATATATATATATATATATATATATATATATATATATATATATGCCTCAAGATAGTACATAGTTGTGGGACTGGTGTACCACAATGATAAACATCACTACACTCAATCCAATATCCATAAGGTAGTCCACCATAATGATCAAAACTAGTGCACTCACCCTAAAAAATGTTTGGCTCCCTCTTAATACTTGGATCCCATGTCCCCACTATCCTAGTGCTAGTGGTGGTGGAGACTGAAATCCCATAACCACTAGGACTACCAATAGTCAACATTGATCTACTCTTCAAATGAGTGTGGTAGGGTCCCTCCTTTGATGTAGGGATGATAACATGATATATATCCCAATAATGTGTGGCCCTCTCTTCATGTACATGGGCCTCCTACGCTATATCTTGGGCATAGTAAGTAGTAATCTATAACTTCCCCTACAATTGTGTTAGTTGAGCCTACCATTGGATCACCAACAACTACACCATAACTAATCCAGGTTTGCTCATTATTACCTATGTAACATCAACATCCCTCTTAACCTTGATTTTATCAACCCCACTTTGTATTTATGTGACTTGAGCTTGTGTCTAATCCCTATCCTATCACATACCACCAAGTTCCTATTACACTCTAGTTGCTTCTACCTATGTGCTCACTAGATATATCATGATTACCTTGATGCCTTGAATTAGGACCTCTCTCTTCACCTGTGTAGCCTTCTTTAGTGATCTACTAGGTCTATACCCTCCAAGTGCATCAATAAATAGTGGAAGGATAGCCAAAGGGTCCATATTTAGTGGACACTACATGCTTGAACCAACCCTCCTCTTTGCTAGTATCCCCACCACCTCCACCTATATCTATATCCATGGCATCATCCCTAACTCTTGCATCCCTCCTTCTTATCTAGAACTAAACCTCCCTAACCATAATGATGACATCCTCCATTGCCTTAGGTCTCAAAGGCCTTGATAAGCATGGTTGTGCTATTTTTGGCATCACCTACTATAGACAAAGGTCAACATACCATCTCTAATATCCATATACTATTCTTGGATCATATTTGCTCAAATATATAATAGGGGTATCATTTTTGTCATCCTCTAGAAATGATAAACTATTATGAGGCCCACCAAAATTTAGAATCCTAGATAGAGCATCAAAACCAAATAACTCTATGAGAAGGAATTTCCTGCACCTAACCAAACCATTACACTACATGATCAAATTTGTGTAGCTCCCACTCATCTCCATTGGTTAGCCATCTAACTTGCCTAACCTTTGCTAGATACCATTAATCCTCAATCTAACCAACATGGCCCCTCCATGGCTACCAAGTTCCTTACTCATCCCACAAATCATAAATAGCCTGGTGAGCATTTATTAATGTCACCCTACCCACTCATCTTATACCTCCCCATATTTAAGCCATTGGCCTCCCTAGATCATAAAATTTCCCTAGTATCATGGAGACCTCTTGATGGTTATGTGCTCCCAAGCCCAAACTTATAAGAGCATGCAACAAACAAGGCCCTTACTACTATATTACACCACTATATGAAGAGTCCTATACAATCTATCTAGCACTATAGGACCCCATGCAAAATAAATACATCCCTCATTAGTTTTATCATATTATCCAATCCCATTTTAGAACCTAAAAACTAGTATCTACCATGAGAAGCCCAAATACCAAAGAGCACAAGGTGGACGTAATATGATCTAAATGGCCTCCATTGTAATTATAATTAATATCAAGCCCCTACATGATTGTAGGATAGAATATGTGCCCTATTAGAAGCTCCATACATCACCCTTCATCACTCCTAATTTGAATAAAATCCCATATAATAGGCATATTGAGGATACACTATTCATCCTTTAAGGTGATAGCCATCTCTATTATAGTAAATAGGAAGATATTCATCTTCAAATACCATATCTTAACCAATGTTATCAATAAAGCCTTATCAAAATCAACCTTGGGCATGCATGCCAAGTCATACAAAATCACTACCACCAAAATCTTGATCTTTATGTCATCAAGAAGCTCAAGGATCATAGTCAAAGTATCTGGCTATCTCTCATGATAATATAGCACTTCAAGCTCTTGCAATAATGAAAATAGATCAATTCATCATTTCATTAAGTCTATATAAACCTCCATGTCTCTTTCCCTCTTCAAACACCATCCTTGGCGATAGTGCTGAAATTATGCAATAGCACCAAAATTGTGATAGTGCTACAATATTGCATTAGCTCCGATCACAATAGTACTACCTTTTTGCGATAGTTTTTAAAATGTCCCTACATAATAGTGCTACACTCTAACAATAGCATTGGAAAAATATTAAATGCTAAAAAATACCAAAATTTACAAAGAAAAGTTTTTTTTAGGCCATACTCATGGCACAATGTTGGTTGTCACTATAGCCTCTTGAACAAGGTCCACATGAGAATGAGTATCCCAAAATAAACCATCAAGTATTTCCTTGCATTAGGTTTTTTTATATCATGGGTTGAGTGTGATAAGCATAAATTTATTTTCCCCTCTTCCCCTTTTAACCCTTCCAACCCCCCCAAAAAATAATGTTTTCATTTCTCCTTCCAATTTTTCCATCCAATTTGTATAATCGCCCACCTATTCGATTTCCCTCATGAAAACATTATTTTCTCTCTAAAACCCAAGGAGGAATCACATTAATGATAACATGTGGATTAATGATACCAAAAATCATCAATTTTGTATAACTCCTTTTGCAACTATTTTCTCAAAATAACATCTTTGAGTGCCAAGAAATATTCGAATAGTAAAATTTGACTCCAATATATTTTTGACACATTTATTATGATAAATGCATCAAAAATGTAAAATATATATATGCCCAATTTTTACATGCCTAATAAACTAGCATTTTAATCATGATAGTTATTAATTGATCTTTAGTCAATCAAGCCAATCCAACAAAAACCCCACTCATTTCCTGCCTCAGAGCAATAACATTGATCTTTTATGATAGCACCATATGCTATGGTATTTCCAAAACATGGCACTATTCAAATTTAAATTATAGTGTTTTGTAACTCATTTATCATTAAGACATTTATAATTGAGCTTAGATCATATTTTATCTCACCACCCTTGCATATAAGTCAAGTTTTGCATCAATTTAAGCCCTCTAGGACTCTACTCTTAAGTTACAATAATAATAGCATTGTGAATCCCCAATAATCCTAACAATCTTAAACTTTTGTTTATCATATAATAATAGTGCCACCTTTTTGTGATAGCACCACTACTAGTGTTATTATCAAATCTCAATGCTATTGTAGAGACTACATATATTCTTCTCTTTTAGGCTTAAATTTTATTGTCATAAGAGAATGGGGGTTTAATTAGTCTAGCCAGATAGTCATTTACTTTTATGTAATTAGATAGACCCATAAAACCTAATCCTTTTTGCTTATTTTAGTTTGTAGGTACAACCATGATAGCAATGGAAATATGTAATAGCGACAACATTGGTGCAACTACAAAAAGTTAGTGCTACTACTTAGACATTGAAATTAGGTAATATCTTTAGTTGTATTTTTTTGGTCTTCTATGTTCTAATTTTGGTGATGAGTAATTATTTGGCATATATTTTCTGTGATAAATTGTTTTATTTATATTTTTAAATTATGGTTATAATATATTTTATCAGTTAAAATATATTTATGTGATTTATCAGTTAAAATAATGGATGTGGTTAATCTGACAAATATATGCATTTCATGCAAAATACGTCCAAGTTGTGAGTGATTATACAAGAAAATGATAAATATTGTTTTATGAGCGTATGGTGCATCAGTATAAGCTTCATATTACACCTTGAACATGAAGAGATGAATACAAGGATGACAAACTGAGAAGGCTAAATATGTTTACAAGATGCAGTAGTTGATGACTGTTACATGATACAGTAGTTGAAGATGGTTACAGAAGATAGTTACTGAAGTATGTTACAGAAGGTAGTTGTTAAATACTGTTATCGAAGAGATCTTTTACCAGCAATTACAGAAGAAATTTGACCAAGTCAATTGAGTGATGTTGCGTGCCACATCAGTGATAGCATGACATTTTTACATGGTGGAAAAAGTATTTCCAATCAGCATGATTAGTTGACTTGTCAAGGATTATCCACAAGGATATCATAATTAATAAATTTGTTGTAAAGATATTCCATAAAATGGTGAGACTAGAATATTGTTAGATTGTTTAGATTTTTCCACAAGATCATTATGTCTTTCCCAAAAATAAATGACATATGGTTATACTGTACATCTTGTAAAATATTCAAATTAGTATATTTTTGTTATAATTGTTAATAAAGTGCCACTTGGACCACTTAGATTTTTTATTGAATCCAAGAAGGATTAGAAATTGTGTTAGTTTAGACTATTTCCATTAGTACATAGTTGTCGCATTATCAAGTCCACAAATCCACATGGACAAATAAGTGGAATAATATTACTTATAATTGTCCAAGTCATATTATATATTATATAGGGAGACCTTTGAAAAGGTCTAATGAAGAAAATGTTTAATTGATGACTACTTCTAATGTAATCTTCTATGTATAATTTTTTAAATCTTGATGCGCAACCATGTACATTTGAATTTCTAGTAATAAAGCAATAGCACTCGTTTCACATATGGTAACTATGTCAATTATTTTATCATTTATTTTTGCATGATTTCTTTTATGTAATCATCATTGTATTTTTCCTACAACCATGAAATAATTAGCATTATATTAATTAAATGAGAGTAGATTACTGAAGTTAAAATAGAGTAGAGAAAGGGGAAGGGGTTAATACTAACCTTCCGGAGGCAAGGCCCACTCCGAAAGGTTAGTCCCTAAATATCTTCCCCCACCAATATAGTAGATAAAATTATAACATAGAGTAAAAGTAGAACATAAACTTTATTAAAACTGCATATGATAAAACTATAGAAACATTAGATAAATAATGCATTAGTAAATCATACATGGATCCACACATATTCATATAGACTTAGTATAAATTGCATCTTTAATTTAAACACAATTTTATTTTACCTTTTGTAAACTTTAATTTTCTACAAAACTTGAGACTAAAAGAGATCAAAATCAAGCTTAAGAATTAATTACTATGGTACAATCTATACTAGATTGCTACTCTTTAAATCTAACCTAGATTAACTCGGATTGACAAAATTAAATGTAATCTATTATAGCCTATCATTTTTGTGTTGTTGCCAAGGAGAGTAGCACCGTAGTGGTTAATCAAAAAAGTTGTTTGGCAATGCAAAAAGGAGAAGCTTGCTTGTATGTAGGAACACATATGAGTCAGAGTGGTAAGGAGAAGCTTACTTGTATGTAGGAACACATATGATTCAGAGTGTCTAGGATAATATTTCTTATATGTAGGAAGGCATACAAGTCAGATTGGCACTGGATTGTCCCAACAAGTCCCTTTGTTCGACGTTGCCAATTTCTTTTATCTTGAGGAATCATTTTATTGCTTTCATTGTTTAAATTATATTTCTTGCAAAATTTTATTTTCTATAATTTTTTTTTTGCTTTGGGTGTTTATTATTGCTTAATTTGATTTAGGACCTGTAGAGAAAATAAGAAGTAGGTATGGCTTAGTGAGACAGACATAGTGAAATAGCCCTAAACTTGGCTTAGGACCTATAGAAAATAGAAAGTAGGTATGGTTGAGTGACATAGCCATAGTGAAACCCTCCTAATAATCAAAGAAGAAGTAATAGTTTTAACTTTTATTTCTAGCAATACTCCTAGTGTGCTAATATTGGCTGTACAGATTCATAGGAACGTGAGTCACACCTGATTTTAGCAAAACATTAGGATTGTTAAATTTTACTTTTCCAGCAATATTTCATTTTACTCCTAGTGTGCTAAGATTGGTTGTACAGATTCATAGGAACGTGAGTCACACCTAATTTTAGAAAAATATTAGGATTGTTAAATTTTACTTTTCTAGCAATATTTCATTTTACTCCTAGTGTGCTAAAATTGGTTGTATGGATTCATAGGAACGTGAGTCGCACCTAATTTTAGTAACATTAGGATTGTTTTAGAAATAGGATTTTACTTTCCTCCTAGTGTGCTAAAATTGATTGTACAGATTCATAGGTAAGTGAGTCGCACCTAATTTTAGTAACATTAGGATTTTTTTTAAATAGGATTTTACTTTCCTCCTATTGTGCTAAAATTGGTTGTACAGATTCATAGGAACATGAGTCACACCTAATTTTAGCAAAACATTAGGATTGTTCATAAATTTATTTCATTTATTTTCGGTTGTGTTAATAATAGCTATAAATTCATTTTCTATGACTTATACCTAAACTTGACAACAATAGGATTGTTTTGAATTTGTCACAAAAAAAAATAGAAAATAAAATCAGAACCCAAATAAAACCAAAACCAAAGAGAGAGAAGGAAAAACAAAAAAATTGTTTCTAGATGTGGTAAACAGTATAAAATAGTCTATCACAATAAACCTCTAGAAATTATTACAAAAAAAATTATTATTATTATTAGAAATGGTAATAATAAATTTATATACAAAATAAAAATAAAAGTATATATAAAATAATAATAATAATGAAATAAAATAGAGGTATTATACAGGACTGAACCAACAAAACTATAAAGTGGTAGGACAAACATATTAGAAAATATTTGGAAATGGTGTAGTAAAACTCAAAGCCTATTGATAACCCAACTAGAAAATTACTTCTTAATGGGCATAGGTTTAAACTATAAAAGAAGCCACTATCTAAAGAAAAATTCATACACCACCTGAGGCAACAAGATGATCTGCAGTGTCTTTCTGAAATACAATTAGCAACAATTAAATAATAACTTCTCTATCCTAAAAAAAATTATGCTTCCTTTGTTTCATCATGAAGTTTCTATATTTGCAATATTTCTATCATATTTTCATCAATTCTTCAGTCTTGATATTTCAAAAATAACCCAAAAGGATATTTCTTTAAGAGCTTGTAATAAAATGACTACCACATGTTGCATAATACCTTGACTTCTAGATAAAATCTAGATGTTTTCAATTACTCAACCACCACTAGTGTTTTGAGAAAATTTTCATTTAAATTCAAGCAATATTTTGGTGTTGTAAGTTATTCCTCGTTAATCAAGTTTTCTCTTGGACCATGCACATTAGAAAATATAAAAACATTGTGAGAATTGGAAGGATTAGCTCATAAGTCACTACTACCATTGAGTAAAAGGTTTCCCTTGCTTATCCATCTATGTGCATGGTCTAGAGTACTAATGAATTGGCAAAAGGACAAGCTCGCCCTTCACCCTTGAAAAAAAAGGAGAAGAATAGTAAGGATATGATCAAATTCCCATCAAGACTTTGATAGAGTGGTTGGGAATCCGACTCCCCAAAGTTCTTACTCCTTCACAAAAAAAAAATTCCTTGTTCCTCATCTAATCGAGCAAGTATCCCAAAAAGTATCTTCTTGCTTTCCCTAAAAATAAGTAAAAACCCCAAAAAGGCAATAATAAAAAATCCCTTGATCCTCAAAATGAGCAAGTATCCCAAGAAAAGTCAAATAAGGGCAAAAGAGCTTGAATCCCTAGAATTCTTAGTGTCTTGAAAACCATGGGGTGATCATAATTACAATAATAAGTTGAATGAAATCTGCTTGGCAATAAGGTATCCCTACACAATAATGCTAAGTCTGGATAAGACCTATGGATATTCACAAGATAAGCTACCTTAATTGGCAGAAGTGGCCATTGTTTTACTCAATCCTTACTCATAATGGGAAATTAATATTCACTCTACACACATTTGGTCCTTGAGAGGCTTGAAAACATTAGGATGACTTTAACATAATATTGATTTGTGAAATGAATAGATGAATTTATTTGGAGTCACTAGGATGTTTGATTCTTTATGAAGCAACTCCAAAAAATCATAAGCAAGCAAAAGTCAAAAGAAAATTCCTATGAAGATACCATAATTTATTTTTTTCCTACATAAATGTGGCTTGTATCCCTCAAAAACTTTGCACTCTTTAGAAAAAGCCATCAAGATACTATCAGAATATCTATTCCACTTTTTCTAAGTGATTGAAAATATCCCAAGCCTTTGATAGAAATCTATTTTTGCATATATTGATGACTGATATCATTCTTTATAATAATTTATTTTATCTCACTTGGATACTCCTTAATGAAATTATGGAAGCATAATCACAAAAATAATCCTAATAATCCCCTATAAATAAAACTCATTATTATATCATCTACCATTATATAAATAAGACACCCTTCATTTTTTTTTAGCTATATAGTCAAAATTACAATTTGGGGAGGATAAATAAATACATCTAGAGTTCATAATACATTTTGGGGAGGAGAATCAGGTAAAAGTATTTTATTTCTAGTTTTCCCCTACATGGGAAGGTGTTTTCTCTCAGGCCTGTTTCCCAATGGTGGTTTCTAGTTTTCCTGCCATTGGGTTGATTCAAAATTTAAAATCCTAGCTTTGTTTCCTTTTCCCACCCTTGGGAAAGTTTCAAATTGGTTTTTAGTGGTTGGGGTGGTTTTGCACTCTATCCCACCCTTGGTTTGCTTGAAATTTTTGTTTCACACCCTTTGATTCAAATTTGATTCTCTGGCGGTATTTACCTTCCTGCTAGTGTTTCATTTGGTTCTTAGGAAGTAGTCTTCCTCTGGCACAAAGGATTGCACCTTCCTTTGGATTTTAGGATGGTGCATCCCTTTTATTTCATGTGTTCCTCTAGTGTTTCCTTTTGTTACAATATGATGTATTTTATTGCATTATGATCCTTTGTAATCAGGTTTTGGGATCCTTGATAAAAACCCACTTTTAATATATAACTTACCAAAAAATAAGGTAAAATTATTTTCTTAACCTTAACTACTATAGTTTTTGTAGATAGCTTCTGCAAATATCCTATAGACAACTTCTATAGATACCTTTTGTAGACATCTTTCGTAGATGTTTTCTGTAGATGTATTTCATAGATATTTTCTATAGATATCTTCTGTAATAATCTTTTGTAAATACCATCTATAGTAATCTTCTGTAATACATACCATGAATTATTTCTAAGTGTTAATATTAAAACTATACCTAGGTATAAGCGACACGTAGCAATCCAAAAAATGACAAAGATGTGTGATAAGACGTGTCAACGAAGGTTATAAGGAAAATGTAGCAGTGAAATTTATAAAGGTTTAAGGAATACTAAAAGGAGATAAAATAAAATGAATATTAATAAAACCCTTTTTAAAAAAAAACTACCCATGAAAGTGTAAATGTAAAACATAGCATGTGAGGTGTACACCTAAGGTGGCGCCATGTATCATTGATTTTTTTTTAAACTTTCCCTTGAACACGTAGATGTTCTCCATGAAAACATGAAGGCTGAAAATAAAGGTTTCAAAGACGGTGATATAATACACACGAACACCAATACAAACGAATGTAACCATGGAATAAACCCCAATTACGATAAAGTTTAAATCAGATGTGTATAACTATGATTGGAAGTCAATTAAACAAAGGGAATGTAGGCATCAACCACAAAGAACATATGGGTAATAATCACAATGCCATTACACTACATGACATGGTGGAATACAATATGGGCATAAAATACTATGGTGGAATACATATGCAAAGGAAGATACATGTGGGTGAAAATTTAAAATAGTTGTCTTTGTATGATGTACGCATGCCACATACGCATAGGTGTGAAATTTAAATGAATTTTTAGTCACGTTGATGACTAAATGGGTGACAATTATTGGTGCCAACCTACAATTATCAACCCTTACCCTTCCCATACAAGTGGCAATAAAATTCATACCAAGAAAGGACGTCGACCACCCTAAGATTGTTGATGATGATCAACATGTGGCATATGCAACCAATGGCCAACACTACCGTGGATGGAAAACTCTGATCATTTATTAAAAATCCCATGAAGATCTACAATTAAAGAAAAAATATGTGCTAGGTCTAGAAGCTTCATCACGACACCAACATGAAGTTTTTTTCTGGCCAATTATATGAAGATGACATAGATTCACATTTTCGATCGTCGATTTAAACAAAAATTGAGGGTTGTGATTTGCTACGCCATGATATGAGTTGCTACCATTTATTTAGAATAAATGAGCAGTCACGATTTGTTGCATGACTAAAGTGCCATGCAAAATGAAACAAACAAACCCTAATTCATTTTCCTTCCATAGAAGGCACTGAGCATTGATGAAAACTCTCTACAAACAAGTCGAAACTCTATCGAATTCTTTAGTGAAACGGAATTGAGGGTTTGAATCAAGTTTGAAAGGGGACAACTAATGAGAATAAGCATAATTATGAGTGGAAAATGTGGAAATATGAGCAAAGGATGATATTTTATGAGGAATGATAATTTCTTTTCATGGGTGACTAAAAGTTGACAGCACCAAATAACGATAGAAGGTAACATTTTCTAATCATTTCAAATTTTATTTTTAGATGTAAAAATCCACAGAAGACAAAGATATATTATAATATAATATTTCTTTCATATACAAATATGTATATATCTTTTCATAGTCATATACATAGATAGATAAATTTTCAAATTATAATTATTTTTGTCACTGCAACATATAAAATTATTCCCAAAATTTTATGATTTTGAAATGATAAATTTCTTTTCTCTACAAAATATCAAAATTTTTCTTTTGTAAATGGAATAATATTGTAGGTCTTTCAGCTACTGAAACAAAAACTTGGAAACCATCCCATTCAAATTCATTCTACCCTATCTATTCCTTGCTCTACACCATACCCCGTTCTATGTTTCAAAAAATAAGCGAGCCCCCATATGTTGAAACATAGAATCCTAGCGATTCTGTAAAGAAAATATTCCAAAAAGCTAGGTGGTGGGATGCCCTCATGAAGTTCCAAGGGCATGACTAGGGGGTTGCTAAATAATTTATTATGAACTCTAATTTCTATAAAAATGACCATACGAATTGGTGATATTCAGTTTGACCTGAGCCCTAGTGTTATATCAAAATTCTTGAGTCTACCAAAAGTAGGGCTGCATTATTACAAGAATCCTTCTAAAAGTGTCACCCAACTAGTGGAGAAATTTGATGAAAATTGCACCATCATCCATGATAAGGAAGGATGGATTAAGGGAATATCCATCTCTATGCTTCCCCTCAAGTGGTAGGATTTTGATGTCCTAATAATTAAGTTTTTTACTCTAGAAGGTCGAATGTCTACCTGTGCAGCCTACCATCTTAGAATGCTGATAAATTTAAAATTTCTCAAATGCAACGATTGTATCATCAACCTACCGTATTTTATGTTTTAGTCCCTAAAATCCACAGTCGTTCATGTTTAGCCTAATAATTATCATAAAAAATCTTAGTTCCACTTAACTGCACACCAAGGCCTTATCAAATTAATAGTATTGCAAAAATCAAATGAGGTAAAAATAGCCTAGGAAACCATAGTCGAAGAGTCTAACCTATTGGATTACTCTAAGTCCACTGATAGTAAAAATTAAGAAAAGAGTCCATCTAAGGAGAATCATGAGTTAGAAAGCTAAGAGGAGGAGCCTGAAACCCCAAAGCAAAAATATCGAACCACCAAAACTGCTAATCCAACCCAGCCTACATGAAATAATTAGCATCATAAACATACTCCTCAAACTCATGAGAAAGGAGACATGTCAGGGCACAAATCTAATTTACCCACACTTGAACCAGTTGCTAAAACTTTGTCGTATCTTTGGGTGCAGAATATTATTCTGTATATAAAAATTGACAAACTCATGGAGGATTTCATAGAACATTCAAAACTAGTCAAATGTGCTCTTACCCTTTAGATAGACATGTTAAAGCAACTCTCAATGGATAGGGTGATGAAACCTTTTGATTTCATCAATCGATTTCCACCTATTGATGCATCTCCCAATACAATCTCCAAAAACGGTAGGAAACAAAAAAAGTCTGTTAATTTTAGTAAAATGATGAGAGCCAGCAAAGCCTTTAACTTTTACAAACTCCTTGAAGAAGAAATCCCATTGCCACTTTCCAGTTTAATGCTATAGAATCGACCTAAAAATTTGGATCCCTCCACCACAATAGGAACTACACCAAGGAATTTGTCTTAAATTTTGGGATTCTTGTAGACGTTGATGCTGCCATCAATTATATAGTTGCATCAGTTGATGAGCCCTCACCTTCCAAAACATAGGACCCAATGATAGGAGAGGATTCCACTGAGGTAGAGGATATCAAAACAGTCATGGTCGAAATATTGATCGATGAATATAATTCCAAGATGCAAGTGCAGAAGGTCAAACGTGAACACAAATTACCACCAACAATACCCCCATATTCAATAATGTCCACCCAATGGTCATAACTTGAATAAACTAATAAATTGCTTAATATTTTTATGAATTTCAAAACTAAGTATTTCATATTTTATATTATTATGTTTAAATGATTTATTTCTATAGATGTATTTTCTTTTTGTGGCATATGTATGTATCTCTGAAAAAAATGATGTTGATAGTGTTTTATGTTTAGAATTGTTATATATGCAGTACTTGATGTTACAGTTTTAGCAAGTTATTACAACAAAATGATTTTGAGATTCATTTTTCTACCAAGAACTGCTCTAATAAAAAAAATTGTAAACAATTTACTTTATCTGAAAATACTTGTTGATCAAACATATAGTGTTAAGATATTTTGTGTTCATTGTTGCAACTGTTTCTCTTATTCAATACTGTTATAGACAGTTTTCAGGCAATTGATTAAAAAAATCTTTTCAAAATCTGATTGATGGCCCATGTAACATTTGTTCTATTACAAGTAATTTTGGAGATCTAAAATATTTGCTGCAAAAATTTATTTAGAACCTTTGTAATACGTTGGTATATTTAGAAATATTTTTGAAAGGATTTATTTCTTGTGTTTTTAGTATTGCTACTACTAATTTTCAGAAATCATGTCATAACCGACCTATTTCTAAAAAAAATATTTGTATTTTTTTGTTTTCATGAAATTATGAATTTTTGAAAAATGTGTAACGTTTATGTTTCAATTTGTAGTATATTTTCTAAAACATGTGTGATATTTGTGACATCTGTGATATTTTTATTGAAACCTCATTTTCTCCTTGATGCATGAGGACATGCATACCTTTCATTTTGGGGTAAAATGATGAGTAATTATTTGACATATATTTTATGTGATAAATTATTTCATTTTTATTTTTAAATTGTGGTTATAATATATTTTAAGTAGTTATTTCTACTTATTTCTATGATTTATCAGTTAAAATTATGGATGTGGTTAATGTGATAAATATATGCATTTCATGGAAAATACATCCAAGTTGTGAGTGATTATATAGGAAAATGATAAATATTGTTTTACGGGTGTATGACATATCAGTATAAGCTTCAGATTATACCTTGAACATGAAGATATGAATACAAGGAATGATGAACTGAGAAGGCTAAATACGGTTACAGGATACAGTAGCTGATGACTATTACAGGATATAATAGCTAAATACGATTACAGAAGATAGTTATTAAAGTATGTTATAAAAGGTAGTTGTTAAAGATTGTTACCGAAGAGATCTTTTACTAGCAGTTATAGAAGAAATTTGACCAAGTCAATTGAGCGATGTTATGTGCCACATCAGTGATAACATGGCATTTTTACATGATGGCAAAACTATTTCTAGTCAGCATGATTAGTTGACTTGTCAAGGATTATCCGCGAGGATATCATAATTAATAAAGTTGTAAATATATTCCATAAAGTCATGAGATTAGAATATTGTTAGATTGGTTTGATTCTACCGCAAGATCGTTATGTCTTTCTTGAGAATAAAGGACATATGGTTATATTATACATCTTGTAAAATATTCAAATTAGTATAGTTTTGTTATGTTTGTTCATAAAGTGCCACTTGGACCACTTAGGTTGTTTATTGAGTCCAAGCAGGATTAGAAATTGTGTTAGTTTAGACTATTTCCATTAGTACATAGTTGTTGCATTATCAAGTCCACAAATCAATATGGAAAAATACTCAAAAGAATATAACTTAGAATTGTCTGTCATATTATATATTACATATGGAGACCTTTGAAAAGGTCTAATGAAGAAAATGTCTAATCGACGACTATTTCTAATGTAATCTTCTATGTACAATTTTTGAAAGCTTGATGTGCAACCATGTACATTTGAATTTCTAGTAATAAAGCAACAACACTTTCATTACGCATATGGTAAATGTGTCAATTATTTTACATTTACTTTTGCATGATTTCTTTTATGTAATCATCATTGTATTTTTCTTGCAACCATGAAATAATTAGCATTAGATTAATTAAATGAGAGTATATTACTAAAGTTAAAATAGAGTAGAGAAAGGGGAAGGGGTTAATACTAACCTTCCGGAGGTAGGGCCCACTCCAAAAGGTTAGTCCCTAAATCTCTTCCCCCCACCAACATAGTAGATAAAATTAGAACATAGAGTAAAAGTAGAACATAAACTTTATTAAATATGCATATGATAAAACTATAGAAACATTAGATAAATAATGTATTAGTAAATCATACGTGGATCCACACATATTCATATAGACTTAGTATAAATTGCATTTTTAATTTAAACACAATTTTATTTTACCTTTTGTAAACTTTAATTTCCTACAAAACCTGAGACAAAGAGATCAAAATCAAACTTAAGAATTAATTACTACGGTACAATCTATACTGGATTTTTACTCTTTAAATCTAACCTGGATTAAACCAAATTGACAAAATTAGATGTAAGCTATTACAACCCATCATTTGGTTGCTTTCATATTTGTTATAGTACTTTTATTTTTTATTCTAACATTTTAATAATAAAAAAGAAAAGAATCAAACCTAGGATACTTTTTTTTGCTAAAGCACTTTAGGCAAGAAAATTGTAAAAGCATCTAGTTGCATTTAGGCTAATTTGTTTGTTTACATCATCTCTTTGTTTTCCCTTGAAAAATAATGACTCCTTTACTTTATCTTAATAATTGAAATTAGAAAGAGCACATAGTTTAGGAATTTGTTTTCTTGTATACTTGTATTCTTGCATCCTTTTACCTTTTATTCTAACTTATAATGGTATTTCTTAGAAGATATTAATGCTAGGTGATGCAACCTTAGGTGATTTGATATATTTACACATAAAATATCTGATTGAAATATATTTTTATACATATACATATACATATGAAGTAGAACAACCTGTATAAAATTTTAGGTTCCCTTTGGTAAGGGGTCTAGGGTCTTAGCATGTGTCATATGTTATCTACAAGTACTACCTTGGTACCACATATCGATATTTTTCATATACCTTAAGGTATCTATCATATACGATTGCATATATCAAGAGGAATAGCTTCTTCCATGTACCGACAAGTATATTAGAAGCGTAAGTATATCGAAAGGATTGGTATATAGAATTGGTGGTATATAGAAAAGGGAATTTTTCTGGGAGATATAAGGAACCCCTTTTTTTGCATTGAGGAAACAAATTCCAAATTTTATGAAGAGAAGTGTTCACATCACTTAACAAATTGGAAAGATAAAGAGGAAGCAAGCAAAGAAGTAAGTTGACATTCAAAAATGTGCCTCACCAAAAGATAGTATAGGTGGAGAAAGCAAGTAGAAATTCAAAAGTATGGGTCATAAAAAAACAAGTTAAGGAGAAGAGAAGCAAGCTAGAAAACTCTATTTTCAAGAAGATAGATATTTTTATGAAAATGACTAATTCTTAATACTCTCCTGCTTACAATCCATTATTAAAGGTATTTATACTCATGAAGATGGTCTTGGAAATAGTGTGAAGACATCATATAACAATTCCCAAAAGCTAATGAAGAGAAATAAGTTAAAGTTAAAAAGTATGTTTCAGTAGAATTAATGTGGTACTTACAAGTAGTTATCAAAGAAGTTGATGATGAATAATTTTCAACACTTAAGGACTACTTAAATCATATTCTTAATGAAGTTAATGATTTATTAAATTTTTTTGTTACACTACCTATTAACATAGAAAAGATAATATACATGGCAATAATTACTCTTAATATCCTTAAGTTGAAGTACAAAAGGCAAGTGAAAATAATTAAAAGGTTGAATGATAAGTCCATGATAACAAATGTTTGTTGTGAAAAAATCAATAATCTTTAAAGGGCATATTTTACTTGTGATATAGGTGATTTGAAGCTTATATTGGCAATTTTCTATTGTGATACAAATTATATCATACAAGGAATACATATTGCATGTGACACCCATGATTTGAAGATAAATGGTAAGAATAGAATTTGTGTAGAAGAAAATTGTATTGGTCATGACAAAGGTCATACTATTGAAAAACATGTTGATAAATAAATTGGATGCTTTGGAAGGTATACCAAAGGAATTGACTAAAAAATAATGAGAAAAATGAGATACAATGGTATAGGATTGGGAAGATATAGGTAAGTTGTGAAATTTCCTATAATTCCAAGTATAAGTCCAAATAATAAAGGCCTTGGATATTTTGTTCAAGCAATAAGTAGTGATACAAAGGTTGTAACAAGTAGCTATGACACTAAACTCATGAAAGGTGGAAATAACACAAAATTTATGAAGAAATAATCATATGCAAAATTTCTTAGGTTGGGTTGTTGTAGTCATTATAGAAGAAGTGGACATGTGACAACTAGGGTTTTGAACTTGTATTCTAATGAAATTTGTGGAGATAATAATAAATCCAAAAGAAAGTGTTGGCACAAAGAGAAAGTGACCAAAAAAATGCATATGAATTATGGATGGATGAATGTGTTAGAATGGGATAAATAAAAATAGATATTAAATGGTTTCTACAAAAGGAGACCAAGTTTGGTGGATGAAAAATATCATAGTATGAAGGAGAATGTAAGTTTTCCCATGGAAAAATGTTTTGGGAAAATTAAGATGTATCAGAATAATATACCCAAGTAGAGTTTAGAAGACCTACAATGATAGGACCTATAGTTAAACATTATGTGGATGATTCCAAATATGTAGAAGATCCCAAAGATATAATTTATTGGTGATTTTTAAGAGGTGATGACCTAAAGGTTTATTCAAAGGCTGACCTAGAGGTGACCTAGAAGTAATAATCTAAATGTAGAGATCTAGAGGTGACCCAATGGAAATAACCTAGTCTAGAGGTGACCTAGAGGTAATGACCCATAGGTGACCCAAAATAAATGATATTGAGATAATAACTTAGAGGTAGACCTAGAGATAGAACAAAGAGGCAGACCAAGTGAATATTATCTTGATCCAACTAAGCCAAATCTAGTAGAGCCAAAGCCAAAGACAAATCTAGAGATCCAAAGCAAGAACCAAAGCTAGATAATAGTTCTAGTCTACCACCCTTTGAATCATGGTGGGTAATGATCCTTATACAAAATAATGTAATATGAGGGGGTGTTAGACTCTATTACATTATTTAAGGTTATGTAATTATTTTATGTTTGTTATTATCTAGGATTGATAATTATATCTCCCATGTAAAATTTGAAGCCACATCTCCCATGAAAATGTGAGGAGATGAAAATACAAGTTGAAGGTGAAACACCAAAGGTATCTTAAAATTAATAGACATAATACACCATAAATATGGTTGTTATATGCAAATGCCAACTAGGAAATTGAGGCTAATTTATATGAAGAACTATGATAAAAAAAAAAAATTTAATTTGTGGAAAACATCCCAAAAGGGATGCCACTTTCGGGTAAGACCCAAGGAGGCAGGGGTATCCATTTCGCCAAAAACGCCCAGGACTCGGACCTGGCCTACCACCTTTGACATACTCAAGGAGCAAACAAACACACAAAACCAAATTAAAAAAAGTAAATAACAACAAAAATAATAAAATAAAATAAAAAACATGCTCCTTGAGTGTGTCAAAACCAAAAGCACAACCAAACACACACAATAAGATAAAAGAAACCACAACACAAACCACATAGAAAAACACAAGAACCACATAACAAAACACAAACAAGACAAAAACAACAGAACACTACAAAGACATAACCCAAAAAAACATGAAAAATAAACACAACCAAAACCTAAAAAATAAAATAAATAAAATAAAAATAAAAACAACCAACAACAGACAATAAACAAAAACAAAAAACATAGAAAACACTCACACATAAAAAAATGAAATAACACAAACAAAGAGAAACCCAAGAACAAGAACGAAAAAAACACAAGAACAATAACAAAAAACATAAAAAAAAAAAACAAAACAACAAAAACACAAGAACAACAAAAAACAACACAAAGAACACAAAAACAAAACAAAACAAAAGAACCCACCCACCTTAAAAAACTAAACAAAAAAACAAAGAAGACAAAAGAAAAAAAAATGAACAAAACAATGACCTATCTAGACCGGAAGACTATTAATGCAAGAATCAACAGAGGAAACAAAATAAAGAATAGAATGAGCTAGGGAACTAAAAAAACTGAATGAACCAAAGAGAAACAAAAAAAAAAACAAGAAGAAACTAGGTACCTTCGGAACTGGAGCCATCCAAAGAAATGATAGAAAGAAGAGCTTCCCTAATTTGAGAAGCCCACCATATAGGAGGGTGGCCATAACAAGTAAGATCACCTTTGTCCAAAGCCCAATTAGCTAAAGCATCAGCACTCTTGTTTTGATCTCTCGACCACATGATTGTAATCAACTTTCAAAAATCCCATCCGGATTAATTGAATCTTCTCAATAATTCTTTTTATTCTCCAATCCACCTTATGATTCTTAGGAGTCTTCAAGAGATTAATCATAAGTTGAGAGTCAGACTCAACTAACACCTTTTCCCATCCAACCTTAGTAGCCTCCTGAAGGCCTCTAAGGATACCATACCCCTCAAGCAAGGTTATTGGAAAGAATACCCAAATTCTCAGCAAAAGTAAAAACCAGGGAGCCATCTGAAAGTCTACCAATTCCTCCCACACTGGCTTTTCCGGGGTTCCCTCTAGAGGCTCCATCAGTATTGACTTTTCCAAAATCCTTAGGAGGAGGTTGCCAATTTCTAGTCCTATCCATCTTACTAATACTCACATTCCCTTTAAGTTGGTTGCCCTTAGAAGGTTTAATATTCAATATTTGCATCACTTGATCCCATCTTTGGTGGGAGTTTTGGGGGTGATTAAGGAGTTGATGGACTGATTCAACTAAGTTGGCTATGGTCTTTTGCCAAATATAGTGAATATCCTTCCTATCTTGATTAAAAATTTGGTTGTTCCTTTCATTCCAAATATTCCAAAGAAGAATGGTAGAACCCATCCAAACTAACTACCTAATAAAATGATCAACACCCTCTTGATTAGGCCAATCCCTCCAAAGATGTTCAAAAGTGAAAAAATTGGACCACTGTAAGCCAAGTAAAGTTGCCATTCTCCTCCATAGCTCAGAGGCTAAAGTACACTCAATAAAAATATGGTTGATATTTTCTACATTCTCTTCACACATTTCACATCTAAAAGGGCCATGAAAACCATGCTTCATAAGTTGCTCACCAGTAAGCACCCTACGATGCAATAAAAGCCAATTAAAGAACCTCACCTTAGGCCAAAGATTTTGAGCCCACAATTGAGAAAATATGTCAGAAGAATGGTTGGGATTATTATGGCATAAGGTCAAATAACCTTGAGCAATTGAATACTCACCCTTAGTAGTGTTGTTCCATCCAAAACAATCTTTTTCATGGGACCAAGAGAGGGATCTCATATGAAGGATGCCTTGGATATCTTGTCTTTGCCTTTCTGGGATTTGAATAGGCCAGTCCTCAATAGGGATCCAATATCTACCAACCTTTGAATTACCAGTATGGTACCGACAGTAATTAGCCACCTTTATCCAATTAGCTCGATGAAGCTCCTCCATCCAAGGCCTCCAATCGGGAAACTGAGTTATCAAAGGCTTGTGACCATCCCAAGAATCTGTCCAAAAATTTGCATGTTGACCATTATGAATGATCCAAAATAATTTTTTCTTTATCAAATCCTCACCAGTCTTAAGAACTGCTAAAATGGGAGAACCTTTGGTAGGAAGTTGATAGCGAACAAGGTCTTCAAGACTTTTGTTCTCAGCATATTTAGCACGGAGATTATTGGCCCAAAGAGCATTGGGGTTATGCAACATCCTCCAATATAATTTAGCAGCTAAAGCTTTGTTGTTATTAATTGAAGACCAGAATCCTAACCCCCCTTCACTCTTAGGAAGACATAAAGTATCCCATTTCACCAAGGCCCATTTTCTTTTCTCCTTAGTACCACTCCAAAGGAAACGATGACTGATTTGATCCAATTCTCGAAGAACAACCTTTGGGATATTCAAAATGGAAGAAACATAAATAGGAATAGCTTGAAGGACTGATTTTACCAAGGTGATTCTACCCCCAAAAGAAAGCCACTTGTTGGTCCACTTTCCAATTTTCTTCTTGACTTTGTCCAACAACCAATTCCAATATTTATTTTTTTGCCTTTGAATATTTATGGGAATACCTAAATAAGTGATTGGAAGAGAGGTCTTCTTATATCTTAATTTATCCAAGACCATGGATTCCTGTCTAGCAGAGCAGTGAAAGAAAATAACTTTAGATTTGTCTTCATTGATCAATTGCCCAATAGCCTTAGAAAAACAGCTAATGATTTGCTTAATATTAGAAGCTTCCTTAACTGTAGCTTTACCTAAAAGGGTAGAGTCATCCACAAATTGAAGATGAGAGATAGGTCTAGCTCCATGAGCAATGGTAACTCCCTCAAGGGTTTTGTTTTCCCTCTTTTTGGTTATAGTCCTACCCAAGCATTCAACAAGAATGATGAATAAATAAGGGGATAGCGGGTCACCTTGCCTAATACCTCTGGAAGCTAGGAAATACCGAGAAGGCCTACCATTGATAAGAACTAAGTAGGAAACTGAAGAGATACATCCCATAATCCAATCCATCCAATCCTTAGAGAAACCAAATTGCCTCAAAACTTTGATAAGGAAGTGCCAATCCACTCTATCATAAGCTTTGGATAAGTCTAACCGGATGAACATAGAAGGAGAATTTTGCATATCCATGGAATGGATGGCTTCCTAAGCAAGAACTATCTCATCTACTATTTGACATCCTTCCACATATCCCCCTTGCTCTAGGGAAATAATCTTATGCAAAAGAGGCTTCAACCTTTCTGCCATGATTTTAGTAATAATTTTGAGAAGAACATTACATAAAGCAATAGGTCTAAAAGCTGAGATATGATCAACCTCTTGAGCTTTTGGAACAAGAGTAATATAAGTTTTATTGATAACCTTCAAAATTTCTTTGGATTTCCTGGCTTCTTCCACCACCTCTAATAAATCAACATGAAGGATATCCCAGAACTCTTGGTAGAACTCAATAGGAAAACCATCAGGACCGGGGTTTTCCCTTTTGGCATTTTAAAAACTACTTGTTGAAGCTCATTGATAGTAACAGGAGTAGTAAAAATAGAGTTCTCCTCATAAGTGATAAGAGAAGGGATTTCTTGAAGAACATTTTGTTGAGAAGCTAAGTCAAGAGGAGTAGCAACAAAAATATTGGAAAAGTAATCAACAACAATAGAGTTCATGCCATCCCAAGTATAAACAACATCTCCATAATCTGATTTTAAGGAAGAAATAAAGTTGTGAGATCTTCGAGCTAGAAGATATTTGTGGAAGAAATTTGTGTTTCGATCTCCTTCTTTGAGCCATTGAATTCTAGATTTTTGCTTCCATAAGATTTCTTCTCTTTTTTCCCATTCCTCTAACTGAGTTGTGAGTTTAATTTCATCTACACTTCTCTTCTCTGTGAGGCCATATAAATGGATTTTCTTATTCAAATTTTCAATATGAGCAATAACTTCATGTTTTTTTTTATGAACATCCCCAAACATCTGAATCATTCTTCTAATTTCATTTTGTTTTGAAAGACTCCCTTTGAGTCCTCTAATATTCCAAGTGATGATCTTCATTAATACCAGGGCTAAAAATGTTGGGAAGGGCATTAATCTTACCTTCCTCTACAAGCTTTTCACCTTCTTTTACCATATGATATTGATTGGTCTTGCGACCTACTTTTTGATTAGAATCCATCTTCAATTTTTTTTCCCTTTTTCTTGACTTATTCCAATTGAATCTAAGATGGCTTCTAACCTTGAAGAATGCTCATACATAGCCAAAATTTTACTAGATGGTTCAATGGAGTCTATATTGGGACCTGCATTATTTGAAGTTTTGACATTTGAAATATTGTTTTTCTTGTGTAAATTTTCTCCTTTTTTTTGTTGAAAACCTTTGATTTGTTGGTTTGTCTCTAAGTTCTTTCCTTCATATTTAAATTGTGTTTCTAAGATTTTAGTTTCCATTATTTCCTCTTCCTCACTTGGGACATCATTTGTGGAAAGGATTTCAAACATATTAGAAAATGACTTTGATTGATCCTTCATTACTGGTTTTTTTTTAGTGTTCTTCTTCTTAGGTATTTGGAAACCTGTTGAGTTTATATCTTCTTTCTTTTGATCAGGAATTTTATTTGGGCAAGCACTGGCCAAATGACCATATTCATGGCAAATTCTACAACGAAAAGGAATGTTCTCATAGTCCACTACTTGCTCCCAAGTGTCTTCCCCAAATTATAATGTGATATTTTTAGGTAGGGGTTTGTCAAAATCCATTAAAACACAAATTCGAGCATAAATAATATGTTCAAAATTTTGAGTACAATCAGCAGTCATCATAAAAGTTCCTAAAGAGTTTCCAATTGAAGAAAAAATAGTAGGATTCCAAAATTCAATAGGGAGGCCAAAGAGTCTAACCCACACGGGAGCTATAGAAGGCATCTCTTCTTCGACTTTAAATTTAGTATGCCAGGGCTTCATGAAAAGCCCTACCCTTCCAAAAAACCAAGGACCCCCTTGAAAATTTTTCTCTCTATCTTCATTATTAGCAAATAAAACAAGAAAATAACCATTTGGATAAATAGAGATTTGTAACTCACCTTTAGTTTTCTAGATTTTTGCAGCCAAGACTTTGAAAGCAGATAGACTCGAACGAAAACCCACGAACCGACAAATTGGTCCTCTTTTTTCCAAATCTTCAATGCCAGTCTGAATGTTACCCATATCAAGCTTAACAATAGGAGTTCCATCAGCTGCTTTAAGACATCCTGACTCCGTTTTCCTAGGATCAATCTTAGGCATTCTTAGAGGTTTATGAGAAGCCCTAATATTGATATTAGCATTGGGCTGAGGCTTTCCACCATGAAGGGCATCCCTAAAATTCATTTTTGGGACTGAGTCTTCAAAATTCTTACCCTTGACAAGGGTTTTCACAGTAGAATTATTTTGTGGGTGCACCTTAGCACCAGATTCACTTGAGATATGAGCCATTTTTTGATCAACTGCTTGAAACTTATTTTGTGGTCTCTTTAATCCTTGCCCTAGACATCGTGGAAAGGTATGGTTTTCACTTTTCTTTTGTGCAGCAAATTAGAAGCCATTGTCACTCAAGTTCATAGTATGATCTATTGAAAGACAAATTTCTAACCCATATTGTATCCCTTGCAACATTTCCTGCTAAAATATTGAGCATAAACAACAAAAATATTGGCCGCTAGGGCCCGAAGGCCCTAAAAACCAACCTTTGGAGCTGCTTGCACTCAACCCAGATGAAACCCTCGCATAGCCGCTTGCCAAATATATCGTTCACACATAGGGATACGCTAGGATCTGTGTTACTCCAAATGATATGAAAATTGGTGGAGACGTTCTAGGGTTTTTTAGGCATCTACCCTCAAAATTTTAGCTCAATCCGAGTTCGGATGAGTGAGATATGGCCAAAACGAGTTCGGAAGTTTGGGCAGTCCTACGAAAAATGTCTCTACCATTTAGCTAATGTTATTCATACTATGATAAATTATATTTGTGATAAATATATGCAATATTTTTGTTTGAGTAATATGTGTCTTCCCCTATATGGAAGACCTCATGACTATGTAATTTGATTTTTGTTTAATAAAATTTAATCCTTTTTTACCCAAAAAAAAATTGTCTTACCCCATTTCAATGAATTTTATATAAAAATGATAAATTGATATTTATAATTACCAAAAATATTGTTTTTATACCGCTATGTTGCCATGATGTCATACATGTGGGGCTTTCTTCAATCCCATATAACCAATTCAAAAAATTACAAGTAGTTTGTCTAGTGATATCTCTATATTCAAATGGGAATCCAAGTTCTATATTAATAGAATCTTATAAAATGGTATGTTTTTTTTGCAAACTTGGTCATTATTGCTATTGGTTGACTTAGTGCTATATTTGTTTCTCTTTTGATATTTTATGTGCTACAAGACTTATTTAATACTTTTCAATCCTGTAATACCTATATGCATATTGGATCCTATGAGCTACTAGTTGTATACTAGCAATCACTCATGGAAAAGTATACTTCTATGTATTGCTAGATGCATAGCCACTTGTGTTAACTTTCAATGACTTTTTTTAGTAGAATACTACTAGTTGCTCCTATGTTGAAGCACCTTCCCAAGTTTCATTGAATATGTCACTTCACATATTCATGTCTAGTCCCTAGGATGTCCTTTTCATATGTTCTTCTAATTCTTGGTCCTACATTTTTCATTAGAGACTATCACTCTCTCTATCCAAAATCAAGTTCTTTCTCTATGTGCTGTATAACTTCCCTTATTTGAAAAATGGAAATATATAGGGATACTATTATATACTTTCTATTTATAAATGGATGAATGAATTTTGTTTTCGATATCATATTTACAAAATATTCTCTTCTTTGTGATTCTAAAAAAATATTTGTCGACTAATGTCTTTAAGGTCATAGTTTCATCCTTGTCAGATAAATATAATTATTTGGTATCCTATTCATAAAATTATAAAATTATAAAATTATTCTAAATCAGTATTGTTAGTAACACTAGAAAAATGATATGCAAAAAGAGTAATTTTTGTAGCATGAGCAGTAGTATTCTCGATGAGGGAGGTAAAATGGAAGATTTTGGGATGAATTCCAGCAATTTGTACCCAATATTGACCAATTCATATAGTTGTATAGTTACAAATGTATGATTCTCAAAATGTACAATTAGTGACTTTATGGTCACAAAACATTCAATTGTATGGTCACAACCATACAATGGCCTACATTGTACGATTTATCAAATGTACAATCTGTCTAAATCAATCAATTGGAAATTAACTTGGTCAACTTGTAGTCATTCACTTGGCAATAATTATTCCTACCTTGGCAAGTAAAAAATATGTAATTATTACCTAAATGCAAAGTCATTAATCAAATCTATAGTTAGCAAAGCTAACTGTACGGTTACAATAAATCCTTGTTGTAGTTACTCAATGCCATATTTGCACTATAATTTGTAGGAATTAGACTTAACATAGATTGGATAAATTTAATGATAGAATTACTAAATTAGTAATCCATCATGCACACTTGGAATTACGGTTCATATTCCAAATCCTATGATGACATTATTCATTGAAAATTCTAGAAACTGTACAATACCCTGCAACATAAAAATTACAATCTACAGAATAAAATAGGAGTAATTCCTTAATCCATAATCATCATACACAATTGGGTATCAACAATACTTTATTTCCATTGTAGAATCATTTTTTTTCCAATGCCATATCTGCAATACTACACATGAATGTACAATCCATATGCAATTGGTAACATGCATGAACAACCATAAACTTTTGATGGACACAACAATGTTGGATTATCTTTGCAATTTTCCTTAGTAATCATCAATCAATCATCAACTATATCATACTAGGATAGAAAACCTATAAAAATTGAATGGAGGGCTTATAATGCCTATCTAGGCTATTCCAAAGTGGTTCCTAAGACAACGCATCATTTACAACTACCACCGCAACTTCTCAACCAACTTAATTTTATTAACACTTTACTAAGGTTCTAATTTGATTTATATCAAATGATATTTCATGTGCATTACACTTTTATTTCATTTCACTTTCATAATATTGTATGTTTTAGTTAAACCCTACATTGTACAATTAGACAAACCCTATATTTACCAAAATTATGCAAATCCTTACATGATGCATTGTCATTTCTTCTTCTTCTAGGAGGTGGATTTCTTGCCTATATCTTCCCTCATCTTTAAAGTATTCAAAATTTATATCGACTCATTCTTCTTGGTTTTGGCTATCTAGTCCTATTGGAGATCTTGAATTTATAATTGGAGAATAGATAGCTCATTCTCTAACTTGATAGCATAGTTACTAAGCTCTAGATCTTTCATTCCATAGTGGTTTACCTTTTCTTCAGCTTGAGTCAAAGTTTGCAGTAGCTCCTTCTTTTGTTCTGATGTACCTTGGCATAACTTCTCTATCAAAGCTACCTTTGTTCTTTCAATGATAGCAAGATCCTCATTCTTCTTCGTTATTACTTGATCTAGCTACTATAATTTAGTCTGATGAGCCTATCGTATCTCTTCCTTAACTTGAAGCATAGCCTTATGGTCCATGATTATCTAGTTATAGCAGTCTGCATCCTTTTCCATATTTGTGATTTTATTGTCCTTTAGTTGTAACTACCCTTCATATATTTTCACTTGTTCTTCACATTTCCATAGTTATTCTTGTTTTGTTGACAATGTTTCCTCCTATTGTTTGAGTTGTTGGTTATTTGAATGCAACTACTCCTCTTGTTTTAATTGGACAACATATTTCTACAGTAATTCTTGTTGTTCCTACCACTTCCTTTGTTATTTCATCTTCTAGATCATAAGTTGATTATGTTCTTCTTGGATTTTTAGTTTATGTTCAAAGGCTTCCTTATTACTACCTCCTTCAATTTCATCTCAACTTCTCGCTTACCGCATTCTACCTCATCTTCTATTGTAGCTATTTCTTTCTAGGTCACTTTTTCTTTTGCTTGTTGGGCTTAATTAGCTTGATAGATCTAATCTAGCCCTAAGATAAGCCATTCTATTTAGTGTGTTATGAAATTATACTTCTAGAATATAAAATTTAATTTTGGTGGTGTTTTTTTATATTTATATCTATTGTATTTGATTGACATCTTTTATTTGTGCCCAAATATAGATATATTTTTGAAGGTACCCTATAGTTTGTCTTTGTCTCTTTTGGTAAGTCCTTGATTCCTAGCATACTTGTTACCCCTCCCATAGGTAATTACCGTAGATGTTGTGCATATATTTATGATATTCTCCTCGTCCTTTCTTTGTTGCAAACCCATAACATGACCTTCTCCATTTTTCTAAATGTTCACTCTTTCCAACATTTTAGCTACCCTATACAACCTATCCAAAATTAAAATCATGTGCTTAGAAAATTTTCATATACCTGCTCTAGGAAATGGTTCACTTGTTCATTTATTTCCTCTCCTTATCTATTTGACATCCCAATTATGGGGATTTAGATTGATAATTAATTTCACGTCTTTCTATTCATTTTCTATGGTTGGTTTGCCTCCACTTCATCGAGGAGTGATATTTCCCTGATCTCTTTGATTGGTTGCATTCCAATATCTTATAATGAAATATGTGCTACAGTTATCTCCTGATGCTCTTCCTTGCCAAATCTGCTATTCTTGATTTCTATGACTTAAGTAGCTAATTTTTCTACCTTATATGGTATCTAGGCTTCCTTGTATGCCTCATGTGGCTCCTCTACCTATTATTGAGGTGTCAATACCATGTTAGGTTATCTTCCTTCTTCTACCACCTTTCCATCTCCTAGATTTCTATTGCCACCCTTCATAACAATATGATATTTTGGCTTTTTATTTTCCTTCTTCTCTTCTAGTGGTATCACCACTTTTTCTTTTTCTTTTATTCATGGTGGTATTTTCATTTTATATAGTCATTTCTTGGCTTCCTCTATTAGTTTGAGTTCATTAATATCGATCAGCATGGGATATCCCATTGCTTATCCTAACTGGTTTGTTTCTATCGGCACATTAATATATACTAACTCCAAGTCTTCCAACTTCAAGTTTATCTCACTAACTGGATCTATGAGTAGTGCTTGTGGTTGCTCACTTTGCATTGGAGATTTTTCTTATGTTTTCCTATCCCTTTACCTCCTTGTTTGCACAAGACTTGGTCTGGGTACTACTACCTCATCCTCCTTTTGAGATAGTGGATGCCCTTATAGACCTTGTGCAGATGTCCTCTTTGGCTTTTTATATTCCAATTTCAACTTCTATAATTGCTTTCATTGATGGTGGACTTCATCTTCTAAAGTTTCCACTTCTTCCACCATTATTGTCTCATGATTCCTTGTATGTAATTTTTGCTTGAGCTTCTCTAAAGTGGATTTCTAAATTAGAACTATCTTTGCTCATCATAGTCTTGAAGGTTAATCCTTTGGTAGATCTCCAGGTGTTGTTAACCCATAAAAAGAATTTTTTATCAAAGATACCGCATCTAACATAACTGTGATTGCATTGAATTTCATGGAAAAATTCTTCTTCATTCTCTACACCTTTTAATTTTTTGAGCCAATTATTTGCCCCAATCATACTGTACTCCTTGTATAATGCCTTCAACATATCGTGTCGTCCACATTGGTATCTCTAAGAATTGTGCCTCTCTAGATAGTTGAGACATTACCACGTTCATGGTGCACTATAATTGTACATCCTTAAAATGGTTGTGCTTGATTCCATGCCCTCATACTCCAAAATACTTTGTAGCTATTGGAGATTTGATCATTGTCAATTTACTCAATAATCCATGATTTTCGATGGGATCAACATGACCTTTCTTAATCAATTGTCCTTCCCTTGGCAACCCAAAAATTTATTGGAAATACATAGTTGATAACTCCACCTTCAGATGTTGATTCCCAATGCAAACAAAGGTGTAATTCTTCTTAGCATTGTATGACTATACAATCTACAACAAGTACTCATTGAAGAATGTCTTGTCAAATAAAATTACTTGTACCAAAATGCTTATTCCTACCTTTGCAAGAACTAACTTTAGTGGGTGATTCTAAGGGTCTTCACTCCACCATTTCTACAACATTCTCTTGTTGGCTACATGAAGGATATGTCCTTTAGCTCTACTTGACCACCTTCCTCATCACTTGGTAGGTCACTTTGATCTTTCGGTGTGGCTTCTCGATGAAATTCACTCTAAAGTTCCCTTTGGTGTGCTCATGGGGGTTCCATTTGGGGTTATCCTTTGCATTTTGGTTGCTCTTCTCCTCTACCACCATGCCAATTGTCGTATTCCCTCCACTACTTGTAACCTCTTCCCCTCCAAGGATGATAGTTGCATCCTTATCTTGATTGAAACCCTCATCCTTGCCCTTGTATAGCGCAGGTTACCTTGTGCCTCAATGGAGATCCTCTTCCTTTTCTAGGCCACGTATCCCTCTTATGTAGTGGTCCTGGTGATTTTTCTACTCTCATTATCATAATCCACTGTATATGAGATCAAAATTCTTGCTCTATTCTCATCCTTCATAGGTCTTCATATTTTTGGAACCACTCTTCTTCACTGTGCACCAATTCTATATAATTTTATAATTTTTGGATAATTACATCCAAAATAGTGTAATTTGCCCTAATTTCATACAACCTATACCCAAAATCATACAATTGCACTCCCAATCATACAATTGCACTCCAAAATCATACAACTACACTCCAAAATCATACAATTGCATTCAAAATCATACAATTTCTTCCCAAAATTATACAATTTGTTGTTGAGGCCTACATTCAACCCCAAATTTTGCTTATTTATCAAATTTGTATGATTTTCCCTTATACTTTTTATTGTTGTGTAATTTCTTTTCTAGTATGATTTTTGGCTTGCACAATTTGCCCTTTTTGGGTGTAAAAATTTGAGTTGTACAATTCATCTATTGGATATTTGTGCAATTTATTACTTTTTATAACCTTCTTCCCTATACCCTACATGAAATGGTTGAACACATCTTTTTCCTAGCAATTTCTCATATGCACGTCAGGGTTTTAATCTCATTCTCCTTATTTTCTGAGAAAACCCAACAAACCCTAGTTTTTTTATAAAAAGCTCCACAACTTAGGGTTTGTCTACAAAATAATTCTTAAAACCCTAAATTTTTATAAAAACCACCATAACTTAGGGTTTATCTACAAAATAATTCTTCAAACCCTAAATTTTCTAGAAAAAGAAACCCTAGTTTTTTTCCAAAAAAAACCCTCTATTTTTTTTAGATGCACTTCATCCTCTGCAAGCTTTTTCTTTAAATTTTAGAAGAAAATAAAATCCACTATGCAAATTCATAATGGGTATGAAAAATTAGTGGTGGCTTTGTGTTGTTTGCAATTCTCGTGTGGTAATTTTTTCTACTATATTGTTCCTTGCTCCCAAAATCATCTAATTTTGGCTATGCAATTCATCCCACTATGATTAAAAATCTTCTTGGAACCTTCTTTTTAGAATTAAAACAACTTATTGCATTAAAATCTACCTCTTCAGCCCCTTTGCATGTGTTTTTATATTTTTGTATGAATGACTACCAACTCAGTCCTTTTTGCATGCAATTTTATCCTTTTCTTTGCTTTTTCTATTATTTTATTTTATTTTCTATTTGTTTTTGTTTTTATTTTTTCTTTTTTCTTTTTTATTTTTTCTTTATTTTATTTTTCCTTTTCTTTTCTTTTTATTTTTTATTTTCTTTTTCTTTTTCTTTTTCTCTTTCTCTTTCTTTTTTTTCCCCAAAATTTCCTAATTTTTTAACTTACTGACATGGAAATCATATAGTGACATTCACTTGTACGATTCCCTCTGCTATGTGTCATTTGGAGGGTCAACCACCTCATATCTTGAAATCGTAGGTTGACCAATTGTACGATTCAGTTTTGATTAATCAATTGTACGATTTGCTACTTCTTGAGTTTTTACTGTACAATTTATAATCGTACAATTGTCAACTATACAATTTGGAATTATACCATTGCCAACTGTACAATTTGGAATTATACATTTCCATCCTAAAATTATACAATTTATATTCATCCTTCCTCGATCATTACCTTGTTCATCATTTTCTCTCTGTCCTATTGAAGGATCATTTGGTGAAGGCACCCTCATTGGTTGATTCCCATTTGGGTGACTTCTAATCCTATCACCTCAAACTAATTCTACCTCCATACTTGGTGAATGATTTATTTGACTACTTCAACTTCTTTCTTATTGCAATCATCTTCTTTCTATTCCTACAAGTTATCTTCCTTGCATGTATCTTCTATGATCTTGTCCTCTTATTGTAGAACCTCTTCAAATATTAAGGACCTTCCTTTCTATGAAGTAATCCTCTTCTTATATTCTTATTGGTCCTTTTTGGTGCATTGGTGGTTTCCTTAAATTCCCTTTATGTGGATTCCATACCCTAAGGTTTTGCAAGAATCCACCCTACAAATTACATCCTCGTTGTGCATTCCTAGTCAAATTTAAGGGTGTATGTGGTGTCTCCTCAAGATACCTAGGCCATCTTGGAGTAGGAGGTCGATTCCTTTCCCTCATTCCTATGGGTAAAGGATCTGAATGATTCTTACCTTAATTCACTTGTTGTAATACTCCTTTATGACCTATTTATCACCCTATAGTACATAGGATTCCATGTTGGCGATCCTATTATCGACTCGATTCCCCTATTTCCCAAGTATTGGGAGTCACATCCATAAAATTTATATTGGTCAGGTTTCCCTCATTACATTGAGTTTTTGGTGATATTTTTTGTAATTCCCTTAATCTATTTTTGCATTCCTTAGTCGCCTTATCCACCTTCACTCTTCAAAATGATTTTGTGGGGTGAAACTAGCTAGTGTCTCTCTATAGTCTTTTGAAAAATCAGAACCTATGCTTAAATCGTTATAGTTATCCTATCATCATGAAGACCATTCAATTGGCATATCTATTATCCTTTAGAGTCTTCTTACTTCCCTCCTTTGCCTTATCAATTGTCAATATATAGTTACATAGGCATCTGGTTTAGGACGAGTGTGGGGTTCCTATATTCTTTATAGAAATTCATCATTACAACTATCCTAACTATTTTTTCTTTTTAGTAAGGATATTCCTTCATCACTAGAATCATTTGGATCTTCATGTAGATTCCCTTGGGGTTTAGGTGATGTAAAGTCTTCTTCAATATCTCACCATAATAGTTCTGCTACTTCATTCGTAATTGGTAGATATTGCCTTGGGCTCCTTGGTTCTACTTGTGATCTTTCACCTTCACTTTAATCTCATTTGAGCCTTCCTATTGTCTCCCATATGCCTAAGGTACTTCCTCATTTCTATCATCTTGTGATTGAATCTCTCTTTACCTTGCAATTTGTTTCTCATCAAGTCATTGCATTGTATCATCCAATTCTTGAATGATCTACCCTTCAAGTTATGCATTATGGACTTGTAATGCTTTATACTCCTCTTGCAACTATTATTCTTGATAGCGCATCTATTTTTATATCATACCTATTTGAGCTAACAAAGTAATTATTGTTAACTCCTCCTCTACAACTCCACATTCATTTGAATTTGGAATTTCCATATCAAAGGTATCCATTCTATTTTCATATTGTACCATTAGTTGTATCCTACATTGTCCTTCTACTTGTTGAGGCAACACCCTTTGCTTCAACTGTTGATACACTACTAAATACTTTGACTAGGTAGCTTCTTCATGTATATCCCATTGTTAATGATACCTACTCTTGATTTCTTATTTCATTGGGAGGAATCCATTTCTCCTCCTCTTTTTCAATTCATTATGTTCCATCTGTGAACCTCATGTGTCCTTGCATCCTTCTCCTTTCACTAGGGTGAGATGCCAATTCTTTTTGTTCTATGATTGGTCGTACCTCTTCCTTCTAAAATAGATGTGTAATCCCCATATTGTCATTCCCTTGTGGTATATTTTTATTATTTAGGGTTGTTTGTCATGGTTCACTATATTTTTATTCTTCTTATTGTCTTCGTTCTATTTCTTGTAAAGCGATGAACATGCATTGTGCTTTATATGGTTTAAACTTTGAACCATTCACTATTTTTGGTACCACTACCCTATCCAACTTCTGTAATTTGAATGCACCATTTTCCATAACTTCTATAACTCTAAAGGGACCAAGCCACAATTTTTTCAGCTTCCTAGGCTTGATTTCATGTTTACAATTAAACTTTAGAACTAAATTACCTTGATTAAGTTCAATTTTTTAGATATGCTTATTATACCACAACTTCCTCTACTTTTGGGGCACTTCAATTACCCATTGTGCCATGAATCTCCTCCCATCCAACTTTTTTAGTGTTGTCAATATTTCATCTAGAATTTATGGATCACCCAAGCGATGCTTCATAGCTACCTATAAACTAGGTACCAAGAACTCTACTGGCACTACTACCTCCTAACCATACATTAACTAGAATGGTGTATGGTTCATTGTTGGTTTGAAGGTTATTCTATAAGCCCATAGAATAGATGGTAACCTTTCCTCCTAATATTCTCCTATTTCATAGGTTTTAAATAGCCTTACTAATAAAATAAAAATAAAAATTTTAAATAAGGAAAATAAATCCAACCAAATATTATCTAGTTTAAATGATCTGGTAATGAATGCAAACTAATAAAAAAAATTATATTAATTGTAATTATGGATGACAATAGACATTGGATAACATAGTACAAATAAGCTCTTGCATAGAAGAAGAGAACACTCCTTAAGAAGAAGCATAAGGATTTAATTAATTTTTTATATAATCCTTAGATTTTAATAGTTATAGTCATGGAATATGCAATTGGATAAGAAGAGATAGGAGGAGATAGTTGCATATATTTGTGAAATACTTAAAAAATAATGTAAGGGAAATAATTAGATCTTTTTCTCAACCAATGATGTAGAACTTATGTTTAAAAATAATGTAGATATAGGCATCAAAGGCATATATTTACTGGAAAACTACATGATGCACACAGTTTTAAAGCTAATGTGATTACGTGAGATCTTTTAGAAAAAAGTATAAAAGATATATGTATAATCAAGCAATATGGAATTAGTTTCCTATAGGCCAATAAGTGAGAATGGTTGTGCTTACATATAAAAATGAAAACATAAATAGTGTAAGAAATTATAGAATGATCATGACGAATAGTATTTTTACCAAGATATTTAGTACCATTTTAGAAAATAAAATAACTAAATGGATAGAAGAAAAAAGTAAAGGCTTCTTCTTGAGTTGGTTTTATTTCAACACTCAAATACTGGCTATCTAATTTATCTTAGCACTATGGCTATTAAAACATGAAGAAATAATATCCCAAATCTTTGCTTTATGGATTTTCTAAGGATTTTTTAATAATATCAAGAATAAAATTATCAAAAATAATGAAAAATAAATGTATAAGAGTGGAGACAAGTAATTCTATACTCATATGAAAAGGTTTTCTCAAATTAAAAATATTAATAAATGATAGAAATAAAACCAAGAAGACCACTGTAGACCCAAAACTTTCACACCCTTTTCTTCTAGGTTAATAGATCGGGAGGGAAAATGATGGATCTGCACCTCGAAAGAGAAGCACCTGAGTCGTGATATCTTTGGTGTTTGTCAATGAATTGGGTGGGGGTTCACCAGGAAACACTTTTTGTGGTGGTTTCCACGCCTAGTTAATGTGGATGTTTGTTGAATTCTTTTTATATGCACACACCTAGGGTTTGGCCAAAATGCAATTACTACCTAGCTATATGCATTTCAAATTTTGATGAAAAAAAGTATACAAATTTGACTAGAAAGCTTTGTAAATCTAACTATGATGCAATGATTTTGTAGATATTTGAAAAGCAAAATATGATATTTATGCTAGTATTTAGTTTACTCTTTTTTTGTGTTTTGTGTTTTTTGTTTTCAGCTTGATGTAGAGAATGATGCAACTAGATCTATGTTTTCGGTCTTTTTCATTCTTTGAAGTTTTCTTTAAAAATGTACTTAATGTAAAAGTGATACATCTAAGTCTATATATTTTTGTCTTTTGTATTTTTCAACTAGTATGATTGTTGCAATACAATTAAGTCTATGTTTTGTTCCTTTTGTTTTGAGTTTTTCAACTATTGTTATTAGCATAAAACAATGCACCTAAGTTTGTGTTTTGATCTTTTTCCTTTTGTGTTCAACTAATGCAATGGGTTTAAAATAATGTAACTAAGTCTATGTCTCTTTTTATGTTTTCTTTTGATTTTTCAAACTATTATGATAAAACACAAATATGATGTAATTAAGTCTATGTTTCTTTTATGTTTTATTTTGAACCTTTTTCTTTCTAATAAACGCAATTAATGCTAAGAGTAATAAATCTAATTTTGTGCCTTTTTTTCGTTCTTTTATGTTTTATTTCAAACTAGAATGAATAATGCACTAAATTTATGTTTTGGATCTTCCCTATTCTTCTGTTCTATGCAGAGTTCTTTTAAACAAAATCTTATGAAAAATGTAGAAAATAAAATTGCAACAAAATATAAGTTTAGATCCTTACATGGTTTGGCTATTTATCCTTTTTTGCTTTTCAGCTTTGTCTATACGTTTTTGGCTTTGTCTATATGTTTTCGATCGTTCGAATCTGTCAGATGAATTCGAGCATCCAAAAACGTTCAAAACCTACAACTTCACAGCAAGACACTAAAAATTGTAGTTAGGGGTGGGGGATTTGCTTAAGTCACAACTATTTGTGATCTGCAATAGTCAAATACCTTCGGCTCTTTCAGCAACACGTATGAAAATGATGGATTTATAAATCCAATGCAAAATAATGCAATTAAAATAAAGGAAGAATAGTAATAGTAGTAAGATGTAATAAGATAATTAACGTAGGTACATAACATAATGCAAATATAAACTAATTTGACAATATTGTAATCAAGATCTTGCCCCCAACATTAATTCATACGTTTTTAGGTATTAGGTACATTTTCAGACGCTAATTACATTTTCGGGTGATCCAAAAATATTCAACGGCTAGATCTGCAAACAACAATGATCATAACATTTTCGTATTTGTGACAAATTTGGATGATCCGAATTTGTAAAAACACCATAAAAATATGATTTTTATCTTATGATAAAATAGATCTAGGTTTACAATTGTCATATCCATGTCTGATAGCTCCTAGAATGGTGATATGATGCTGAATTCTCCATAGAAAACCTGCAACAAATAGTAACACAAGAAATCCTTCTCTCCACTTGAGTTTTTCCTACAAATCACCATTTTTTGTGTTTAGGGGGAGCCTAAGGTATTTAATATTTGATGCAGGTCGAGGAATAAGGGAGGGAGGCGCAAATAGGTCGATCAATTAGGCTAATTTGGGAATTTCTCTTTCTGGACAAATTTAGATGATCTGAAAATGTCAGAATTTTGGGTTTGCCCAAATTGGCTTCAAAATCCCAACTGCATGTCTAAATTAGATGTACGTAGGATTTGGACAAATTTAGGCATCCGTAAATTTTAGAACCGTCCGAATCCATCGGGTTTGTCCGAATTTCCCGGAAAGAAGGAAAAATGAACACATTTCAATTTTTCTTAGCACAAAAATCAAGGTAGAGGTTTGGAGGGTGAATTTCACATTGTTAAGGTGTAACAACATGTTTACAAGGAAGGAGAATTTTGAAGTGTGTCAAAATTCCCTGACTACAACCACTATTAATAGTGTTATCACTGTAAAGCAAGGTTTTCCTCTCTTCCCAACTATACTTGGTGTATTCATAAATGAATTAGAAGAGTGGACTAAACAAGATGGAGGAGAATATGTATGCATTATAAGGTATTCTTTATTATTGTTAATTTATGAAGATGGTGTTGTACTACAAAAAATAAAATATAAATAGTTTACAAAGGCATCAGATAGATTGAGACAATAGTTAATAAGAAATGAAAGTTAATGTAAGCATACAATGATAATGGTTATTAGTTCTTTAGATAAAAATATAACTATCATATAAGGGAAGAAATTATAGGGGGTTCCTTCACATAAGTACCTAGGAATTGATTCTAACCATTATTGGAATATTTTTCTAGAGAAACACATAATATGACATATGAAAGATCTTTTATTTGATGCTAAATAAATGTGGAAAAATTCAATTATGAAATTAAACTACGAATATATATTTTTAAAATATTTTGATTATGAACATGGCCTAACAAAAAGAAGCTTAGAAAAATGTTGAGAGAGTCTACAAATTATTTTTTGCTCAAAGAAATAGTGGTAAGGTTCAAACTCCTTATATTCTGATATTAGTAGAAACTATATTGTTATCATTAGAAGTACTCTTCCATTATATATATACATATATATAATATGGAATGATTAGTATCAAGATGATATAATTAGATTAAATATGGAAAGTTGACGAGAGTGATTTATGAAAAGACATTAAGAATTTGACACTCAATATAAAAATAATAAACATTTATTAACAAAATATTTTAATAAATAAGATTTTACAAATATATGATTAATGTAATGATTTTTTATTAGGGCAAAATCTAGGTTTTTGAAAGGGCCCAAACCCTTTTACAATTGATTTGACCAAATTGACCAATCAAAACGTTTCATCTCTAAAGGCTGCAAGACAAACAAAACAGTGAACTCCTTATTCCAAAACTCTACATATTTACATTCATTACCAACCTATTTAAATTCATATCTTTGAAGAGTCTCTAGAAAATGGGACCCTCAGCAGATAAGTTCATAGATCTCTAGAAAATGGAACCCTTAGCAAATAAATCCATAGATGTTCAAAAAATAGAACTCCAAGCAAACAAATCCACAAATCTCCGGATAAAAGAACCCTTAGTAGGAAAATCCCACAAAAACCCAAACCAATAGATTTCTCACTCGAAACCTCACAATACATCCATAAAATCATAAATCCACAAATCTTTAGAAAAGGGACCCTTAGCAAACAAGTCCATAGATCTCGAGAAAATAAAACCCTCAACATACTAGTCCACAAATCTCCAAAAGATGGAACCCTCAACGGGCAAATTCATAGATCTCCAAAAAATAGAACCCTTAGTAGACAAATCCACAGATCTCCAAAAAGTGGAACCCTTGGTAAACAAATTCATAGATCTCCAAAAAATTGAACCCTCAACATACAAATATACAAATCTCCAAAAAATGAATCCCTCAAAAACCTAAACCGATAGATTTCTCAACTTCTTATGGTTGAAAGAAGACAAATCCTATAGATCTATAAGTAAATAAAAAAATCCTTAGCAAACAAGTCAACAAATTTCCAAAAAATAATTTTACTATGGACATTATGAAAATTAGAACTTTCACCAAATAAATTAAATTTCTATATTTCTTACCTTCGTCACTAATTGGAGTACATCTAGATGGATCCCATCTAATGGTATCCATATTTTATCTTCCTCTCTACGAGCCATGATTAATGTAATGATTAAATACAAAGGACAAAGTCGTGTTTAAGAGATCTTAGTAACTTAGTAAAAAGTAATAGATGATATAAATAGATTAAATATGGAAAGTTGATGAAAGTTGATGAAAGTGATTTATCGAAAGACATTAGGAATTTAACACTCAATACAAAAAATAATTATTATTATGATGATGTTTTTTTTAATAAGATATATAGGGGAGTTGATTTTTAGTAATTGACAAGCGTAGGGTTCAAACAACAAGGGCTGCTCCCAACAAACCTATTCCAACTTGTAATTGTTGACCCGGTGTGAGGGGAAACCATCTATCACCCAAGATTCGCACCGTCATCTTTGGTAAAAAAAAATATATAAAATAATTATATAAAAATAATTTATTATTTTATATTTATAAAATATTTTAATAAAAAAGTATTTTATAAATATAAAATAAACTATAAATATTTGTCATCTTTAAAAAATATCTTAATAAAAAAAACTAATAGATGATACAATTAAATTAAATATGAAAATTTGATTAAAAAACTTTAAAAATTCAAGGCTATATATATATATATATATATATATATATATATATATATATATATATATAAACATAAAATTAAAAAAAAAAAAAATTATATTTTTCAAAAAATAAATAAATAAAATTATGTAAATATAAGATTAATATAATTATTATATAGTCTTCGGGCATAACATAACGGTTTTGGTTTTGGTTCTGGTTCTTTTTCATGAGATCCAAGGTTTAAACCGCGGCATAGCAAGTGTGTGAGGGGATGGATGTGTATATGGTTGTATTTGACTCCTATTGATAAGCTCAACTCTTCCTCTTATCAAATGTTCCCGTTAACCTCAATCAAAAATAATATAATAATTATATTAATAAAAAAAAAAAAATCACCTTTCTTAAAAAAGTTTTCATAAAAAAAATTAATGTATCGTGTTTACGTTTGCTTTACAAACAAACAGAAGTCAAGAAAGAAAATGCAATATTGTATCATGTTAAATATAAGGAAAAAACAATGGCTTGGACAGTGTAGATTTAATATAAAGGTTTTTTTAATAATAAAGTTTTTAAAATATTATATTATTTATATTAAAATATTTAAATTAAACTGCAACTTAAATTATATATATATAAATTTATTTTATTTTTTCATTTTCCATCAGTTACTTTATATACTAAATTAAATCTGTTTCGTTCATCATACATTGTTCTAGAAGAAAAATGATTGCGCAAGTCGGGCCAATAACAAAAAGCAAAACGAATGTTTCCAAGTCATGGGTGAAATGGCGATTGTGCTTATTGGACCGACCGAGGATGACGATGCCAATTGTTTGCTCTAAATTTTTTCCGTGGCGTAATAAAATGTGAGCTAGCTTTTATATGTTGCCACAAAACCATTTCATACCACTTATTGGTGCCATCTAAATTCGGCTTGAACAAAAAAGGGGCCTTCTTTCCGTCAAATAGGCAGGCAAGCAGATTCGCATATATCACCATGGATGTGGACATTTCAATATGGATGTTTTATATATATATATATATATATATATATTTATTTTTTTTTTTTTTCTTTTGGTATTTAGTACGAAAAGATTTAGGTTCAAACTTAAGGGCATGTTTAATTTGGGCAGATCATATCTAATTTGGGCAAAGGTAGTAGTAGTCTGACCTGAGTCTGTTGAGTGTTATCTTTGATGACGACGGTACCAACTTTGAACCACCGAGGGTCTCCCTTACTTCATGTTGTATTTACCGAGGTAAGATAGGGGTTATAGTGGTAGCACCATGATTTGATACTATGATCAAAGGCAATGCAACTTGACCATGTGACCAATTGTTAAAAAGGAAAGGTAGTTACCGATTCCTTTATGTATAAAAAAACATGGAATGTTTTTTAGATTTTAAAAAATATAACACAACATTTTCAAAGTCATTTCATTATTTTTTTTTATTAGGGTAAAAACAGGATTTTGAAAGGGCCCGACCCTTTTACAACACAAATTCAGCCCATCAATTACACAACTGCCAAGGGCAAATAGCCAAAGATCCCCTGGACGCAAGACAAACAGTATCCATCCTAGACCCCAATTAGTTGCAGTCCTCCCTCGTGAACTTTTCTAAGTCCTCATGGACCACCCTAGGGGGATCCATCTCCTATCCTCTTCTTTAATGGCACCAAAGTTCGCCATCCAGTCTGCTGGTTTGTTACCTTCTCTAAAGACATGAACAAAGTCAACTTCTTCAAAATGCTTTACAATCTCTCTAATATCTTGCACAATGTAATCAATTTGCCAATTAGCTTCTCCCTCCTTTTTCAAAATATTGATAATATTCAAGGAGTCTCCTTCAAAGATAACTTTTTTAGCACCTAGATCCTTAGCTAGCTTTGCACCTAGATGTAAAGCATTAACTTCAGCTTTATGACTAGTAGTAATTCCCAAAAACTTGTAGGCTGCCCCCACCAATCTACCCTGATTGTCCCTCAAAATTGCTCCTGCTCCGGCCTTACCTGGGTTACCTTTGGATGCCCCATCAAAATTTAACTTCAACCATTCATCTCGAGGTGGTTGTCATTTTACATCAGTTCTAACCTGAGCATTTGCCTCTCCACCACTAATGGGTTCCAAATTCCATGCCTTAGCTATCATAGTCTCTTCAGTATTCTCTAGCTTGATAGGGTACTTGATAGATTTAACATTCTCCTCTAAAAAATGGGTGATACTTCCAAAACTTCTCATTGCTGACCTTTTTTCCCCTCTAAAAATTCTCCTGTTCCTCTCTAACCATACTCCCCACACAAAATGAAATGGAATCAGGTTCCAAATTACATTAAGACGAGGACTAAAAAAGGGGTTCTCCCATTGTTGTAACCACAAAACCATATTAGAAGGCATCACCCAAGAGATGCCCATCCTGTTGATGAGGAGCTGGAAAATATTTAGAGCGTAGGGACATTCCAAGAAGATGTGTTCCACTGATTCTTCTGCCTTTTCACATAAACTGCATCTATTAGGAAACTGAAAACCTCTCTTCTTAATATTATCCACTGTTAGGATCTTATTCTGGACTGCTTCCCAAAGAAAAATCTCTAGTTTAGGAATAGCTCTCTTACCCCAAATTCTATTCCAAGGGAAACCATTATCTACAGCAGAATCCAAAAGATCATAGGTTGTCTTCACGTTGAATTCCCCATTCTTAGTTCTGCTCCAAACCACAGAGTCTCTATACCTGACAACACCTAAGTAATAAGCCTTTAGTTTAGCTTTAAGGAGGTTTAAAGCCTCCAAATTCTCAAGGTCTACCTCTAAATATTTCCAGCTCAACTGGTTATCCAATAAAGTCATGTAATCACAAACCTTTTTACCATATCTATCTTCTAGATCCTCTTTCAGATTAGAGAAAATATCATTGTTGGCTAAAGGGTTGTCATCTAACCAAGCATCTTCCCAAAAACTTATAGAGGCCCCATCTCCAACACACCATTTCACACCCTTCCACAAGGCCTCCCTAGCCTCCACCAAGTGGTTCCATAAAGAAGAGCCACGACAAGGGTCCTGAATTATGAGAAATCTGGTATCCTCTTGGCTGTCAAGATATTTTTCTTTAAGAATCCTTGCCCAAAGAGTCTGACCATCCCTTAGAACTCTCCATCCCACCTTGGCTGCCATAGCACTATTAACTAGGTTGAGTCTCCTCGGACCAAGGCCACCATGCTTCTTTTGATGGCATATTTTTTCCCAAGCTACAAGATGAATCCTCCTCCTCTCTTCAGATCCTGACCATAAGAACTGTTTTTGAATTCCTTCTATGATTTTTGAAACTTTAGCAGGGATCTTGAAAAGGGAGAGAAGATAAATGGGGATAGCCTACAAAACACTCTTAACCAACAACACTTTACCTGCTTGATACAAGAGATTACCTTTCCATCCTACAAGTTTGGATTGAAACCTGTCAACCAAACAATTCCAAAGAGGTGCCTTACAAGTTCCCACGAACATATACCAAGGTAAGAAGAAGGTAGGGTTGACACAGAACACCCTACCACTCTAGCTACCCTTCTCTGGAGAGCTAATTTAGTGTTAATGAAGAAGATCTTACTCTTGTCCACATTGATCTTTTGGTGAGAGGCACGTTCATAGAGGTCTAAGATTATTTTAAATTTAGTTACCTCTATCACAATAGGATTACCAAGTAAAATGGTATCATCCACAAACTGTAAATGAGTAATACCCTCAATATTATGAGCTAGTTTAAGGCCCCCTATCCGTCCAGAAGCCTTGACATCATGGAGGTATCTTTCGAGTGTTTCAACCATAATAATGAAAATATAAGGAGAGAGGGGGTCACCTTGTCTCAGACCTCTACTACTATTAAAAAACTTGATGGTTTATTATGGATCAGAATAGAGTACCTTGCATTCTTATAACAACTTTCAACCCATCTTCTCCGCTGTCTACAAAAACAAAAGGCAACCAAAACTTTATCCAAAAAACTCCATGAAACTCTATCATAATCCTTGCTCATGTCTAACTTTAGAAACATACATTTTCTTTCACCAATATTGATAAAATGCATGGATTCATGAAGGGATATAATCCCATCCAAAATATGTTTACCCTTAACAAAGTCTCCTTACTCATCAGAGATAATGAAGGGGAGGAGGATCTTCAATCTGAGGGCTATCAATTTAGAGATTATCTTGTAAATAGTGTTGTAAAGACTTAAAGGTTTGAAATATTTGAAGGTTTTTAACCCTTTCTTCTTAGGAACTAGAACAAGGAAGGTGATGCAGGAGCATCCGGCAGCACCAGCAGCAGAAGCAGCAAAGACCGGGAAAAATCGTGCTGAAGAGTCGGGAGAAGAAGAAGCAGGAAGCAAGGAGGAGGTGCAGCAGAAGGGGCCGCGATTTCGCGACGTGTCGTGAAATCGCGACAGTTTGTCAGAGAGGGACGAAGGCGCAGAAGGGGGCACAATTTCGCGACATGTCACGAAATCGCGACCCGCAATTTTGCGACATGTCGCGAAATCATGACAGATTTCGAAAGCGGACGAAGAGGCGGAAAGGTGTAGCGAAATCGCGACGTCGTGATTTCGCGACGTCACGAATTTGCGACGTCAAAGCAAGGAGGAAGAAGATGCAGCAGAAGGGGGCGCGATTTCGCGACATGTCGCGAAATCGCGACTCACGATTTTGCAACATGTCACGAAATCGCGACAGGTTGCAGAGCAGAGGAGAGAACGAGAAAACGGTCGCGATATCGCGACGCGAATTGGACGAGCGGGTGCGGAGGAAAAATGGTCACGATATCGCGACATGTCGCGATATCGCGACCAAAAGGAGAAGCAGGTGCAGGAAGCAAAATGGTCGCGATATCGCGACCAAAATGGGAAGCAGGCACAAGGAGCCAGAAACGTCGCGATATCGCGACATGTCGCGATATCGCGACAGAGAGAGAAAATGGCGCGGGAGAAAGAGGAAAAGATGGCGGGAACGGTGTTTTCGGGGACTGTTCGAAATTGACACGTGGACAGCCACGTGTAGCTTAAAAATTGTGAAGGACACATGTTCCAGGAGGAGGCGTGGAAAATTTTGCACGCGGGAGAATACGTGTATCCAAGTGAAGATGGAGGCCACGTATCATTGAATTTAATTTTGTAGCCGCGTGCATTAAAGGGAGAGAACCATCTTTCGGATGGGTTTGACGAAAAACAACTGTAACAGGGTACGGCGGCGGTTGCAGGTCGAGGAAGGCCATCAATGCAAGCAGCAGTGTGGATCGGGCAGAGATTGCCATTAATGCCGGAAATTTTGTATTCCCGGGGGGTGAAAAGGAAAATTTGAATTTTGTTTTAGGTGGGGGGCATTAATTGCGTGAGAGGGTCGGGGGCCTCTATAAAAACCCATTTTTTTGTTTTAATCGAGACGGTGGACCGGAGAATACCCTTAGAGTCTAGGAGTGAGGAAGCGGAGAACCGAGCCGAGGGGCCGGTGATTGTAAGCCTGCGGGCTGTGATTTTTTTTCGGATGTATATTTTTACTTGTTTTTAATGAAAAGGCAGGGTTTGTGCAGAAGGGTGTTTTCCGTGCCCCATCAGAAGGTATTGTTAAACTCCTTTAGGATCTGACCCGACATTAAAAATTCCTTCACTGCTTCAATAACATCAACTTTAACTATATCCCAGAAGGTTTGGAAAAAATCTGCTTGGAACCCGTTCAGGCCTAGATTTTTATCTCTAATGAGGTAGAAAGTGGCTATCCTTACCTCTTCTTCCTCAATCTCCTTTAGAAGCTGAGAATTGATCTCCTTGGGTATCAACCTAGGAATGTGATTAGTCATCTCCTTAATCGTAGTTTCATCTTCTTCCATATCTTCAGCTAGAAGATTTTGAGAGAAGTCCACAGCCTCAAGTTCAATTTCTTTGCTCTCTCTAATAACTTGGCCATCGTCCTTTAGAATTTCATCAATGCGGGCAAAATTTTTATTTTTGATACTGGAGACATGGAAAAACTTAGAATTCCTATCACCTTCCTGCAACCACTATATCTTGGACTTTTGCCTCCAATAGGTTTCTTCCTTGGCTATTATGGTGTGCAGTTCAACATTAAGCTTCATTTCTCTTTGGTATTGGGTTTGGTTCATACCCAACCTATTAATCTCTTCTTCTAACATATCCAAATCTAATCGAATAACTTTCTTCCTTTGAAATATATTTTCAAAGACCTCTTTATTCCACTTCTTGACTTCTTTCTTCACAGTTTTAAGCTTGTTTGTGAGAATTTGCATCTTAGTATCTTAGGAAGGAATACTTCATTTTTCCATTTCTTTATAAAAATTTGGGTGTTGCAGCCACATAAATTCAAACTTGAAAGGGCCTTTATGCTTTTGATCTTCTACACTACACCAAAAGAGCAAAGGATTGTGATCAGATCCATATTTAAGAAGAGATTTCGTATTAAAAAGTTATTTTGAAACCAATCCTCTAAAATAAGAACTCTATCCAACTAAACCTCAATAAAGTTTCTACCAGAGCGTTTGTTCGTCCAAATAAAATTGTTACCATCTAAATCCACATCAAATAGACCACCATCAACTAAAAGCTTCCCTAGATCCTACATGTTATCGGAGAACTCGACCGCTCCCCCTGCTTCTCACCTAGAGATAAGGATGTTTCATTATTTTTATAGTTAACTTAAGTTTGTAAATAATTTATAGATATAATGATAATAATAATTTTGTGAAAAGATTAAAGATTAGAGTCTTATAGTCTCATATGCTTACATAACATCTTGAATAACAAAAAAAAATTCATAATTTTAATTTAAATTAAAATCAAACTTAAATTTAAAAAACATAAAATTAATACTAAAAATTAATAATTCAAGTTGTGTGATTGTTAATTTTTTTATTTTTTTACTACTTTAATAATTGTATAAATATGATTGAAAAACTTCTTGATTATTTTTTTATGGTTGAAAGCGTGGATGAAAATATATCCAAGAAAATAAAATTTAATAAACACTACAATAAATCAACACCTACATTATTTAATATTAAAAAGTTACTTTTTAAAACCTTTATAAAAGCAAGATCATTTAGCATTAAAAATGAATCTCCCATATTTTAATTACTATAAAAACATAAACACTTCCATCTTAATTAATAACATTGTTTCTTTATTGTCCAAGCTTATTTTAGCTTATTAATAATTAAAATAAATTTATAAATTATTTTTTATTATATAAAATAACCATTCTTATTTATCTTATATTTCAAAACAACAATGCAATTGATATTAAAAATAAATTAAAATTAATAAATTAAAAATCATCTTAGCTATGTAATGAACCACTAGATAAACATATTCAAAGATTGTTTAAAAGAAAATAACACGTGAACTATGCACCTAGAATAAAATAGAATATAAAAATCATTTAGAAGTCTTTCCATAATGATAATTCGGAAGTCATCTACAATCATAGTTCTTGCACATAAAAGACAAAACCATGCTGACCAAACCATGTTTAAAAAGTTATCAAGAAACTCAAGCCACAAAGGAATTATATTTTCAAAATAATAATTTATAAATAAAGGAAAAAATATTTTATAAGTTAAATTTGATTTGGCCTACATAAATATAAAATTTATATATTTTTATATATAGTTACATACAAAAGCATGTAGAGAGAGAATTTTAACGTGATATGTAGAAAAAATCATTTCAACATGATATATGTGGTTTTTTTATAATATTTATTATTATTTAAATTAAGACCATATTTATCTTTTTTTGTTAAGTGAAAGAACGAGTCTTAAAAGGTCCCCAAACCTTTTACAAAGAGGAATCAAAAACTTCCAAGGATAATATCCAACAACTATAGAGAAGGGCTATCCCCATCAAGGGGACACATCCCCAACCAAAGCCACTCTTACACTAGCGAGGCCTTGAAAAAAAAAATAAAGGAATAGGGAGAACTCTTAGAAGCTAGAGAACCAACAAGCAAATGTTCTTAAACATATATCAGATCAAAAAGACTGCAGGTCAACCAACCTTCTCATCCTATGGAAAAAAAGAACCTGGAAAGGAGGGGGTATTTTGAGTCTTGTTGATCCCAAACCTAACTTTAACATTGAGCTAGGGGCAATTAGATCTGAAAGACGCCAACTTTAAAATCTTATACCCAGATAACTTACCTTCTACCAACTTTAGAAGTGTTTGGGTACCGTTAGCAATCTCTGATTCAGTCCCCCTCTTCCTCAGCAAGTTATTGGGTCGATCCCCCACTTTACGCTCAACTCCCACATCAATAGTCCCATTTTTATAACTTCAAGTTTTGGGGCCAAGAGATCCTTTCTCCAAAATGGATTTAGGGATAACATATTAGGCCTAAGGAGAATGGGGAGCAAAAACTTAAGATCGACAAAGCCATATAGCACATCCTTAGGAATCTCAGGGGACTGATAAGGTACCCGAAAGAGTTCTGAAGAAGATCATTTGGAAAGAGCACATCTTGAGAGAGGTGAGAGGAGCTAACTTGAAAAACTTGTTTATGATTAACCTCCAAAGCTTTAAAGGGATAATTTGTCAGAACCCTCACGTCTTGAATGACACCTTTTGAACCCAACTGGGTTTCTCCAGATTCCAATGGGAGAGTGCTTAACCCACCAGTTTCCACGACAATATAAGTCTCAATACTAGACTCTTCAACCATCCCTTCTTTTAGAGTGGGGCTTTTGTGCCCTTCCTCCCTTGAGATTTCTTGAGTTGGGTTGTTATTAGAGGATTTCTTTGATCAAAAGTTTTTTGTTGGCATAATCTTAATTGGGCAATATGTCGAACTATGCCTTGATTTTTTACATATAAAGCAGATGTTGGCTCTATTCTCATTTTCAATAGCCTGATTCCAAGACCCCAACTTTGATGTTAGTTCAATGGATATTGGGAGATTAGCGTCCAAATATGCACTGACACACATTCTCACAAAGATCATCCTTGATTTTGCCCTTGTCATTGAATCTATCAAAATTAGTTCTCCCATAGCCTTAGCAATCCCTCTCAAAACATCATCATGCCATAGGTGAAAAGGTAGGCCAGGAAGCCTAACCCACAAGGGCACCAAATTTACTTTCTAGGTGATCAGGTTGAAATCCAACCCTCATTTCCATAGAAACAAACCTCTCTTGCCATAAAACCAAGGGCCTCCACCCAAGATTTGACTTGAATCATCCTCACAGTTTAGCTTTATGAGGAAAAAATCTTTTGGAAGAGCCACTATTTCCAACAAACCTCGAGGTTTCCACTTGGAAAAGGCCCATCTTCTAATGGAGTCCAGATCCATCCGAGCTCCCTGAAACATACCCACAAGGTTAAAAATCCCTTAGTTCAAAGTCACATCCATAAGGTCATCTAGAACATTCATCTTGTTTTGTTCATGAGATATATCAAAAAGCACTTTCGAAGCTCTTCTCCTAGCACTGTGAGACCCTCGTAGTATAGGAAGAAACATTGAGATCAAAAGGATTTTGCAACAACTTTGGTCCTTGGGAAGGGGTCCCACTACGATTATGCATAAGGGGTCAGACCCGAAATGTAATTATAAAAAAAGGTGAATCAGTTTCAAAATCCAAGCGAATCCTAGCCAAATTCATGTAGGAGACATGGTGAATTACCTTAATTTTTCACCAAAAATTATAAAACAGTGGTGAATTTGATAGTTTTGACCAAATCGGGTGCAAAATAGGGCCCAACCATAAACCGGGTGCAAAAAAGAGCCCGGATGCGGATCAGGTGCAAAACAAGGTCCGGATAAACTTGGGTGCAAAAGAGGGTGCAAAATCGGGACTTCCCAGGAGGTCACCCATCCGAGTACTACTCCAATTGAGCATGCTTAACTGTGGAGTTTTTGATGGGTTGGAAAACATCAAGTCATCTTGGTTTTTTGAATTTTTGGTTGTGGTTGTGAGGAGGTCTAAAAAAAAAAAAGGGTGCCTTTTTTTGCTTACCCTTCCCACCCTTGCTTTCCACAAAAAACTACCCACTTTTTCCTCCTTTTTGCTTTTCATTTTTTTCATTTTTTTTTCTTACCCTACCCACACTTGCTTTTGGATTTTTGTTTCGTTCTTTTTTTCTCTTTTTTTACCACCTGAATCGCGTCTAGCGGCCCCATGACCTTAAAAATAGATTATTGTTAGGAAGTAGTCCATCCTGCTAACCCAAAAAAGAAACAACGCAGGTCTATCACCTCCACACACCCAAAAAAAATGACTCAAATGAGCCAATCGATTCCAAAAAAAGATGTTGCGATGAAGCCTATCAGTTCCAATAAACAATAGTAAAGCCTATCGAATCCACCAAAAAAATACTATAATAAAGCCTATTAACTTTAGGCATAAAAAATATGACCCCCATGAGCCTATCACCACCAAAAACAAGATGTCACAGTTCAGCATGCCGACTCCAGACAAGAGATTCCAAAGGAAAGCCTATGGGCACCAATCGTAAAATAATGATAGGGGCTAGACTTCATGCACGACACCTAATTTAATTGCATGTGCCTTCATGCATGAAACCCAGTTTCATGCCACATGCCGATCTTATGATCAACAATGCCACGTATTAACATCTCATTTAATACTTTGCATGCAAACGCCTATAAAAGGCCATCAACACCCATTTTCTTATTCTACACAAGGACCAAAAATATTCCAAAACCTCCACAAACTCTTTGAAACCCTTCCAAGCCATATTGCAGTGTCCATAATGTCTTTCATTCAATGAAAAGTTACTTTCAAAAATCTTGTTTTCTCGCTCATCCTCGAAATTCTCAATGATCCCCATTACGATTCAACATGGATGAAAAAATCTGGGCTTTTAGGGCTAGCACTAATGCCCCAATTCAACATAAATATTTATTTGTTGGATACAATTGTTCAATCCTATGACAATGATGGGTTGGTCATTACAATGATGATCGACAACCAAACCCTATCCTTCTCTGTTAAACCGTCTGACGTCCATCGATTGACAAGCCTTCCCTACCAAAATTGTCAACCCATCTCATCAAAATTTAGTCTGACTGAAGAGGAAAAAATATATCTAGAGACTCACTACAATCTCTCATCGATTGTGTTACAAGGTAAGTCTTTGAAATTGTAAGTTTCCTCTTCCTTGTACAATCTTTAAATATAATTATTAATTGTGTTATAATATTTTTGTAGGGCAATCAAATGCATCCAGAAGGGGCCTCAATTTTTCATCTATTTCCCACAACTTCCTTCATGCGGTCATGGAGTTCTTCTAGGCACGTATTGTTTTGTAGGGGAGAACATCAAACATTCCTTTCTAGGCTTTGGCGTATATTGTGTGTTGTGTTGGAAAGAACAAATACGATTGGTCCTCATATATTTTTAGTAAAATAAAAAATGATCTTCACCATGCATGCACAAATACTGCTACCCATCCTGCCATTGTTGCTACTACCAATTACTTGATTGCTTTTTTTATGAAGCATATTATAATGTAAATAATGCCCCCATCCCCACCTCACTCCATGCAAAATTGAAGTCAATTGGCTTAACCGTCGAAGAGGTGCAGGTAAAATTTTTTTTACATTCAAATTTGCAATAAATTTATGTTTGTTATATTATAGTGTTTATGTTTTTAATTTTTAAATTCATTTTAATGCAGAAAAGAGCGATGTCAGCTTCGAACAAAAGAGAGGTTGCAATTAGAGGAATGCACCCAGAGGCTAGTGGAGATTCTGAGACTGTGTCACCACAACCTCCACTAACAAGGTCTACGAAACGCATTAGGTCTTCTGCATCTCCTCTTGTTCGTGCAATTGCCTCTTCTATTCTACATCAAGAGCTCATCGATGTTGACGAAGTTAGCCAACCCATTACAAGTAAAGTTTCTTTTTCTAGAATTGGGTTCTGTAATTTATTTCTCTTTAATTTAGTTGCCATTAATTACTATTTTTTAAATGTATTCAGGGCAACATTCCAAACATACTTTACAACCAACCCAATCCGAACAGGCCACAACGACATCTCGTATGGATAATTATAGTTAATTATTCATTTGATAATAAATATTATTATAATAATTTTTTATAATAAATATTATTATAATTTTTTGTAGGGTCAACTCAATCTCATCATAGACAACGAATGATGGCACCTCCACTACAATACACAGAACCTTCTGAACAACCGATCGAATCAGGGCAAGAGACCATATCAACACACGGTATGCATAATTAAAGTTCTAAACAACTTATTACAATATTTTCTTAAAACATTTATTTTATTTTTTATTTGGCCTTAGGTCTATCACAACGGTTGACGCAACATAGGATGCCACCACCACCTCCACAACGACAACAGTTGATGAGGGGTCATCAAATGCATGGAAAACAATTATTTTCTACAAGGATTTTAGGAGACCAGACACAAACCATTTCTATTTCTTTTCCCACTTTTTCGATGGGGAATATTTCCAATATTATGCATGAGTTTCCTAGGTTGCCTAATCCTCCCCTGGATCAGGATTATCTTTTCCAAGGTTTATTTCCTGAGAGTTTTAAAGCTTCTGATGTGCTTCAAATTGAAGCATTACAAACTAGAGGAAGAGCAACCACTACTCACAACTCCTCTCCCCCATCAAACTGGTCAAGATGCTCCTCTTACTAAGGATGAAAAATTAAGTTTTTTAGAATCAATTTTATTAGCAAAAAATTTGGAAGCCACAATAAAGGATAGTGTGATTGTGGATATTTCAAAACTCAAATATTGGGAGTATCAGGCCAAAGTTCTAATCAAAGAAATTAATGCTCGATACAAAATTATTCAAATAGATAGAATTTATTTTCTTTGGTTCAACAACACCCTGAAAATCTTGATGCTTTATTACATCAAGCAACTTCAAGAAATGTAAAGGCCACTAATATTTATGGTGATGAAATTATAGATCTCCTTTTGAATAGGCTAGAGAATCTGAATGTTGAAGCTCAAGCGTATTTCAATAAGTGGACAATTGATAAGAAAAAAGTTAAAGTGGCAAAGGTTGCCCAAGTAGTTGCAGAGGTAAGTCATCAATATTATTTAAATTAATTTATTTTTTAACACATTTTGACATTTATTGACTAACATATTTTAAAAAATTTGCTGTGCAGTCCAATTTTGAGAATATCAAGAATCAGGTGGAAAGCATGAAGGTGTTTTTGGCCACGACAAAGCAGAGTCTACTAAATGCTATCAAATTCAAACAATAATTTGATGAGATCATCAGACAGAATAATGCCCTCAGAAGGATAATTGTTAAACATAATATGGATCCAAACATATTGCTCAAGGAACATGAGAAAGAAATACCTCCAAAAGAAGATCCAACTAAAGAGGAGAGGGCATTGGTAGATAGTTTGAAGATTGGTGAGGTGAACCTGAGGAGAGCTGGCATGCTACAAGGAGAAACTTCTAGAATAGGGGGCCATGAAGAAAGTTTGGCTCAACCTACATTAGAGGGAGCATCTAGGCAAGGTCATGAGGAAAAGCAATTGGATCCTTCAATTGGGCAAACACCTAAAACGAGCCCTAGAACCAAATAGTATGAAAGTGGATGCATAGTTCACTTGTTTTGTAATGAAAATTTATTCGAAATAAATAAAAAACTTTTTCTAAATGTGTGATATTTTTGTATCATTGTTTTGTTTTATTAAATCTTTGTAAATATTTACAATTTCTTGCTATTGCAACTATCAAAATAAGTGTTGAGAGTCAAATAGTTCATTTGCTTATTGTTTTCTAAAAAGTTGTTGATTGAATAAGATACAATTTCTAATATCTTTAAGGATTCTTTCAATTCAACACAAACAAATGTGTCATTAAGAAGTTTAAGTTTCACTTTATTATCAATATGCCATCCAATGTTTAAAATACTCAATAAAGCAAAGCAAGGCTATAATATAAAACATATAATTTTGTGAACAAAGGGTATGATATAAAATTAAAAATTTCATTACAAGTATGGCATATTATTTGAATATCAGATCAATCCAATGAAAAAATTAATAATTTTGAACAAAGGGTATGACATTATTTGAAAAACTCATCAATGCAATGAAAAATTCATAATCCTGAACAATGTACATGTATGACATTATTTGCAAAACTCATCAATCCAAACAAAAATTCATAATCCTTATTCGCAACATCAAGATTATATTAGAACTATCCAATGTGTAAAATTCAACTATCCAATAAAAATCATTATCCTAAAGAAATTCGTTGCAAAAATAATGCAAATATTACATTGGAGGAAGTTGAAACAAACACTTCCCATCTTGTCCTAAACCACTTGTATGCATAGTTGATCTCTGTGTCTCGATAATCTGATCACTACAGTTATCATTTTCCTCATTATCATCATCAATATTCATGATACCTCTTCTATCTGCTATAGATTTCCAATAGGCCAGAGCTCTCTCATAAGGAAACTTGTCCACCTCATAAGATGAGACATATATTCTCAAGCAATTTTCTAAATTTTTATCCAATCTATTACGAACTTTAGATTTCACAAAAAATAATGCACTAAAAACCCTTTCATCTTCCACTGATCCCAAAACCATTGTTTGACACAATTCATATAAGCAAAAATATTCGCTCATCATATGTTGTAAAACACTACTAGGGTACAACTTTTTCCACAAACGTATAATAGAACCTGATTCACTAGGATTAGTCAAATGTGGAATTTGATCAACCATTGTCATTCCAAAATATGAGGATTGATTGGTCAAAAGTTCTTTATTTAGAATGCCATTGATCTCAATACCATTGACTTCCACACGCTTAGAAAAATGTTGGATAAGTGTACCCATATATTTTATAAACAAGTCATTTTTATTGTTATAGTCTATTCTTGAATCCCAAAACATAGGGTTAACCACACCCATTGCTTCAAGCAACTCATCTCTTTGAAAATGGTTTCTAATTTCTTTTGTCAATGTTTCTACTATTTTTCTCAATTTAATCCTTGTATTCAGTAAAACTTCATCAAATATATTGTATGTGATTGGCATCTATTCAACATCTTCAGTAACTATATCCAATCGCTTATCAAAATAATATAAAGGTATCTCTTTTTCATGAACATTAATACAAAGATGATTGTTAATGTTGAACTTCAACAAACTATTTTGTTCATTGACATTTGTTAAAGTTTTCCAATCATCAAACAAAGGATCCATAAAATTTTCACTTGACAAGTATAACATATCAATACGCATACAAATTTATTTTCTAACCCTGATGAAATCAACAATATAAATGGATCTTTGTTGTGCAAGTTTTATCAATGTATTCATTTCATGCAACATTGGAAGAATACCACATAAAGTGAGTAGTGTTTCCAGATCTCTCATACGATATAGCAAATATTTTTCTTTATCAACTACCCTCTAATTATCATACATAAAGCCTACTAAGGATTTATATTATTTGAAAACTCTTGTTGTAGGTTGAAACAATGAAATCCACCTAGTATCTACATCTTTCAACAATTTTTTACCTTCTATAAGTCCTAGTGCAAATAGTTGAAACTCTGCAAACCTTTTTGGACTACACAAAAAATAAGAATGTACTTCACGGATGAGTTCTTCAACTCTTGCAACATTTTCAAATGTGCTCACAATTTTGTATGCAAGATTCATTCTATGAGCCATGCAATGAATCAGGATCAAATATGGGGTAACAGATGTTTGAAGTCGAACACAAAGACCATTTTTGTTACCTTGCATTATAGCAGCACCATCAACTCCGACACATATTAATTTACTAGCTATTATTGCATCATCCATTCCAACAATATTCTTTAAGCTAGTAACAACAACATTGTAAATATTTTCAACATTACAATTTTCCACCATCTTATGTATTGCTAGCAAATGAGGTTGCCTTACATGATTTTGAAAGGTGTAAACATGCATGCAAATCCAAGATGTATTGTCAACAACAGTTACCTCATCAATAGAAAGTGAAATGAAATTAGAATTTTTAACTTTCTCTTTCAAGTCCTCCTTCTCAACCAAAGATAGATATTTTACCATTTCCCAACCACTTCGATCTGACCAATGGGAACTGGGGAGGTTCTGTACATCAGCTAGTTGAAAGAGATGCTTAAAATCAATAAAGTCTGACATAGGTCTACCTTTTTAAGAATAGTAAATATGACAACAAACTGCAAGCTTTTCGAAACTAAGGTGGTTTTATGAATTTTTTGAAACTGTGCTGGAATCGTTCCACCATTCTGAGCTAGTATTTGTTTTTGTTTCATCTCTTTGTCATAGTCTAGTGCATATCTAACATGTACGCATTCTGATGCATTCTTCCACCTGATTGTTTTCTTAGTTGTTCCATCAACTTCTTTTACTTTAACATAAAATTTCCCACAATGTTTTTCTATTGTATCCAACTTAAGTTGCATCTTATGATCTTTCCCTAGTTTCCAACTACAAATAATGCATCTACATTCCTTTGGCGTATCATTACTATTTTCTGGTTGCACTGGTTCAATAAATGGATATTTTGATGCCCATTCAATCTGAAATGACCTTCCAATAGTCCAGCTTGTTAACTTCCTACGTTTAGGTTTCTTAGTCAAAGATTCTGAAGAAATGTGCATTTGGTTAGAATGATCATTTTCATTTTGGATTTGTATGCTAGTTTCAGGATTCTGTTCAAGTTGTTGCATGTCATTGTTGATCAAATTTTCATGATGTATTTCATCCTGGGGAATATCTTCTAGTGGAGGCATATCAAGATCAATTGGGTATTCTGCATTCAAAGATGTTCTATATCATTTTTTGAAATTACTTATTAAAATTACTATTAAGTAGGTAAAACGGGTATGTACCTTGTAACTGCTCAAGTTGTTGCATGTCATTGTTGATCAAATTTTCATGATGTATTTCATCCTGGGGAATATCTTCTAGTGGAGGCATATCAGGATCAATTGGGTATTCTGCATTCAAAGATGTTCTATATCATTTTTTGAAATTACTTATTAAAATTACTATTAAGTAGGTAAAACGGGTATGTACCTTGTAACTGTGCAGGTTTTGGTGCCTTATTGTATTTCGATGCCTCATTGGATTTTGAGATATGGCTAAAATATTTTAGGATACTCTTTTTTCTAGAATATTTTTCTCCCTTATTTCCATTGGGAGTTGGAGCCATTGTACCTATAAAGGAAAATGTTAGAAAAAGAAAGTGAGATTGAAAAATTGATTTCAATCACATGGCATTAATTGTGTGGTTGTAAGTTCATTGTTTTGTAGCATAAATGATGCTTTGAATTATTGCAATGATATTTGATTTTTTTCATCCATTTGTGGATGTCACTTGCTAACATTTTAACAACATGCACTTAAAAGGATAGGCAAAGGAAATATGCTTTTGTAACTTCTATAACTTACATTGAAAGGAGAAACTTTTCAAAGGAAAGGTAAAGCAAATATGTTTTTGTTCTATGGTATAGATCTTGATGAATAAAAACTAACATGCATTGCTACCACCACTGAGATTATAGATAAACAAAAGTAATCAAATAAGGTCTGACTTCATGTCCTTATTAAAAAATTATGGCAAACAAGTGGAGCATCGAAAGAAGTCATGGTCTACCTATCATTGGTAGTGCTCGCTAGGAGAGTCTATCGACCACAGACATGAGATGACCACAAACACAATATGGCCTATTTGTTTCCTATAGGCTTTTGTCTATAGTCTTTTTTTGCTACCTATAGTATTTTGTCCATAGTCTCTCATCTACTACCTATAGTATTTTATCTGTTGCCTATAGTATTTTATCTATAGTCTTTAATATACTACCTATAGTATTTTGTTTGTAGTATTTCATCTGCTAACTACAGTTTTTTATTTGTAGTCTTTTATCTGCTACCTATAGTATTTTATTCATAGTCTTCCATCTGCTACCTATAGTATTTTGTCTTTCATCCGTAGCCTTTCGTATGTTGCCTATAGTCTTTTGTATGTTACCTATAGTATTTTATTCAATCTTTCATTTGTTGCCTATAGTATTTTTTTGTAGTCTTTCTACTGCCTATAGTCTTTTGCTTGTTGCCTATAGTCTTTTGTTTGATACCTATAGTATTTTATCCGTAGTCTTTCATTTGTTGCCTATAGTATTTTATCTATAGTCTTTCATCTACTACCTATAGTCTTTTATCTATAGTATTTCATCTATTTTCTATAGTCTTTTATTCATAGTATTTCATATCCTACCTATAGTTTTTTGTCTATAGTCTTTCATCTTCTGCCTATAGTCTTTTATCTGTAGTCTTTTGTCTACCATCTATAGTATTTTGTCCATGGATTTTTGTCTGCTGTCTATAGTCTTTTGTTTGCAGTATTTTGTCTGTTGTCTATAGTATTTCATCTACTGCCTATAGTATTTTGTCTATAGTATTTCATCTATTGCCTATAGTCTTTCATCTTCTCTACTTTTGCTATTTTTTGGCTTCTCTGCTTTTGCTCATTTTTTTGGCTTCTTTGTTGCCAATCGAGAACTAATGTTTAACATGTATGTTTAGGTACATATAGTGGGGGTATATATAGGTGAATTTATCTAGGTTAATAAAATTATATATAATATTAAGGTGAATCAATCAAAAATCTAGGTGGGAAGGCTAGCAATTTAAAATTTAAATAATAAAAGTATTATAATTTTGGGGTGAATCGAACCCCAAAAAAATTTACCCCCAAAAATTTTGGGTGAATGGGCCGATGTCTAGGGTCCCAATATTAGCCAATTTTAAATTTTAAAAATCCTAATATTCATTAATTTATGATAATTCGCCACTATGCATAACCTTGGGCCCCACCCACAAACTTGTAGTAGACCCATGAAAACCCATAGGGGTGGGAGACCCGACAATTTTTGTTTTTTTATCTACCTCCTCATGATCAAACCACCAATCCCCATATTCTCAATCGATTCACCATTCTCCACAACCTTGCTCACCTGCTCACCCTCCATGTTCCCACTTGCACACATTTTAAAATCCTCTTGGATAAAATAAAAAATATAACTTTGTTGTCATCTCTAATAAATATCATAATTGACTTGTAATTAGATCATATCTATCATTGTTGTTTATCAAAAATATTTTTCATATTTAAATCATTTTTCATTAAGATATTGAATTTCCTTTATAGTTGTCTTCTAAAACTTAATTTTTTCCAAGATAAATTATAACCCTAGAATTAGATAAATTATCTGCTATTATATTTTCTTCTCTTTATATTTGTTGATATTTTAAGATACTACCTCTATTAAAAATTAATGAATATATAGAATAATGTTATTATTGATCCAATCCTTGCATTCTTAGTTATAGTATCAATAGCAATCTATGAATCCCTATCAATTGAAATATGTCATCACATTTTTCCATGACCATTAGAATCACTATAAGAAGTGTCATAGCCTTTGTATAGTTATTTTTTGAATTGAGTGGGTGAAGATAGTTTGCCCTTGATTATTCCAAGAAATCCACCTCTTTAGATTCTCTAGGGTTCCTTGCTTGCTATTCTACTCTATCCTAATGTTTTTTCCTTTCTTGATCATGTGGATTATAAAGCATGCATCTTGGAATACCCATATCTCTAGAAGTAACCTTATATGAATAGTTGGCAATATTCTTGGTCGAGAAAAATATATAAATACTAGATTAACATACTTACCCTTGTGTCAAGGAATATACATGTGAGGGCTATGCCTAATTGAGCATGGGAAAAAATAGCTCTAAAACTATATGGCTCCATTTTGAAAACCTATGGTTAGGGCAAGGGAGAAGCAACATAAATTTTGGCAGCATAAAAATCTTATAGAAATAATTCAAAGTCGCTTTGATATGTGGGAATTCCCTTATATTACCTTACCAATAGAGGGGAAGGGGGACAAGCAATATGTAACCCTTCTTGTCGATCAATTTTTTTAAAATGAGTTGAAAATTTTAAGCTAATTGAACCTCTAGAATACTTTTGAAAATTGGGGGTAATGCCCATGAGAAAAATAAACCTTGGGTGTAGTGCATAAAGGGCTCTATGTGAAGCAATGTATAATGCCTATTGAAATTCTACTTTTTTCCCGCTTCGTGTTGTCCTAAATGGTGAAACGAGAACTATATATTTCCACCAAAGAACATTACCATATTGATTTACAATCAAAATTAAGTTGTATGAACCTAACTTTTGGGTATTTCTATTTTAATATGAAAGGATATAATATTATTTACATTAAGTCCATTATTGCAAATCATCCTTACATGTAACTGTAAATATTATAACCAAACAACTTACACTTCCTTTTCCATACCTAAGGCTTCTCATGATAAGTACCATAATTTTTAATATTCTACAAGAGAGGCACCAAATTTTGGTGTGATTTGGAATTTATTTATTTTTAATTTTATTATTCCTTTAAGTTTGAGATTTTGACAAATAGTTGGATTAATCCTCCATGTCTAATTCTTTAGTTTTGAAATATTTTATAAATTCAAGATTCTAATGTCAATGGAGCAACCCAATAGATTATCTATTTCTGAAAAGGTATTCCTAAATGGTGGAAAAAAGGAAACATGAAGAAATAAATTATTTATTTTTACTTACATAAGATAGACCTAAATGGTGCGTGTGATACTAACTTTGTAAATTTTCATTGGTAAGAATTTTATTTTGGAATCCTAATTAAAGGATTTCTAAGGCCTTAAGGAAGTCCTCAAGTGATCAAACATTCTTTCAAGATAAAATATTTGGAGTAGGGGATTCTAATTACTACAGATTCTTATAACCCATATTGATTAAGTATATACCATATTTTAATAGATTTTTAAACCAACTCATTATTTCAAAACAATGGGTAGTAGAAATATTGAAACATATTTTAAATTTTATCAATTTCTTTTTTGAGATACTCTTCCTCAATCAATTACTCATACAAATCTAAAATTTAGAATTTTTATGCATTAATATAATTTTTACTTTAAACATCTATAAGCCAAACAAACCCAAGACAATGGTTGTCATTTTGAATAAAAATAAAAAAATAGAGCTTCAACCAAGCATCAAACAAAAACAAAATTATAAAATCTTCTTAGTGACTATTCATATTTCTAAATCAATTATAAAATCTTAGACATGAGATTGCATGTTTCCAAACATATAAAAAGTTTCTCTTCCTTAACAACTTTATTGCATCCATGTAACATGTATATTTTTTAAATAAAATTTTGCCCAATGCTTCCCTTGATCTTTGAATAATATCCATCTAATATTTAGTGGAATTTGTAATATATTTTGGAATGAATGAAACTAACACATTACTTAGAAAAGAAAAGTAAATTAAATATAAGTTGAACACAAATATGAAAGGTAATATTAGACATCAATTATTTCTTACTAAGGAATAAAGAATAATATCCAAATTATGCAAAAATTATTGGAAAATATGTGGTACAAATTGATGAGCACAAAAAATGCTCATATTTTTGTATGGATTAATAATATTTTGTGTGGCATTATTTTAATAGAATGTACCTTTTTATGAAAGTTTTATATATATTTAATAGAAATTTGTGTATATAGTCTAATACGTATTTTGAGTGTAATTTGTGTGTAGATTCAATGGTTTTTGCTATCTTTCTGCATATCTATGTCAAGGTCCCATTCAGACCTGGCACTTCATTTTTTATGGTGGAATACTAAGGACAAAAGTGACCATAACAAAGAAGTTTTGTAAGTTGAAAGGTGCCTTATTTTCAACTTCAAGGATAAATGCACCCGACTCCTAGCTTTGGGGTCGACGATGTCTGACTCCTGACTTAAGAGTCGACGACACCTGACTCCCGACGTAAGAGTCAAAGGCACCTGACTTTTGAATTTAGGATAAAAGGTACCTGACTCTCAGATTTTGGGTTGATGGTACCTGACTCCAGACTTCAGAGTCAATAGTGCTTGATTTCTAGTGACAGGTTGGACGGTGTCTGACACTCATTGAAATAGAGTGCAACAAGAACCTTATTTTCAAAAGAAACATAATGGCAATTTTCAGCAATATATGTAGATGGAGGACAACAAAATGAATCAAAAAAATTATTCATTTCTCATTATATATCGATTGAGATATATTTTGTTTGATAAATAGAGCATGCCTAATTTATCCTACGAAGGATAAAATTAGCACGTGTTCGTTATCTAGGATCATTTTTTGCATGTTTGTTGTAATGACAAGTCGAAAATAGACTTGCCTAGGATTATAATTAGGGATGTTTTTTCACTATATAAATGCACATACCACCCCTGAAATGGATCCCCAAACAATTTTCTATAAAATAACTTCTGAAGCTGTAATACAATTCATTCGAGTGTTCATCTCTATTTTTCTAAGTGTTCGATGTGCATGAATTAATCTGGGTGGAATCTACTAGAAGCTTGGGCCCACTCTCAATAGTATTCCTCCCCTTTCCTTTATTTATGTAATTTATTTATGCATTATTTATTATATGTTTTGTCTTTTCTGCAATTTAATTAATTATTGTAACTTCCCTTGTTTTCTGTATTTTTCTAAAAATTATATGCTTTATTCTCCATAGTTATTTCCACTCATGTGTTTGATAATATAGGATAAATTAATGGTTTGGAAAAAAACAAAATGAAACCATAAACCTTAGGACATAGTGGATTCATCTTGTTGGATTTATAGGCATACACTATGCATGGTACTTCACAAAGTTTACGAGCTTTCCTAGGTTTGACAATTTAAATGGAGGTAATAAAATCAACTATAGTATAACCAATGTTTTACCCAATATTTTGGCACCATTGTCGAGGAAGTACCAACTATAAAAACATGTTCTGTAGCAAGTCAATCTGAACATTTCAGGTTAACTTATCTACAAAATATTTCCACCTAATCTTGTATGAGTCCACCACGAACCAGAGGATCGGATGATCGTTTTCTTAAGAGTAAAAATATAGTTTCATAGGAAGCCCCTAAATCAGCTGTACCCAATTTTAAAATTGAAATTTCTTCCCCTCCATCACCTCCACCAGTGCATTGGAGTCAACATCCAATTTTTGCACAGAGTTCTTCCTTACCAAAATAGCCAAATCCTAGTGAAGAATTTATGGTAGATAACAAAAAATTTAGAAGAATCCAATCTAAGGAGGATTTGTTGTACAACCAATATTGGAAATATATAGAGGACGAGACTATATCAGCATCTGAATTAGATATTATTTTATAGAATACTCTAAACGATAGAATAAACTTAGATATTGCTTTGAGATAAGCAGGTGTAGTTACCCCATTTTCTAAAAATATGGTTGAGACTAAAGAGACATCCACCAGTTTTAACTTTCCAATAGAAAAGGTAATAAGAGATGCAAAGATGAAACATATCTCTCTTGACCATATTCCTATATTTAGAGAATTTCAAACCGAAGATCCTAACCTATTCCTATTTAAATATGATGCTTTATGCAGGTCAGTAGATTACAATACCAATGCCCAAAATCTAAAAATTTTCCCTCAATATTAGATGATGCAACCTTGAATTGGTTTATTAGTTTAGGAAACAAATAGATTACTACATGGGAAGATATGAAAGGACTCTTCCTAGACCAATACCAAAATTCTGGTAGGACAAGGAATTCTAGAGAGGAAATCTTTGATATGACACAAAAGAAAGATGAGTAATTGGAAGAATGAAGAAAATAAGCTTATACTAATATGAAGGGCGGGGTGAACAGTATAAGACCAATTTTTAATTTTCTTTCCCAAACAATATTATGCAATATATCAATAAAAATATCAACAATAGTAATTAAATCAATGCACAGATCACAACACATAATAGAGACACCAATTTAACATGGTTCACCCAATGTGGGCTACTCCACGGAGAAAATATTCCACTAAAATTTTCTTAGTAAATATCTTGGGAATCCTTATCTATTACAATGTTTATGGACCACTGTACAAATAAGACACCAATCGCCTAATCAAGTTCATATAAACCTATCCATAGGAGACACAAATCCCCTCAGATGGTTCGTGGATATCTATCCATAGGAGAACTTCTCCTATGCTCTGGTTGGTGATCCTATAGAACACTACTGCCTCCACTAAACTAGCTTGTGGATCTCTCTCTCCATTGAAGACTCTTGTCCTCACTTAGAATACCTCTCTCCTCACTAACCTAGCTAATGGATCTCTATCCACTGGAGACTATTGTTCTCTGATCTGTCACCTCCAAAGCTTGCTCTCATCTCTACTCAATATCTATCTCAAATTTGCACTAAATACTATCCTTAAATATAGCACAAATCTTCTCAATCTCTATCTCTGGTTTGGCATAAATCTATCCTCAAATTTACACCAAAATCTATCCTCAAATCTGTCCTCAAGCCTTAACACAAAGCTTGATCCAATCACAAATCAACCTGTACTAGATCTTCCACAAACGTTAACTCAAGGTTTGAAAAAATCAATCAATAAAATTTGCTCTCAAGTCTTCTCAAATACTTACCTCAAATCTGTACACAAGTCCACTCAAGAACTTGCTCAATCTGCTCTATAAGTCTTCACCAAGACTTACTTCAAATCTGCTCAAAAATTCCTCGTTAGAACTTGTCCAATCTGCTCAACAAGTCTTCACCAAAACTTACCTCAAATATGCTCAAAAAGTCCTCACTAGAACTTGTTCAATCTGCTTAACAAGTCCTCACTATAACTTGCTCAATCTACTCAAAAAGTCTTCACCAAGACTTACCTCAATTCTGATTGTAAGCTTCCACAAAAGCTTACACAAATCTATTTATAAGATTTCACAAAATCTTCCACAACTATGTCTTTAAGTCCCCTCTAGGACTTACTCAAATAAGCTCACAAGATTTCACAAAATCTTGCTAGACTTTGTCCTTAAGTCCACTCTAGGACTTACTCAAATTTGCTCATAAGCTTTCAAAAAGGCTTGTTCAAATCAATTGCAAACTTGCATACAAAACTCAACTCAATATTTCACAGAAAACCTCTTCAATCACACAAACAAGTTTCACTCATAATATTTTTTAACTTACGAAACATATAGAGAATGGTTAGAGACTCAATATGTTTCACACTCACAAAAATACTCACAAAACTCAACTTAATCTCTTTTAGAAAATATCTTCAAGACCATAAACAAGTTTCACTCAGAATCTTGTTTAACCATAGAAACATATAGAGAATTATTAGAGACTTAATATAATTTACACTCATAAATCACTCTATCACTTTCAATATCACTTTCAAATCAATTCAAAAATAAAAAATAATTTGTTTCACAAATATTGAACTATCACTCCAATGCCCTCAATCAATAATGATCAATCAACTTCACTCAACCATCCACTTAATGAAATACAACTTGAACACAAACCCTAACCAAGTGTTTTACTATACTTGCAACAACTCACACTATAAACCTTGACTCAAGATGATTCTAATTTTCACAAGACAATGATACTCATGTTCATTCACAAACCCTAACTCAGGATAGTTCTTAATCTCACATAACAATGATACTCATGGTATTTCAACATCCACAAATCATGCACATTAAAACTAATTCAAACATTTCCAAAAATTCTTATCAAACAATACTTTTCACTCCAACCTTGCACTTCACAAAATTCAAAAAAACAATATTTCACTCACAAGGATCATATGCCCATACCTTTTGTTTTAATGAAGATTTGATCTTAAAAACTTGTCTCAATCACAATCAACCACTTTTCCAATCTCAAACTTAGATATAAGAAATATTCACTCATACATTTCCCTCAAAAATATTTCACCATACAAAAATATTAAATCTCAAATACACCTTATAATATCCAAAATTTTAAAAATAATTAGGAAAGATTCAATTAATTCACTTCCACAATAAATTCCTTTATGCACCTTATTTCTCCTCTCAAAATAATTAAGACAATATAGCATAATTTAAAAATACAAGACATAATATTCCTTGTATACCTTATCACTCCTATCTGAAGTAGGAAAAAATTGTGCACAAAATGATGATAAACAATATGTGTATCTATGTCCTATTGCTTCTGAGCGTCAAATGAAAACATGCAAGTAATATGGAAAAGACATCAAATAACAAGAAATGAGGCAAGGTAAATTGCTTTCTTATTAATAAAATGGATCAAATCCAGGTTACAGACTATCCCATTTGAGGGCTCAAATTATTGATACAAATGTTTACAAATCGTATTCCCAAGGATCAAAATCCTTCAAGTAACTCGGGTGCACATCCAGTGTCTTTCCTCATACCCACAATCTAGGTGGGTGGGCCCATGCTGCCACCGCTTGTGTCTTGGATCTCAAGGTCTTGTGATACTTCCTAATATGCTGTAAAACCTGCATCTGCACACAAGGAAACCATAAATATCAAATAGCAAGTGCGTATGATGGAAAACATGCAATCCCCATAGGCATCAAAAGACTAGTAACGAGGATATGCATAGATATTGTATCAAATAAACTCCAAATGGATCAAAAATGTAGAAGGATGTACTATAAGTGGTTTTGGGAATATATCATCAGAAATTGCATCGAAATTGAGTCCGATTGTGTCTCGTAATTGCAATGACTGTTCACAACCTACAAAACCCAAAGCAAACAATTTCTGCCCCTACACATATAAAAAACACATGAAAATTGGACAAAATGCATAAAATAATATTTTAATAAAACCCGTATGATCAGATTTGTAAAATCAGTTACATTTCAGGTGTTTCTCTAGATGACCACCGTAGACCTGAGTGAGACCCTACAAAACACTAAAATTGTGATATCTTAGCCAATATAACTCAGAATGACATGAAATTTGAACTGCAACATAATATAAAAATGTAGAAATTAATTAATTAAAAATAGTTAGAAAATTGCTGATATATTTCTATTCATTCCAAGGTGGGACAAATAGGATCTGTATTCATCCCAAGGTGGGATGAATAGAAACAAGGTGCCAAAAAGGTCTCAAAAGTGGCCTAAAACCTTCCAAAACCTTGCACAAAGTGGCTAGAACCACTGTATACCTCCTGAGGGCTGCCCTAGGGGCCTTGGTATATTAATTTAGCCTTTGCTTTCTGTGGCATAATCAAATTGACCATATTTTTAGTGTCTATAGATGCCCCTTTTTGGGATGCATTGTGTGCAACACAACACCAAGCAAAAATAGATGACTAAAATGTTCAATGATTAGGGTTACTCAATAACCTAACCAAATTTAGATGCCCCAATCCTAGAAAGAGCATGCGTTCTTGAATCCTTTCTTTTGATAAGCTAAGGAACTTGCTTTATCTTGGCTATCGTTCAATCATGATGCAGGGGTTACCGACGTTACACACGCTTACTAGATGCTAAGCATTTTGATTTGATATTTTGTGCTTGTTTGCTGTCCCAAGCAAGAGCATGATTGTATTTTTCAATGATTCGTTGAACGAATACAATTTGCCTGATTGAGTGTGTGCTTGTTGATTTTAGATTGAGTATGACTACCCCCTCAAGCGACGAGTCGATGAGGGAATGAATCATGAGAAAATCGATGAGTCACTTGACCTAGGTGACTTTTGTTAATTTTGCCTTCAATTGTATCAATTGAAAAATGACACAGTTTTGAAAGGATTTTGATGATGCTATGGAGGTTTCTTAGAAGCAAAGAGTTGAAAACGTCATTCCCGTGGGGCGGTCCGGCCATAATGGCCTTCTTGGGGAGTGAAGTAGTAACTTGTCCATGCATCCATGAGAAGTTTGCATTCCATATTGACCCTAAATGAATTCCATCATACTTGACTTGTTTTTGGTGGGTTTTTGGACCCTTTTCTTTGGTGCTTCCTGGAGGAAAGGAATGGAAAACCTTATTCCCGCGAGGTTGTCCAGCCATATGGGCCTTCTTAGGAATTGAAGTAAGGTCCTTTCCAAGCATCCAAGAGTATTATTATTTGCCTCTTGAATTATACAAAAAGTTGACCAAAATGTAGCTATTTTTTAGGGGGTTTTGGACCCTTTTTGGTGTATTTTAAGTTGTTGAATCTGAAAAATTATGTATTCATCCTAGGGTGGGACGAATGCAAATTTGGTATTTGTCCCAGGGTGGGATGAATGGAAAAAATTGCATTCGTCCCACCTTGGAATGAATAGAACTGCCACAAGCCTATATAAATCTCAAATGTGAGTGTTGGGCTCATTATTGCATGTTTTCTTTGGTGATTTGAGAGGTGAGGAGGAGGAGAGTGATTTTTCCATAGTGAAGCACTGTAGAAATATCCCCACGATCACCATGATTCAACAAGTAGATGCATCCAACGGAGGAGCCAGTGCTAGGCAGGTATGTGCTGAGTCGACTTCCTCATTATTTTTGCTTTTGAAATTACAATTTTGTTTTGCTATTAGTTTATTTTTTTATAATAGATAATTAACCCTAATTTAACTGGAATACATCATATTTTTGACTTGTTTTGTTTTGAGGCATATCACATTACCGGATAGGTAATTAAACCTAATGTAGATGAAATATACCAAAATTTTTGTTTTTTTTTTGTATTTTGTTTTAGGCACATCCCATTACGGGATAGGTAATTAAACCTACTGTAAAGGGAATATACAAGATTTTAATTTTTGTATTTTGTTTATGTTTTGGTGCAATTAGATTGCTTTGATATATTAGTTGTGCATTTCTTTTTTGGGCCTTTTGGAGGTCATTTTGAAGCTTGGAAAATTTCTGCTTATCACTTTTCTTATTATTTGTCTTTTATTTGTTTTTACTAGGTGGTGAAGAGTCGGTATCACACACTAATATCTTCAAGACCATCGAAGATGCCTTGACTAAGGCTGAATGGAAGTGGCTTGATTCCATGGGGCTCAAGCAGGTTACCCTATTGGAGTCGATGATAGGTGACCGGGCCTACTTGACCACTCTTATTAGCCTGTGGGACTCATGCACCAACACCTTCCACATACCAATGGGGGATATGAAGGTGACACTAGATGACATCTACCAGATTCTGTGGATTCTAATAGAAGGGTGACTAATTCACTCTACGCACCATGACCAGAGAGGTGTAATGCTAATGAGGTACTTTGGCGAGGATGCAGATGTGATAGAGTTAGAATTCTAGAATGGAGGGATACTGGTGGGGTTCTGGCATGAGGAGGGGGTGTTAGGGGTGAGGCATGCACTACTAATGACCCTCATCACCAATATGCTCCTCCTTGATTCTTCAAGATCCAGGTTCCCTTGGAATCTATTGGAGCTGGTGTATGCCCTGATAGGGTGCACCAAGGAGGAGCCTCTGGTGATGGCTTTGGGAACTACCCTACTAGCACAACTCTACGATGAGTTGTACAAGATCTGTTGTCATCGGCAAAAGGATTGGGGTGTAGCTTCTTGTTGCAATACTGGGGATGGTAGCACATAGCTATGGGGTGACCACATGGACTACCGTGGATGACCCGAGGGTGGTTGGTTGATAGGGATATAGGATATGCTATCCTATGGTAGAGGACTCAGGAGCAGGGGTAGAGTCATCAAAATATAGGCAATATGGAGTATTATGTTTATGCTCTTTCATGACTGGCACCAGGGCAAGTGATATGGCGACCATACAGGGGTTTTTTAGATTGGGTTGATGTTGGAGAGTAGCTCTGATGGGTGATGTGGGGCAGATGGTTGATTGCAAGGTATGGAATCGAACGGGAGTACTTCCATTTTGCTTGGGTTATATGATAGTTTGGGCTATGGTAGGGGTTACCCAGGGAGCCAATAGTATATCGATACCATAGGGATGAGAGGACATTTGACTAGCCAGTAGTGGAGGATGTGGGCAAGGAGGTGGATCCCATAGTAGATGTTCTTGATGTGGATGATTATGGGACTATAGAGGAGTATGAATAATTGTGGGTGATGCACCAGTGGCAAGGCACGGGGACCCTAAGGGGTGAGGTGGCTAGGGTGATAGATGAGGTGATGGAGGATGCCCCAGAGGATGACTAGGTAGATGTGGGTGAGCCACATGGGCATCACCAGCAAACATTTGTGCAAGTAGACCTCCTAGAATTGGGATATTAGGGAGATGATGGGGAGGTCAAGGATCAGGGGGTGCAGGTGTAGGAGGGTACACAGGGTGATCAATACCTGGAGCTACAGACTAAGCTAGGTAGGGTCAGATAGGAGAGGGATCTCCTTCAGGTGTAGGCACAAGAGGACTAGACTGAGATATCCTCCTTGCGGGCACAAATGAGAGCACAGGATCCTATGTGGGAGGGATCCAACATTAGGGAGGCAGAGAGGGTGCAGGAAGAGGTGCTATAGCTATAGTCAATGGTGGAGACATACCAGACACGGAGGCAACAAAAACAAGATTATGTGGATAGATTGGATATGGAGGTAGTGCACCTTGGAGGACGTCTTGCTGATAATAGGGAGACTAGTGGGTCATACCATACTCGATAGAGTGAGATAGTGCATTCTTCTTCTAGGAAAAGGATTGATAGGGCTGGTGGCAGTAGGCATGGGGGATCACAGTGGACCCAGACTATGGGTGATAGTACGAGTTGTAGCACCAATCCTATGTGACCATGGTGATGGAGACTCTTGGGATTATTTTTAGGGTTTGGATTTTTTATATTGGTGAGGTCTGAGGACCCATTTTATTGTAGCCCATAGGCATTTTTGGAAACTATGATGTATATTTTTTCCCCATATATATATGAGATTTTGTTATGGTCATCATATGTATCCATTATTATTTATGAGATGGATGCAATGTATGTATTTGATTTATGATGGTATGTTAAATGCTAATTATGGATGTAGATGGATACTATTATGTGATTTGATGTAGTTTTTATGGATGCTTTACCATGTATGCATAAGTAAAATTTTATGATTTGATGTGATGTAATTTTGATTGATGCTTACCATGTATGCAGAGATATAGTTTGATTTTTCTTGTTATATATATGTATGGATGCACAGTGATATGGGTAATTTGATTAATTGATAAAATGAATTATGACTAAGGATTTGTCACACTATGTTAGCACCATAGACTGTATAAAATGCAGTAATTCCTTTTGTTTTTTTTTGTACTATTTTTGTGTAATGGATATATGGAAATGTATTATTGCAATGTGATAAAATGGAATGAATGAAGTGAAATGTTATAGAATGTTGATGAGGTTTTCATGAGACTCAAACACTCTAGATAAAATGATAAAATATTGTATACTGACTATGCAAGACTTTTTGACAAGGTACAAATCTACTAGGATGACCAAGATACTTCATATCCCTGTGTGTGCAAGTGAGTTCATTCATGTGAGATGCATAAATATACCACCATTTCTAGATAGGCTATCCACCAAAATTGTAATGAGGATCACCCTATGAGTGTCACGATCCTAGGTTCTATACTCGGTTGGATTAGACCACTAGGTAGTATAGGCTACCAAAAGCTAGCTCATCCACATGCAAACATTGGTCTGTACACACGCGAAAGCTAATGTGATAGACATATCATCATGCATAAGGATACTTCCATTGAAATATAGGCTATCCACCAAAACTATGATGAGGATCACCTTATGGTTTGTTGAATGCTAAGAATTCCAGGGATTCAAGTTCAAAAATACCTTCTTTTATTCAATTTTATTGGGATACTTGCTCATATGTAGTGATGAAAATCACTGTTTATTTTGTATTATTTTGTTTTTTTTCTTTGAGAAAGGTATTTGGGAAGTGGTGATGACCACTGGTTATTTTGATTTTTATTTTGACTTTTGAGGATTTTGCTTTTGAAATTTTGGGATTTTGGGAGTTGGGGTTTTTGATAATGGTGAAAACCACTATTTATTTTGAGGAATTGGGTAGGGAATATCTTGTCTTTTTGTTGATTCTCAGCATTATTGAACCATTCACATAGGGGGATGATCAGGATAACCTTTTTACGTAAAGCAACCTAGACCACTTCATAGGTTTCATATTTCCTTGTGCAAAACTTGGATTTATTAATGTGTAAATATGCTGGGATTTGTTGTATACAAGGTATAATCTAAGCAAGACTCTTCCTCCTAAAAATCATGATAGCTTTCTACAAAATCTGAAAAGAAAACTAGGGATGGCTGAGTGACTGAAAATCCTAAGGAAATTCTAGAAACAATGACTAGGTTATGGGAACAAAAACTACTATGACCAGTGTGAAATATAACTGGATATAATAGGTGACAATGGAATGATGTAGATAATGACTTTGACACGATTGTTTTTGGAATAATGAATAATGTAAAATCTTAGTGCTAGACACATATGAGCAACCCTAAAATGTAAAATGCAATGATGAGTATACCTAATTCAAGCAATGATAAAATGCAATGGGATGCAATGTGATGCAATATGATGTGATGTGGTGTAATGCAATATTTTTGTATATTTTTTTGATGTTTTGATGATGTTTTTGGAGATGCAAATTGATGGAATATTTTTGTATTTTTTATTGATATATATGTACATTGTGACCAACAGGCTTATTGGGGGCCATTGGGGCATTTGGGGTGACCAAAGGGCTTATGGGTACCTTTGGGGCTTTTGAGGTGACCTAGATGGTCATAGACAACCTAGGAGTGTTTTAGGTTGACCAAGCGGGTTAAAGGTACCCTTGGAGCATTTTGGGGTGACCTAGATGGTCATATACCATCCATGAGCATTTTAGGTTGACCAAGCGGGTTGTAGACACCCTTAGAGCATTTTGGGGTGACCTAGATGGTCATAGACCACATAGGACCATTTTAGGTTGACCAAGCAGGTTGTAGACACCCTTGGAACATTTTGGGGTGACCTAGATGTTCATAGACTACCTAGGAGTATTTTAGGTTGACCAAGTGGGTTGTAGACACCCTTGGAGCATTTTGGGATGACCTATATGGTCATAGACCACCTAGGATAATTTTAGGTTAACCAAGAGGGTTGTAGACACCCTTGGCGCATTTTTGGGTGACCTAGATGGTCATAGACCTCCTAGGAGCATTTGAGGTTGAGCCACAATACTCTAGGTATGGAAAGGCCACAGATGAAGGATGTTCAAGGGTTTAGGATCCTCTATTCCTTCAAGGGAGGCTAGGCGGTAAATTTCATGTCTGATCTGACTAGTAATGACAAAAGGACCTAACTAGTTTACCACAAACTTATCCCTCATATGGGATGATAAATTAGAATTTTGTTGGTTTTATTTCAGAATGAGGTCACCAACCTAAAAATATCTAAGATGGAATTATAAATTTTAGGCTCTCTTAAGTCACTCTTGATAGATGCGTAAGTGCTCAAGAGCATTAACGTGACATTCATCAAGCAACGTAAGCTGATATAGGTGAGCCTGCTGCATGGTATCATCATCGATGAACTCCTACATGGATATGCACAATGATGGAATTTCTAGCTCTAGAGGCATGACTACCTCGGTGCCATACACTAGTGAAAATGGAGTAGCCCCAGTGGGCTTTCGAATGCTAGTGTGGTAGGCCCATAGAGCAAGGGGTATTTGTGTGTGCCAATCGGTGTGATTCTCTTTAACAGTCTTCTTAAGAATGGAAATCAATGTTTTGTTGGAAGCCTCTAGTTGCCCATTTTATTATGGATAGTAGGGTGTCTAAAAGTTGTGCTGGATATTATATATAGCTGTTAAAGCATGCACATACTTATTATTTAATGATATTCCATTATCCAAAATGATCTTGGATGGAATACCAAAACGACAAATGATATTGTGCAATATGAACTTCATGATGTGGGGTTCGGTCGTAGTGGTAAGAGGGATCACTTCCACCTATTTTATAAAATATTTAGTAGCCGTAATGATAAATGTGTGATGGCTCGAGGATGCAAGGGAGATTTTCCCAATTAAATCCAACCCCCATTGCAAAAACAACCAAGCCAATTGGATCAATTGTAAGGCCTGAGAAGGTACATGTGTCAAGTTAGCACGGTGCTAACACTTCATGCACTTCCTCACATATGCACGACAATATTGCTCTAAAGTTGGATATTAACAACCCATGCGAATAATACGCTTTGCGATGGCCATGCCGCTAAAATGGCCACCGCATGTACCATCATGTGCTTGGGCAATTACCCAAGCCAACTCTTGATTTTCTAAGCAACGAAGGAGGATTCCTTTGTATCTTCAATGATACAAAATTTCTCCTAGCAATACATATTTTACCACCTTTCATTTGAATGTTCTTTTAATAGTGTGTGACAATCCAAGAGGGAGATTACCCAACTTTAGATACTCCTTAACTTGTGTGGACCAGTCCTGTTGTGAGGAAGCCTCGAGCACATGAACTTCCTATCCCTCTTGAAATTCATCTCGAGCAAATTCTAAGTGGGAAAGAACTTGTAAGAATAGCATCGTACTGCTATCAAAAGGGGCTTGAGGGAATGAAGTCTCCCAATCGGCATGATTCAAACATTCATGAATGTGCAAGAATATCTCTTGATGAGGTTAAATTTGAATCAAGTGGACTTTCGGTATGGCTTGAGTGTTCTCATGCTCAACCATAGACTATGAGAGCATTTTGACCTAAATTTTTGTCATCTCATCTGAAGGGTTATGTGGGATTAAGAAACCTAGGGGGGCCATCATATCTACAAAATGATTTGATGATCGAGGGAGCACCTTGATGTCATACCATTCGAACTTTACCAAGAATTTATCGACAAGGTGTTTGTAGGCTTGCAGAACTGGGCACTTGCATTGGTAGATCCCTTTGACCTAGTTAATAATGAGCAAGGAGTCGCAAAAGATATTAATCTTGGTGATTTTCATGGCAATGGTTGTTTGAAGACCTATGAGCAGGGCTTCATACTCGACATTGTTGTTGGTGCACAAGAAATCAAGTTTAAATAACAGGGGTATGGGAGCCCCATATGGTGTGAAAAACATGATCCTTGTACCACCTCCTTGCTCACATTTGGAGCCATCAAAAAATAGAGTCATAGCTACCTATGACTCAGGCTCATCATAATCAGAAGATTATGATATTTGGAAGACTCCATAATTGGAAAGCTCCATGGTAAGAGGCTAATCATCATGAAGAGGAGCCTCTACGAGTTAATCGGTGATGACCTAACCCTTAATTGATTTTTATCCAATAAATTCTAGGTTGAACTCTATCAACAACATGATCCATTTTGCTGTGCAACTATTATGATAAGTGCAACTCATCATATATCATAATGGATTATATTTAGATACAACATGCGTGGTATGACTAAGCATGTAATGTCGTAGCTTCTTAGTGATGAAAACCACCACTAGGCATAACTTCTCAATGTATGCATACTTGATCTCATAGTTGACTAGGGTGCAGCTGAGATAGTAAGTAGCCCATTCCTTATGCAGTTCATTGTTTTGGGCTACCATGGCATCCAATGCTATCTTAGTGGCTGAGATTGTAGCACCCTAAAATTGGCGCAGTAAAATTATAAAATTTACATTCACCTTAGTAAATAATTTTAAAATCAAATTTAACCTCCCAAACCGCCCGTTAACCGTCGGGTATTCCGTTTCCCCCTTTTTCATGCCAATTTTAGAGGTTGTTTTGACCGTTTGACGATATCGTCGCCGATCAGACGATATCGCCCCAGATTTGACGATTTCGTCTGGACTAGGACGTCCAGACGATCTTGTCGCAAAACTGAATTTGCATAGTTGGAATCTGTTCCAACGGGTCTCCAATCTGGGCAAAAGCGTGTCTGCGCCGTTGGGACCCTCCCTCGTTGGAGATCTCCCAAATTGGGATGATCTCCAACCTCCTACCTACTCCCCCTAAGCCTATTTAATCTCTAAGATTTTCCCTCCCCAACCCCTCGGCTGAAATTTTCTGCAAAGTGATTCCCTCTACATTAGAACATCCTAATCTTGCATTTGCACTAGTTCCACATCGATTTTATTGCAGGTACATCATTGTTTTTCAGTCGGAGCCAGCATCCATCGTCGTCGACGAACCTGTTCAGATCGGAGGCGATCCTGTCGAATGCGAGACGATTTCGTACTGATGCGAGACGATCTCGACTGCAGCCCACATCGAGGCAATCAGTGCCTGGAGTTTGCTTTTCTCAACTCTGTTTCTGTCATTTTATTCTGTAAATTAGATTATTTATTCAGTTTTTATGTTATTTTGCATTTGGAGTTCACCCATTTAGCTTAGATTGCATGCTAAGTTCATGATCTGCTATTAAAGTACAGTAATTGGCTTTAAATTCTGTTCTTAAATATTGTTCAGTATTCATATTGCTATTTGGTGTAATTTGCCTCTGTTAGCACAATAGAATTTCTTGTATTTTGCATCTATTTTCTGTCTTGCAGGTCTCGGACGAATTCGTCTGACGAATTCGTCAGATCTCGGACGAATCTGTCAGTCTCAGACGATTCTGTCAGATTACAGACGATTCTGTCAGATTACAGGCGATCCAGACTGCTTCAAACGTCAGAATCTTCTGCAGACATCCGGATCAGGTATTTTTCATTGTCATTCTGTAAAATTCTCTATTTTCTGCTTTCAAATCTGTTTGTTGTATTCATGAAAGTTGCATTTTCATGTAGTTTTAATTTAGATTCATTCGGCCAAACCTAGGATATGAATGCTTAAGGTTAAAACGAACTCATCAAACACATTCCAAAACCTAGGCGTGGAAACTGCCGCTAAATGTTTCCTGGTGAACCCACCATCCATCAAAAAATCACCAAAATACACCTCCCTTGAGAGGCGGGACCTTCGCAAAGTCCTCTCAGTCCGAGGTATCGCGACATCCTTTTCCCATCCTCCTTCTGGGCGCGGATCCTATAGCCTGAAGGTAGGGATGCGAAAAATTTGGAGCGATACATTTTGGTGAACCCGACGTGAATGCATTGTAAACCTTTTGAAAACAAAAACAAAAAATATATATATATGTATACAAGAAAAACAAAAACAAAATCATCATTTCAAGGTTTATATGTTTTAGATTCAATTCTAAATAGTAGATGCTAAATATTACTTTTAGAAGTACTAAAGAAACCATGAGTTTTTACTCAAATCAATATGAGCCCATTAGTAATGTTGGAAGAATTCAGCCAAATACATTTGTTGATTATGATCAACCTCATCCCTATTCAACACCACCTCCATCACACTCTTCTTATTTTTCATCCATAACCCAACAAAACAATCCCTTTGCCAATCCTCTTCATAACGATATTATCTATTCTCCCATATATCCATATTATGTCTATCAATCCACATATAATCCTCCTCCACCTTTTCAATACTCTTCTTTCAATACAACACATCCATTTCAACAAGAAAATACTTATTCTTCCAATTCTACCATGCACTCACCTCCTACATCGCAATCTTCCTGTCATCATTCTACCCATAATAAAGAAAGTAGAGGTGAGAAACCATTAGGTCCTTTTATGACGAAATTCCTAAGGCATTTATCAAAAACCTCTCAAAAACCTTCATCACGTAAATTTACTAAGCTTAATCAACCAATGGATATAATTCTCAAGTATTTACTTGACACAAATAAGATTGAACTCCCTTCCATAAGACAACCTGATACCACATCAGATTGGTTTAAACCTGAGCTACATTGTGAATATCATAGAGTAGATGGACATATGACACAAAATTGTAAAGATTTAAGATGTGCAATTCAAGATTTGATTGATAAGGGTCTTTTTAATATAAAGGAATTACAATCTACAACTGATGATAAATCTCCAGTAAACAATCAAACTCCTACACAACAAATACCAATAATCAATCAAGACATGGGGATCTCCCAAGAACCCCTATTCAATTATCAACAACAAGAAACCAATCAAATATTGCATGTTAATGTGTCCCATCATGATGATATTATTAATATTGTAACAAAAACTACAAATGAGCAACCTCAAGTTCAATCAACTCAATCCGATATTCAAGAGATGGATTCCTCATTTGACCAACCTTCAAAACTATCTTTGGCTCTAGAGAATGATCCAAAATGGAATGTAAGCATAGAAAGCTCATCTTTAGAATCAAAATCTCAATCTGAAATCCACTTTGATAACCAACAACAAGTGATTAATCCTCAAGCAAAGATATCCCTTTTAGAAGTATTACAAATTTATCACAAGGAAATTTTGTTCAAAATACCTAGCCAACAATTTGTTCCTCATCATATTTTCTCTAAGAACATAATTAATGGTGTAAACCCTCTTGAGGTTAACCATATTTCATTCTATGATGAGGAGATTCCTTCCTCTACTCCACAAGAAGACTCCTATCTTTACATTACAGGATCTAGTAAAGAAACACTTGTTAGAACTATCATGGTAGATAATGGCTCCTCTCTTAATTTATGCACTTATCAATTATTCCAAAAACTCAAATCAAAGGAAGAAGATCTTAATGAATCAAATGTTATTATAAAATCTTTTAACAATGAAATTCAAGAAGCTCAAGGTACTATAATTCTTCCCCTTAATATTGGATCCAAGATCCTGGATACTTTATTCTATGTAGGATATTGTCCTTCACCTTACAACCTACTTCTCAGAAGTCCTTGGATTCATACGATGAGGGTTGTCCCTTCCACTCTTCACCAATGTTTGAAGTTTGAACTTGCAAATAAAATTGTTACCATACATGGTGACCCAACACCATTTGAAGAATATTTAACGGTTGAAACATCAAGTTCTATACATTCTCTATTGTCACAATTATCTTCTATCCATCACTTTTCTTCATCCATATATGATCATCCTTGTTTACCAAATAACATTCATGCATATCTTTCACATATACTTTCTCCATCTTATCAAGACTTGGAATATAGTGATAAGAATGAAGAACTTTCTTATATTTCTGACATTTTATTTTGTAACATGATCAATTTTCCACATATAAAAGTCAAATCTTTTGCTACATTATTCTACATTATAACAAAGCTTTTGTTATCACTACCTTTTATTCATCACCTTCTATTCTTACCTTCACCTCAACCAGATTATCCTTCAAAACCTCCTTTGATTTTGAAGCAACCTTAGACATGCTATACTCAAATAACCTTGTATAGTGTATATAGATCATCTTGTATATACCACCAATTTCAATTCATAAATTAAAATCAAAATACAAAAAAATCAAAATCCTCAAAATCTTCAAAAAAATACTAATGCAACTAAGGACCTTAAAGGTAAATTTGAGCCCAACTGGCTTGGACCATACATTATTACTGCTAAATTTGAATCGGGAGCATATAAATTATCTACCTTAGATGGTAAAGAACTTAAAGAACCCATGAATATTTTGCATCTTAAACGTTACTATGCATAAATTTGGTCATTTCATCCATGTATATATTTGTTCAAAATTATTATCTTGTATTTCTTTCAATTTATAAAAATCCAAAAACACCAAAAACATTCATAAATCTCCAAAAACTCTTCAAAAACTATCTATTGCATTTATTTAAAGCACTAGTTAAGTTCCTTTTGCTCAAAAACTAAAATCAAAATAAAAATCTAAAAACAGCTATATGCTTGACTCTTTCGAAACCAAAACAATATACAGAAGAAAGAGAGAGTCAACATTCTCAAAACTTCTCAAAAGTCATTTATATATATTTTCTTACAATTATTGCAGTTATATGTTTCAACTTATTTTGGATAAATTAGCATTTATTTTGAATCCCTCACTTGCACACTCACAAAAAAATAAATATCTTGCTTTTATCTGGCATGATTACTAATCTCTCTTATATCAAAGTTCACAAATTTCAATTAAATAAAGTTTGAGCATAGAGAATTGATCTTGTTATTTACCTAAACCAAGCACATCTTTTCACAATAAAATGATTATATTTGTAATTTCCATGTTTTGCTACATAGTAGAACTGATTTCTTGAGTGAAAAGTTTCCCCTGCTATCCTATCATGCACATGGTCTAGAATCTTTGAGAATTGGCAAAAGGACAAGCTCACCCCTACCCAGAATAAAAATCCCTTGCTCTACAACTAATCCGAGCAAGTATCCCTAGCAAAGAAAAAGAGAAGAAAAATTCAAGAAAGAAGAGAAAAGAAAAATGTTATTTCAGCAATGTTCCAAGTATTATCAAGCAAAAGAAATACAAAAAGAAAAATAAGCAAAGTTCAAAAGAAAGCAAGAAAGCAATAAAATCCCTTTCCCTACCCTTTGAAAAGAAAAGAAGGGTTGATGAGCTTGAATCCCTGGAATTCTCAATTATTCGAAAGCCGTGAGGTAAGCCCCATAACAGGTGGTTTGTGCCCAACCTGCTTGGCCTTGGGTAACTCCTAGCGTGGCGATATGTCTGTCACATTAGCGACCTTCTTTTGTACAGACCTATGTCTGCTTATGGATTAGCTAGCTCTTGATAATCCGACCTACATAGTAGTCTAATATGGTTATATGCATCTACATCATGGTTAATGAACATTTATTTGGTTTCCTCAAATCACTTGTATCATAGTATCTTGCTCAAAACTGGTAAATGAACAATGCAATTGCACACACATTTGTATTTGAGAGATTTTGTTTATCATTAGGATAAATCAAGATCGGAAATGAATGCACATATGCACATGGGATTCCTTATAAATCTAACTTTTGTCTTCAAAATACTTTGAAATATTATTTTTGCAACTTGTTTGGAATAATCAAGTACAATTATTTTTCACAAAGACAACTATAGAATTAGAAAAATCAAAAATTTCTTCCAAATTACACAAATCAAATCATATATATCTGGTTGACTTTCGTGACGATGGTATAGTTTCAAAACCAAAATTGGAATTTTATGCCTAGCGCAAGTCCTCATTTTCATCTTTTCTGTTCATCAAAAAATCAACCATGCAATAAAACTATTTTTTTGGATTTTCGCGATGATGGTATAAGTCTATACCTACATATTCTATGCCTAGCGCAAACCATTGTAACAATTTTTATTCCCCATTTTATCAAAAATCATAAAAACCATATGACTTCATTTTACACAAATTATGCTTTTCAAAAGCAAACCCATTTTTTCACTATTTTTATGTCATTATGTCAAACCTTCAACTTTGCAATGATGGTATAATTCCTAAGGAATTATTCACAAATTTTATCACACTTAGGAATTTATGCCTAGCAAAAATCATTTTAAAAATATTTCATGCATAATATTTTTCATGAAAGTCTGAAAACAAACCAACCATCATCATCATCATTTGCACTATCACAACAAAGTCTTAAGACAGTCTCTTAAGCACTCTTTTACTTTTCGCAATATTTCTATACGGGGATTAGCTTGACGACCGAGTGAGCGGCGACTCCATGAAATGGTCTATAATAGCGACAATGTCCTTTGAAATTATTGTTAAAAGTCCCCTTTTATTTTTATCAAAATTATTGCATCACATACAACCACTTTGTTACATCAGATTATTTCATTTAAAATTTTATAGCATGACATTCAAATTATAATATTTCCAACGACATAATTACATGAATTTTCAAATCAATCAATCAAAACATAAAATCATCATAAACATACTCAAGACACAAGTCATATGATCAAAAATATATCATCATATATATCTCAAAAATATATGTACATCATATCAGCTAGATTGGTATGCCACAATCCATATCTTGGCATACTCAATCAAATGTCCTCCGAGCAGTGTCTCGAGAGCCCCTAGAGCTCTCAGCCTCATCTCCTCCCCCGCCCTACGGAGGACGAGGTGGCCCCATCGCAGTATGTGTGGTACTGCGAGTCCTCGTCGTCGATCGGGATGAGCTCCTCGACGACCCTGTCCTGATCGGATCTGCAATAGCAGTCGACAGCTGTACCCTCTGGCCCTCGGGCACCATCTAAAAATAGATCCCCTGGTAGAATGCGGTCTGAGCAACCGACCGCATCAGCTCCTGAGTGCTCGCCCCTCCGCCCCGTGCCCTGAGGCGTGCAATCTCGTCTCTGAGCTGTGTCACCTCAGCTCGATGTCGTGCAGCCTCGTCCTGCAGAGTCTGCACCTGTGTCTGGAGACGGATATTCTCCGTCCGGAGAGTCGCCGTCTCGCTGCTCTCTCCTGTGTCAACGCCCTTGCCCTTATCGGGCGATGGTGGCCTCTCTCTCTATGGAGATGGGGGTCTCTCCTCCCTCCTCTCCCGCTGTCGTGGCCTCTCCTGTGCCTGTGGCCTCCTCTGCTCTCTCCCGTCGTGACCCTGGGCCGCCTCTATCGCTGCCTGGCGCCGCCTCCCTATCCGACGCACAACTGCGTGGATCGGACCCTGTGCCCTCGTCATCCGAGGAGGGCGGATGCCTACGTACCAGGCATCGTAGCCATCGGCTACCCCCGCGTCGTCCCCATCCACTGGCTGGATGGGGGCATCGTCTGCGTCCTGGCTCCAGAAGCGCTGCATGTCAGGAGCCCCGCTAACCGTGGTGTTATCCCGGATAGTCCAGGAAAACTCGTAGTCCCTCAGAGATGGGATCCCCTACTGCAGACCGAACTGTCTCAAAACTCGGTCATAGCGGTGGAGCTCCACCTCTCCTCTCTCCATCCGTAGCCAGCAGACTCGCCTGATGCGAGCCAGCTCCTGTCCATCCTCGGCCCACCCTGGGTGCCCTCTCCATGGTCTCCAGGTGATCTGATCCGGGACCAAGTCATCCAGTAGCCTCCGGGACATCGGTAGGTCGATCCGTCGCTGTGACCCTCTCCGGAGCCACCAGTAGAAGACTCGGGGCCTCTCCCCGTCCACCCCTGTCAGTGGAAGCCCTACCGGCCTCCGCACTGCAATGTGCTCCCAGCACCAAACCTGTAGGAGCGATGTCATCACCAGACATCGCCCGCCCTTGTACACGACCCCATACAGGATCCTGTACAACCGGCATAGAACAAAACTGCCCCAACAAAACCTGTACCCATGGTCTCTCATATCGCAGATCACATCTACGAGCATCCATGGTACCTTGCACCCGCTCTGGTGGCACAGCAGAAGTCCACCAACCACTCCAGCTAGAACTCGTGTGAGTCTGGATGCCCCAGGCATCTGGCGTAGTGCCTCGATATTCACTTCGCCCTTCTCCAGGGCGAAGCTCGGGTCACCACACAGCCGTCCCATAGCGTGGCCCTGATTGGCCGTAGGAGTGATCATCCGTCCTTGTATGGGGATTCTCAGAATCCTCCATACATCCTCTAGTGTGGGAGCCATCTCCCCTATCGGTAACCAAAAATAGGAAGAACCCGGATACCATCTCTCTGCTAGGGCTGTTAGAAGCCCCATGTCCATGGATACTTGTGGCATCTCCGCCACATGCTGTAAGCCGGCCTGTGCTAGCAGATCTCGCTCTGCCTGTGTCAGAGCGGCCAAGTCATCTCTCAAACCTCCATATTTCCACTCCCTGCTCTTTAGTAATCCTCTCTGCAACATAAACAACAAAACAACAAACAATCATTAATAACAATTCCAGTAATTAATAATGCAACTTAAAGATCAATTTCATGTAATTGATGATATCGCCCACTATTGGACGATATCGTCCCAAATTTGAGCATAATCGTCTCCGATCTCGCTTGTCGAAATCGTCTCTAGATTGACGAAATCGTCCCCCTTTCGCCGATTTCGCCCTTGGGCGAAATTGACGAAATTGAGACGATTTCGTCGAAATCGGGACGATTTCGTCCCGACGACGTCGACGGCCAAAAACGGCCGCGATGCTCCAAATTCACCTAAAAATCACTTAAAAAGCATGTAAAAATTAAATTAAATCAGTTCTAGCTAAGTCTAGGCTCTTACCCGTAGACCGCGTCGGACCTCTGCAGATCTGTGCGTCGTCTCCACCATTTTTGCTTCAGAGCTCTAAAAACCAGAAAATGAACAGTAAAAATGAATTAGGGTTTTACCCTATTTTTCTTAATTTTATTCAACAATAATTTTTTGCTTTTCCGCGTTTTTACCTCAAACGTTCGATTTGGGTAAAAACACGGAGGGGGCACCATAGTAAGCTGTCGTACGATTCGACCAAGAATCGTCGCCTAAAAATGGGTATAATTTTTTGCTTTCTCGTAGATCGAGAAGAACTCATCTTTAACGCATTTTCTTCGGAAAATTCGCTAAAGAGGGGGCAAAATGTAGCACCCTAAAATTGGCGCAGTAAAATTATAAAATTTACATTCACCTTAGTAAATAATTTTAAAATCAAATTTAACCTCCCAAACCGCCCGTTAACCGTCGGGTATTCCGTTTCCCCCTTTTCCGTGCCAATTTTAGAGGTTGTTTTGACCGTTTGACGATATCGTCGCCGATCAGACGATATCGCCCCAGATTTGACGATTTCGTCTGGACTAGGACGTCCAGACGATCTTGTCGCAAAACTGAATTTGCATAGTTGGAATCTGTTCCAACGGGTCTCCAATCCGGGCAGAAGCGTGTCTGCGCCGTTGGGACCCTCCCCCGTTGGAGATCTCCCAAATTGGGATGATCTCCAACCTCCTACCTACTCCCTCTAAGCCTATTTAATCTCTAAGATTTTCCCTCCCCAACCCCTGGCTGAAATTTTCTGCAAAGTGATTCCCTCTACATTAGAACATCCTAATCTTGCATTTGCACTAGTTCCACATCGATTTTATTGCAGGTACATCATTGTTTTTCAGCCGGAGCCAGCATCCATCGTCGTCGACGAACCTGTTCAGATCGGAGGCGATCCTGTCGAATGCGAGACGATTTCGTACTGATGCGAGACGATCTCGACTGCAGCCCACATCGAGGCAATCAATGCCTGGAGTTTGCTTTTCTCAACTCTGTTTCTGTCATTTTATTCTGTAAATTAGATTATTTATTCAGTTTTTATGTTATTTTGCATTTGGAGTTCACCCATTTAGCTTAGATTGCATGCTAAGTTCATGATCCGCTATTAAAGTACGATGAATTGGCTTTAAATTCTGTTCTTAAATATTGTTCAAGTATTCATATTGCTATTTGGTGTAATTTGCCTCTGTTAGCACAATAGAATTTCTTGTATTTTGCATCTATTTTCTGTCTTGCAGGTCTCTGGCGAATTCGTCTGACGAATTCGTCAGATCTCGGATGAATCTGTCAGTCTCAGACGATTCTGTCAGATTACAGACGATTCTGTCAGATTACAGGCGATCCAGACTGCTTCAAACGTCAGAATCTTCTGTAGACATCCGGATCAGGTATTTTTCATTGTCATTCTGTAAAATTCTCTGTTTTTTGCTTTCAAATCTGTTTGCTTTATTCATGAAAGTTGCATTTTCATGTAGTTTTAATTTAGATTCATTCGGCCAAACCTAGGATATGAATGCTTAAGGTTAAAACGAACTCATCAAACACATTCCAAAACCTAGGCGTGGAAACTGCCGCTAAATGTTTCCTGGTGAACCCACCATCCGTCGAAAAATCACCAAAATACACCTCCCTTGAGAGGCGGGACCTTCGCAAAGTCCTCTCAGTCCGAGGTATCGCGACATCCTTTTCCCATCCTCCTTCCGGGCGCGGATCCTATAGCCTGAAGGTAGGGATGCAAAAAATTTGGAGCGATACAGAGATGTATAAGCATAATGACACTCCTGGTCTAAGCAGAGCCAAAACTAGTGGTGAAGCTAGATATTTCTTTATTGCATCAAAGGCATCTTGATACTCGTCATCCCAATGGAATGCAACTCCCTTGTGCAATAACTTGTTCATGGGTCGACACTTATATGAAAATTACGCTATGAAGCATTTAATGGACATGATATTGCCCTGTAGACTTCGAAGCTGCTTAATGGTAGTCGAGGGAGGCATCTCGAGGATGGAATTGACCTTGTTGGGGTCCACTTTGATGCCTTTTTTAGAAACTATAAATCCCAAGAGCTTTCCAGATGTGATGCTGAAGACGCACTTCTTGGGGTTTAGTCTTACATTATGCTCAATAAAGTGATCGAGGAATTTGCACAGGACATCGAGATGCTCATGGCGTAACAAATATTTAGCTAGTAAGTCATCTATGTAATATTCCAAAATATTATGCATGTAGTCATGGAAGATGTATGTCATGGCATGTTGGTAGGTGGTGCTAGTATTTTTAAGGCCAAAGGGCATGACCTTATAGCAAAATATTCCCCAAGTCATTGTGAATGTCATTTTGAGTTGGTCTTTCAGATTGATACGGATATGATTGTACCTAGAGAAACCATCTATAAGGGATAACATTTCATGGCTCACTCTAGAATCTACTAGGGCATCGATGCTCAAAAAAGGAAAATCATCCTTAGGACTCGCTTTGTTTAGGTCTCAAAAATTAGTGCAAATGCGAATCCTCCCATCAGGCTTCTTTATGGAAACCATGTTGGACATCCATGGCAGATAGTATACAAAAATGAGGAACCTGACATCCAACCATTAGGGCCACTGTTGGATGCATATTTCTTAGATTTTGCTTGAAATGCTTGGCATTGGGGTCAAGCGTCATATTATGGGTGACCAAATTTAGATAAAGTCCTGACATGTCTTTGTAAGACCATGCAAATGCTACCTTATTATCTATGATAAGGGGTATGTAATTGGCTTGCTCTCTGGGGGATAGGCTTTCCCTTAGCTTGATATGTTGTAGGTTCTTAGGATCTGAGCTGATATATTTGTCAATCATAGGCTCAATTGACATATGCAACCCTTCATCCAGCTGGTGGGGAGTAGGGATCAAGTGGATGTCATCAGTTGGATTTAGATCATCAATGGGAACATCGAGTTCCTCATCAGCATGGAAGACATTTTGAGTTGGCCTTGGAGAGAAATGAAATGGCTATAGCATCTCATCACAAGGCCAATACTCAGAAGGCAAGGGGGGTGAATCTCCCCAAACAAATTCAATTGCCCCCAAGTCAAGGTGCAATGGCTCCAATGGGTTATTCAGATATTGCAAGGGCTCAAACAGATCTATGAAAATTATATTTATGGATGGATGATTTCCCCTAGGTGGTTGATGGTGTCCACGAACCTTAGGATGCTGCAATACCTAAGGAGGTGGTTGTGGGGGTGGTGGAATGACTAGTGGTGGTCAGTTTAGTTGTGGGTGAGCTTGCTCCTCTATGGGTAGAAGTTTTTACCATATGGGGTGGTTTAATGGGAATATGCATAGGTAGAACTCATCATAATAATCTATAGGGATGACCCATGGGCCTTTGCCATCTAAACTTTTAGATTTCATAGGTTCTACTTCATAATCTGACTCATCGTCAGATGTCCACTCATAAGGAGACCCCTGATATTTTTCCTCACTATCATGGAGAAGGGTGCACGAACCTTCACCTCTCTCATAGGATTGCATATCATCATGAGGCAAGTTGTAATCTCCCAAGGGCATTGGGAAGTAGTCCCCTAGTGAGTAGACACGATTAAATTTGGTGAAAGGATTTTGTGTGATCTCATCTCTACAGTATAGAGTCATGTGCTCTAAGCTATCTATGAGGACGTCTAAGGACATAGGCTTGTTGAGTCCCAATCCAAACTTGTCATAAGAAATTTGATATTATGGTTGGTAAGGAACTCGATTACCCTACTCATACTGACCCAAACCATAACCATACCAATTGCAAAGGTCGAGGTACTTCAGGGTGAAGTTAGGATTAGATAGGTAGTTGACGTCTTCCAATAAGGGCTCTTTATCATATTGTTTTTGATAGGATTCGATGCCATAGTCAAGGCCCCCATAGATGAAATTTGTTTTATTAGAGGGCAGGCCAAGAGGCATGATAGTACATATGGGAGGATGGGGTCGACCCATGTATTGTACTAACTCTAAAGCAAGGGTAGTTTAACATTCCTAACCATGTACTCTCCTAATCCAGTGGAAGCTAGGTGCATTGTGACCTGAGGCTACGGATAGAAGAGGGATGAGAGTGAGACCTGATATAATTCATCATTTGTCTCATGTGATAGCTCCTCATCATATGGGATAGGTATCTCATCTGTGGATATGGTAGATATGGTTGGATGGAACTCATCAAGAGACCTCTTCCTTGGGTTCCTAGGCAAAGGATCCAAAAGCACACTGGGCATTTGGGGGGGTGTCGATGATGAGGATGGTACGACATACGATGGCAATTAAGTCAAACCTTGGATGGATTTATTTGGTTGGAAATCTAGATGGGTTGATGGTAAGGTTGAATTTGGGAGTTGCTGCACCATATTGCAATACTTGAAGGGCTCTAGGTCTATAGGGAGGACATGAACTTACCCTTCATGGGTGTACTTGAGGCACTAGTGAGCTATGGAAGGGATACACTTCATATCCTTGATCCGTAGTCTGCCTAACAGGATATTGTACACCATCTTACCCTCCAAGATTTGGCACAACATCGAGATGATATTTTACCCTACCTAAATAGGTAGGATGATCATACCAACCATTGAGCATATGGCATCATTGAATGCTCAAAGGGTGTAGGTAGATGCAACAATGTGGGATGCTGGGAGCTTCAAGTGCTTGAGAGCTATTGTAGTGATGATGTTGCTAGAATACCCTGTTGGAAATTTTGGGTACTTTGGGTACATTACTTTTGCTCAAGTGTATAAGTTGTCATTGATGTCAAAAGGCATTTTTGTGTTGATATCAAAAAGAGTGTGATGTCAAAAATATCTTGAGAAAGCTTCATTTTGTTAAAGGGTTTTTATTAAAACCATGGTGACAAGGTTAAAGGTTTTTCTTAAAACCATTTGGACTCATTAAGGGTTTTTATTAAAACCAAGCTTAACTTAATGCAAAGGTTTTTACTTCTTGAAAAACCTTGAAGGTCCATGTTTATTATTAATAATTAAATTAACTCAAACCTTTGTCAAAGGTCTAAGTTTAATTTATTATTAATAAAATAATAATAATAATTATTTTAATTATTATTAAAGGGTCTTTTAACCCTTAAGTGACGCAGATAAAGTTTTCTTTCGCCGACGTGTTGCCATCGTTGGAGGAGCGCCGACGTCAAACAGTTAAGGAGAAATGGCTATATAAGTGGGGATGATTTTCTAAAGTAAGAGTACCACCGATTAATTGGAGTCTTCAATTTGCGTTTGCTCTGTATCATTCGAATAGCGCTTGGTGTCTTCGATTTGTGTTTGCTCTGTATCATTCGAATAGCGCTTGGTGTCTTCGATTTGTGCTTGCTCTGTGTCTTCGAATCTCCAATTGACGTCTTTGAAATCGTGCTTGATCTGTGTCTTGGAAACCGTGCTTGGCATACTCGAATTTGAGCTTGGGCTGCATCCTTACTTTTTTTCTTGACGTTAGTGGATTGGCAATTGCACTTGAACTGTGTTTTTCCAGACTGTGCTGTGAGATGATTAATGCAAGCATTCAGTGACTTATGTTTTGGACAGTGCTAGGAAAACGAATACGTTTTCCATATCCTATGATCAAGTGAAGATAAAACAAAGGATAGTTTAATATTTCTTTGTCGAGCACTTGTGCTCCAACGATGATGGAGTTTGAGTAAAGGCGCTCGCTAGGCAGAGATACAGGTTTCGAATCACATCGAGTGCATTTTTCCTTTTGTTGCGATGCATGAAGGAGAGCGGCTATGATTGGGCTACGTAAGTAGAGGAGAATGCGCTTTAGCACTTATAGTGGTGGCTCCTCATTTCTCCTAAGGTTGGAGAACTAAGTATTGCCAAGGTAAATCCTTTTATTGTTGACTTGGGATATTTGAGTTGATTTGATCAAGAATTATTGATGGAGGTATAAGGTTAAGTTGTAATCTTTGTTTTGACATTGTTATTATTAATGCTTGATGCTTATGTGGAGTAATAAGGTGTAAAGAGATTTTACTTTGTATGTATATTATAATTTTGGTGGTTAATATTAAGTTGGAGTAATAAGGTGTTATTTTGGATCTTTATTATTGTGTATTATTGTATAGTTGCTAACTCTAATTGGTGGTAAATTGAGAGTTAATGTTGTGACAGTTTTTGAGTTCTCCTTCTTCATCAAAGTAAAGGTATGGGCACATTCTTCCATGGTTGTTATTGATTGATGGTTTTCTGAAAATAAGTGTGGAGGGAAAAGGATTTCTACTTGTTTCCTTTTCTTGTGATGATTGGTTGAATGCTTCAAGGTTGATGTTGAGTTGAATGGTGTTGGTTGACTAAACCTTGTTTGATGAGCATTGTTGTTAAAACCCTAATTGGTTGTGGAAAGAACATGAGTATCATTGTTATATGAGATATTGCATGGTTGGCAATTGTTGGGTTGTGTTTCATGTTCTTGAGAAAAGCATACTACATCTATCTTATTCTGTTGAGATTGAGATTGAGTTGAGATTGATACTGGGAGTTAAGTATAGAACATATTGAGTCTCTAATAATTCTCTTTATGCTTCTATGAGGTTGATGAATCACATTGGGTCTCTAACAATTCTCTTTGTGGGTTCATGCTAAGCAAGTTTTTCTTGGTGAGCTTGCTGAGGTTTTGGACAGGTTCCGGTGGGGACTTGTGAGCAGGTTTTGGATAGGTTTCGGTGGGGACTTGTGAGCAGATTTGGACAGGTCCTAGCAGAGGACTTGTGAGCTGAGTTTGAGAGTTCTATCAAAGAACTTGAGGACAGAGGTGCATTGGTTCTTTGAGAAGAACCTGAGGACATATTTGGCAAGTCTTTGAGAAGGCTTGTATGTAGAGGATTGATTTATTCAAGAGTTGGATAGATCTGACAGACAGAGGAAGACTTGTACTAGACCGACTGACTGTGTTTGGTACAAGTTGTTGAGCTGCTGTGGATGTGATCATAGAAGGCATAGGTCTCTTAGGCTAAGCATTGAGGACAGGAGGTCTTCGATGGAAAGGAGTTCCATGTGCTGGCAAGAGGTAGAGGTAGTTGATCTTCTAAGGGATCATTTCCAGAGCAGAGGGGAAGGTATCTCCTTTGAGCAGAGGCTCATAAATTCAGATAGAGGGGAAGGTATCTCCTTTGAGTAGAGGCTCATAAATTCAGATTGGGGGAAGGTATCTCCTTTGGGCCGAGGCTCATAAACATTGTAATTGGGAAGGTTTCCCAAAGAACTTTGAGATAAATTTTAGAGAAAAGTTTTGTGGACGTAGCCTAGGCTTTCTGGGTGAACCATGTTAAAATTGGTGTCACTTTGTGGATGATATTGTGCTTTGTTTTGATATTGCTTTGGGTATATTGCTTTACTGTTTTGAAGTATAAAGGAAAAAGTAAAAAGAGGTCTTATACTGTTCACCCCCCCTCTCAGTATAAGCTTGTGTTCTTCATACCCAATGTCTATCAACACTCTCTTGTATGGTGCTCCATTCACACAGGCGATGATGTGCAAGGAAGGATATACCATATCATTTGGAACCAATTTAATCTCATCTTATCAAAAGGCAATCATCAGTTATGTGCATTTTTTCACATGCCCCACAAAGTTGTTGGAGTTAGACTCCTAGGACTGAAGCTCTATTGCCTTAAGGATCTCCATACAGGCTTATCTATGAGGAGGTGACTGTTGAATGAGCTCATAGATGGATATTCAGGCCGATTTCATTCTTAAACTCTGAGTGATCTTGCTCTTAATCATGACCACAGGCCTAGGTGGGAGGCTTGGCATGGGAGGTGGTACAGGCTACGATGTTGAAGGGATATTACTTTGAACTGCAGGTGGAATGGCTAGACTTGGGTACCACCTATTTCTTATGAAAATGTTTATCATGTTGACATACCCCTGCTTAGGGGGGGCATGGTGAACCTAATTCACCTAGGACATAGGTGTGGCCTACTCCGCATGGGTGGGCAAAGGGTCTTTAAAGACCTCCATCTGTTGGTTGTTTGGCACGATAGGTTTGTCTACCTGAAGGGCATTCCTACCGATCATGTCTTGCACCAAGTGCTTGAAATTGTATCACATTTGCACATAATGCCCTTTTTGCCTATGAAACTTGTAATATAGATCTTCTCTATATCCTTTGGGCTTAGGTGCATTTGGGTCAACTGGTCGACTCTCAGGTAGGTGGATTGCATTGGCTACTAAGAGGTGCTCAAACAATGAGTCCATAGACTTTGCAATAGGTGTAAACTGTAACTTGGGATGACGTTGTTGATTTTATCCTTGATTATTTTGGTTGTCCTTGGTATAGTTCCTAGGTGTGGCTTGATAATTAGGCTTTTGAGGTGATGCAGATTGCGCTGGCCCTGGGACACTAATGGCAACCTAATTCACTTTTGCTGGATTAGACTGTGCTGGGGTGCTTTTAGCATTCTTGTTCTAGTCCTTGCAAGGTTTCATAATCTTGCCCTCTTGAATATTTGTCTTTGATGGTACTAGCCCGTGCTAGGGCATCTTCAAGAGTCGCATACTGTTGCAGCTACAACAACAAGAAGATAAACTTTAGGCAGATCTTGGAAAACATCTGAGTCAACTCCAACATTGGGAGAAGATAAGGTAGCTTGGCGAGTAGGGCTCACCACCTATTTCCATAGTTTGTTATTAACTCATCGTCATACTATTTCAACCCAGGTAGATTGGCCAACGTCACCTTCCTCTTGGTATTAAAGGTGAAGTGTTCTAGGAACGTGTCTACAAGTTGGTCCAAGTTGTGGATGCTATGCTTAGGGAGTTGGTAAAATCATTTTGAGGCTAGCTAGATAAGGTAATAATGAATATCCATAACATAAAAGCATCATCATCATGAATGCCAAAGCATTGGCCCAGGAATCTAGTGACATGTTCCTGTACATCTTCCTCTCCCTTAAAGGTAGCCAACTGAGGCAACTTGAATTGCTCTGGATAAGGGGGGGTAAGAATTGAGGGATGAAGGGGTTGAATACATAACTGGCGTAGAGAAGGATTTTGAGATCCAGACCTAGAGGTCTTGTTATCTACTAAATATAGGTGCTCTAGAAATGATCTATACGGGCCTAAGGATTTGATCTCCTCATCCTTACTCACATCCTATGGTGGAGGTCTAGGATCCTCCAACATATTGTGGTGTGGTGGCATGTCACACCCCTTACCTTTGTAAGGCATTTTCAAATACTCTACCTTCGACTCATGCTTAGTGTAGGCCCCATAGGGTGTTTCTCAAGCTGGTCTATAAATAGGGGTACTTGTCTGCTATGGATGCCCTATGTTTGGCCTGGGAGACATGTCTAAATATGGCCTAGGAAGTCATGGAGGTAACATTGGATAAGGTCTAGGAGACCTATCATGAATAAGTGTGGGTTGCCTCAGGTGGACTTCCTGCCTATGTGTATTAGGGGTAGGGACCCTCTCTCGTAAATTCTTTTGGAATAGCTCGTTGGTCTACCATTCGATTCTCTCTTTCTCAAGATAATGCAAGCGGTCTAGATGCTCTTTGTCCTATCGAAGCTACTTGAATTGAGCTTGGAATTTTGTATATCTTGCAACTGCCTGATTGATTTGTTCCACTGTGCAAGGCCTAAGAGGCCTAAGAGTCTCACCTTGAGGCTAACCTCGTTAAAGATAATCTATGATATCCATCGTGTGCTTCCCTTGATCGAGGGCCACCACATTAACTTGAGGTTCAGGCCGAAGCATATGCTCATTATACTTAGTGGGCGTAGAGGCACATCGTGCATGTGTGAAATATTGCTCTTGAGGAAAATATAGGATTTCCTCATGTCTTCCTTCATGGATGAGAAAGGGCAAGGTGGAGTTAGCTCACCCCAAGCGACGAGTATCATACCTGTCATGTTGCCTATGCTGCTATACCCTATCAAGGCGATGTGTAGGCAAGGTCGTGTCAACTTGCTCTACCTAGTATGTGAAGTCGTTCTTTGGTATATGAATAGATATGTCAGCCCTAATAGTTATGCAGATGCATGGCATCACTCTTTATACTAGCATCTCAATGTGATATTTCCTTTCATCAAAGAAGGCATGTAATGTATATAAATATCGAGAATACTCTCCCAAGTAAAGTCCATCACCCGTTAGGATGTCCTGCATAGGGGTACCTCATAGAGGTGGCTTGTGCCCAACTATCTTGGGGCTAGGTTGAGTAGAGTCTCACCATGGAGGTATTTCCAGGTCCCTAAAGCTATAGCAAATATGACTCATGTCTCCTAGTCCACTCTCCATAGATTTTGCCCATGATTGGGCTTGGCTATAGATGAACACCATTGTAACTCTCTACCAAAATCTAAGTGATTATCTTCTTTACAAATTCTTAATGAAATAGTAAACACAAAAAGGAAACACTCAATAAGATAGATGATTATCTCCTTTAAGTTTTAGATGTGAATCCCTAAACTGTTTTGTGTGTTTCAGATGTGTTGCTTGTAAAGAATGACCTTGTGTCACATGTTTGAAATCTTGTTGGATGATAATCTTGTGTTTAATTGGATTTCACCTGTATACTCGCAACTTGAAAACCTAGATATGAACTCCAGGTCATGTTATCCCACTTATAATGTGTGGTAATGAAGTACACACATGACCAGGGAGTACAGGTCCTACCAGTTCCTCATCCAGTTCACCCGTAGTCTGCGATATACCTATTCGAAGAGAGATACGTGCTATAACCCACGGGATATGATGGATATTGGAACTAGCCTTGGCAAAGAACAAGGTTCATGGGATTTGAGACTATGGGTGGATATGAAAGCCATCTTGTTTAACTCTACTAGTGGATGGTGATGAAATCCACCTCACTAGAATTTAAGTGAGTCATGGTGTGTGTGGTTCTTTTTAAGCCAAATAAAGTAAGCAAAGAAGCATTCGATGATCATTCACTAAATGCATACAAAATGTGTGTTTTAATTTCAAAATTTTAGTATAAAAAGAACTCACAAATGTATCTAGAAATGCAAAAACCCTAAATGTTAGCCTACCCATTGGGTAGGCTACAAGCAAGCAATCCAAAGAGATGCATTCCTACTTCTAATTTCTTTTGATTTTTCTCATTTTATATGTTTTTGTTATTTTTTTTTAAGAAAAAGGAAAACTAAATTTCAAACTTTCTAAAAAAGAAAAATATGCGGGAAAAACCAAATAAAAATAGTTTTTAAAAGTGCAAAATAGAGATTAAAGATTCGAATGCCTACCTCATCATTGCAAAAACTTGCTATTTCTAGAATTCTGCTCAAAAATATCTTTGGTTTATATTCACTCTAGGGTGGGATGAATAGCAGGTTTGCATTTGTTTTGGGTGGGATGAATTCACATTCATCCTAGGGTGGCACGAATAGCAGGTCAAAGTTCGTTTCAGTCTAGAACGAATAACACCTGCAACATAAAAAGATGAAAGCGAGCTCCCAACTTCACCTAAATCCAAAAGTACTAGGTCCCACCATGATCACCACTGAAGTAGGGAAAAATTATGCACCAAATGATGATAAAAAATATGTGTATCTATGTCCTATTGCTTATGAGCGTCAAACGAAAACATGCAAGTAATATGAAAAAGACATCAAATAACAAGAAATGAGGTAAGGTAAATTGCTTTATTATTAATAAAATGGATCAAATATAGGTTATAGAATGTCCCATTTGAGGGCTCAAATGATTGATACAACTATTTACAAATTGGGTGCCCAAGGATCAAAATCCTTCAAGGAACTCGGTTGCACATCCAGTGTCTTTCCTAGTATCCACAATCGAGGTGGGTGGGCCAATGTTGTAGCTTATTGTGTCTTGGATCTCAAGGTATTGTGATCCTTCCTAATGTGCTTTAAAATCTACACCTACAAACAAAGAAACTAGAAATATCAAATAGCAAGTGCATATGATGGAAAACATGCAATCCCCATAGGCATCAAAAGAATAGTAACTAGGATATGCATAGATATTGTATCAAATCAAATCCAAATGGCTAAAAAATGCATATGGATGTAAATTAAGTGGTTTTGGGAATATATCACTAGAAATTGCACCAAAATTGAGTCTGATGGTGTCTCGTAATTGCAATGACCGTTCGCAACCTGCAAAATCTAAAGCAAACAATTTCCACATCTACACATATCCAAAACACATAAAAATTGGATAGAATACATAAAATAACATTTTAAGATAATCCATATGATAATATTTGCAAAATTAGTGACAGTTTAGGTGTTTCTCAAGATGACCACTATAGACCTGCGTGAGACCCTACAAAACACTAAAATTATGATATCTTGGCCAATATAACTCATATTGACATGAAATTTGAACTGCAGTATAATATGAACATGTAGAAAATAAATAATTAAAAACATTTAGAAATTTTTGATAGATTTCTATTTTTTCTAGGGTGGGACGAATAGGACTATCACAAATTGGGGGGCGCCTAGGGGTGGGATGCCCATCAATTCTACCTAAATTGTGACACCAATTCCATTGGGGATTGATGTAAAAAACTATGGGGGTATTTAAATCAAATTTTGTGAGGAAATTCACTCATATAGTTTGGTTATGTGACAAATTGTGCCTACTAGTTCAATCACAAACCTCCTTCGCTAGGTAGAGATTTCAAGGTAAAATGGGCACAGAAGGTGACAAGAAATCTTAGAAGCACTCCGTTGCTTTGTACTAAAACTACATTATGTTTTTGTGTGGAAAATACATCCACTTTATAGCCTAAGGAGGCTCATGGGTCAAAAGGCATGCAAAGGCATGCAGGGTTAGGGGCACCACTTGGCCACTAGGGTGGGATGCATTGGAGGAGGAAGAGAATCTCCCAATTTGGCCTCCCTTATGGATCAAGGCATAAATATTTTGCGTACTATGATTTATAGATAAGAATAGGCAGGAATCTGACCATTAACAGGTGTCATTTGTCCATATTTAACTTTTTGCTAGTCAAACCTGCTATTCATCCGACCCTTGGGATGAATGTTGCTATTCGCTCTAGGGTGGGACGAATAGGATCTGTATTCATCCCAAGGTGTGATGAGTAGAAACAAGATGCCAAAAAGGTCTCAAAAGTGGCCTAAAACCTCTCAAATCCTTGAACAAAGTGGCTAGAACCACTGTATACCTCCTGAGGGCTGCCCTAGGGGCCTTGGTATGTCAATTTAGACATTGCTTTTGGTAGCATAATTAGATTGACTAGATTTTAGTGTCTACACTATCTCATAAATTCTAACCACCAAAATCAAAATAAAATATTTTAATTTTATAATCCCTTATATCTCCCTCAACAACTCACAAACCACCATTTAATTTCACACTCTGCAATTTCTGAATTATTAGAATATTTGGCAAATAAAAATATGAGAAGCATAAATTTATTATGCCCAAACAAAAACCTTCGATGAGTTTCGAACATGTGACCTTGCCTAATAAGCATCCTAACACCAAGCATTCCCTCAAAAATCAAAAGGGCCATGACTATATCTTATGCCTTATGTCTTCTCTATTTGGTGCAAACAAAACAAGCTTCTCCCTTTGCAAAAGTCGGTCTTGATGGCATTATCCTTCTCTTTATTTCCATGTATTCCTTATAAACCTTAACACACGCGAATCTTTTTCTCTTTCCTTTAATGAACGCAGCGCATGATTTTAAACTTTGGGCATTTAGAATTTGCATGCATAAATTTTGATATGAAACTTACCCAATTTTATATCATTTTCCATATTGTACAACACATCGGTGAACTTAGGAAATTTGAATTTAATTATTTAAACTTTTGACGCCTTAATTAATTATTTAAATTTAAATAAATTAAACCATAGTCTTCAAAATCTGCCAAATGGGTTCTTCGGAGGATTTATAATTTGATAACTCCTTGGCATTATTTTTTCTTTAAACCAACCTATAACCCAAAATATTATAATATTAAATATTATAATATTATTATTTCCTTTTAACCTGCTTCTCATTACTTGGATATTTAATCTGTTTAGGCTTTTTTAGGCATTTAATATTTAAAATAAATATTATATCCTTTTCCTTTGAACCTCTTCCTTGCCTTGTGGAAACACCATTTAATGATGACAAAACTTGGACATCAATATCTTGACATAAATGATAAAAAAACTTGCTCATATTTCCAACAATCTCCTCCTTTATCATTGATGGCAATCCACTTTCCTTTTACCATTTCCTTTACCTCTTTTAGTTCTGATCTCCCTGAGAAACTGATCCCCCTGACTGAATGCTCTCCCCCTAACTCAAATATCTCCCCATTTGTTATTGCTAGCAAAGGGCCACCTTTGGGGCTTGGGGCTAAGAATGAGACTCTTAGCTTAGCCCCTCCTCCACCTCCTCTATTGAGGTGGTTAATTTTGGGGTGGGATTATCTCTACTCCCAACATACACTAATATTTTCTTTTATCCACCTTGTTCCTCAACTGATCCTTTTGATTCCTTTGAATGTTCCTATTCCTGCTTGTCTCTAGAAATTATGCTCTACACCACTTGGCTATATGCCCAAAATTATTGCACGTATAAAACTTAATGGTATAATTCCTTAAAGGTGCAACTGTCTTGAAGTTTCTCCTGGTGAAGCCATATCCATTCCTATAATGAACCCTAAAATTTACTATCTTATGGCCAAAATGATTACAAGAGTAGCAATACCCTTGGAAGAGATGCCTATTTTTGAAATTTTTATATTCCTGTCTTTCATGTGTCCTACACTATGTAGCCTTGTGCCCAAACCCGTGACATGAGAAGAAATATCCATTGAATAAAACTTACCTTTGTCCCATTGGTCTCTTAGTATCTTCTACCCTATACTATTTTTTGTTCCATCTGTTCCTCATTTGTGCATTGTTCCTTTCCTTGTTGAACTTTCTATCGTCCAACTCATCCTCAAAAGTGTCACTCTATCTTACACTCTCTTCCTATGAATATTCTTCTTACTTGGAGCTTGAGATTGACTCCTCTCCTTGTTCTCTTTGTACCTGTTCAAAACCAAGACCTGACTTGTTTGATGAAGATCTTTATACCTTAATAATCTTATCCAAGGTCTTTCAACTTCTCCCAAACCTGTGTAGCTTGTTCTTAGACTCTTTTACTTCCTTACTTAGTGAAGCCACCTCATGCTATAATTTCTCACATTCTAAAACCTTTACCTCTAACCTCTATTTAAATCTACTTGTCTTAGCTATTGAGTTGGTTAGATCTTCTATAAGCTTTCTTTTATCTTCATCACATTATTGAAATTGAAGCTTGAGTTTTGAGTTCTACTTTCTTACCTTTCTTAATGCATCAAGGGTAGAGATAAGCTCACCCTCAAGATCAACTTCTCCTTCCTCTGATTTTACTTCTATTCCTTTACCTTTAGAATCATCTTCCTTCCTTTCTGATTTATCTTCAATAGGAGGACTTCCTTCTTCTTCTATTGCCATAATAATATTTTCTTCTTCTAGACCTCCAAGAGAATATTCATATTCATCATCACTAAAATTCAATCTATTCCTTGTACAACTATCTTCAAGATGAGCAAAGTTACCACACCTAAAACACTTGAGAATTATTGGTGTCCTTTTTCTAACATTTTCTTCTTCCAAAAATATAATTTCTTATTTTCATTATCTTAGGACCCTTCATCACTATCACTTGAACTCTTACCTAGCTTATCTGCATAAAAACTCTTTTGATACCTTTGGAAAAACTTCTTTCCTTGTTTGCTTTGTCCATCCCTACTTTTCTTGTGATACATGTGTTTTCCTATTTTCCTGTTCTTATGATCCTTTTTCTCATCCTCACTACTATTTCTAGCTTCTGGAAAATCAGTTGCATAGTGAATATATTTACCATAATTAAAACACCTAAATGATTTTGTACCTTTATACTTTCTTGAGTCCTTGTTCCTTCTGCCATAGTTTACTTCTTACCCTTTGACTTCTTTACAACTTTGAAGGTTGCTTCTTTCTGGGTAATAGGTTCCTCTTTTATTCTCATACCAAAAGCTATGAGAGTTCCATGTAACTCATCCCTTGTCAAAAATTCAATATATATGACTGAAATCTTTTCACTATACCTCTTAGGAAGTGACCTTAAAATCTTATGACAAACATATGTTTCTTCAACTTTAAACCCAAGTCCTTACATGGAGTTAACAACCTCATCCACACAAATTAGATATGTAGCAATGTTTTCATCATCCTTCTTATTTATGTCTTCAAATGTCTTTTTGTGATTTAGCAACTTTGCTATTTTGAATTTTTTGTCTCCCTCATATATACCTTACAGTTTATCCCAAATATCTTTTGATGATGTGAAATGCATAACTTTTACAAACCCTATTTCATGTAAATATTTTAAAATTCCATTCATTACCTTTGAAATATTTAGTTGTATAAGCTTACCATCTTAATCTATATATGGAGTAGCTAGTGGTATGTATCCATCCTCAACTGCTTGCCATATTTCATTCCCTAGTGCCATTAGGTGAATTTTCATTCTCACACTCCAAAATGCATAATTGTTCCCATCAAAAAATGGTGTTGTATTCCTTGAAGATCCATTATGAGAATCCATCTATGTTCTAGTAAGCTTTTCCTTCAATCTGTTAAACTCTTCCAAAGCAACCCACTTTGATACCAATTGAAGAACACAAGCTTATACTAAGAGGGGAGTGAAAAATATAAGACCAATTTTTACTTTTATTTCCCAAATAATATTGTGAAATATATCAATAGCAATATCAAAATAAGTAATCAAAGTAATGAAAAAATTGCCACACACAATAGAGACACCAATTTAATGTGGTTCACCCAATGTGGGCTACTCCACGGAGAAAATTTTCCACTAAAATTTTCTCAATAAATCTCTTGGGAATCCTTACCTATTACAATATTTATGGACCACTGTACAAAGGAGAAACAAATCCCCTAATTAATTTCATGGATATCTATCCGTAGGAGACACCAATCCCCTCAACTGGTTCATGGATCTCTATCCATAGAATAACTCCTTCTCCTATGCTCTGGCTGGTGATCCTCTAGAAGACTACTACCTCCACTACACTGGCTTGTGGATCTCTCTCTCCACTGAAGAATCCTATCCTCGCTTAGAATAAATCTATACTCACTATCCTGGCTAAGGGATATCTATCCACTGGAGACTACTATCCTCTGCTCTATCACCTCCAAAGCTTACTCTTAGCTCTACTCAATCTCTATCTTAAATCTGCACTAAACATTGTTGTTTAGTCTAGCACAAATCTGCTCAATCTCTTTCTCTGGCATGGCACAAATCTGTCCTCAAATCTCCACCAAAATTTGTCCTCAAATATGTCCTTAAGCATTAACACAAATGTTGATCCAATCACAAATCAACTCTGCTAGATCTACCACAAACCTTAATTCAAGGTTTGAAAAAATCAATCAATAAAATCTACTCTCAAGTATTCTCAAAGACTTACCTCAAATGTATCCACAATTCCACTCAAGAACTTGCTCAATATTCTCTATAAGTCTTCACCAAGAATTACCTTAAATACTCTCAACAAGTCCTCCTTAGAATTTATCTAATATGCTTAACAAGTCTTCACCAAAACTTACCTCAAATATGCTCAACAAGTCCTCAATAGAACTTTCTCAATCTACTCAACAAGTCTTCTCCAAGACTTACCTCAAATTTGATTGTAAGCTTCCACAAAAGCTTACACAAATATATCTTGAAGCTTTCACAAAAGCTTCCACAAATTTGTCTTTAAGTCCCCTCTAGGAATTACTCAAATTGGATCACAATATTTCACAAAAGCCTGCAAGACTTTGTCCTTAAGTCCACTCTAGGACATACTCAAATCTACTCCCAAGATTTTAGAAAGTCTTGTTCAAAACAATTGTAAACTTGCATACAAAACTCAATTCAATATTTCACAGAAAACCTCTTCAATCACACAAACAAGTTTCACTCATAATCTTGTTTAACTTATAGAAACATATAGAGAATGGTTAGAGAATCAATATGTTTCAAACTCATAAAAACACTCACAAAACTCAACTTAATCTCTTTCAGAAAACCTCTTCAAGAACACAAACAAGTTTGACTCAGAATATTTTTTAACCATAGAAACATATAGAGAATGATTAGAGACTCAACATGTTTTATACTAATAAATAACTCTATCACTTTCAAACTCACTTTCAAATCAATTCAGAAATAAATAATAATTTATTTCACAAATCTTGAACTATCACTCCAATGCCCTCAATCAATAATGATCAATCAACTTCACTCAACCATCCATTCAATGAAACACAAATTGCATACAAACCCTAACCAAGTGTTTCACTATACTTCCAACAACTCACACTATAAATTTTGACTCAAGATGATTATAGTTTTCACATAACAATGATACTCATGTTCATTAAAAAATCCTAATTCAAAATAGTTCTCAATCTCACTTAACAATGATACTCATTGTCTTTCAACATCCATAAATAATGCACATTAAAACTCATTAAAACATTTCCAACAATGCTTATCAAACAATCCTTTTCACTCCAACATTGCACTTCACAAACAATATTTCACTCACAAGGATGATATACCCATACCTTTTGTTTTGATGAAGATTTGATCTTAAAACCTGTCTCAATCACAATCAACCTCTTTTCCAATCTCAAAGTTAGATATCAAAAATCTTCACTCAAATATTTCCCTCAAAAATATTTCACCATACAAAATATTAAATCTCAAATACACCTTATAATCTGTTTGCAATGGAACCTGACAAGGCTCCTGGTCCTGATGGCTTTCCACCCCGGTTTTTTCAACACTTTTGGGATGTCATGGGCCCTAATGTGGTTGCTATGGTTAAATTCTTTCAGAGAGCCAAAAATATGCCGAGAGAAGCCAATTCCACCTTCATTGTTTTAATTCCCAAGTCTAATGAGCGTGTTTCCCTCTCCGACTTCAGACCTATAAGTCTCTGTAGTGTCATCTACAAACTTATCACCAAAGTCATGGCAAACAGGCTGAAAGACATCCTTCCATCCATCATTGACCAGTGCCAAGGCAGCTCGGTCAAAGGCAGATTCATTGCTGATGGAGTAATAACAGTCCATGAGTTGGCTCATTCGGCTTATAAAAACAAAAAACCCAGTATGTTCCTTAAGATTGACATGAACAAGGCCTTTGATCGGGTTTCATGGAAATTCCTGTTTGAGGTCCTTGAGAAGTTTGGATTTCACAAAGAATGGGTTAAGATGGTTCGAGAATGTATTTCTACTACTTGGTTCTCTGTTCTTATCAATGGTTCACTTGTCGACTTTTTTCCAAGTTTTAAAGGCATTCGTCAAGGGGACCCCCTATCACCCTTCCTCTTCATCATTTTGGCTGAAACTCTCGGAAGAACCCTTACTACTGCCTGCAATAGTGGACTTGTCTCTGGGATCAAACCTGCCTTAACTACCAAGGCCATTTCCCATCAGCAGTTTGTAGATGATACTATTCTTTCCTCTCTGGCTTCTGTCCCCGAAGCAAAAATCATTAAGAACATCCTTGATTCTTATGAAGAGGTGGCGGGCCAGAAAGTCAATTACCGCAAAAGCAAGCTATACTTCCTCAATACTCCCATCCATAGGAAAAATAGGATTGCTGAGATCCTTGGGTGTATCATTGGGAACCTTCCAACTACTTATCTCGGATTACCACTTTTCCATGGCAAATCGGTCTCGGCTATGTGGAACCCTGTTCTAGATCGTCTCAATAAGAAACTTGCAGGCTAGAAAAGTTCAATGCTCAGTCAGGCAGCCAAAGCCACTCTGGTCTAGGCTTTCCTGCAAAGTATTCCTATTTTTTTTCTATCTATCTTCAAAGCTCCAGCTTCCATCTGCCAAAGAATTGAGCAAATTCAATGTAGATTCCTTTGGGCGGGAAACGAAAACAAGAACAAATTTTCCCTTGTTGCTTGGGACAAGGTTTGTTCCAAGAAAAATGATGGAGGTCTCGGCTTCAGGGACATCAAGCGGATGAACATGGCTCTCATTGCCAAATAATCCTGGAGACTTACCATCAATGAAAAAGCCACCTGGATTGACATCATCAAAGCTAAGTACCTTCATCAGGTTCCATTTCTTGGAGAGCACTACCTTCCTGGCGGATCTCATTTTTGTAATGGTGTCACTAAATCAAGGAAGATCATCATGGAAGGTTTAAGGTGGTGTCTTGGAAATGGAGCGTCCATTCATTTTTAGGACGATCCTTGGATCCGTGACAAACCTCTCAGTCAAGATCCTCATCTTGCCATGCTCAATATGGTGACCGAAGCTACCTTTGGAGATAAGGTGTGCCATTTCATCAACCCAGGTACTACAAGACCCGAATGGAAACAATTGGCTTTGAATGGGCCTAGACTTATCATCGAGGCACTTAGACGGCTTCAAAACTTATTGAGGAGCTGCATAATCCCCAGCTCTCACAAAGAAGACTCCATGGTTTGGAACCTTGAAGATTCTGGGCAGTTTACTGTTAAATCTACCTACTACAGCCAAGAAGCTCCCAGTGATGGCCGTGACTCCACTAATCTGGTCTGGGTTCCCAAGATCATTCCCAAGGTTAAATTCTTTTGCTGGTTGGCCATCCAAAATAGAATCCTCACCACTGACAATCTGATAAACAGAGGGCTTCTCATCCCCAATTGGTGCATCCTATGTAAAAATGCCTGTGAGTCTACTGTGCATGCTTTTTTGGAATGTCCCTTCTCCCTTGCAGTGCTCAACCAGGTTTTCAACACTTTCGCCATCTCCGTAGTCCTCCCTCATTCCATTCCCCTCCTTTTTTCAATAGTGGCCCAGACCCTTCAAAAGCAATCAACTCAAATTCATGTGGCAAGCGTGCCTTCACATTTTCCCTGTGGCAGATTTGGCTTGAGAGAAATGCTAGAATTTTTCAAAACCTTGCCAAGGATAAGAAGATTGTTGTTGCCAAAATCTTGGCCCTTCCATGGAGAATGCCTCTCTCGTCTCATCGTCCAAACCTCCCCCTCCTGCAATTGAATTGGATCTTGCAAATCATTTCAATCTTCTCAAATTTTCTGCAACACCCCGCACTTCTGTTGACAGGTCTATTATCAAGTGGGTCTTTCCTCCTTCTGGGTGGCTCAAGCTCAATTTCGATGGTGCAGCCAAAGGCAACCCTGGAGCAACGGGCGGAGGTGGAATTCTCAGAAATCACAGAGGAGAAATAATTTTGGCATTTGCTCAAAACTTAGGAATTCAGTCCAACAATATGGCCGAGGCTTAGGCCTTGTTCCAAAGCTTGATTCTCTTGGAAGGCTTGTCTATCAATAAACTCATCATAGAAGGAGACTCATTGCATTGCATCAACTAGCTCAAAGGAACCTCTGTGCCTCCCTGGGCCCTTGTTTCCATCTTCGACGAATGCAAGACACTAATTGGTGTCTATCCAAAATTAATCATTCAACATCAATACCAGGAAGGAAACAAAGTTGTGGACTGGCTTGCTAATAAGGGAGTTGACGCAATAGACATTCAGGTCTGGAGAGATTCCTTTCCAATCGGTCTAAGGGACGTTTCTTCAAGTTCCAATGTTTGCACAATGTGAGTGGGTTACTGGTCTTCAGGTTTTTCGATGGCATTTTGGCATATTTGGGGCGCTTTCGCATCATTTTTCTAAGTTGGTTGCAAAATCTCAGCTTGCTGCGTTATCCTTTTTGCTCAGGCCGCAAGGTTGCTTTTTTTCACGATATCGTGACACTTTTCTCTCCCTCTGGCGTGGTCTTCCAACTTGTCCTAATATCATGACACCTTTTCTCTTCGGGTGTTTTTTTGCAAACTTGCCGTGATATCGCAACACCTTTTCCCTTCGAGTTCTTTTTGCAAACTTGTCGCGATATCGCGACACCTTTTCCCTTCGGGTGCTTTTTCGCAAACTTGTCGCGATATCGCGACACTTTTGGCCTTCAGGCATGGTCTTGATTTTTGTCGCGATATCGCGACACCTTTTCTCTCTCCAACGACGGTCTTCCATTCGGTCGCGATATCGCGATGGGTTTTCTCTCCAATGGCGGTCTTCCATTCTGTCGCGATATCACGACACTTTTTCTCTCCGGGTGCCTTTGCACAAAATTGTCGCGATATCGCGACACTTTTTCTCTCCGGGCGCCTTTGCACAAACTTGTCGCGATATCGCGACATTTTTTTCTCTCCAAGGTGGTCTTCATTTTTTCTCTCTCCAATGGTGGGCTTCCAGGTTGTCGCGTTATCGCGACCTTTTTTCTCTCCAACGGCGGGCTTCCAGGTTGTCGCGATATCGCGACCTTTTTTCTCTCCAACGGCGGACTCTCATCCTTGTCGCGATATCGCGACCGTTTTTCTCTCCAATGGAGGTCTTCCTTTTTGTCGTGATTTTGTGACACCTTTTCTCTTCGGCAGCGTTTTCAATTCTTGTAGCGATTTTGTGACTTCTTTTTCTTGTCGTGATTTCATGACTCTTCTTCTCGACCGGCTCCAAACCTGCAACTTGTCACGATATCACGACACTTTGCAACATGTCATGATATCGTGACTTCTTTCCTTCTTCAGCTCTGATGGCGATTCTTGTCGCGTTTTCGTGACTTCTTTTCTTCCTTCGGCTTCTACGGCGCTTCTTGTCGCGATTTCGCGACATCACCATTTTGGTCGCGATTTCACGACACCTTCCCTAGGGTGGAGGTTTGCCAACTTTCTATTTCTCTCTTCTTGGACCACCTCGATCGATTTGGATTTATTGTAATCTCTCTTGTACAAGGTTCAGGGACCTTTCAAAACCCTTTCTACCAATTAAAAAAAAAATAATCTCCAAATTTTAAAAATAATTAGAAAATATTCAATTAATTCACTTCCACAATAAATTCCTTTATGCACCTTATTTCTCCTCTCAAAATAATTAACACATATAGCTTTATTTCAAAATACAAGATATAATATTCCTTGCATACCTTATCACTCCTATCTCAAAAATTCTAACCATCAAAATCAAAATAAAATATTTTAATTTTATAATCCCTTATATCTCCCTCAACAACTCACAAACCACATTTTAATTTCACACTCTGCAATTTCCGAATTATCAAAACCTTTGGCAAATTAAAAATATGAGAAGCATACCTTTATTCTACCCAACCAAAAACCTTTGATGAGTTTCGAACACATGACCTCGCCTATCAAGCGCCCTAACACCAAGCGCATCCACCAACTGGGCTACGTGCCCTCACAAAATCAAAAGAGCCACAACTATATCTTATGCCTTATGTCTTCTCCGTTCGGTGCAAATAAAACAAGCTTCTCCCTTTGCAAAAGTTGATCGCGTGGATCGAACCCACGACCTTACGCTCGTAAACGTCCTAATGCAGCCCTCGGCTACCACTTGCGCTACCAAGCACCTTGAGACTTAGATGGCTCTCCCCTTATCTTTATTGCCATGTCTGCCCTCTTAAACCTTTAACACATGCGAATATTTTTCTCTTCCTTTATTAACGCACGATTTTAAACTTTGGGCATTTAGAATTCGCATGGATAATTTTTGATATGAAACTTACCCCCTTTTATATCATTTGCCATATTGTCCAACACATCGACAAACTTAGGAAATTTGAATTTAATTATTTAAAATTTTGGCACCTTAATTAATTATTTAAATTTAAATTTTAACCTATGGTTAAAATATTTAAATTTAAATAAATTAAACCATAGTCTTCAAAATCTACCAAATGGGTTCTTTGGAGGATTTAAAATTTGATAACTCCTTGGCCTTCTTTTTTCTTCAAACCAACCTGTAACCCAGAATATTATAATATTATTATTTCCTTTTAACCTGCTCCTCCTTCCTTGGATATTTAATCTGTTTAGGCATTTTTAGGCATATAATATTTAAAATAAATATTATATCCTATTCCTTTGAACCTCTTCCTTGCCTTGTGGAAAAACCATCTGATGACATTAATGATGACGAAACTTGGACATCAATCTCTTGACATAAATGACAACAAAACTTGCTCATATTTCCAACAATATTCCCCTTTGTCATTGATGGCAACCCACTTTCCTTTTACCATTTCCTTTACCTCTTTCAGTTCTGCTCCCCTGAGAAATTGCTCCCCCTAACTGAATGCTCTCCCCCTAACTCAAATCTCTCCCCCTTTGTCATCAATGGCAAAGGGCCACCTTTGGGGCTTGGGGCTAAGAATGAGACTCTTAGCTTAGCCCCCCCCCCCACCTCCTCTCTTGAGGTGGTTGATTTTGGTGTGGGAGTATCTCTACTCCCAACATACACTGATATTTTCCTTTGTCCACCTTCTTCCTCAATTGATCCTTCTGATTCCTCTGAATGTTCCTGTTCCTGCTTGTCTCTGGAAATTTTGCTCTACACCACTTGGCTATATGCCCAATATTATTGCACTTATAACACTTAATGTTGTGATTCCTTGAAGGTGCAACTATCTTGAAGTTTCTCCTGGTGAAGCCATATCCATTCCTATCATGAACCCTACAATTTATTGCCTTATGACCAAAATGATTACAAGAGTAGCAATACCCTTGGAAGAGATGCCTGTTTCTAAAATTTCCATATTCTTATCTTTCATGTGTCCTGCATTGTGTAGCCTTGTGCCCAAACCTGTGACATGAGAAGCAACATCCATTGAAGAAACCTTGCCTTGACCCCATTGGTCTCTTAGTCTCTTCTACCTTGTGTTATTTTTTGTTCCATCTATTCCTCATTTGTGCATTGTTCCTTTCCTTGTTGAACTTTCTATTGTCCAACTCATCCTCAAAAGTGTCACTCTCTCTTACACTCTCTTCTTTTGAAGCTTCTTCTTCCTTGGAGCTTGAGATTGACTCCTCACCTTGTTCTCTTTGTACCTGTTCAAAACCAAGACCTATCTTGTTTGATGAAGATCTTTGTACCTTGATAATCTTATCCAAGGTATTTGAGCTTCTCCCAAACCTATGTAGCTTATTTTTAGACTCTTTTACTTCCTTCCTTAGTGAAGCTACCTCATGCTCTAATTTATCACATTCTAAAACCTTTGCCTCTAACCTCTCTTTAAATCTCCTTGTCTTAGCTATTGAGTTGGTTAGATCTTCTATAAGCTTTCCTTTCTCTTCATCACATTCTTGAAATTGAAGCTTGAGTTTTGAGTTCTACTTTATTACCTTTCTTAATGCATCAAGGGCAAAGATAAGCTCACCCTCAATATCAACTTCTCCTTCCTCTAATTTTGCTTCTATTCCTTTACCTTTAGAATCATCTTCATTCCTTTCTGATTTATCTTCAATAGGAGCACTTCCTTCTTCTTCTATTGCCATAAGAAGACTTTCTTCTTCTAGACCTCCAAGAGCATCTTCATATTCATCATCACTGAAACTGAATCCATTCCTTGTACAACTATCTTCAAGATGACCAAAGTTACCACACCTAAAACACTTGAGAATCATTGGTGCCCTTTTTCTAACATCATATTTTTCTTCTGCAAAAAATAGAATTTCTTCTTCTTCATTATCTGAGGACCTTTCATCACTATCACTTGAACTCTTACCTGCCTTATCTGCATAAAAAATCTTTTTATGCCTTTGGAAAAACTTCTTTCCTTGCTTGCTTTGTCCATCCCTCCTTTTCTTTTGATACATGTATTTTCCTATTTCCCTATTCTTATGATCATGTTTCTCATCCTCACTACTATTTCTAGCTTCTGGAAAATCAGTTGCATAGTGACCATATTTACCACAATTAAAACACCTAACTAATTTTGTACCTTTATACTTTCTTGAGTCCTTGTTCCTTCTGCCATAGTTTGCTTCTTCATCATTGGATAACTCATTGCTTGAATATGAATTCTTACCCTTTGAATTCTTTGCAACTTTGAAGGTTGCTTCTTTCTAGGGAATAGGTTCCTCTTTTATTCTCATCTCAAAATCTGTGAGAATTCCATGTAACTCATACCTTATCAAAAATTCAATATCTTTTGACTCTTCTATGGCTGAAATATTTTCACTATACCTCTTAGGAAGTGACCTTAAAATCTTATGACAAACATCTGTTTCTTCAAATTTGAACCCAAGTCCTTGCATGGAGTTAACAACCTCATCCATGTGAAGTAGATATGTAGCAATGCTTTTCTCATCCTTCATATTTAGGTCTTCAAATGTCTTTTTGTGATTTAGCAACTTTGCCATTTTGACCTTTTTGTCTCCCTCATATATACCTTTCACACTATCCCAAATCTCTTTTGCTGATGTGCAATGCATAACTTTTATAAACTCTATTTCATGTAAACCTTTTAAAATTCCATTCATTACCTTTGAATTATTCAGTTGTAGGAGCTTACCATCTTTATCTATAGGTGGAGTAGTTTGTGGTATGTATCCATCCTCAACTGCTTGCCATATTTCATTCCCTAGTGCTATTAGGTGAATCTTCATTCTCACACTCCAAAATGCATAATTGTTCCCATCGAACAATGGTGTCGTATTCCCTGAAGATCCATTCTGAGAATCCATCTATGTTCTTGTAAGCTTTTCCTTCAAGCTGTTAAACTCTTTCGAAGGAACCCACTCTGATACCAATTGAAGAACACAAGCTTATACTGAGAGGGGGGTGAACAGTATAAGACCACTTTTTACTTTTCTTTCCCAAATAATATTATACAATATATCAATGGTAATATCAACAACAATAATCAAAGTAATGCACAAATCACCACACACAATAGAGACACCAATTTAACGTGGTTCACCCAATGTGGGCTACTCCATGGAGAAAATCTTCCACTAAAATTTTCTCAATAAATCTCTTGGGAATCCTTCCCTATTACAATGTTTATGGACCACTGTCCAAAGGAGACACCAATCCCCTAATCAAGTTTGTGGATACCTATCCATAGGAGACACCAATACCCTCAACTGGTTCGTGGATCTCTATCCACAAGAGAACTCCTCCTATGCTCTAGCTGGTGATCCTCTAGAAGACTACTGCCTCCATTGCACTGGCTTGTGGATCTCTCTCCATTGAAGACTCTGTCCTCACTTAGAAGACCTCTGTCCTCACTACCCTAGCTAATGGATCTCTATCCACTAGAGACTACTGTCCTTTGCTCTATCACCTCCAAAGCTTACTCTCAACTCTGCTCAATATCTATCTCAAATCTACACTAAACATAGTCCTTCGGTCTAGCACAAATATACTCAATCTCTATCTATATTATGGCACAAATATATCCTCAAATATGCACCAAAATCTATCCTCAAATATATCCTCAAGCCTTAACACAAAGCTTGATCCAATCACAAATCAACTCTACTAGATCTGCTACAAACCTTAACTCAAGGTTTGAACAAATCAATCAATCAACTCTTCTCTCAAGTCTTCTCAAAGACTTACCTCAAATATATCCACAAGTCCACTCAAGAACTTGCTCAATCTACTCAAAAAGTCTTCACCAAGACTTACCTCAAATCTACTCAACAAGTCCTCACTAGAACTTGTCCAATATGCTCAACAAGTCTTCACCAAAACTTACCTCAAATCTGCTCAACAAGTCCTCACTAGAACTTGCTCAATCTTCTCAACAAGTCTTCACCAAGACTTACCTCAAATCTAATTGTAAGCTTCCACAAAATCTTACACAAATATATCCTTAAGCTTTCAAAAATCACAACTTGTCCTTAATCCCCACTAACCACAAATCCCACTCTAGGACTTACTCAAATATGCCCACAAGATTTCACAAAAGCTTTCTAAACTCTGTCCTTAAGTCCACTCTAGGACTTACTCAAATCTGCTCACAAGATTTCACAAAAGCTTATTCAAATCAATTGCAAAACTTACATACAAAACTCAACTCAATCTTTCACAGAAAACCTCTTCAATCACACAAACAAGTTTCACTCAGAATCTTGTTTAACTTACAAAAACATATAAAGAATGGTTAGAGACTCAATATGTTTCACACTCACAAAAAACCAAACCTCTCCCACACTCCATCTTGTTTAAGGATGATATATGTTTACACGCATAAAACACTCAATCACTTTCAAACTCTCTTTCAAATCAATTTAGAAATAAAAAATAATTTGTTTCATAAAACTTGAACTATCACTCCAATGCATTCAATCAATAATGCTCAATCAACTTCACTCAACCATTCACTCAATGAAACACAACTTGCATACAAACCCTAAACAAGTGTTTCACAATACTTCCAACAACTCACACTATGGAACTCAAACCTTGACTCAAGATGATTCCAATTTCACATAACAATGATACTCATGATATTTCACAAACCCTAACTCAAGATAGTTCTCAATCTCACATAACAATGATACTCATGATCTTTCACACATCCCCTAATCATGCACATTAAAACTCACTCAAATATTTCCAACAATGCTTATCAAACAATCCTTTTCACTCCAACCTTGCACTTCACAACATTCAACAAAACAATATTTCACTCACAAGGATGATATGCCCATACCTTTTGTTTTGATGAAGATTTGATCTTAAAAACCTTATCTCAATCACAATCAACCTCTTTGCCAATCTCAAAGTTAGATATCAAAAATATTCACTCAAATATTTCCCTCAAAAATATTTCACCATACAAAAATATTAAATCTCAAATACACCTTATAATCTCCAAAATTTTAAAAATAATTAGAAAAGATTCAATTAATTCACTTCCACAATAAATTCCTTTATGCACCTTATTTCTCCTCTCAAAATAATTAACACAATATAGCTTTATTTCAAAATACAAGATATAATATTCCTTGCATACCTTATCACTCCTATCTCATAAATTCTAACCACCAAAATCAAAATAAAATATTTTAATTTTATTATCCCTTATATCTCCCTCAACAACTCACAAACCACCTTTTAATTTCACACTCTGCAATTTTTGAATTATCAAAACCTTTGGCAAATTAAAAATATGAGAAGCATACCTTTATTCTTCCCAACCAAAAACCTTTGGTGAGTTTCGAACATGCGACCCTCCCTATCAAGCGCCCTAACACCAAGCACGTCCACCAACTGGGCTACGTGCCCTCACGAAATCAAAAGGGCCACATCTATATCTTATGCCTTATGTCTTCTCCATTCGGCACAAAAAAAAAAGCTTCTCCCTTTGCAAAAGTCGATCACGTGGATCAAACCCATGACCTTGTGCTCGCAAATGTCCTAACGCAACCCTCAACTGCCACTTGCACTACCAAGCACCTTGAGACTTAGATGGCGCTCCCCTTCTCTTTATTGCCACATCTGCCCTCTAAACCTTTAACACACGTGAATCTTTTTCTCTTCCTTTAATGAACGCAGTGCACGATTTTAAACTTTGGGCATTTAGAATTCACATGGATAATTTTTGATATGAAACTTACCCCCTTTTATATCATTTGCCATATTTTCCAACACGTCGACGAACTTAGGAAATTTGAATTTAATTATTTAAACTTTTGGTGCCTTAATTAATTATTTAAATTTAAATTTTAACCTATGGTTAAAATATTTAAATTTAAATAAATTAAACCATAGTCTTCAAAATCTACCAAATGGGTTCTTTGGAGGATTTAAAATTTGATAACTCTTTGGCCTTCTTTTTTCTTCAAACCAACCTGTAACCCAGAATATTATAATATTAAATATTATAATATTATTATTTCCTTTTAACCTACTCCTCCTTCCTTGGATCTTTAATCTGTTTAGGCCTTTTTAGGCATATAATATTTAAAATAAATATTATATCCTATTCCTTTGAACCTCTTCCTTGCCTTGTGGAAAAACCATTTGATGACATTAATGATGATGAAACTTGGACATCAATCTCTTGACATCAATGACAACAAAACTTGCTCATATTTCCAGCAAATAATATTGGGATAGATTTAGCTTTAACCTGCAAAGATCTCCCCATGTAAAACTGAGTGATAGGTCCTTAAGAAGTGTTTTCATAAAAGGACTCACCAATGAGTCTCTGAAAGCACTAAACATGATACCAGGAGGAGATGTTTATCGGCATCAAATGGCAGATATCCGATATTTATGTTGAAATTATTTATGAAGGAAAGAAAAACCAACCTCTCAAAATATCAAATCAGTAGCCATAGTCACTAAAATAGAAATAGGTAACATGCTAGAAGACCTCAAGAGTGAGATGTTGTCATATATTGCACTGCATATGGATACTCTTCTACTTCAAATAAAGAAGCATGAAAACGAGGTAACATTAGCCTATTTCTATCCCAAATGTAGAGGGAAACACCCAAAAAATGCATGTCCAAAAAATAAGATTAAAGTATGTGTTTTTTGTTAGAAATACCATAAGATAAAGTTGTGTCCACAATTACCAAAATCTAGAGAAGATCCTAGAGTAGAGGAAGTATATTTCATGGGAAATAGGAGAAACTAGTAATAGTATCCTATGGGAGACAATATGCTAGCTAGAATACCATCCTATGGAGGAGGTAATTACATGAATCAATGTCAAGTTCAACCACCCAATATGGATTGGTGGGGACAACCACATTGGACAAAAACCTCCCAAGGAAATACTCCTTATAATCCATACCTATGGATGCCATATCAATAGCCTAGACCTTAGTGGAGAAACTATAATGCATGGAATTCAAATCCACAAAATGCACCACAAGTCCCACTATAGCAAAGTTTTCTAGCTCCCCCTACTTTGAGACCTGCTCAACTTCCTACACAACCCACATCAAATCCAAACAACAAACCAAACCAACCAGCATACCAAGTGGAAAATGAGATGTTTCCAATGTATAATATTAGAGTAGGATGTAATCCTATACAGTTAAGGTCAGGTAGACAAGTAGGGGTAGAAGTAGCTCCTTTGGTAGAAGAGGAGGAAAATGTAGAAGTAGAAAATGAGGAATCACCTCTTGTAGATGAAGTAGAAGAATAAAAAATTACTAAAAATGATAAATAAGAGGTTCCACATTTTTCAAAAAGGTTGCAAGAACCAAGAAATCTAGTACAACCAAAGTTTGAAATTCTATCAAGTCTAAAAAAATTAACAATCACAATTCCTATTTTCTAGGCTATAAGAGATGTTTCAAATTGTAAAAACACAAATTCAACCCACTTGGTTATCAGTGCAAAAAAAGAGGTAAAAGAAAATTTTTCTTAGTTTTTACGCCAGCCCACTTGTTCTATCATCTAGATAAGAATGCTTAAACCTTGATGGATGTCATTCTGTTATAGATAAAATATCCGAGAGGGTGAGATTGGCCAGATCTTAGTTATAAATTTCTTGTCATACTTCCACTCCTTCCTGAGTATCCAAGTGTTGGCAGTGGTTTTCCTACTCCAGGGCCCAGACAACGGTTATTTTCCAACAAATTTTTAAGGAATAAACATTATCTATCAGGCGTAATGTGTCTTGGAGGTCTACACACATAAATTTATCATAAATTGTAAAACCTCTAAGGATTTACTCTACAGTTCAGGTAGTTGCCGGACCATTATCTTTTTTTTTTCCAGGCCACAAGTTCTGTACTATTATTGTTTTTTAAATAAATAACTTTCCCAATTGCCCAATCCTAGCCCTAATACTCTCAGTTATCCATGCTATCGTCGCTCAGAAGTCTACATCAAGGCTGTAGATATTTCACAACTGCTTAAACATAGTATTATTGCTTAAAAATAATATTAACAATATCACAAATTAGAGTAAGAACTATAACCTCATTTCTAAGGATAGAATGTACAATTTTAACTCATTAATTCTATATCACATCGTGCAAGTTCTAAACATCTGCCACCTACGTATATACAAAACATTTACCATGTTTAAACTTATATAATAACTAATCCTATTTTGGAAATTAAAAATAGCCAATACAGTTGATACAGGATGTGCATATTCTCAATCTACATTTATACAACTTGGAGTGCAATTGTAACATAGAAATGGCTATCGCTATAAATAAGTCCACAGTAAAAAGAAAAAGGGTTTTTAATCCAGAATAAAATATATGGATATAATTTTCTTCAAAATTTCCCCCCCAATGGATAGAATTCAAAAACATACACTCCCATATAATATTTATACCAAAAGAAAAATTCAAAGCATAATAATCAAATACAATTTCTCCAGGTTCTTAAGAAATATTTTTTAATTCTTCCACTTCCGGGATACCATGCTTGATTGTTAACCATTTATGCATGTTTAAATCTTCTCACTGGCTTTGCCCAGAAGCCTTATCATGCTTAAGCCCATATCATTAAGCATGCTCTTCCATAAGCACTTCTGTCACTGAACAAGTCAAAATTTCTATTCTCTTTGTCCACCATTACCCCATGGTGACTGGCGACTCATAATAGGGTGTGAGCCTTTTTCCCTCAGCATCCTAATGTCTGATAAGATGAAAGGTTGTGATATGCTCCATATGTAATAAATTTTACCCAACAAACACCATATATATGTAAAAAGAAAGGTTCTTTTCTCTTAAAAAAAGCGAAAATGACATTTATAACCTTAAAGAGCATAACAAAAGGATAACTCTTTAACATTGCATAAAATATTACTAAACCCTATCCTTACTTTAGTCTACAACCCGAGCATATAAATATAACCATTATCTCGATCATATAAAGATAACCATTAACTTGGTTAGATGATTTAATGTGTCTAAGAAATGTTAATGTTTTAATGACGCTCTATACTCTTTCATACTCTTAAAATATTTCATCTTCTCTCTTCTGACTTAGGAGTTCTTTGCTTACTAAGGATTTCCCAACGAATATTAAACCAACCTTACTAAGATTTTTTTTCCTACGCTTGCACATAACTACTCACTAATGTTCTAAGATCATGATGCCACCTTCACTGTTTTACATTTTAAGGCATTTGGCCAAAATTTAATTTCTAAATATTATTATGACCCCTCTTTCACTATATGTTAACAAGGATTTCTGGATAACTATTAATATTATGAATTCCTTTCAAACACTATCCATAATATTGCCCGATACACATTTTCATTGTTAAAACTAACACTATCAAGCATGTATTTCCATTAATTTTAACATGCTTGGCTATAGTAAAAATAAATAAACATATGATAGCATAACCAGGGTACGTCATAGTACAGGTTACAAGCAGAATATAGGTGAGGTATAGTTACAACTATCTCTCATTTTTTGCTTACAAGATATAAATGGAAATGCTAGCGCTCATCTCAGCAAAGAGCTACAAAAGCCAATTTACATTGCCGTGCTCCACTGTCATGGACTATAACACAACGAACTTGGCAATCCTTTATTGAGCATCCGACCATTTCCAAAACTTAGAGCAGTTTCTAATCAATGCAATGCATCCTATGCCCAATATGCAAATATTATCAAGTATCCAAGACATATCATTTAAAATCATCAAAATGCAAAGCTTACACCATTCAGTTCTGTGTTCCTAACAGAGCAATCTATCATTATGAGCAATAGTATAATCACTATGATTTCTTTTACTCACAAAGCCAGGAAACCTTAATTATATATATATATTAATAAAGCATTTGTAAAAAATATAATAATAATAATAATAAAATTATAATATAGTTAAATAGGAAAATAAAATAGTTAAATAAGAAAATAATACACAAAATCCATAAAGAAATTATGTTTGAGAAAACCAGGCTGAAGGCCAACAAAAAATATTTAATGTGGTAGGATAGCTAGTTGATCTCATGCTGGAAAAAACCTAACCCAAAAATATTCTGACATAGGAAGCCATGTTTTAACTGTAAAAACTAAAGGCTATCCATTACCCAATACACTAGTAGATCTAGGGGTAGCCATTAATATAATTCCCAAGGATGTTATACTGAAACTGAAACTCACAAATCTAAAGCCAACTAAAACTGTGTTGCAATTGGCTGATAAATCTACAGTGCTCCCTGAAGAAATGTTGGAGGAAATAATAATTATAGTAGATTCATGGGAATATCCAACATATTTCTTGGTGTTGTAATCCAATTATGGACTGGGTGGTTATCCAATCATCTTAGGTAGACCCTAGCTGACAATAGCTGATGCCTACATAAGCTACAAGAATGGACAAATGACTATTTTTAATGGTTAGAATGTTAAAAGTCTAATTATTCATCCACCTGCATAATCTATTGACTTATTGGGAGAACATGACTGTGGAAATTAGAATACTGATGATTTATCAATGATTCAACCAATAATGGCATTGGATGAGCTTGAGTATGAAAATGATGAAGAAAGAGTTATGTCAAAAAATTTCCAAGGAGAATCCTCCTGCCCTCCTCCAAAATCACCACTTGTTGGAATTAAATATCACCACATCAAACAAATTGAGGTTGAACCTGGGAGGATATTGAATGTAAACAATGAATTGATACTTGCTCAACATGACATCCTTAAGGAGATATTAGTCAAACATAAAAATGATTTTGCTTGGGAATATTCAAACATGAGGGAAATTGCTCCTGAAATATGTACTCATCACATATATTTGGAATAATAAGTAAGACTGGTAAGACAACCACAACATAGGATGAATCCAACTATGAAATAGATTGTTAAAACTGAATTGCAAAAACTCCTAATAGTTGGATTTATCTACCCTATATCTAAGAGAGAGTGGGTATCACCTTTGGTGGTGGTGCCAAAGAAAAATGGAAAGTTACGTATCTATGTTGATTACATAATGCTCAATAAGACAACAAAGAAAGACCACTTCTCCTTACCCTATGTATATTAGGTACTTGACACCTTAGCGGGAAGAAAGTACTTTTATTTCTTGGATGAATGTAGTGGATACAACCAGATACAGATAGGGGAGGAGGACCTAGATAAAACAACATTCACTTGTCCATGGGGAACCTTCGCTTATCGAGTCTTACCTTTTGGTTTATGTAATGCACTTGCCACTTTTCAAAGGGTAGTATTGAGTAAATTCTCTGATATGATTGGAGAAACTATGGAAGTATATAGGGATGAATTTACAGTTTATGATGAAACTATTGAGGAAGCCACAACACATTTGGAAAGAGTGCTTCAGAGCTGTAAGGAAACTAATCTATTCCTGAGTCATGAAAAATATTTTATAAATAGTATTAGGACATCATATTTCTGGAGATGGGATAAAGGTAGATAAGAAGAAAATTGAGATAATAAAAAACTGCCCACTCCTAAAAATAAAAAAGATGTCTAGAGTTCCCTTGGCTCTGTTGGATACTATAGAAGGTTTATATTCGATTTCAACATTTTTTCTAAATATATGACCACATTATTATTAAAATATGTAGAATTTATTTGGATAGATGAATGTGAGTAGGTATTTCAAACTTTGAAGGAGAAACTAACCACTGATCCAGTATTAAGAGGTACAAATTGGACTATTCCCTTTCACATTTATGAGGATGCATCCAATAATGCAATAGGGATGATACTAGGACAGAAATATGGTGAAGAATTTTATATCATTTATTATGTTAGTAAACATCTTATGGGTGCTGAGTTTAACTACATTGTCATAGAAAAAGAGTTTCTTGCAGTAGTTCATACTATTAATAATTTTTTCCATTATATTACACGTTACAAGGTTTTTGTGCATACTAATCACTCAACCATCAGATACCTGATGAACGAACCTGCAATTAGTGTCACAATTATTAACTAGATTCTACTTTTATAAGAATTTGATATTACAATTGTTAACAAACCAGGTACAAATAATATGTCTGCAGATTTTCTTTCTAGGTTGATACCTCCAGATCATACAACCACGAAAGATCAATTTCTAAACGAGCATCTCTTTGCTCTTGATGAACAAATATCGTGGTATGCAAATATGGCTAATTACTTAGCCACAGGTAAAGTTTCCCTTGCAATATCATCGCATGAAAAACAAACATTAATAGAAAAGGGTGGAGTCTTTTCATGGATTGATATCGCCTATTTAAAATCAGGTCTGATCAAATCATGAGAATGTGTTTTACTAAAAAATATATTGCAAAAATTCTTAAAGCTTGCCATGATGAACCTTGTGGTGGCCATTTTGTAGGTAAAAGGAGTATGTTTAAAGTATTATAGGTTGGATATTTCTAGCCTACATTATTTAAGGATGCAGCCAAACATGTGAGTCAATGTGACCAATGTTAGAGGATGTGCAGACCAACTCTCCGAGATGAAATACCACTCAAACCACATGTGCACATTGATCCATTTGACAAATGGAGAATGGATTTTATAGGGACTGTGAAGACAAAGACACGACACTTAAATAATAACAGGAAATCAAATAACACAAGGAAATACAAAGATTGCACAAATGGATGTATTCAATAAAATAGGGGGGAGCCAATGAACTCCTTTGTTACAATCAGTACTCAATGTGAGTATTTGATACAATGATTTTACAATGGCACTAGGGTTCTCCGAAACCCTAGCAATAACAACAAAGTGTCTTCAGATTTGGTGTGTCCTTGCTTCCAACAAGTTGAGTGGGCTTCGAGTATCCAGTGTGGGGCCACTCCAGCTTCAACAGCCATTCAACAATGTGTAGAACTTGCAGATCTACATACACAAAAATAGAACAAGGGGGTTAGTAATACCTATGAGGGCTCCACAGTGTGAGACCCTCAGACATCAATAAAACCCTAGTTAAAAATGAAGTCATAAAGTATGCCGGATCAACAAATTATGAGATAAAATACATTCAAATGAGATATACCTTGCTTTCATTTCGTTGTTGTAGATGGCGTGGTGTAGCAGGCTCAGATTCACGTTTCTGTAGTTGTAGCAGGCTCGAACATGCACTTGGTAGGCTCTGATGCGAGCTTCGCAGGCTCTGGTGTGCACCTGCGGGATACAATAGGCTCTGGAGAGTGCCTGCGGTATACAACAGGCTCTGGTGAGCGCTTCGCAGGCTCTACAGTGAGCCTCGCAAGCTCTGGAGGGCGCCTACGGGTTAGGGCAGAATCTGCAGAAGCAGATCTAGGGGATGGCGATGAATGCGATGGATGGATGGGGGCTGTGATGGTGATGGAGGATGAATGGGTGATGGCTGGAACAACAGAAGTCTTATCGGTGAGCTAGGGCTTCAGATTTTTAGGATTCTATGCTAGGGCTTCACCAATAATTCCTCCAGGGTGCAAATGTCTAATTCTCAAGGTTCCAGGGTTTGGGCATTTGCAAAATACCCTTATTTATAATCCAACCTAGGGTTTTCTTAGGGTTTTAGCCTTACACTTTTGATCGTGTGGCTAAGATTAAATTAGATCCTAAGGTTGAGATTACTTTTTGAATGTGACATGGATTAATGAATATGGACGGTGGAGATTAGAATGGATCGGACGGTTGTGGTTAATTGAGTTTATAAATATATATTTTATAATAAATATATTATAATATAATATAAAATATTATATTAAATATAAAATAATATTAAAATAATCCCAATTAGGCTAGGAAATGGCGGGAAAGGGCTAAAATGGTGAAATGGATGGCGGGAAAGGTGGAATTGGGCCAAATAATTTGCGGGAAGGTGTATGGTGGACAAGTGGGTGGTGGGAAGGTTAGGATGGAGGATTAGTGGCTGTAATTTGGTGTCTACAGATGCCCCTTTTTGTACCATGTTGCGTGAAACGCAATATGGTGCAAAAACATGAGACACCTGCTTGGGCTATGGGTGCAGAAGCAGCTTCTCTCTGTTGTTGGATTTGCGCACTGATGTTGAAGACAAAAGAATAAAGAATTTTTGGAATTTTTGTAGCTTACCCCCTCAATTGGTGAATGAGTTACGAATGTATCTCACAAGCCAATTGAAAATTTTTGTGCAAATAATGAATGATGTAGTGAATTTGTGCAATTGATGAATGAATGGTGTGAAATGCAATGCCTTTTCCGGGGGGGGGGGATGTGATTGTGGATGATATGAATGATGTAAAATGTGATACCATTTTTGCCCCAATGGTGGAGAGGGGGATTTGTCCAATGTAGATGTTATGATCATGTGAGATGTATCCCATCATGGGAGAATCATAATGTAATGTGGTTGCCCCATACTTTGGGTTGATTCGATGTTGTTGAATAAGTTGTCGTAATGGCGTCATTGAGTATGCAAGATATGAAGATGTAGGCTGACTAAGTCAACGCAGGGGTTGGGTATTGACTGTGGAAATTTCTTTACCAATTCCATGATGGAACCAATCAAGCTTACCAGTGTCCTATATTATGACTGTTGTCAAGTGAATGAGTGTTTGAGATTTTGGTTATCCATGTTTTCATGCCCCATGGAAGAGGACATCAATGACTGCCTTTTAGCAAATTGTTCTTGGCAAGGTTGTATTCCAAATTTGAGGTGCCAAATATGATTGTGATCTTTGATGATGAGATAATTGAATTTGATCATGGTCAAGTGTCCTTATTGTAGATTATTCATCTTACCAAATTTGCATGGATTGATATCGCTGCAATCACCAAGTTTATAGAATAACCTACTAGATACGAGGTTCGCTTGAATACTGGATAGATTGTGGATGAGATGATTGATGAAAATGAAATATGATGATGGAATAATTCTTGATGGATGGTGGTTACGCTTTCGCAAAACTTGGTATTAGTTGATGTATGATTTGCAGCTTGTGCTTCTTTGAGTTGTTCATTTTGCACATAACTGAGCGATTTATTGATCGAATGAACCCCAATTTTTGCGAAATTGTGTGAGATGATGCAGAATATGATGTAGAGTGATCAGATGTGAGTTTTGTGAAAATTTGGATTGTTTTGCTGCCTTTTGTGCCTTGATTTGTGGATTTTTAAGATTTGATTCGTTCTTGAAAATTATGCATGCAAAATGATTTCTGTCTTCACAAAACCTGATTTTATGATGTGCATGATGTGTGGATGAAATTTGGTGAAATTTGGAGGAGGTATGCTACTATTTTTATTGATTTTGTCTTTGTACCATTTTTTTGCCAGGTGCGCACGGCTGCGCCTGTGGTGTCCCGTAGGCGTAGACCTGCGCCTGAATGCGCTAGGGAAAGCTATAAATAGCTTTCTGAGTGAATCATGAGGCTCACTTGTGCGTTTGGGACTTTGAGAAGCTGCGTCTGAGGGGTGGAGTGGGTGTGAGAGCTTAGTGAGGCTAGTGAGGAAAATTGCGTGGAAGCTATGGCGGTGGAGGGATTGAATGTGGTTGGCAGAGCTAAGGCACCATTTGCCTCGGTAATGTTGAAAAACACTTTTGTCACTTGTGCATTTATTATATATATATTATATATTTTTGTACAAATATTAATGAAATTGTTTGTTGCTTGCAGCTGAGGGATATTGAGCCTCGACATCGCTTCTCTCCTCTTATTTCGGGGATGAGGAAGAAGCTTTCAGAGGAGGAGTGGGGGTTGTTGGGGAAGGTGGGCTTGGAGGGCATGGCGAGGCTAGATGTTGTGAGGGCCAATGAGGGGTATCTCTCTACTTTGATAGAGAGATGGGATCCAGATAGGGGGACATTTCAGCTACCGACTAGGGAGGCTACCATTACACTTGAGGATGTATATCGTATTCTCAAGGTACCGGTAGAAGGGGAGAAGGTGGTGGTTTGTCGGGATAAGAAGGTCGATATGGAGAGGATGTTCGGAGATCGATGGTGGGAGGCCCAGATGGGAGATGGTGGGATATGTTATTTGAGCATGTACAAGGCAAAGGAGTTGGATGCACTCCCAACTTTGATTATGTTCATGCTAGAGAACATAGTGCTACCTAATAGCACAGGCTGTAGGTTCCCTTAGAACCTATTGGGTTTGGTGAGTGATTTACTCATCGACCCAAAGGAGTATGCATGGGCTCCTGCCTTGTTGGCACAACTGTATCGGGAGCTATATGAGGTGATTCAGAGGGAGAGGAAGGGGATTGGGTGTAGCTTCCTCCTACAGTGTTGGGCTTGGGAGCATTTTGTGGTAGCTCGGCCCGAGGGGTTGCCATGTCCAACATGGCAGATGAGGGAGCCCTATGCTAGGTGATGGGTAGTGGCAGAGGAGGTGCAACCGAGTCGAGAGATTCATAGTGGCCAGTGGTATAGAGACATGTGGTCAGGGTTGTCTCGGGATGATGTGGTATGGAGGCCATGGTGAGGAGCCCGATGGGATGGTGATGGGGAGCAGCTACATCGGGTGAGGTAGGCTCGATGGTTGGTTGGGTGGAGGGATGAGGAGGTAGAGTACTTCCAATACTCATAGGTGTTGAGGCAATTCGGATTGCCTCAGGGTGTGCTAGATGAGCCGGTGTTGTATCGGCACCGACGAGATGAGGGGATGTTGCCATGTGCGGAGCCATGGCGAATGGTGATTGAGGATGATGAGGAGATGGATATCCCTAATGTGGATGATGTCGGGGTGAATCTAGAGTATGCAGAATGGTTTGGTGCCCAACCAGTATGGGTACCAAAGGTGGTTGGGGATGATGCGATAGTGTTGGGGTCGAGGATGACTCCAAAGAGGATGAGGCCTCAACGATCGATGGGTCAAAGGCAGTCGAGGGGAGCAGCCCAGCAGACTCTAGAGGTGGGGTTGGCAGAGGGAGAGAGGGAAGGTGATGAGGAGATGGGTGAGATCTCTGAGGTGGCTAGGCTATGAGTAGAGTTGGAGCAGCTTCGTGAGGAGCGTGAGACCATGCTTGAGACTCATAGGGAGTCTTTGGCTACTATAGCTTGGCTAGAGGCGGAGCGGGCAGCGATGGTGGCTAGTGATCAGGCGACGGTCATGAGGCTCCAGGAAGAGATTTTGGTGAAGGAGTGACGACATCAGATGGATTTATGGCATCTTCGAGCTAGTGAGGCATATGTACATTCCTTGGAGGATGTGTGTATGCAACACCATATTACATTGTCGGATCCTCCTTCTTCTGTGGTCGAGTCATCTAGGCATACGGAGTCTAGGTAGAGTACTAGGCCGAGGGCTCCTACTAGGTCTCAAGAGTCTTCTCATGGATAGTAGACTTAGTGCTTAGATGCACTATTTTGTATATATGAGCCTTGGTGCTCCATTGTAGCCTTTTGGCATTGATTGTATATGTGATATTTATATATATATACATGGCTTTTTCATATATGTGTGTTATCTCTTGTGTGGATGCTTTTATGTTTATTTTATTAATGTTTGATGCATGTTTATGAATAATGTTTGAATATTATGGATGTTTAATGCAAGCTAATAATGATGTATATGCCTAATGTTTTATATGAATGATGTATGCAAGCTATGTGCTATGGATGCTTAATGCAAGTAAATCTATGATGAATCTAAAATGCAAGCTATGTGATGTGTTATTAATGATGATATGTTATGGATGATTAATTCAAGTAAATGAATCTAAACTATATGGGAGGAATGCATGTTGTTCGAATGATATTTTATAGTTCAAAAATTTTATTGACCATTTTTGTTGTCCATTGTTTGGCTATCGGGGGTACCAAATTTGGTGGTGTTCTGCAACTTGACTCACTATGAAGACATGGTTGTTTTTATGGAGGAAGATATGGATGTTGATATGGAAGAAGATATGGATGTTGATATGGAAGAAGATATGGATGTTGATATGGAAGACTGAAATATTTTCAAAGACTCAATCATACTAGTATTATCAATCAAACTCACTAGGGTTGTCTAACTTTCTTTAGGACCAATGTGTGTGCAAGTGAGGTTCATATACCAAATCTTGAGTGTGACAATGACCCTATCCAATCAAGAACCAATGTGTGTGCATGTGAAGTTCATTAACCCATTATGAGTGGATTTAGGCATGACCTATTATGGAGATGACCTGAGGCTAGCCTATCCTTATGTGCATTCAGAGGTCTCCCTTTTTGGAGGAGAGACATGTCGCCTCGCATGAGCTTACTCCACTGCCAGTCAAGCGTCTATAGCCCCGATGGAGATTCACTCCATAGTCCTATGGGATTGATATTTTAGGCCTTGGGGATGACTACCCATCCTTGTCAAGGACGTGTAGTACGATCCTTACAACTTTAGGGATCAAGGGCTTTTGGGATTTTATTTGTTAATTTTTGTATAGAGCTTTGGGGAATCGGATTCTCAACTCGAAGTGTGATGAGAATTTTGACCCTATCCTTACTACTCTATGTTTTTATGTTTATGTTTGGAGCAATGTTGGTAGTGGTGAAAACCACTATTTTTTTGGACTATGTTGCATAATGGGACAAGCGAGGGATATCTCCTTTTCACCTCGAGGTACTACCCAAGGATGGTACTAGACCCCCCTATCTCATAATGTTTTTAAGATGTGATGTAATGTGAATGGTTCAAGACTATTTCGTGATCGATTGGCGATGCTCAAGATTTTCTTAGTATGTAAATTGTGTTTTGGTCCTAAAGAAAATTGGACATCCATTTGGAGGTTGTTTGCTACCCTAGTAATGGCTGAGTGACTAAAAATCTAGGCTTTTGTGCTACGTGATGTGGTTGACATATGAATTTTGTTAAAGTTGCATGAAGGTTTCAAACTAGGTACCCCCAATCGTTATAACTTGACTTTTTGTTTCATGGTCATATCATCATTACTTTGCCAGATCATTGAACATGGGATGGGATGGATGCAAATGTATATGCCTGATGCAATGAAGTGTTGATATGCAAATGGAAAGTGTACAATGCCATGGAATATGTATGATTTAATGAAATAGTGCATGAGTGCAAACAAAAAGTGAATATGTATGCCTTAGATGTAAATGGGATGTATGCAATGTAGATATGCCTATGTGGATGATGATTTTTTTTTTTAAGAGCCATGTATATAGACATATAATGTGTCACTTTTAACAATGAAATGCCTTTAAATGAAGAACATTAAGTGGTTCGGGTTCCTCTATTCCCTCTAAATTGGCAAGTCTATAAGTACCATTACCCACTTTTTGAGTTATTATGTATGGACCTAACCAATTTGCTATGAATTTGTCACGAAGGTGCGGCAAAGCATTGGTGTTTTGTTGGTTCTCTTTGAGTACCAGATCCCCTACTTGAAATTCCCAAAGATGGACTTTAGCATTGTAAGCATGCTTGAGGCGGTCTTGATAAACTCGTAAATGTTCTAATGCATTGACTCACCTTTCATCTAGGAGTGTTAGTTGGTCAAGTCGTGCTTGTCTAGTTGTATCATCATCTATGAATTCTTGCAAGGAAATTCGTAAGGAAGGAATCTCGAGCTCAAGAGGTATAATAGCTTCAGCTCCATAGACCAGAGAGAATGGTGTTGCTCCTATTGGCATTTGGATGCTTGTTCGATAAGCCCAAAGTGCCAACGGAATTTGTGTATGCCAATATTTATGATTTTCTTTGACAAGTTTCTTAAGAATGGCAATCAAGGTCTTATTGGTAGCTTCAGCTTGTCCATTTGCTTGTGGGTAATAAGGAGTTGAGAAACTATGTTGGATATTATACTTCTCGTAGAGTGCTCGAACATCCTTGTTCTTAAAATACTTGCCATTATCCAAAATGATTTTAGAGGGAATGCCAAAGCGACAGATGATATTATGGAGTATGAAATCCATGATTCGAGGTCCTGTCATACTAGTTAGAGGTATTGCCTCAACCCACTTTGTGAAGTATTCTATGGCGGTTATGATGAATGTGTGTTGTCCCGAAGAGGAGGGTGAAATATTTCCAATTAGGTCGAGGCCCCATTGTGAAAAGGGCCAAAGACTTTGTATTGGTTGTAAAGCTTGTGATGGTACGTGAGTTAAATTAGCATGTGTTTGACATTGTTTGCAATTTTTGACATATGTGCAATAGTCATGTTCCATTGTGGGCCAATAATAACCCATGCATAATAAGCGCTTTGCAATGGCCATTCCACTAAAATGACCACCACAAGTACCATCATGGGCTTCCTCAATGGCCCTTTGAGCCTCCCTAGGTTCGAGGCATCAAAGCAGAATTCCATCATAACCCCATTTATACAACACGTCACCCAAGAGAATGAAATGAGCTACCTTTTTCTTGAAAGCATATTTGGCAGACCGAGACATGTCCGATGGGAGTGTTCCAAATTTTAAGAAGGCTACAATGGGGCTTGACCAAGACTCACATGATTTTCGTGTGTATGAAGCATACATATTTTCCATATTGAGGGCCAGTGCGAACAATGACCACTTTAGAGATTGTTGAGATTATTAGGGGCTGTACCTCTCCTAAGTTGTTCTTTGGAATCAAGAATCCAAGAGAGAGAAAATCCTCTAAGCATAATTTTTCTACATAAGCATATCTTGTTTCATAACTTACCAATGTTCGACTAATGTAATAGATTGCTTGTTCTCAGATTTTGTTCATTTTTCTATGCAAGCATTGTCCCTAAAGTGGCTTCTGTAGCTGAGACATAAAGATGAAAAGGGACCCCGACCTAGGAGGAGTTAAGACTGGTGGTGAAGTTAGATAGCGCTTGACATCATCAAATGCTTTTTGACATTCATCTATCCATACGAATGCTACCCCCTTTTGTAGCAAGTGATTAAATGGCCTCGCATTTATCGAAAAGTTGCGCAATGAAGCGTTTGATCGATTGAATTTTACCTTGCAAGCTACGCAATTCCTTGAGGTTAGTTGGGGGTTGCATTTCTATGATGGCCTTAACCTTATTTGGGTCCACTTCAATGCCTCTTTTGGAGACAATGAATCCTAAAATTTTACCAGAGGTAACGCCAAAGACACACTTCTTTGGATTTAATCTCACCTTGTATTCTAACAGCCGATCAAAAATCTTTTCCAAGACATCAATATGTTCTTGTCGGGTTTTAGATTTAGCCAAGAGATCATCTACATAGTCTTCAATGATTTTGTGCATGTAATCATGAAAGATGTAAGTCATGGCTCTTTGATAAGTAGCTCCTACATTTTTGAGGCCAAAGGGCATAACCCTAAAACAAAATGTTCCCCAAGGTGTTGTGAATGTTGTTTTATGTTGGTCATCAGGATTTATTCGAATTTGGTTGTATCCTAAAAAACCATCCATGAAGGAAAGCATTTCGTGGCCTATGTAGGTATCGACAAGAGTATCAATGTTTGGTAGAGGGAAGTCATCCTTAGGACACACTTTATTTAGATCTCGAAAGTCATTGCAAATGTGTATCACTCCGTTAGGCTTGCGAATGGGTACCATGTTTGACAACCACTCGGGATAGTCAATAGGAATGATAAAATGTACGTCTAATAGTTTTTGTATTTCCTCTTTGACTATGAGGGCTATGGTAGGATGCATTCTCCTAAGTTTTTGTTTGACCGGCTTGGCATCAGGATGCAAGGTGAGATTGTGGACAACAAGGTCAGGATCAAGGCCAGGCATATCCTTGTAGGACCATGCAAACACCTCTTTCTTTTTCTTGAGGAGAGCAATGAATTGCTCTTGTTCATCGGGTGTTAAACTTTTGCCAAGTTTGACAATTTGGGGATTGTCAGGATCTGAACTAAGGTTCACGTCGATGGTATCTTCAATGGACATATGTGAACCTTCCTCAAGTTGATGTGGTGTTGGGATCATATTAAAGTCATCTAAGATGTTTTCTAACTTTTCTTGCTTATCGTTGTCTAACTCTGCCTGAAAGACCTCGGGACCGTTAGTGGAAGCTGATTGAGGCGAAGGTGGCGGTGAAGGAGGAATGTAGTGGGCCGAAGCCTTTAGCAATTCCTCGGATAGGGTGAACTCCGAAGAGGAGGGTGTGGAGGAAATCCGGTCCAAGTCAATAAGGCTAATGTCAATTGGAATTGGCCTAGCCAGATCGTATGGATTATGGAGTGGGGTAAATAAGTCAATAGGATTCATATTGACCTAGTGGAAGGTAGGATGGTTTGGCCGAATGGGCATATGGAACAATTGAATCAGAACCGATGTCGAGGCGTGGTATCCCTGTAATAGTGAACATGAAAACATCAGAGCAACATTTTTTTTTTTTGAAATATGTACATATGTTACAATTCTTGGCTCATGTGGGTGGCTCAAGGCAGATTACCAGGTGGATCATCTTGTTCTTGTGGAAGAAGCAAGCGGAATATGGGATGATGGATGGGGAACATTCGAAGGTAAAACTCTTCCTGTTGGGTGATGGGGACAATGGGTTGTGACTCCTCTTCAGAATCGTCAGAAGCATTTGACATGACTTCAAATTCTTCATAACTTTCATCGTCGGAATCAAAGACAGGATATGAAAAGTTGATGGGATCATCTTCGTTTACTTTATCCATGAAAAGTTCTTGAAGGGCTTGTTCAAGAGAAGATGTTGAGGGTAGTGGGTGGATGGGGTGATCTTCATCATTGAGTGTAAGCTTTTTAAAGGCTTGCTCAAGAGAAGCGGTGGAAGACAATGGGGTATAGCCTAAACCAAAATGATCATGGGCACCTCTATATGGGACCTCTAAGATATCATGCATCCCTTGCTCATGGGAACCTAGACCTTGACCTTGCCAATGGAACATATTAAAGTATCGAGCTGGAAACTCCTCTATGTTAGGTATATTGGCACGCCTAGGCTCTTGTGGTTCTTTGGGTGGGTTTGCCCTAGTTGAGCAATCCAACCCTCCATAAACAAATTTAATGCTATTTGGAGTGGCACTCATGTCGTAAACAACACCTATGGATAAAGGACGGTCTCGGGGACGTCCAAAATCCTTAGCTGTGGGAATGGCTAGGGGTGTAATGGTGACGTCTTGGACCACATACTCACCAATGCTCGGATTAGTGATGTGGACTTTGACTTGGGTTGATGAGGTGGATGGTGAAGGCTCAAGTGGCTCTGGATTGGTTGTGGATGGTGGTGAGTTAAATATGGCACAATCTGAAAGTTTGACTTGTGACACATCGGCTGATGGAGTGGGATTGGATGGTGGTGTGGAATGATGAGATGGAATAGAAGAAGTGGTTGTAGAAGAAGGGGTAGATGTGATGTACGATGTGCTAATAGTAGACTGACTGTGACCACATGTACAAGAAGAAATGGATGTTTGAGGAGGTGATGTGATGGGTAGCTCCTCTATGATGGGAGCCTTAGAAGAAGATGGAGATGGATTAGAAGAAGGTGGATTAAGAGATGATGTGGGTGGATTTGATGATGGTGCCAAGAATAGATGGGTGGAAGGTAACATGGATTCATAAGGATTTGAAATGAAATTACAATACTTAAAAGGTTCGACATCCACGGGGATGCAATGGACTTGTCCATCATGAACATATTTCAAGCATTGGTGGAGAATTGATGGAACACATTTCATTTCCCTCATCCAAGGTCTACCAAGGAGTATATTATATGCCATGGCTCCTTCCAAGATGTGAAACATGGTGTGCAACATTCTAGCCCCTACTTCTATAGGTAAAACAACAGTGCCAACTGTGGTACACAAAGCATCGTTAAATGCTTTGAGGGTGAATGATGATTTGGAAATGTGGGATGGAGGTAATTTGAGGTGGATAAGGGCAGTGGTAGTAATGATATTGATTGATGAGACGGTATCAATTAATACTATTTTGAATGGATTTCTATCTATTAAGGCCATTATGTGCAATGGAGGGTCCACTGATTCTGAACTCATTGATTTTATCTCAAAGTCATAGAAGGTAATTGATGGTTCCATGCACGTTCTAACACTCCCTACAAAGTTGTTGAAGGCATTAGAGTCTTGGGATTCTAACTCAATTGACTTGAGTATTTCCATTAAAGCTTCTCTATGCCTAGGGGATTGTTGGATGAGCTCATACACGGAAAACTTGGCTGATGCCATTTTCAAACTAGTGGTTAACCGATTGGTTAAAGTTACCGATGGCCTTATTGGATGAAGAATGGGTGGATTAGATGGGTTGGATAGATTGATTGGTGGAGATGGATTTGGTGATGTTTGGATGGGAGGTGGGTTTGAAGGTTGTTGAGCATTTTGTTGATTTTGCCTTTGCCCTCTAGTGACCACATGGACTGCTCCTACAAAGTTTTGGTATTGTTGGACATGATTTACTTGATTAGGAGGTGGTTGTTGATTGTTACCCTTACATTATGTTGGACCTCCCCATGGTTAGATAGAGGTGTCTGATATATGCTCAAATTTTGATTTTGTGGGAGCTAAGGGTCGGGGTTATCATTAATGGCCCCTAAGTCTATGAGGTCTTGCACTATGTTTTTGAACACATGGCAGGAATTGATATCATGCCCATTTTGTCGATGGTATGGGAAAAACAAGTGCTCTCTATAACTTTTAGGCCTTTTGGTGGGATCATCGGGCCTAATGTCTAGTAAGGCTAATTTGTTGGTCTCATACAACCTTCGAAATATGGATGAATATGATTCCGCTAAGGGAGTGTATTGACGTTGAGGTCGATTGAATTGGCGACGGGTAGGTTGTTCCATAGTTGGCACTGTGTTTTGTACCATTGGTGCTTGGGTTACTGATGGGACCGCATGATAGGAAATTTGTTGTTGCACTAGTTTTTGAGCCATTACGGGCTGGCTCATGACCACTTGATTGACTTGATTAGTTGTGTTAGCCATTGAGGCTTGTGTGGATTTGGTTTGGCCAGATTGATTATTTTGGTATTGGCCTCTATTTTGCCATTCTTTCTTCTTAGGCTTAATGACACCCTCTTGGATTTTTATCTCCTCAATGACACTAGCCTGTGCTAAAGCCTCCTCAAATGTTCTATAAGTATTGATCTGAAGCATCCAAGAGATGGGTTTTAAGCAACTCTTGGTAAAAAGTTTGATAATTTCTTCCATTGGGAGGGAGAATGGCAACTTTGTTATAACTGCCCTCCAACGGTTTCCAAAATCATAGATAGGTTCCTCATCCCATTGTTTCAAGTAATATATATCCGATAAGGACACCTTATTTTTAATATTAAGGGTGAAGCATTCCAAGAATAGATCTATCAATTGATCAAAAGTATAAATACTATGTGTGGGCAATTGATTGTACCATTCAATGGCATCTCCCCCTAATGTTTGAGGAAACATTCAGAGCATAAGAGCATTATCATCGCTAATCCAAAAACATACGTGGACAAATGAACTCACATGCTCCTTAGGATCCTCGGTTCCCCTAAACTTGTCAAATTTTGGTACCGTAAAATCTGTCGGATAAGGCGGTGATGGTATCGATGGATGGATTGGTTGATGGATCAGTTGGCTTAATGTGAGCTTTTGGCTCATTACCCCTGGTGAGTTTTGCATCAACTGATCGATTTGCTTTTGCATTGCCTAGAATCTAAGATCTTCTACTGGAATGTGAGGACCTTGGATTATGTGATGGTTGGTTGATGGGCTGGATGGTAGATGTTGGGGTGTGACCAACATGGTGTTGTGGAATGAATTGGGTTGGGTATGTGGAGAAGATTGATGGTTGAAATATGGGGATGATTGATGAAGATGATGATGGAGAAATGGATTGTGTTGTTGGTTAGTGGTGATGTTGATTGGTATGGTGGATGTGTGGAGTGGTGGTGGATTGGGGATGGACACTATGGAATATTGAGGGACCCATGCTGAATTTTTATTGGTGAGTGGAGGTTGATTTGGAACTCCTTGGGTCATAGGGTCTATGTGAGCTGATTATTTTCCTTTTGTTCATTGTGAAAGCAACTTATTGATAAGCCCTAATGTATCCGTAAGTTCCTGATTTGACCATGTGTCGAATGATGGGGTTGTGGTTGGATGAGATGATGGATGAGTCGATGATGATGGGTGATTAGTCATGGTCATGTTGGCTAAGTGAGATGATGGAGGGGTGGATGACATGGTCATGTTGGCTAAGTGAGATGATGGAGGTGTGGATGACATGGTCATGTTGGCTAAGTGAGATGATGGAGGTGTGGATGATAATGGATGAGAGGACATGGGTATGGTGCAAGTTGCATTTGATGTTACAACTTGGAGGCTAGGGACTTGTGAGGCAACATTGACATACTCCTCATACAAGGGGTTGGTATAGGTGGATGTGAGGTAAGTGTTTGGAACACTTGGGCTTTGTGGTGGTTGGCTCATGGAGGAAGGCATACCATATTCATAACTCGAATTAGGATATCCTTGGGCAAGGTAGGTGGTAGCCAATTCAGATTCTTCAAAACCTTCTTGGCTAAGGGGCTCTAAGACATAGTTAGAAGCCTTGTAAAGGGCCTGCACTCTATCCATGTCTATGTAGGTGGTGGTTGTCTCCACATTGTGTGAATGTGTCTCTACTTGAGAGTGGGGTGGATGGGATGATCCAGACAAAGTAGTCTAAACCATATTGGATGGGGCTACCGAAGTAGCGGGCTCATGGGAACTATTTTCCATTAAACTACTTTGGTTTATTATTTTCTTTTGTTGTCGTGTTAGCACCATAAAGTAGTTAAACCAAAGATTCAAAGCTTATCTAAATCACACAAATTAACAAATTTTCCAAAATTTAAAGCAAATAAAACAATCAGTCCTAGGTTTCACCGTGTGTGGCTTACCTTGTTCATTAATTATTTTCTTTCATTAATGTGAAGTTCCTTTTAGAATTGTTGGCTTGTGTGTTTTGATGTAACTTAATCTTGTTTAATGAAAAACAAAGGTAAAAAACTAAGGTTGGCCAGGGCAACGAGATTCTTGTTGGTAATGACCTCCAACAAGTTTGCTCGGGGGTAGTCCTATGGTTTCTAGGGCAGATATTGGTGGATGGAAATCATGGCCACCGTCACCAAATCTCAAGCAATGGTTGGTGATGAAATCCAACCACTACTGTTAAAAATGTGAATCATGCAAGTGTGTGTGATTTATTTTATTAGATTTCTTGTTCTCTATGGTGTGCAAACAATATTAAAGATTACTAACTTCACTAATCTAAATCAGAAGCCAACACAAAGACGCAAATTTCACCTAAAGAGAGTGGAGTACACCGCTCAAAACCCCCTACCTACAAATGATTAAAATCACAAGAGCAACCGGAGGGTTCATCCACCTCTCTGCCAAAGGGGCCAACCTAGGGCAGGATTACTTTATGCATCAAGATGTTGTTCCTATTTAGATATGCAAAATTAAAGTGATCTTTAACCCTAAAATGCAAGATCTAGGATGCTTTTCTGTTTCATATGCACTCAAAAATGCAAACAATCACCTAGATCTACAACTTTAGAACAAGAAATGAATTTGGTATAATGAAATACACACAAACCCTAGATTCAAATTGCTACCAATTCTTTCCCAGATTACTTAGTGTTGAACCCAGAAACAATGAAAAATAGCAGCAAAAAATAGAATACGTAAATCGCTAAATGGCAACCTAGGGTTATGAAACTTACTTGGAAGCCTTAGCTCTGCTCCAAATTACTGCCAGGCGTGGTTGGGCACCTACGTAGGCACAATAGGGCACCTGCTAGGCATGGGATGGCACCTACGGTTGTCTACAGATGCTTCTGAATGCTCCATGGATGCTCCCGAATGCCTACGTAATCTCTAAAAATGTTGTAGACTACTTCAAAAACCCTAGCGATAAATTCGGTGACTTTTACGCTTCTATAAATCTTGCAACAAACAAAAATAAAATTAAGTTAGCAAGGTAGATCTATCAAATAATGAAACCCTTGTGGGGTCCCACCATGATCGCCATTTGTGAAGACAAAGACACGACACTTAAATAATAATAGGAAATCAAATAACACAAGGAAATACAAAGATTGCACAAATGGATGTATTCAATAAAATAGGGGGAGCCAATGAACTCCTTTGTTACAATCAGTACTCAATGTGAGTATTTGATACAATGATTTTACAATGGCACTAGGGTTCTCCGAAACCCTAGCAATAACAACAAAGTGTCTTCAGATTTGGTGTGTCCTTGCTTCCAACAGGTTGAGTGGGCTTTGAGTATCCAATGTGGGGCCACTCCAACTTCAACAACCATTCAACAATATGTAGAACTTGTAGATCTGCATACATAAAAATAGAACAAGGGGGTTAGTAATACCTATGAGGGCTCCATAGTGTGAGACCCTTAGACATCAATAAAACCCTAGTTAACAATGAAGTCAAAAAGTATGCCAGATCAACAAATTATGAGATAAAATACATTCAAATGAGATATACCTTGCTTTCATTTTGTTGTTGTAGATGGCATGGTGTAGCAGGCTCAGATTCACATTTTTGTAGTTGCAACAGGCTCGGACGCGCACTTGGTAGGCTCTGACATGAGCTTCGTAGGCTCTGGTGTGCACCTGCGGGATACAACAGGCTCTAGAGAGCACCTACGATATACAATAGGCTCTAGTGAGCACTTCGTAGGCTCTACAATGAGCCTCGCAAGCTTTGGAGGGCGCCTGCGGGTTAGGGCAGAATCTGCAGAAGCAGATCTAGGGGGTGGCGATGAATGTGGTGGATGGATGGGGGCTATGATGGTGATGGAGGATGAATGGGGGATGGCTGGAACAATAGAAGTCTTATTGGCTTAGCTAGGGCTTTAGATCTTCAAACTCTATCTCTCTTTGCTTCTATGCTAGGGCTTCAACAATGACTCCTCCAGGGTGCAATTTCTAATCTCAAGGTTCCAGGGTTTGGGCATTTGCAAAATACCCTTATTTATAATCCAACCTAGGGTTTTCTTAGGGTTTTAGCCTTACACTTTTGATCGTGTGGCTAAGATTAAATTAGATCCTAAGGTTGAGATTACTTTTTGAATGTGACATGGATTAATGAATATGGACGGTGGAGATTAGAATGGATCGGACGGTTGTGGTTAATTGAGTTTATAAATATATATTTTATAATAAATATATTATAATATAATATAAAATATTATATTAAATATTAAATAATATAAAATAATATTAAAATAATCCCAATTAGGCTAGGAAATGGTGGGAAAGGGCTAAAATGGTGAAATGGATGGTGGGAAAGGTGGAATTGGGCCAAATAATTGCAGGGAAGGTGTATGGTGGAAAGGTTAGGATGGAGGATTAGTGGTTGTAATTTGGTGTCTACAGGGACCATTAATCCACAGTAAGTAAGTAAGAGATATATCTTAATTTGCACTAACAATGTGACTAAATGGGTTGAGGTGCAGGCATTACGCGATTCTAAGGAAAAGACTATTATAGAATTCTTGTGTGTCTTCATCTTCACATGATTTGGGATTCTAAGAGAGATCACTACTGATCAGGGGCCCCAATTCACTTTAAATTTGATCTAGAAAATAATGCAATAGTACAAAATTAGGCACAATAATACCACTCCTTACCAATCTCAAATCTAAAAAATTCAAATTAACAAATTCTTGCCTGAGGGGGGAATACGGATCAGAGACAATAGATTCAAAAGAATATAAATTGAAAATTTTCTGCCCTAGTCGATAGAAGCAGGGGGCTTTATAAAACACTACCTGAAGATCCGAAACCTAAAAATAGAGCAGCAATACTACAACAGGAACAACATGAATCAAGGATCTGGGACTAAAACAAGACTATCCAACAAAACCAACACTACAACCAACAAGAATTCACCAACATACCAAACAAGAGACCTTAAGTGTAGACTCATAAAACCCTCTCCCAAATCAAAACTCATCCTGAAATAGAAGAGCATACTCCAACCCTCCCATCTCTAGAAAAACAAAATCCAACACCAAAAAAATTTGTAAATGCTCAGGATTCACTAAAGGACCCCACAAATGCAATATTTGGAGCTCAAGATTTTCAAAAGGACCCATGAAGTCATGCAAAGCAAACCAAAGACCAACGACATAGATATGGTTGGGATTCCTCACACAACCAAAAACATCCACAATCCATAGGTTCTACACCTTGACTAGCAATAATTTTTCCCAATTGAATCTGATTTAGAAGACCTATTGCACCAAGAGCTCCAAAAGTCACACACATAATCCTGTGGGAAGGACCAAAATCCACATATTATTTCGCCCAACATCTCAACACATAAGCATAAAAGTCATTGTAACTACACAACCAAGTAGCCATACCCCACAACCTCTCAAGGATGTCACCCCAAAGGGCAGGAACTGTCCATAATCCCATATTCACTTTTCCAACCAATTTCCCACATAAATTTGGTTCAATAATCAAAATTAAACTTTTCCCACCTAAACCAAAAATCAAATTTTTGGAACCACTTTGGATATTGAATAAATTAATTTGAATAAATAAAGGATATTTTGATATTTAATATTTGATTGATGTACTAATTTTGCTATTATAAAAACAAGGATATGATTGATTTCATGTATTTATTTTTGAAGAAAGACATTTGAATTTAATCAAAGTAAAGATATATCTTTATTGCTTAATTGACCATATTAATAAATGAATTATACTTGAAATTATTATATTTTATTATGATATATTTTTTAAAATTTTATAACTTGTTGAGATGTTTATACTTTTTTTTTAAAATAAAGAGACGACTTAATTTGTAAAAGATCCTTACACAATTTGCACATTATGTCTACTATAATATGGAAAACAAAGTGTATCATAACAAGAAGTTAATGTATTATTCCTCATATATTTATGCGTGATATCATTCATGGAAAAACCATAAAAAAAATGCTTGACGTATGTACAATAATACTCTTAGTTGTATAGAGATTAATTTACTTCTATTTGACATATATACTTATATACTTAATTGTCTAAATGGCACCTTGGCCATCCATTAAAAAAATGTATTCTTATTTCCTTATTGGGTGTTACTAATTGGAAATCCATATATTTTCCTCTATGCATGTAAATTGTTACCTTTGCTTCATGTAAATATTCAATTGGAGGACAAAGCCTCCAACATACTTCAATGTGTCATGAAAAATAGAGGTCATATTGGTACATCACATTAAGATATTTTCCTCCATATATGCATGCTATTATTCCCTTCTTACCACTTAAATTGTCGATCATAAGCATGCATGTTAGGTTGTGTTTTCTATGTAAAGCCAAATATGGTGATATGGTTTCAAACATTTTGTACAAGGATTAGGAAGGAAGATAAAAATGGAAAGAAGATTTTTTTACAAGTATACAAGACATTGATGCTAGGAGGCAGTTGAGTAGAAATATTACAAAAATTATAATTTTGAGGGAAGCCAATGATAAGTTTATTTGGGAGTTGAATAGCTTAGGAGAATACACAAGAAGTTGTTATAATATAAAGCACCATTAAAATAAGAATATTGCAAGAATATGGAGAGATATTTGGGATAGCCCAAGCATTCCTAAAGTCGAAATGTTTGTTTGGCTAGTTGTTCATAGAAGAATTTTGTTATGATAACCTTTTGAAAAGGGGTTTTCATGGCCCCTCAAAATATGTTCTTTGTAAAATGGAGGAGAGTATAGACCATCTCTTGGGACACTACTCAATAGTTTGGAAACTATGGCAATGGATTCTTAATATGTTTGGTAAATGCATGGTTATGAATGGAAGAATTGAAGAATGGTTTAAGCAATGGTAGAGCACTTTTAAAAGTGACATTTTATAGACAATCTAGGATATATCAAAAGATACAATACTTTGGATTGTATGGCTAGAAATGAAAAGAAAGCAATTTAGAGGTAATTAAAAGGAAGGTTTGTTTAGCCATAGAGGAGTCTAAACCAACTCTATCAACTCACCCAATCCCTAATCTAGAAGTAGAAAGCCTTGATAGATTGAGTCAAGTCATCAAATGAAATTATGATGTTAGGGAAAAGAGAAAAAAAAAGAAGACAATGAATATAAAGTGGAAACCACCAAATGTGGAGTTGGTCAAATTGAATTTTGATGGAGCATCTAAAAGAAATCCAAGACCAACAAGAAGAGGAGGAATAATTATAAATAACAAGGGAGATATTTTATCTCATTATGCTTTCAATAGTGGATTTAAGACAAATAATGAAGTTGAAGCTTGGGCAACTTTGGAAGGGTTAAAAATATGCAAACAAATGAAATGGAACAAAGTATAGATAGAAGGTGATTCACTCATAGTAATAAATGCAATTTTGAGGAAAGCAAAGGCTCCATGGAGCATACAAGAGATAATTATGGAAATTCAAGACCTTGCTATAGAGTTTGAAGAAATCAGGTTTACACATACATTAAGGGAAGGAAACAAATGTGTAGATAGGCTAACCAATAGAGGGGTTTTAATTGACGATCGTGAAGTTAAAATCTATTTTCCTTAGTTAGAGGAAGTAGTATGTTTAGCACAAAAAAATGTTGATTGCCTAAATTAAATATGATTAAATATTAAATAATGTTTTCCACTGGTAATTATTTGTTTTATTTTATAACGTTAATGTGCTTATATATAAACTATGTATTACAATTTTTGTGGTTGCACTTGTGCTTCAATAAGGAAACTAGCAATTCAGATATGGTAAAGCAGGTTATGATAGTGTGATGTTTTGGAAATATTACTCTACTAAGATGCAATGCATATATAGTAGAGGTAAAATTTTAGTATTGTGAAGGTTGCAATAGAAAAATGTCAAAAAGGATGTCAAATTTTGGAATATTTGTATTCACATAAAAATTTGAAAAAGTTTTAAAAAATAAAAATAAAAAATTTAAGCATTTTATGTAAAATGATGCAAGTTTCTAGCTATAACAACTCAATTGAGATGAGAATTGAATTTATTTGTAAATTCTCATGCTCTAAAGAAGAGAGTTGTGATTTGTCAAGAGTGGGGGACTTGAATACAACCCCTTATTCTCCAACAAAAAAAAATCATATGAGACGGATATTGTTTATGATTATTTTTAACAAACTTTAGTTAATATTCTTTATAAGATCATATGAAACAGATATTGTCTATTTTATTATTTTTAACCAAACTTCAGTTATTGGAGTATGGTGTACAATCTTAATCTATTAGAATTCAAACCTTAGACCTCAAATAGTACACCAATTTTTAAAACTTGCAAAGGTTATATGGTCAATATATGATTATCTTTAACTATATCCCTACTCCTCAAAATTCAATCTGTAAACCTTTATTCCAAATTTCAAAATATTTATCATTAATATTTTAATTGTAAGTGCATATTGTATGTTATTGAGACAATTTAGACATAAACATCGTAGATTCTACGAAAACAATATGTATTGTCTATTAATACACGTACGACTTAAGCTATGAATTAGAAAAACTACTACATGCATTTCACCTCACATAATTTAAAAATAAAGAAGGAGAAAGTCCAGCATGAGCTGATGGGAAGACATGCAGGGTTACACTTATAAGAACGTTTAAAATTATTTTTAAAGTGATATTATGTATACATATAAAATTTTGAGATTATAAAAGATATTATTGGGTGTTAAGGATCTACGCTACCCATTCGCCATCCCATTAAAACTATATGTTCAAGCGTTTAATTCTTATTACTCAAACTACATTAGTTTAGACAGTTGTCATAAAAATAATCAAATTACACTGGTTAAAGTTTTTATTTTTTTTTAAGTTTAAGTTTTAAATTATGATTTGTTTATAAGTATAAATTGAATGGTAGTAGTTAAGTGTTTTTTATTTAATTGTTCTAGTTTTAAGTTTTGAATGTCACTTGATTGCTTTATTTCTATGTTTTTGGAAGGTTAAGTCCTCTTAACTTTGGTTTATTTAATAATTTTTTTTTGGGGGGAACATTATAAAAATGGTGCTACTTTCGGGTAAGACCCAAGGAGGCAGGGTATCTCTTTCGCCAAAATCGGTCAGGTACCAGACCTACCATCTTTGACATACTCAAAGAACAAACCTGAAACAATAAAAAACAAGAACACACAATAAGATTAAAAAAAAAACATGTTCCTTGAATATATCAAAAAGATAAAGCACAATCAAACACACACAATAAGATTAAAAAAAAGACAACACGAACCACACAGACAAAACACAAAAACAACATAACAAAACCACACAAAAAAAACACAAAAACAATATAATAAAACACAAACATGACAAAAAATAAAACACATCCTAAAATATATAAAATAACATCAATTAATATTACCAAATTTTCTATATATTAAAACTAAATAAATAATCAAGTCACTCTTGTATAAGATCCTTTGATACAATTTGAAGCTTCCTTTAATAAGTTAAGAGCATTAACAAAATTTCCTTTGCAAATAAAGGTTTCCTAATCATATAATATAATAATTCTCATCCACTTAAGGGTGGTTTTTTTGAAAAATAAAAATAAAAATTAATAAAGGTAGTGTGGAATAGAAATTCCTGACCTAGGAGATACGGGGAACTGTTTTCTTTAATTAAGGTTCTATCCGTACTATTTTCTTTAATTAAGGTTTTATCCGTACGAGGTATTTTACTAATAAGTTTTTTCAATCATTGAAAGGAGGTCCAAGGTTCAAGTTTGATGACCTGCACTGGATAAAAAACAAAAAACTCGATTAACCTGAAGGGTATACCTGAATGGAACAAGCCTCATGGAATGAAAACGCTTAACCCCCAAGGGATACATGGAATGATTTTCCTTAATTAAGGTTTGTTCCATAGGGGAGAGCGCAATGGTTTGGGCTTTGGCTCTTCTTCGAGAGGTCCAAGGTTCAAATAGCGGTGTGGGGGAGTGTGTGAGGGGGTTGGTGTGTGGTGGTTGTGTGTTAAATTCCTTATTGATAAGCATAGCTCTCAATTTTATGAGGGGTCATGGTTGGGAGTCTCAATTTTATGAGGGGTCATGGTTGGGAGAAGCATGCTCAGCCCTGTGCGTTGGTTGTAGAAATTTCTCACACTAACCAAACAAAAAAAATCAATAGAGACCCGATCTTGTGTGTTTAAAAGTTTACTGATGTCTTTATGAGATATCGGAGTAGTTTGGCTTTAATTTTTTTGAGAGACTCAAAATTTAAACTAAAATAAGGTGTATGTGATTATATTAAATATAATTTTTTGAGAGACTCAAAATTTAAACTAAAATAAGGTGTATGTGACTATATTAAATATAATTTTTTGAGAGACTCAAAATTTATACTAAAATAAGGTGTATGTGACTATATTAAATATAAATATATCCCAGTGGGTGGGAGTGTGTGATGGGAGTGTGTGAGGGATGGATGTGTGATTGCTGTGTTAAATTCTCTATTAATAAGCATAGCCTAAGATTTTAGGCGGAGTCATGGTTGAGAGGAGACTACTCAACCCTATAGGCGAGTGTGTGAGGGATGGATGTGTGGTGGTTATGTGTTAAATTCTCTATTAATAAGCATAGCCTAAGATTTTAGGAGAAGTCATGGTTGAGAGGAGACTACTCAACCCTATACGTTGGTTGTAGGGGTTTCTTACACTAACCAAATTATATATATATATTCACAATAAGTATTAACTTTTTTTTTATTACATAGGAGAGTTGGTCACAACCACACTATTTTTAGTAACTGACAAGTGTAAGGTTCAAACCACAAGGACTGCTTCCACCAAACCTATTTTGCTTTGTTATTGTTGATCCAACGTGAAGGGAACCACCAGTCACTCGGAGCTCGTACCATCTTCGTCGATCTAACACGTACTCAAAAGATTCAGATCAGACTACTACCTTTGCAAACAGGCTGCCCCCAAGGTTTGAACCTGGGTGTCTTCTTGGTAAATTCCTGACTAGACAAGCACTTATCAGTCCACCTAGCCCTCGGGGGCTAATTACAAGAAGTATAACTATAAAATATATAAAAATCACAAATATTTTAAGTTAAGGTATATTATAAATATTTGAATATATATATATATATATATTCACAATAAGTATCAACTATAAAATATATAAACATCACAAATATTTTAAGCTAGGGTATATATATTAAAGATTTGAATGTTTTGTCTTAAAATAATAATAATTTAATAATAAATTTAGAAAAAATATTGTTTTTGTTTTGATGTAGAATAATTTTATAAAGTAATGTTTTGTTATTATAATTTTTTAATAAAAAACTATTTTTTAAATTTAAAAAAGGATATTTAATTTTATTTCACATTATATCCACATTTTAAGTATAATACAAGTTTCTTGATCTTAAACCATAGTCCCTAAATTTATATAATTAAAGTTATAATTTGTTCTTAAGTCATATAATATACTTTAAACCATTTTTTATTTAATTTTTTTTTTTTGATTTGGTTAGTGTGAGAAATTCCTACGACCGACGCATAGGGCTGAACAGTATCCTTCCAACTATGACCCATCGTAAAGTTGAGAGCTATGCTTATCAATAGGAAATTTAACACACAGCCACCACACACCCACCCCTCGCACACTCGCCCACACCACGGTTTGAACCTTAGACCTTCTGAAGGAGAAGCAAAGCCCAAACCGTTACGCTGTCCCCCTTAGGGCTAAAAAATATTATTTTTAATTATATTTTAAAATATAATTTATATAAAATTTTATAAATGTATCTCTTCTACCAAGTTTTTGGTCTTAATAAAGGGGTTTAAGTCTGAGAGGCATTCGCCAAGGGGACCCCTTGTCCCCTTACCTCTATATCTTAGTGGCAGAATACCTGGGTAGGACTATCAAGTTAGAACCCTTTGTGAAAGGTATCAAGCCTGCTTTGCTAGTGGATCCTATTTCTCATCATTAATTTGTAGATGATGTTATGCTCTCCTTCCTTGCTTCAATTCCTCAAGTAAAGGTGCTAAAAGGAATCTTAGAGGTATTTGAAAATGCAACTAGATAGAAAATAGATTATATAAAAAGCAATATCTTCTTTCTGAATACCCCCTTAGTGAGGCAGAGGATAATTACTCATATCTTGGGTTGTGATGCGGTTGTCCTCCTGTCTCTTTACCTTGGAACACCTTTGTTTAAATGTAGGATTTATGATTCACTTTGGGAACCTGTGGTGGAAATATTAGAGAGGAAGCTGGTCAGGTGGAAAGGATCCCTTCTTAGTTAAGCCAAAAAGGCTACCCTAGTAAAGTCTACTCTTCAAAGCATTCCAACCTTATTCTTATCTATGTTTATAATTTCTAACAAGATTTTATCGAAGATTGAACATATTCAAAAATCATTTCTTCAGTCCAGATCTGATGAGAAGAAAAATTTTCACCTAGTTGGTTGGGAGTAAGTTTGCAGACCTAAAAAGGATGGTGGCTTAGGTCTTCGTAACATCTGGTAGATGAATAAGGCTCTAGTTGTAAAACATGAATGGAAGTTGGAAAATCAAATTGAAACTAGTTGGGTCAATATTATGTCGGTCAAATACTTGAGATAGAAGAATTTTTTGCTTGTTGATCCTTTACTGACTTATGGTTTAGCCTTTCGGTTGAGTTTACAAAAGTTGAGGGTGCTAGTCTCCAAAGGTTGTAGGTGGAGGTTGGGTGATGGACTCAAGATTCATTTCTTGAAATATGTTTGGCTAATGGACCAACCCCTTATGCAGATTTAAAATTTGGTGTGTTTGGAGCCTAGGACCAAATTGGTATTTGGGTCTGAGATGATTGATTTTATCGAGGTGGTCAATGGGCTAAAGGTTTAAAAATTGTTAGACTAGTCTATTTCAAAGTTTGGCTTAAGGGTCTAACACCAAAGGTGAATATATTTTTCTGGTTGGTAACTTAGAATAATATTTTGACCATTACAAATATTAAAAAAAAAGGTTGGTCTATGTCGAACATATGTTGTCTCTGTGGTGCTAATGAGGAACATACAAGCCATCTATTCTTTCAATGCTTTTTCTCTATGGAAGTTCTTAACTATTTATTTATTTTTTTGGGATTGAATTGGGTGGTGTCGAGTTCAATTTTTGATGTTTGCCAATGATCATCTCCTTTTTACTCTCCAAGGCTAAAATATTTTTAGAACTTTTGTTTGCCACATCTTTTATGGTGGGTGTGGAAGGAGAGGAATAGTAGAATTTTTAAAAACTTCTAAAGAGATCCTACCTCTATTTGTACTAGAGCCTTGGATTCCACCCTAGAGAATGTGTTTTATCTGGCTTTAAAGGAGGGTAAATTTGACGAGGCTGAGCTCAAAAGGAAAATTGAATTTCAACAAAGCAATAGGGTTGTTGGTCTTCCTGGTCCTAATCCTTGGGCCCTTGTGAGGTGGGAACCTCCTTCTCTAAGTTGGGTTAAACTAAACTTCGATGGAGCTTCAAAGGGTAATCCCGATAATGTTGGTGTTGGTGGGGTGCTTAGGGATGACAAAGGTGGGCTTCTGTTGGTGTATGCCAAATTATTAGATATCCAAACTTGCCATGTTGAGGAGGCTAGAGCCCTTTACCAAGTTCTCCTACCTATGGAGAAGATGGGGTACCAAAAAAATTGCAAAGAAGGAGACTCACTTAATACTTAAAACTTGGTCAAAAGTGATTCAGTCCTCAGTTGGAGTATTGAGGCGGTCATTATGGAATTTAGGTGGATTCTTCAGGCTAGAGATGATAGGAAGATAAAGCATATCTTCAAAAAAGGAAACTGCTAGCTAACTTTATGGTAAACTTTGGTATAAGTCTCAATGGTATATCTGTTTGGAGAGAATTTTCCTAAAGGTCTTCTTCAATTGGATTTAGCAATGCATGCTTTTTGATGCTCTATAAGATTTTACTATTTATGAAGAAAGGTTTTATGCGCAACCAAGTGGAAGTGTTGGTTGGCTGGGGGATCGCCAACACTATTCTAATTTTTATTTTTGTATCAAGTTGGAGCTGGTTCACTTGGTGATGGGTGGCAAGTTGTAGTGTTTTATAGTTGTTATTGTCCCAATATTGCTACTCTTAGGCCAAGTTTTGCAAGGATTATATTGTAAAAGGTTCAGGAATCCTTTCAAAACTCCTTTTATATCTAATAAAAAAATTATTAAGAAAATATTGTACATTATCTTATAATTTAAGTGGACCTAACCATAAGATTTTGGAGCTCTAAGAGGAGGTATAGGATTTGAATCCAATGGAGATAGAGTTGTACAACATACTTTGCTAAGTGGAATGGATGTTAAAAATATAATACTTTTATTTTTTTAACAAGATTATGTTTTTATATTTTAAAAGAATAATACCACTTTAATTTAAAAAAGAATTATTCAAAGTCATTTCATTTATTTTTCTAGTTAACTTAATTTTATAAATAACCCATACAAGTAATAATAATAATTTAGGTTAAACTAAAAATTAAGTTTATAACTATAGTTCAATTTAAATTTAGAAGATTATAAAACAAAGATGAAAATATAATTATTCAAGTTATGTGGTTGTTAAGTTTTTTAAATCTTAGGACTACTTTGGTATAAGTATATAGATATAATTGAATAATTTTTTGATTTATATTAATAATATTGTTTTAATTGTTAAAAATAAAATTGAATTAGAGAAAAACTTAAGAACCTTCTAAATGTGTTGGAATAAGTTTTTTTTTTTTTAATTTAAAGTTTTTTTAAATAGTTTTGGAGAATCATATTTTAAATAATCAAATTTTAAAAGTGTCTTGATTTTGAATTAAAATAACAAAATAACCCAAAAGGTTAATATGTTTGAATCTCTTGGAGTCTTTGCAAGAGAGATCTGTGTCCGTTGGTTTGATTGTTGGTTCGATTGTTGATCATGGTGAAGCTTTTCTTGTGCTTGGTGGGGACTCTGTGGTGGTGTTAGAGTCCCCTGTTCCAGTTTTTTCCAATCCACTATTGTGCAACTGGCTAGGTGGTGGTGAAACATTTTTTGTGCCTCGTAGTGACCTGATGTTAGTACTAGAGTCCCCTGGTCCAGATTTTTCTAAAACATTATTATTATTTTGGTTGGGTAGTGGATGGGAGCTTTTTCGGTCCAAGGGCAATGTTTGGCTACTTTTTTGTTGTTGGGTTCCTTCATTGGGGGGTCTTCTATTCTTTTGCATACTAGTAGGATTAGAACCCACAGGGGTGGGGGTTTTTTTCTCATCGGTTGTCTATGGAATTTGAATCCACAGGTCCCAAGGTTTTGTGTCCTTTCCAAAACCTTGCTTCATGGCCCTTGTTTTTGTTTTGAGATGAAGGTTTGGTATGAGTTATTCTCTGGAGTTCAAAAAAAGTTGGAATCCAATAGGATCTATGGGGATTTAGTCTTTACATATTTTTAATATGGAGGGTTTTACTATCGTTGGGGCAATATGTTGCATATCTCCATTTTCGATGGCTAGTTTCTATTGAGTTGGTTGAGCGGGTGATCCAAAGTTCAAATCCTTCTTCTGTGCTTAGGTCCTAGTGGTGTTCTCAAGGAAGAACATTTTTCATTTCTATGGAAGTGTAGGGGTCCTAAGTTATTTATGCCTTGGAGATGAATCATTGATACCCTGAGTCCTAGTTGTCAGGGTTTGATGGCACTATTGGTCGGTTGGTTGGTCCTCCGCTAGGCGGGATGAGGATAATTTTGATTTTGATTTTGTGTTCAAATTGTTGTGCTACCATTGGACGAGAATGTAAGTTTTATTATTTTTCTTTCGATAGATTTTATGTTGAGCATGCCTTTGTGATAGATTGAAGATTGTAAATTTTGGTGATTGGATGACTCCTTTTGGAGCTCTATGTACAAGGTTGTTCGATCCTTTCAAAACCCTCACCTTTTACCTACCAAAAAAAAATATGCAAAAGAGAATATATGTGTATTAAAATATAGTTTATGTTTTAGAAAATAAATATAAAAATAGTAAAAAAATGGGATTAAAAAGAAAAAATAATTCTATAACAATATTTATAGCTCTTTTTAGAAGGCCTAGATTAAAAATTTACTAAGTGACAACGAATTTGAGCTTTGACTTCGATGATGATAGATCTAAGATTTTGCTTCAGTATATCTGAGCTTTACATTCAACATATCTAAGTGTTGGCTTCCATGGTGGTGGACTTGAGCTTTGGATTTAGTGGTAACATATCTGAGCTTTGGATTCAGTGGTAACATGTCTAAGCTCTGGCTTCAGTGATAAATTTTAGTTTTGGCTTTGATAGATTTGAGATTTGGATTTGATAGATTTGAGCTTTGGCTTTAATGATGATAGATTTGAGCTTTGGCTTCGATGATAATAGATCTGAGCTTTGGATTTAATGATGATAGATCTAAGCTTTAGCTTCGATGATGACAAATATGAGCTTTATAATACAAGACAACTATCTTTATTAGTTTTATTACGAGAAAAAATGAAAGAGGACCTAGTAGCAATAGTGGAAACAAGAGCGATAATGGATCAGGACCTTATAGCGGTTGTAGAGTCGGTATCGATAGAAATAATAGAACCAATAGCAACTACACAAATGATGGCATTGGGTTTGGCGAGGTGGGGTCAAATAGTGCAGACCCTCTTTAGGATGCTAATGTTTTGGGTCCATTACTTGAGCTTTGTTCGAAGTAGGCTCTCCCTAAATATTTAGACCTGAGGGGTATCATAATAGATAGGAAAAATGGTCATGGTATCAAGTGGTGTTGGGTAAGCCTAAGTTCCCTAAGACCAAGTTCAATCTACTCCCAGAAAATGGACAACTTTTTATTTTAGATATGGTTAACATGACCATTGAATAAGGCTCCCATCACCTAGTTGGCATATTTATGGGGGTGAGGCCTGACCTATATGCGGTCAAGAAATGGGCTTCTTCTAAGTGGAGGCGAAATGATAATATGGAGATTGTGGCCCTCCATAAGGAATTTTTATGGTTAATATAATTATTTTGTTGATTTGGAGAGAATTTTATGAGGTGGCCCTTGGTTATTTGGTAGATGGAGACCTTATTTCAATCTAGAGTCCCAAAACATTTTGTAGGTCCCAGTTTGGGTGAGATTACCAATTATTACTTTTTACTATTGGAATGAGGATATTTTTTATGGTATTGCTAAGGAAATGGACCAACTATTGGAATGAGGATATTTTAGTATTGTTAAGGATATGGATCAACTAATTACTATGGATCCAGCCACCAAGTCCAAATCTCACCTCGTCTATGCCAGGATATGTGTTACTGTGGAGCTTGGAAAAAATTTACCAAATTCAATTTGGTTGGTATCGATATTGGGATTTTAGAATTATATTTTATAATACGAGAACACCTTATTAAATAAGGGGTTTGTAAGAAATCAGGACACTTAGCCTAGGTATGCCTAAATAAAAATGTTCCTTCTCAAGGTCCAAAATTTTAGCAACCAAAGCAAATGGAAAAAGAGGGTTCTAGGAAGAAAGCTAAAAATCCTGAAAGTAAAGTTGGTAAATTAGAAATAAATTGTAAAAACAAAGTTGATAAATAAAAAATGTAGAAGGATTCATCCATGGAGGACCCTAGAATGGAAGATACCTTGGAAGCTGAAATCCCTAAAAATGAAGCAAGTAAAGCTGATATGCAAGAGTCTTCCATTAAGAATCAAGTTTTGGTAGATAAGATGAAGGTATGTGAAACTTTACCCTCCTTAGAGATGAATCTTGTTCTTTCTTTAAATTCCTTTGATATCCTTCAAGAAATTATTTCTGGAAATGAAGATAATGTCTCATTGGAAAAATCGGTTGATGTAAACCCTTAGTTAGATAATGAGGATGGTGAAGAAGAATATATCTAAATAAATCTAGAAAATGTAGTAAATAAAATAAAAAGGAACATAGGAAAGTTTGTTGAATTAGAAAAAGTTACCCAAAATCTAAAAACCAGACATCAAAAGAAGATAGGGGTTGATGTGGGCACTATTAAATCTCAAGGGAGACCTTCCAATTAAAAAATAAAATAAAAATATATAGAGATAGATATCTCCAACGAAATCCAAAGAGTAATATCCTTGGGCAGGAGAAGTAAAAAGTTGCTCAGGGTAGAATGAAAAAGATGATTTTATTGACATGCTTGAGTTTGGGATGAGATTGAGCCAAATGTTGGCCACTATATTTGAGGAGTATTTCATCTAGCTTGAGGACATTAAAATTAGAAATAACTCTCTAGCCAGTGCATAAGTTTGATGTGAAGTGTTTCATGATTTTAATCCAGTTGCATCTAGGTGTTTTTCTCTTTTCGGTTCATATTATGTTTGGTCTTAGTAGACCATTTCATTGTGTGAACTGTGGCACATTGGTTTGTTTTAGTTTTATGGTTTGTCTTGTTTGTAATGTTTTAAATTTGATATTCTCTAGAAGATCTATAGTGGTTTTTTAGTTGTATCCCCTTATCCCTTGGGGTTGTTCTTCTCTTGATCCGCTTACTGTTCTTGTTTCTATTGTGTCTTTTATTGTAAAGGTTAGATATTTTCAAAATCCTATGTTTTCCTACCTAATAAAAAATATATATTTGTAGTTATTTATCCTTGTAAGACATAGATGAAAACATAACTCAAAAATAAATAAATAAAAATATATTTTTTTCTTTGGGATTAAAAATGAATTCTAAATATGTCAATTACTATGTAAACACATGCACTCTCATCTATGTAAAAATGTCAATTCTAAAAAATATTTTTCTTAATAAAATAAGACATTTATCCGCTCATGTAGAGGAGTTGGAGAGCAAGTGGGTAGTTAAAACTCTCTAGTTATGGAGAGGCCCAGGTTCAAATCTCTCCCCTCACATGTTGCGGATATGTTGTATATAAAATTTTCCTCATCAAAAAAATAAAAACAAGACATTTAAATTATTGCTCAAGATTGTTTACCATTAAAATAAATCCCTAAATTACTATTTATTATATAAAATAAGCACCTTGTATTAATTAAGAAAGACATTTAGTTATTTATTGCTTTTTATTTTAAATGGGTTATATGGGATTGAAACTGGCCCTACCTGTATTACATTGTGGTGGTATTACAACAAAACTTGAATTTTATCCATGCATCATTTGGCAAGATTTGAACTTGGATCTCCTCTTTGAAACGTTGAGGAATTTAACTGGTTGAGATAATGTCACTTTATTATCTATTTATTGCTTTTAAAATCAATTTAATTTCTTTTTTTTATGAATACAATAATACAAATATTCAAGAGATTAATTATGTTAAAAATAAAAATAAGCACCCCTTGTCTTAATTAAGAAAGACATATTATTATTGCTTTTAAAGTCAACTTAAAAAAATATTTGATGAAAATAATATAAAGACTCAAGTGATTGGTTATGTTAAATGATGAACACTCAATTCTTGAAAAGGGAAATAGAATTTATTTATATAAAAATATTTCAATTAGTTTGAATTGAATCATCCCTAAACATATAATGTAGTTGACCTTAGAAATAAGTTATAATTAATAAATTAGAAATAAATTCACATTAGCGACCATATAATTATAAAAAGAGAGACAGATATACTCAAAGATATTTAAAAATAAATAATTTATGAACTATGTATCTCAAATGAAAGGGTAAAAGGGCCTTACGAGACGACCCTTGTTTTACCCAATGTATAGTTATCTAACCATACTTTAATTATCGAAGTATGATGTACAACCCTACCTTTAGGATTCGAACCTTGGACCTTTGTATAGAGTTCTAAAGTCTCCATCATTAATAGAAGATGAAAACCCTATGAAAAAGTATTTTTGCAATGATAACACTTAAACTATAAATACAACTATAATTATATTTGTTGTGCATAAAACAAAAAAGCATGTTGACCAAACTATCCTTGAAAATTCATTATGAAACTCAAGACACATAAGAATTATATTTTTAAAATCAAAATTTACAAAAGTAGATAATTTTAATAGGTCAAGGTAAATTTGAATTTTGCCTACATATATATCAAAAATCATACACACACAAACACGTTTATATGTGTGTAAAATAGAGGATGCAGTTTAACAATATATATGTGACTTTTATCGAGGTGACTCTCATAAAAAAAGAAAGATTACATCTATTATTGTAGGAATGTCTCACACTATTTCCAAGTGGGAGATCAAGTTTGGCTACGGCTGCAGAAGGAATACCTTATAGGTCCACATAGGAAAATCAAACCTTTGTATTATAGACCTTATACCATCACCAAGAAAGTGGAAGATCAGGTTTGACTATGGTTGCAAAAGGAATACCTCCTAGGTCCACATAGGAAAATTATACTTTTGTATTATAGACCTTATACCATCACCAAGAAAGTGGGAGAGAATACATTCAAGTTGGATCTACCTCAATATATTGCTTTGCATTCCATTTTTAATATTGAACTTCTTAAGCCATATCACACACCTTTTCTAGACACTTTGGCAATAGCATATAATTTGATAATTGAGGAGCTTCCACACTTGATGTCAAAACTTGATGCAATAGGGACCATTGTTTCTCAAGGGGAGTTGACTGGTCTAGGTGGATTACATGATTTTTATAGAAGAATTGTGGTCTCCAATAGATAAACTATGGGTCTCCAAAATATGGACTATGGATCTCTGATGAATAGACTCAAACTCAAACTCAGACTTTGACAAATAGACTTGGATCATGTACGAACCATGGAGTGTGGATTACCAAATGGGTAAAAATCACAGTGTAGATTATGGAGAACCATAATAATGGTCATAACCATTATATCAAAATCTAAACTATCTTAACAGTCATAACCATTATCTCAAAAGTTGAACTATCATAATGGTCATAATTATTATCTCAAAATTTAAATTGAAATATTTGTTGGAAATATTGAGTTGTCATTGATGTCAAAGGAGCATGAAATATTATTCAAGGAGGAAACATTTATAAGGATGGACAATATATCATTGAGGTCAAATATGGGTTTGATAAATAGAAAACAAGTGGAAAATCATCCAGGGAAATATATATTACAAGGAAAGTTTATTGCAAAGCAAGGCAATTATTTTTAAGGATTATAATATTTAAATATCAAATTTAAATATTATAAAAGAGATGGAAAAAGGTTTAAAATTGCTTGGGACAAAGGTTTAAAAGGACAAAAGTTTTGAAATTATAGAAGGCTTTGAACAAAGGTTTAATATTATAATATTTAAATCCAAATATTTAAAATATTATAATATAAATAAATATAAGGTAAAAGGGTGCCAGTCATAAGAGAAAGCATAAAGTAAAAAATCTAATATAGTGCCAATGTTCCAAGGTCAAAACAAGATACTTATATAAATGGGAGTAATATTTCATTTGTGCAATGGTGTGCAAGGAGCGAAAATCAAAATCCTTCGTGTGAGATGCATGGAGAGTAGAAGGGGAAGCACACATGTCCTTAGAGGTAGAATCAAAAGCAAAAACAAGGAAGAGATAGTGTGTTAGATATCCCATATGGGTGGCTAGCCCAGATGACAACCTAGCCTATGCTAGAGCATTGTGGAATAGGAGATCTTGGGGTCGATTCACGATGACATTGTTTTGTTGAGTTTTGATCAGAAAGGAATCTGAAAAGGGTTTAAACTACAAATCATGTGTTTTCATGTGAGCGGCTAGCTCGTATGGAAACCTAGATTGCACTAGGGCATAAGCAAATAGGAGGTCTTGGGTCAATTCATGACAACACCAATTTTTCTAAATTTATTTTTGAACAGAGAAAAATCTGAAAAGCACTTTAAAATAAAGATTGTGCGCTTTGTTTATCGTGCGGGTGGCTATATTGAATGGCAACCTAGCTTGTACTAGGGCGTAGGCAAGCAGGAGGTCACAAGGTTGATTCGCGGTGGTTGTGTTTGGTAAGGACAAAATAATTTTTGATTAATTTAGGGAGGCATAAGGTTTTGAATTGTTTTTACTATACAAATTTATTTTTAAGAGAGATATAAGGTTTGCACGATGTGTTATTGAGTTAGGGAGTTATAAGGTGTATTGTGATTTAATTGAAAATTATATTTTGCATATTGTGTGGGGGAGTTATAAGATGTATTTTGGTTTATATTTAATTGTATTCTTGCATGATAGAAGAAGGGAAATTTGAGGGTTTGTTTATTATGAAAAGCTTTATTTTGTGAGACCAAAAAGGAGTTATAAAGTATTATTTTCAAGCCTTTTTGTGCACATATTTTGAGAAGGGTTTTTAATGTATGAAAAGGATATTTGCTAACTTATTTTGAAAGTGGCAAAAGAAAGGAAAATTATTTTTGAGATAGGTTTTCAAGGCACAACATCATCAAGGAAATTTTTAGGTATGATGATCTAATTCTTTCCTAAGGTGGTTTTTGGTTGAAGAAAAAAATCAAGTTGTCATATGTTTGGAGGTATAAGAATTTATTGTTTGAGCATTGCTTGGATTGAAATTGGGAAAGATTATAAATCAGATTTATGAGTAAACCTATGCATTGTTTTGAGTGATATTGGGAATGAAAGTGCAAAAGTTATAGATCAATTTTGTGTGCAAATTTAAGCATTGAGTGTGATTGATTTTGGAAGAAAAATTGCAAGGGTTATAGGCCAGTATTGTGAAGAAAACTTATGCATCATTATTGAATGAAATTGGAATATATGTGCAAGGGTTTGATAAATAAGTTGTGCATCATTTTTGAATGAAATTGGGAATATATGTGCAAGGATTTGTGAAGAAAAAGTGTGCATTGGTTTAGATTGGTTTTGGGAGCACATAAGAGGGTCAATCATCAAGTGCTAGACTAGAGCTATCTTGTGAATGCAATAAATGTGAGACATGTGAAAGCAACAAACTTAATGAATGTGAAAGAACATATTGAGTATTTGTAGTGCATATCATTCTTCATATGTTCATGAAGATAAAAGAATTCTGGGTAGAATATGTTTGAATTACTTTAGTCAAAGAAAGCACTTTTGAGAAGGATATAAGCATTGTTTGTATGCAAGATTTAGGAATATTTGAGCAGGTTTGGTAAGCTAATTTGAGTAGGTTTGGTGAGTAGAGTTGAGTAGGTTTGATGATTAGATTTGAGCAGGTTTGGTGAGCTAATTAGAGTAGGTTCAATGAGTAGAATTGAGTAGGTTTGATGAACTAATTTGAGTAGGTTTGGTGAGAAGAATTGAGTAGATTTGGTGAGATGATTTGAGTAGGTTTGGTGAGTAGATTTGAGAAAAATTATGAGAAAATTTGAGCAGGTTTGGTGAGTTGATTTGAGTAGGTTTGTGAGCAAAGTTGAGGAGGTTTGGTGAGAAAATTTGAGCATGTTTCATTAGCAGATTTAAGCAAGCCTTATGAGGAGGCTTGGAGTAGATTTGATCAGGATTTTGGAGCACACAAGAGCAGAGGGGATTGGTGTATTCTATGGATAGACGTCCACAAAATAGAGCAAAGGAGATTGGTGTCTCCTATGGATAGAGGCCCATGAACTAGAGCAAAGGGGATTGGTGTCTTGTGTGGATAGAGGTCCACTAACCAGTTATAGGGGATTGGTGTCTCCTATGGATAGAGGTACATTAACTAGAGCATAGGGGATTGGTGTCTCCTTTGGGTTGGTTCCCATAAATATTGTAATAGGGAATTGGTTCCCAAGATATTTGTTGATAAAATTTATAAGAAATACTTTCTCTTATGTGAACCACATTAGGTGAACCACATTAATTCTGTGTCTCTTATGTGTGTGATGATCTGTGCATTGTTTCATTATTGCAATTGATAATATTGGATAATACTACTTTGGAAAGAAAAGTAAAAGTTTTATCTTATACTTTTCACCCTCCCTCTTAGTATAAGCTTGTGTTCTTCAATTGGTATCAGAGTTGGTTCCTTCATGAAAGTCTAACAGCTTGAAGGAAGATCTTACAAGAACACACATGGACACTGAAGTGATAGAAGTTGCTTCTATGGTTGAAATCTACAAAAGAAAACCCAAATGTGTTAAATGTGGTCATAATGGCCACTATGCAACTTATTGTCCACAAGCTAGAAGTAGTAGCAGTGAAGAAGAAAAGGAATACAAGAAAAATAAGGAAAGAAAATTCCATCGTGAAAAGAAAAATATGCATGGTCAAGGCAAGCATGAGAAGAAGATATTTCAAAGACACAAGAAGAGTTTTATGTTGAAGAAGCAAGCAGTGCTTCTAGCAGTAGTGATGAAAGTCTCTCCAATAGTGAAAGTCTCTCCAATAGTGAAAAAGAAGATGGTCCTGTTGTTGAAGACCAAGAAGAAAAGAAATATTCAAAAAAATAAAAGGAAGCCACAATTGATATGGAAAAGGAACTTGATGAGTTGAAAAGGGAGAACTTAATATTGAAGACTCAAGTACAAGAGGTTGAGAATACAAAGGTAAATATTCTACAAAATATCACTAGCTTAAAATATAAGGTTGAAGAGGTAAGGAAAATTGAAGAAGGTATGGTTGAGCAATTAAAGGCAAAAGAGCTAGAATGTGAAATACTAGAACATGAGGTTGTTTCTCTAAAGAAGGAAGTTGAAAAGCTACAACAAAATATCAGGTTTGAGAAAAGCACATAAATATTGAATGATATTATCAAAGCACAAAGATCTCCATTTATAAAAACAAGACTTGGTTTTGAATAAGGTCAAGAGAAACAAAAAGAGGAATCAAGCTATAAAGAAATCAAAGAAAGGAATTGAAGAAGAGCTTAAGACCTATGCTGATGTGTTGATAGGTGATAGTATCAAAGAGAAAGCAAAAAAAGAATCATCAACGAATAGGGACCATCATAATAAAAGCAAAGAAAGAACCATGAGATCAAGGCAAGATGAATATTTCTTCCAAGGTTATTGTTTCTCATGTAATCATTTTGGTCATAAAGCTATACATTGCAAGGTTCATGATAAAAATGATTATGGCTTCACCAAGAGAAATTTCAAGTCATTTGCACCTTTCAAGGACTACAACATCATGTGTTTCAATTGCAATAATTTTGGTCATAAAGCTATACATTGCAAGGTTCATGGTAAGAATAATTATGGCTTCACCAAGAGAGAAATTTCAAGTCATTTGCACTTTCCAAAAACTATAGTATCATGTGTTTCAATTGCAATAATTTTGGGCACAAAGAAAAATGTAGAACATTGTTTCCTAAATTTTTGAAGACAAGCAAGAAGAAGGAAAGTCAAAATGTTCAAAGAGGTATGACTTCAAAAGTTTGGAGAAAGAAAATGAAACAAGAAGAGGAGCATAGTAATTTGGGAGTTTCACTCCCATCCCATAATTAATCACCTCAAGAAAAATGATGTGGTGAGGGGGCTACACAAAGTATCTTATTTTTAGCCCCAAGGAGCCCTTTGCCATTGATGTCAAAGGGGGAGAGAATTCAATGAGGGGGAGTAGCTTCTCAGGATCCAGTTAAAATAAAAGAAATTTTTTGTAGGGTTGCCATCAACGACAAAGGGGGATATTATTGGAAATATTGAGTTGTCATTGATGTCAAAGAAGCATGAAATATTCTTCAAGGAGGAAAATTTTATAAGGATGAACAATATATAATTGAGGTCAAATATGTGTTCGATAATTAGAAACAAGTGGAAAATCATCCAGGGCAACTATATATTACAAGGAAAATTTATTGCAAAGCAAGGCAATTATTTTTAAGGATTATAACATTTAAATATCAAATTTAAATATTATAAAAGAGGGACAAATATTTAAAACTGCTTGGGACAAAGGTTTAAAAGAAGGAAACAAGTTTTGAAATTATAGAAGGCTTTGAACAAAGGTTTAATATTATAATATTTAAATCCAAAGATTTAAAATATTATAATATAAACAAATATAAGGTAAAAGGGTGCCAATATCATAAGAGCAAGCATAAAGTCAAAAATATAATATAGCATCGACGTTCCAAGGTCAAAAAAAGATACTTATATAAATGGGAGTAATATTTCATTTGTGCAATGGTGTGCAAGGAGAAAAAATTGAAATCCTTTGTGTGAGATGCGTGGAGAGCATAAGGGGAAGCACACACGTCCTTGGAGGTAGAATCAAAAGTGAAAACAAGGAGGAGACAATGCGTTAGAGATCCCATATGGGTGGCTAGCCCAGATGGTAGCCTAGCCTATGCTAGAGCATTATGGAACAAGAGGTCTTGGGGTCAATTTGCGATGACATCATTTTGCTAGTTTTTTATCAGAAAGGAATTCAAAAAAGGGTTTAAAATACAAATCATGCACATTGTTTTTCGTGTGGATGGCTAGCTTTAACGACAACCTAGATTGCACTAGGGAATAGGAAAACATGAGGTCTCGGGGTCGATTTGTGACAAAACCATTTTTGTTGAGTTTCTTTTTGGATAGAGAAAAATTAAAAAACACTTTAAAATAAAGATTGTGTGCTTTGTTTCTTGTGTGGGTGGCTAGCTCGAATGGTAGCCTAGCTTGCACTAGGGCATAGGCAAGTAGGAGGTCACAAGGTCGATTCACGGTGGTTGTGTTTGGTAAGGACAAAAGAATTTTTGATTAATTTAGGGAGGCATAAGGTTTTGAATTGTTTTTACTATACAAATTTATTTTTAAGAGAGATATAAGGTTTGCACGATGTGTTATTGAGTTATGGAGTTATAATGTGTATTGCGATTTAATTGAAAATTATATTTTGCATATTGTGTGGGGGAGTTATAAGGTGTATTTTGGTTTATATTTAATTGTATTCTTGCATGATAGAAGAAGGAAAATTTGAGGGTTTGTTTATTATGAAAAGCTTTATTTTGTGAGACCAAAAAGGAGTTATAAAGTATTATTTTCAAGCCTTTTTGTGCACATATTTTGAGAATGTTTTTAATGTATGAAAAGGAGATTTGCTAACTTATTTTTGAAGTGGCAAAATAAAGGAAAATTATTTTTGAGATAGGTTTTCAAGGCACAACATCATCAAGGAAATTTTGAGGTATGGTGATCTAATTATTTCCTAAGGTGGTTTTTGGTTGAAGAAAATATATTAAGTTATCATATGTTTGGAGGCATAAGGATTGATTGTTTGAGCATTGATTGGATTGAAATTGGGAAAGATTATAGATCATATTTATGAGAAAACCTATGCATTGTTTTAAATGATATTGGAAATGAAAGTGCAAAAGTTATAGATCAGTTTTGTGTGCAAATTTAAGCATTGAGTGTGATTGATTTTAGAAGAAAATTTGCAAGGGTTATAGGCCAGTCTTGTGAAGCAAACTTATGCATCATTGTTGAATGAAATTGGAATATATGTGCAAGGGTTTGAGAACAAAGTTGTGCATCATTATTGAATAAAATTGGGAATATATGTGCAAATATTTGTGAAGAAAATGTGTGCATTGGTTTAGATTGGTTTTGGGAGCACATAAGAGGGTCAATCATTAAGTGTTGGACTAGAGCTATCTTGTGAATGCAATAAATGTGATACATGTGAAAGCAATAGAATTAATGAATGTGAAAGAAAATATTGAGTATTCATAGTGCATATCATTCTTCATATGTTCATGAAGATAAAATGATTCTAGGTAGAATATGTTTGAATTACTTTAGTCAAAGAAAGCACTTTTGAGAAGGATATAAGCATTGTTTGTATGCAATATTTGGAAATATTTGAGTAGGTTTGGTGAGCAGAATTGATCAAGTTTGGTAAGATGATTTGAGTGGGTTTTGTGAGCAGAGTTGAGCAAAGTTGGTGAGCATATTTGAGCAGGTTTGGTAATATGATTAGAGCAGGTTTAGTGAGTAGAATTGAGCAGGTTTGGTGAGCTAATTTAAGAAGTTTTTGTGAGCATAATTGAACAATTTTAATGAGCTAATTTGAGAAAAATTGGTGAGAAGAGTGAGTATAATTGTGAGAATATTTGAGCAATTTTGGTGATCTGATTTGAGAAGGTTCAGTGAGCATAGTTGAGCAGGTTTGGTGAGAAAATTTAAGCAAGCCTTATGAGTAGGCTTGGAGTAAATTTAAGTGGGCTTTTGGATCACACAAGAGAAAATGGGATTGGTGTCTATTGTAGATAGATGTCCATGAACTGGATCAAATGGGATTGGTGTCTCCTATGTATAGAGGTCCACAAACCATAGCAAAGAGGTTTGGTATCTCCTATGGATAGAGGCCCACAAACCAAAGTAGAGGGGATTGGTTTATCATGTGGATAGAGATACATAAATAGAGCATAGGGGATTGATGTCTCCTTTGCGTTGGTGCCCATAAATATTGTAATAGAGAATTGGTTTCCAATATATGAGAAAAATTATAAGAAATATTTTCTCCATGGATGTATCCCACATTGGATGAACCATGTTAAATTTGTGTCTCTTATGTGT